>JAVGWX010000006.1:27057718-27752718 GCA_036924085.1 Ariolimax columbianus
AACTAGCTCGCAAGAAGTCTGAGTCTCAAAGTATTCATTTGATCCTGTAGGGATGGTTTCTCTAGTCATTTAATTTAATTTTTTTTTCTTGCATGAAGAGGTTGCCAATCCCATGAACAACCATGCTCAGTTCACTTGTGCAATATTTCTATTTGTCCATCCCCAGTATATTTTCCAAATATATTTCAGTTTTCAATGGGACAAAAAATTCTCACAAACAAATCCTTCCTAGAAACCAGCAGAGACCACATTGACATCTAAAGTGTCATCATCAGCACTCATAATTCCCGCCGTTTGTCAGTCAATGTGCCAAAATAGACACAAAACACCGGCCTTGGAATCAAAAATGATATAGTCTGACAACAATGTCACATTGACATCAAAAACGCCATTTAGTAATAAATAAAGTGGGGATTTTTAAACTGTGTGAAAATATATGAAAGCACTCTGTGGGATAAAAGTTTATCCACAAAGAAATCAAGTTAGCACCTTAATTTTTTTTAAACCCAGCAGATATGACATGTGACCGTTAAACCTGTCGATTAGCATCACTGGCGCACTTTCATAATACACACTAAATATATAAGTACTACAAAGCGTGATGGCTGCAGGAGTTGAACCCTGTACCTTTACTGTGAAAAGCGAGTGCTCTACCACTATACTAATCAGACGCTCTATCTGTGACGTATATATAATTACCACAGAATTCAATGATTCGTGAACTGGCACACGAACCTGGCCCCATTTCTGTGAGCTTCAAGCGCTCTAACTCTCTGCCATTCAGTTTAGTACCTTTCCCAAGAGACATTTAAAAAAAATGCATTTCCTTTTTCTTGTTAGTTAGACTATGTACATCTTGCATGGATTTGTATTCTCATTAATGTGCAGTATAGTGCACTCGCTTTTCATGCAGAGTTTCTGGGTGAGAATCCAGCTATCTTTACGCTCCAGTCGATCCACATGTAAATGGATGTCTGCGGGGAAGTAAAAGGCAGCGAGGAAAGAAACTGGTTACACTACCTCACACAATGTTTGACTTAGTATAATGAGGTTTCTAACAACTTCATTCCCCGACAGTAGTGTAACTACTATGGGACAAACTTTGACTTAGTATACTTAAGTCTCTAACAACTTCATTCCCCGACAGTAGTGTAACTTCTATTTGACAAATCTTTACCTTTACTTAACCTATTCATCTGTAAATGGGTACTGTTAGGACGGGAACTGGCCACTTCACCTTTTAAACAAGATGTGGTTAGTACAATGAAATCTATAACACTTCATCCCTGACAGCAGTTTTTTATATGGGACTGCCTTTACCTTTTTACTAATCAGGTGTTACGAGTCAGGTGTCCGTTTTGGTGTTTGTGTGTGTGTGTGCTTTCTTTACACAAGTTTGACTTGCCGTAGTTTTGTGTTCTATGAAGCTTCGTGTCCTATTATGAAGGTGAGAGAGAAAGGGAGGGAAAGAGAGCGAAAAAAAAAGAACGAACCAAATAAATAAGGAAGAGTGACAGAGATTGGGGGTGGGGGGTGACATCAGGGGTGTGACAGAAAGAGAAGGAGAGTGACAGAGAGAGAGGAAGGTATAGTGACACAGATAGGGAGGGAGAGTGACTCATCAGTTAAGAATGAAGTGTTTGACACTTTTGTTTACGAGGTCTCAGTTTTGATACGCGGGGTTGCCTAGTTCCTTCCTGACTGTCTCGTCTTTAATAATTGTAAAGAGTCCATTTACAGCCTAGCGGCTGTAGCTCGGACGCAACTATGCGACAGCTATGGAACCTTTTATAATAATATAGCGGCGATCATACGTGGGTCCTATTGAACAGAGTTAATCGATTGATTATTAGCATTTCCGCGTTAGCACGGCACATTGCAAGTCCGTGTGTACAATCCGGCCCTCCTTTTATTCTCGAGTTGTTGTGATCGGTAGAATGCAGCACATCCGTGTGGAGTTTAGTGTGTAAGCCGTGCCATAAGCAGAACGACTGAACATATTGACGAAGTTAATATCTGTCCGTGTTTATCACAGTATCAGTTAATCTCTGTCCGTGTTTATCACAATATCAGTCAACGTTACGTCACGGCTCAACGGCCTGTGGGGGGATAATTTTCAGTGATGCTTCATACACTTCCTGCTGGTGGATTCAATATGATGCGCTTCTGTATGTTGTGTGTTTTATATTCATTGGACGAGCGATTTCTTACCGTTGTTGTTCTTGTTTCATGTCCACAATGAGTATGTTTACTTTTTTGTTCGCACTGAAAAGGTAGTTAAGTGGCGGTTGTGGTAGCTTTCCTCACATCCCGACCGTGCTAATGAAGGTTGGCGGGGGTCCTCCAGGCGGTTGTGCTATGCTTGGCTTCATCTTCGTGACGCTCACTACTATGTGGATCACGCCGATCCACGTCTAGTCAGCCAAATTGCCTTGAAAACAGTCTGTTTCCTGGGAATGCTACATGGAAGAGAGATATTGATCTTAGTATATTGTGCATGACCCTAACGCGACGTCCTGGTCAGCATGTTGTGCCTGGCCATACTAGCGTCTCAGTTCCCCATTTCACACCATAATTTGTCCATAAAAAAAGGTGGCGACATGATACTGTCTCCTATGCTTCATATACTTATTGCTGGTGGATCCAACATGACGCAGCTCTGTATGTTGTATGTTTTATTTTCACATGGCGCCCGATTTCACATCATAATTGGTTCATGAATAAATATTGGCGACACGATACTATCTCGTATTGTTGTTGTTGTTATAGTATGGCGGTGGGGGGTCGCTGTAGTCAAGAGGTTAAAACACTTGCCTCTCACAGAGATGAACGGAACCGGTGGGCTCGAATGCCGCCAGTCTCAAGCGACCCCTGGTCTCATGGGAGGTAAGACCAGAGTGCCTGAATCCCGAGTTATCTCCAGTCCTCTCGATCTTCTTCTTCTTCTTCTTCTTTTTCTTCTTCTTCTTCTTCTTCTTCTTCTTCTTCTTCTTCTTACGCTGGTTACAGCGATATACATTCCACTGTTTTATTTTGTTACGCCTGTGGCTCAGTGCATCCGATTTCAACAGGCGTTTCTGTAGGGATGCCCTCCTTAGCCTTTGGCCGTCCCCAGCCTATCTGCAAAGCAGCAGTTGTTTTTGGTCAGAGTTGTCTCTCTTAGGGAAGTTGTCTTGCAGGACTATCGAGTCTTCACCACTGGTGTCTATAGGGTGTGGCAATGATATGATATGATGGACTATGTACTAGTTTGTACTATCCCGGAAGAGATGCAGTCCAGTGTAACTGTGTCTCAGGATCGTCACGTCCTGCCAGAAACGTAGCATATGCATGTGAGTGGGGTATCTCTTTGCTCCCTTTATTTTCTCGGCTCATCTGTAGTGTTGGCACGCCTAGCATTCCCCGCCACCTGGGAGGTTGTCACAATAGGGCAGAGGTGCAATATCCGATGGCCTGCATCTCTTCTGCGTCCATTGGGATGACTGATAGCAGACAGAGATAAAGAGCGAGGCAGGAGTGAATTTAACCAGGGGACAAGCCTGGTCATGGCACGGAGATATTGTTCGCCTGGTGTGCGGACATATCTCATGATCAAGGGCTGAGTCTCAACAGTTCACAGTGAGGTGGCTGCTCTACTGCTTACGACACCCCGATCGAGAACTAAGTCTTCTACTAGTTGTTTCACACCTCATATCCGTATGGGGTGAATATCGAGCAGCTTTGATCAGCGGACGGCAGAGACCTCTTTCTGCGGCTCGACTGGGTCGGGCTGAGACGCGAGCCCCAGGTCCCAACCATATCGTAGCCTCCCATCTCAGTGGTGCTGAGATTTAGGGCGGAATTCCGGCTTAGAGACATTCGGCCGTAATCCCTCACACGGTAGCCTCGCGCCATTGGCTTATCAGCCTAGCACGTGGACCAAATGTCTGCGACTCCTCTCGAATTGAGCAGTCGTCTCGATCAATAGTCTTGCCACTGATCCAAGGTAACTGGGTATACGAGTGAGATTGATGACCAGCGCATATTCTTACTCACTATAATCCAAATACAGCGACCATCACATTATTAAGACAAAACCGTCCGATGTTGTGGCCATCATCGCTTCACCAGGGGCAATAACTTAGTATGAAGACGATGAGTAAATTTACTCTTGTGTGCGCTCTGAAAATGGCGATAAGTGACGGGTTGCAGTAACTTTCCTCACATCCCGAGCGTGATGATGAAGGTGGGCCTGACTCTTCCATACCGTTGTGCTATGATTGGCTTCGTGTGCGTGTCGCTCACTACTACTGGGATCACGTCGATCACCACCACGTTAGTCACTGTCATGAAACAGCCTGTTTACGTGGAGAACTGCATTGACATGAAGCGGGGTCCTGGTCAGTATGTTTATCTGGCCCTGACTAACATTGTCTGATCAGTATGTTTTTTCTGACCATACGCTTGTGCTACTTCATATACGCTTTACAAGTGGACCCTACACGATCTGTGCATGTTGTGTGAGGGAGTCCCGCTTTAAAAGTGGACCCTACACGCTCTGTGAGGGAGTCTCGCTTTACAGGTGGACCCTACACGCTCTGTGAGGGAGTCTTGCTTTACAAGTGGACCCTACACGCTCTGTGCATGTTGTGTGAGGGAGTCCCGCTTTACAAGTGGACCCTACACGCTCTGTGCATGTTGTGTGAGGGAGTCCCGCTTTACAAGTGGACCCTACACGCTCTGTGCATGTTGTGTGAGGGAGTCCCGCTTTACAGGTGGACCCTACACGCTCTATAAGGGAGTCCCACTTTACAGATGGATCCTACACGCTCTGTGCATGTTGTGTGAGGGAGTCCTGCTTTACAAGTGGACCCTACACGATCTGTGCATGTTGTGTGAGGGAGTCCTACTTTACAAGTGGACCCTACACGATCTGTGCATGTTGTGGGAGGGAGTCCCGCTTTAAAAGTGGACCCTACACGCTCTGTGAGGGAGTCTCGTTTTACAGGTGGACCATACACGCTCTGTGAGGGAGTCTCGCTTTACAAGTGGACCCTACACGCTCTGTGCATGTTGTGTGAGGGAGTCTCGCTTTACAAGTGGACCCTACACGCTCTGTGCATGTTGTGTGAGGGAGTCTCGCTTTACAAGTGGACCCTACACGCTCTGTGCATGTTGTGTGAGGGAGTCCCGCTTTACAGGTGGACCCTACACGCTCTGTGCATGTTGTGGGAGGGAGTCTGGATTTACAAGTGGACCCTACACGATCTATGCATGTTGTGGGAGGGATTCCCGCTTTACAAGTGGACCCTACACGATCTGTGCATGTTGTGTGAGGGAGTCCTGCTTTACAAGTGGATCATACACGATCTGTGCATGTTGTGGGAGGGAGTCCCGCTTTACAAGTGGACTCTACACGATCTGTGCATGTTGTGTGAGGGAGTCCTGCTTTACAAGTGGATCATTCACGATCTGTGCATGTTTTGTGAGGGAGTCCCGCTTTACAAGTGCACCTACACGCTCTGTGCATGTTTTGTGAGGGAGTCCCGCTTTACAAGTGGACTCTACACGATCTGTGCATGTTGTGTGAGGGAGTCCTGCTTTACAAGTGGATCATTCACGATCTGTGCATGTTTTGTGAGGGAGTCCCGCTTAACAAGTGCACCCTTCACGCTCTGTGCATGTTTTGTGAGGGAGTCCCGCTTTACATGTGGACCCTACACGCTGTGTGCATGTTTTATGAAGGAGTCCCGCTCCTACAGCTTGATGGGTCATGAACAACTCTCGACAGCATGATACATTCAGGACGGAAGACGCAGCAGTGAATGGAACGCGGAACAATAAGTTTATACTTTTTGTTACTGGTTTGCACACCTCTACTTGCGGAATCACCATGATACACTAATGATTGAGTCGTGTTTGGGTGCGTGTGTGGGTAGTATATATATATATATATATATATATATATATATATATATATATATATATACACACACGCGTGGCGTGTTAAAAAAGTATCCGACCTTAATTTTTGCCGCGGAATCATGCGGGACTTCCTGAAATCTTCCAATAAGACGGGACCGTTGGGAACAGTGTTGTGGTATCCTAAGTAGAGTACCTGGAATGAGATTAGCATTTTAAACCTCCAGGTGAGGCATTGTATGTTTCCGGCCCAAAGGTCGTATGCTTTTTGAAAACAACTCGTATATATTGTCCAACTCGTATATAATAATAGCTACGTGCCATAGGTTGTTTTATTTTTAAAAATCTAGTGCGTATTTGAAAACCTTGCCCGTTGAGGTAAATGTTAGAGGTGGTTAACCCTCACTATTGAGTTTGTCGAATAAGATAGTAAAAGAAAACCATGAAACATGGTTAGTTAGTTAGTTTATTAATTAGGTATCGGTTAACTTGTACCCTGATGAGCAATGTGGGGAGCCTTGATCGCCTCTCCTGGATCAGAGGCGTTGCGAATGACGTCAACTCGTGTTTCTTGAAAATCGTCTTGACGTTGTCTGTCTGTCTTCCCCTCAGGCCCCTTCTTGGCTGGAAATCGGATTGTCAGGCATTGTAAGCTCGCAAGGGACATTTTCATGAGATGGCGGAACCCGTGTACCGTCTGTTTGGAATAGTATTCGGCACATGGAATTGCACCGACCCTTTTATAAATAATCTCGTTCCTCAAGCTGTCTCACCTGGCGACGCCGGCTACCATTCGTAGACATCTCATTTTACAGATGGAGATTTTACTCTCTCGCGCCTTGGACATGGCTCTGGTAGCACATGGGTGGTAGGAAGTTTCTATGGATCAGTTGTTGCCAGATAAATATGAGAATTTTTGATCAGTGGCGTCAGTTGATGTCACTCCTGCTGCTTTCTGGCATCTGGTCTCAATTTCTTTGTCGCGCCTTCTGTTTTCTGAGAAAATACTGCCCAGGTACCTGATCACATGCCTGCTGGAGAGACACTTTCTAAATGCTCAAGTTAAGCGGCCCATGCGTTCTGCTGAGCTTTAGAGTTGTCTTCCCCATGTTGATACACATACCGTACGTACCATAGGTTGTGTAAAACGCGGCCAACTGATTTTGAAGTTTCTGTTCGTCTGTGTATGCAATGCATTGGTCATCTTCGAATAACAATTCATATATGAAATTTTAATCTGGATCGTGCGTCGCAGTCTGATAGATCTCTGACACAATTGTGTCCATCATCATCACCAATCCCATAACCTAGAAGGTGGTTGAAGCACAGTTATTGCAGTTTGTCGTACCAGCTCCCGTCATACAACAGCGGTGTGTCTTCGGCCGCTACACACCTGACGGAGCCCATCTCTCTTCAGGTGGCAGTTCATTATAGTTGCATCTAAATTTTATACAACAAAGCTGACATTATTTGCAGCTAGGGCGCTAATCTCGTGAAGTTGAGCCGTATGAACTAGACCGTGAAATATGACACATGTTTAAGCTTAGTGCTATTCATATAGTCGATGTCCATTTCAGGATAATCGGACGGAAGAAAACACACAACACGATTAGTGTGAATTCCCGGCAAATCCATGGTCTGAACTAAATCAGCAGAACAATGTAGACCCGCAGCCAGTAACGGCGCCATCTTTGCTGCTCTGCCTTTGTCCATATAGATGTTAAAAAGCAGCCGGGACAGCACGCATTCTTGTCGCACACCCTAGGCGATTGGAAAAAAAACCCTTTGTTAAACGGTCCTCCGAACGTTTCTCGTTTCCCTTGTACGGAACTCTCACATTGCCAATTGGCTGGCCTAGTATACGATCCTTCTCCTTCACAGCCCAGAGTCAATTTCTGTTCTCTGTCTGGTATCATATTGTATTTCCCAATCTACATACTGCGAACCAGTGCACGAGATTCGATGACGTCATCAAAGCTACTTTCCGATTGGCCACACAATTTTAATAGATGCAGGGGATGGGATTTTAATGAACCAACTTTCGTGTCTAATAAATACAAAAGTATATACATTTTCCTATATATGGAAACCAGGTAGAGATTTTTGTGTATGCGTGTGGGAGGGCGTGCGTGCGAGAGAGAGAGAGAGAGACAGACAGACAGAGAGATGCATATTTTTACCCATAGGTGCTCAGTTTCTTTCAACAAATTGCGAAGAGTGTAGATACTGATGATTCATGTAGCTAGCTGGTTGTACACACTCCTGTTCCATTATCTCATGCGCTTCTCTCTGCTGGACTCACGTATGATTACAAGCAGCGCATGAGCTGCAGCTGTCAGCGACCTATAGCTGACTGCTAGTGTCAGGTCCAGAGAACCAGAGCTGCCAAGACCATTCTACACCTCCACGCGGTGATCCTGGATAACAGGCTGCAACAGGGCAGACTGGCTAAGGAGAAGGGATCGAAGTTGGAAGACTTAACCAAGTACTAAAAAAAGTCGGATGTGTCGGACCGAAATGTGCAAATATCACAGTCAAGCTGTAAACTAAGACACAACGCATTCCGTTCTCCGGACAATATCCTGCTACTCAGTGGTCTCGAGGTAAGGTGTCTGCCTCGGGTGTCGGAGATCGCATGTATGAATCACGGTGGAGACCGGGATTATTTTCACGTAGATCCTCCGGTAAAAATTCCTCTGATCTCTGGGCAGTGAGGGGTGCCGTGTCGAGCACGTTAAAAATTCCTTGGCAGTTGGAAATCGAAAAGATTAGGCTTAACGGCCGCTGACCGGACAAAATTTAAGGTTAAAAATCTACCCAAGTTATTTATGGCTTTTCCCAGGTGATTTGCTAAAAGCACCAATAGATAACGCTTAAAGAGCTGCGAGTCTAGCGATTGAGTCTATTAAGATTGTACATCTTCATCTTGGTACATTAGACTTCGGCAAAGATTAGTTCATGAATGGAGTTAGGTACCAATACTGAAGTTCCCATGTGGGTGACCTATGATGTTATTTTGTCCATGTAAATGTTGAACATTAAAGGTGATGGTACAACCTGTTTACACTATCCACAAGTTGGTGCTATGTGTGGATGGTGTGACTTGCGTGGTAAATTACGTTTTTGACATCAACGTTTGTTATGCGGCAGTTTTATTTATGATTAGTTAAGAATGTGAATATTTTGCTTGATTTATATTGTACAGTGTATTTTATTTGCGCTTCTCTAAATGCAGTTTTAATCGTTGAACGTGGAAGAACGTGTTAGTGCTATTACGATTAAAGATGAAGCAGTTATCGTGTTAGATGCCCGATATGCTATTTGTTTTGGACATGCAGGAAACATTATCGGCTTGTTTATTAATTATTTGTCCATGATCTTATTTACGCTGCTCGCGAACTTCACTTCAGTGTCATGTTTTCTAACCGTTTCGTGCAACTTGAGATATTCGGGAATTTATTTGATTATGTTCTGCGAGCCTATGTTTTCATTTGGAGAGACATGGCTATCGCAACTACAAATAGTAGTGTTGCTTGCAAGTCCTTATATGTGGAATAAAGCTTTTTGAGCAGCAGCTATCTTTTAAAAACCATGACAACCGTGAGAAATAAATGGGGATTGGTTGCACAAGATTATAATGGTAAATATTGTGCCGTTGCTTTGTTACTTCATTTTTAAAAACTCACGACAGCTTTTTGTTTTAAATATAAAGTATATGTACATTTCCTAGCTAATGGAACCGATTACAATACGGTCTCAAACTGCTAGTAGTACATTTTTAAACAAACTAAACATGTTTTGGCACCATTTTACAGATGGAAATCGGTTGACCCAGGCTGGAATTCACAAAACAATTTATCGATTTCGAATCACGTTTGTCAGTATTTTCATACAAAGGTCAAGGTTGCCTACTTCAATCCGGGTTCGTGCTAAATATTTTAAACCGGCTAAGAAATCGCTCCCACCCCCTCTCCCCTACTTCCTTTGTTTCATTCTCTCCGACCCTTGCCTCGCAAAATTATGTAAAATGAAGAAGTAGGCATGGCACGTTTTAATGTAAACTGTTTATTGTGTCCCATCAATTCAAAGAGCTATATAAGGTGTCCAAAACGCGTGGCTTTCATTATTTATCGCGCTGCCCGAGGAACTGAGATGCTAGTCTAGTCAGGCACAAAATACTGACCAGGACGTCGCGTCAGGGTCAATACCACTGACCAAGACCACAATCTCTCTTCCATGTAGCGTTCCCTGGAAACGGGCTGTTTTCAAGGCAGCCTGGCTGATGAGATGTGGATCGATGTGATCCCCATAGTAGTGAGCGCCACGCAGATGAAGCCAAACATAGCACAACCGCCTGGAGGACCATGGTCCACCTTCATCAGCATGCTCGGGATTTTAGGAAAGCTACTACAACCCGCCACTTAACGTTCTTTTCAGGGCGCACAAAAGAGTCAACTTACTCACTGTGGGCATTAAACAACAACCACATCAACATCACGCTGCATGTAACACTCCATGTATCACAAGTTGGGATAAGCGATAATAACTTGTGGGCAACAATGTAGAACATTATGCAGATTTGCTATACATGGGTAACTAAATATTTACAATACAAAAACAATGGTCATAGGTAGGTCGCTTAAGGTGACCTGGGATGACAACATCATTCCGCTTTGATCTTACCAGGTCGTGCATGGACCGCACAGGTTGCGGGACCATTATGGTGAATATCACTTTTAATCCTTGATGTCCATGGCCTGTTCTGGTGGGCGGGGACATCCTGGCAAAGTCGTGTCACCTGTCCAAATAGGGCCAAACGGCGACGGTTTAGCATGATGAGCGTGCTCTCGAGGCCTGTCCGTCTCAACTGACTTTGTCATTTGAAACCAGGTCGTACTAGTGGATCGTAAACATGCGCGCGTGGAAGGCGTCATTGCGCTTCTGATAGCCCTGAAGAATAGTGCCGGTTTCTGAACCGTACGGCGGGATGCGGACAACACTCGTTTTGCAAATCTGTTTCTTGGTTTTCAGTGGAAGCCTAGGATGGTTCGAGACTCCGTGCTAAACTTTCATAGAGATGGCAGCTAAACCACTGCCTCTTCGAATGATGTTCAGTTGACTTTGTTTACTGCCCAGGTAAATAGAACCCTCAGTGGAGTTGACATGGTTGCCCTCGACAACAATTCCTGCTGCTGTTAGATTAAAGCCAAGGTTTTGTATCTTGGTTTCTGCTTACGAGACGGGGAGATAACTAAAAATGTAGTGTCGAAAGTAGAAGGAAACATTAAAACAATAGAAATATACCAAGCGCTTTGTAACATTATTAATAATAAAGCAGCATCAACTTTCTCAAAACGGGTATATTTTAGCACTCAGAAAACAAATACACCAAACAGCAGAAACATAAGTAAAGTACAGCTCATCTATGTTATAACTCAATCTGCCAAGGCGGGTCCCTTGTGACGTGATGCAAGCATAACTCCCAATTTTGCCTCATCACAATATTGTGATTGCAGTCGTCTGTGAATTTCCGCAGGTTTCACGCCTTCTTTCACAAAAAATTTCATCAGAACACGCTGTTCCATGCAAGCACTAACAGTATTGTCTGCCATTTTTATTGATCTGTCACGTGACTGAGTCATGGCAAGTGGGCCACCTAGCAGTAATAGGACACCAGTGCCCCTAACTAATGATAGTAGTTCCAATATGCTATAACCCATTCATGTAGAACAGGAACAAAAAGCCCCCATTTCATTTGAAAGCCCCCATTTCATTTGAAAGCCCCTCGTATACGATGCATGTTTAAATTAAACTAGAACTAACTGAACCAAGTGAACATATGTATCATGTGGTCACTTATGGTGTAAACAGCATATACCAACCGTCAAGTGTACAAAATTTCATTATCCTCCAACTCATAGTTTCCTCAGCAGACCGTTGAAAACATGGCGGGTGTGATATGGAATCCATTCAGTGTTGATTAGCGAGCAGTGATTCGGTTTCTAACAGCTAAAGGATGTTGACCAGTTGACATTCATCGCAGAATGCAGGCAGTGTAGGGTGACAAAAGAGTGTCGAAGACAACAGTGAAGAACTGGACAACGATGTTTAAAGAAGGACATGAGCTAATGAAATATCTTCCGAGACCAGGTCAAGTGCATATTGTTGCATCAGAAGATGCCATCACCAAAATTGATGCAGAAATTTGGGTGACTGTCACCAGAGCTTACGTTCGCCACACTTTTGTCCTTATACACTACCTGCATTCTGTAATTGCCTCTTATGATGTTCCTGACAGGTTACAGTACTACTATTCTTTGATTCTCTTTTGGACCTTGGTAACACACAGTGGATACAATTAGTAATGGATTTTAACATCAGTAGGGAAAACTGACAGTGGCAATACTAGTGTCCTTGTTCTAGACATCATCTAGACCATGTTTGATTCTAGTGCACCTGTGACATCACTTTTGTTTGTTGTGCATATGTTCTGTGTTCTGTTTTGTCACCTGGACCACCACCTTTGATTCTGGAGCACCTGTGCCATTACTTTTATTTGTGTGTTTGTTGTGCATATGTTCTGTGTTCTGTTTTGTCACCTGTATGGACCACCTTTGATTCTGGGGCACCTGTGCCATTACTTTTATTTGTGTGTTTGTTGTGCATATGTTCTGTGTTCTGTTTTGTCACCTGGACCACCACCTTTGATTCTGGAGCACCTGTGCCATTACTTTTATTTGTGTGTTTGTTGTGCATATGTTCTGTGTTCTGTTTTGTCACCTGTATGGACCACCTTTGATTCTGGAGCACCTGTGCCATTACTTTTATTTGTGTGTTTGGTGTGCATATGTTCTGTGTTCTGTTTTGTCACCTGTATGGACCACCTTTGATTCTGGAGCACCTGTGCCATTACTTTTATTTGTGTGTTTGGTGTGCATATGTTCTGTGTTCTGTTTTGTCACCTGTATGGACCACCTTTGATTCTGGAGCACCTGTGCCATTACTTTTATTTGTGTGTTTGGTGTGCATATGTTCTGTGTTCTGTTTTGTCATCTGTATGGACCACCTTTGATTCTGGAGCACCTGTGCCATTACTTTTATTTGTGTGTTTGTTGTGCATATGTTCTGTGTTCTGTTTTGTCACCTGTATGGACCACCTTTGATTCTGGCGCACCTATGACATCACTTTTGTTTGGTGTGCATATGTTCTATGTGCTAATAATATGTCATCTTGTTTTGTCACCTGTATGCACCACCTTTGATTCTAGGGCACCTGTGACATTACTTTTATTTGTGTGTTTGGTGTGCATATGTTCTGTGTGCTAATAATATATCATCTAGTTTTGTCACCTGTATGGACCACCTTTGATTCTGCGGCACCTGTGACATCACTTTTGTTTGGTGTGCATATGTTCTATGTGCTAATAATATTTCATCTTGTTTTGTTACCTGTATGGACCACCTTTGATTCTGGGGCACCTGTGACATCACTTTTGTTTGGTGTACATATGTTCTGTGTTTGAATAATACTTGACCTTGTGATTATTGTTTATAGAATGTTTACACTTTCTACTTATTGATTCTGTTGAAGCTGATATTAAATTTGATTATATTTGATGTAATTAGTAAGATGCACTATGGTGATGTGAAAGGAGTAGAAATAAATTCATCCATTTTTCTTTTTTTCCCCAGACCTATCCAGGATGCCTGAGAAAACACGGTCCCAGACTCCCATGAAGGCCAATCGTGTTGCCGCTAGACTGAATGGAAGATCATCTGATATTGACAACCCATCAAAGTCATCCACTGACAGGTGAAAATGTGTTGTGCTTTGAAATGTATAGGAGTAGCACATTGATGTAGATTGACAATTAGCTAAAGCTGGCTTGCAGAAAATTAGAAATTTACTAACAAACAATAAACCTTATATGGCAATAAAGAGTCTTGTAGTGTTAAGTAGAAACAATTTTTCAATATGGATGTGAACAATGAAATAACTTACAGCAACTAAAATGAGAAATGTGTTCTTGAGAAGAATCCTATTTTAGGGGGTTTCAGTGGTATTGAGGAAAGGTGTCCGCCTTGGGTGCAAGATGTTGCGTGTTTGAATTACGGTGAACCAGAATTTTTTTTCATGTTGATCTTCTGGTAAAAATTCCCCTGATCTCCGGGTAATGAGGTAGAGTACGTCAAAAATTCCTTGGCAGTTGGAAATCGAAAAGAGTAGGCTTAGCGGCCGCTACCCTAACAAAATTACAATTAAAAATCTACCCAAGTTATTTGTTCCCAGTTGGTTTTTATTAAGAGCAGCTATAGATGGCGCCTAACTGGCTGCGGATCTACTTAGCTCTAGTGTTTGAGTCTATTAAGAATACACATCAGTAAAAACCACCCTCCAAGAAACTGGTTGTATACAGACTGTAGTGTAGAGTCTTCAAAACCAGTATAAAGACGTTAAGTTAATATTGGATAGCTGAGAAATCTAATGTCGACATTTTACAAAAAATCAAAAATAAATCCTCTGCTAACTTAAATAAAAAGAAGACAGGCAAGGCTCACTGGACATACTAAGGAAGATGGGTCTAGAAAAATAGGACAAAAGAACAGAAAGAAAACAAGAAAGGTAGAAGATGGCTGAGAAAAAATACCTGGTAAAGCACAACAACATGGATAAGAAAGTACAGAACATCTGAAGGGATATACTTTCTAAATGGGAAAACGGTTGTGAAAGAAATTTATGATCTCTGTCGAAGACGGATATGCTGGACCGAAGGGTGAAAATATCGCAGTAAACTAGCGACACAACTCATTCCGTTCTTCGGACTACATTTTGCTACTTACAAACCCCTGTTCAGGGCTTGGTAATGGGAGATTGAGAATGAACACAGCAGAAGAAGAAATATTGTTCATCAATTAATATGATGCAGATGTAGTACATTAAGGGAAGAGTATTATTTTTTATAATCATCTCAGAACGAAGTGTCCATTTAAAATGCTACATTGAACAAGGTAAATCACTAACGTGTGATCTTCATGTGAATCAAGGGGAGGAAAGAATAGAACCACCTGCTTTCCTTTCATGTTTTGAAAAGGTAATAATTCGTCCATAGTCGTCGATGAGGACCGCCAACATCATCCCATGTCATACTGCATCCTTGAGTATGTGAGAGCACTTATGACTGATCAAGTCAATGCGAGCGTGGAAAGTTCTATAGACAAACATAGTCTGCAGCTGCCTCTGACTTCCTGATTGCACATCTATTCTGAGCTGCCTGGATACAGAGGCCCTCGCTGATTTCAATGCCATTTGTGACTGCGATCTTCCAGGTTGAGCGATTTTGAGCCAGGTTTTCCCAGGTATTAATGTCTATTTGACAGCACTTAAGGAACTCCTTCAGACCGTCCTTGAAATGCTTTTTTTTGGACATCTTCTAAAAAGGTAACTAAGTAATATTTGCATAATACGGGCAACTTAGTTGCTCTTCTTCTACCATAGGATGTAGAGGTTTGCTTTTATTTTTTCTTTTGCCTTATAGTCTCAACAGGATTGGTTAGCTAGTTCCTTGCCCTACATTCCTTAGTCATCAATTTAGATATCTCTAGCAGGTTACATAATTGCTCCCCTTTTGGATCCCGGTAATGCAGTGGTAGCTAGCAACTCAGTCCCATGAATTGGGGTCTACAGATATCACCACTGCTTCAGATAAAATAATTGGTCTTTTCTTTCTGCAAAGTTATAACCGTGCTCCTGATTAAGCAGCACCAACAAAAATATGATTCATTACAGACCATAACATGAAAGTTCATCATAGGGGATTAATTTACTTTAAATATTGGTCCAACAACTGGGTAAACCACTTCAATTTGTACTGGGGATTTGTACCAGGTCTTGTCTGAAAGGGGAGTAAAAAATAGTAACACTGTAACCTGGCAGGCATATCATAGTAGGCGATTAATGAGATATGGGGCTGGCATTCCCAACCTTATGCACAATGAGGACCTGAGAAGGTTGTGATTTTGAATTGGTTATATGAAAATCAAGCTAGGATGCATCACCAACTTTTAATATTTTTTTAACTTTTTGTGCTTGTCCTCTCCACCATGTGTTATTGCCTATGAAAAGTCCAAGATAGTATAGTCTTAGTACATGCAAAGTATATGGTGTTAAAGTGTAAGATAGTATAGTCTTAGTACATGCAAAGTATATGGTGTTAAAGTGTAAGATAGTATAGTCTTAGTACATATGAACTATATGGTGTTAAAGTGTAAGATAGTATAGTCTTAGTACATATGAACTATATGGTGTAAAAGTGTAAGATGGTATAGTCTTAGTACATGCAAAGTATATGGTGTTAAAGTGTAAGATAGTATAGTCTTAGTACATATGAACTATATGGTGTAAAAGTGTAAGATGGTATAGTTTTAGTACATGAAAAGTATATGGTGTCTATTTTTAAGCATCCAAGTTGAGTAGTGTTTGGAACACATGGTTTGTTACTGCAAAAAAATGACCATATGTGTTTGTGCTCAAGTCTACCCAATGTTAATAGGTACCTCATTATGTTAGATTAAATTAATGGCACATTATGTTAGAGTAAAGTAATGGCTCATTCTGCTAGAGTGAAGAAGTGGCTCATTATGCTAGAGTAAAGCAGTGGCTCATTATGTAAGAGTAAAGTAATGGCTCGTTATGTTACAGTAAGGTAGTGGCTTATTCTGTAGAATAAAGCAGTGGCTCATTATGTTAGAGTAAAGTAGTGGCTCATTCTGTAGAGTAAAGTAGTTGCTCATTATGTTAGAGTAAAGTAGTGGCTCATTATGTTAGAGTAAAGTAGTGGCTCATTCTGTAGAGTAAAGTAGTTGCTCATTATGTTAGAGTAAAGTAGTGGCTCGTTCCGTTAGAGTAAAGCAGTGGCTCATTATGTTAGAGTAAAGTAGTGGCTCATTATGTTAGAGTAATGTAGTTGCTCATTCTGTTAGAGTAAAGCAGTGGCTCATTCTGTTAGAGTAAAGTAGTGGCTCATTATGTTAGAGTAATGTAGTTGCTCATTCTGTTAGAGTAAAGTAGTGGCTCATTCTGTTAGAGTAAAGTAGTTGCTAATTCTGTAGAGTAAAGGAGTAGCTCATTATGTAGAGTAATGGAGTGGCTCCCAACCATTTTCAGATTTAACCTCATAAAGTCATTGATAATTTGCAGGCTCTCTTCTCGATCCCTAGTCATCCTGTAGATGAAATTAAAGATAATACATAGATAATATATATTTCTTGTGTTCTATATAACCCAATAAATTTCAATTTAAAAAGCCACCAGAGGTATGCAGATTATATGCCCATCAGTGGAACTGTTTAATAGGAAAAAAATAACAGTTTTAGCACATCCCAACGCACACACACACCCCCGCCCGCTCAATTTCAACACGTCTCTTCCCACCGCCCTCTTTCCAAACTGCCTATTCCTACAACCTGTCCACTACCTCAGGCCATCTCACCCCTTCCCACCCTCTCCTCAATTTCTCACATGTTTTCGCCCATACTTGTTTCAGATTCTGAACTGTGTCAAATGACTTTCATAATTATACCATGCAGCACCCCAAATTATAGTGTCTGGCATCAAGCTTCGAGTTTAGCACAAATTAAATTACAACCTATTAGTAGTGAATTTCGCTACTGTGGAGTTTCAATTTTCTGTATACAAAAATGATAAAAATATAAATTACCGGTTAATTATTCACTATTGATCTTTACATTGTATATTATAATGACTTTTCAGTGAAGTAATTCTGTGTGAGAACAATGTTTAACAGTTCTACCTAATTAGACGCAGTCATTTTCACAATATATACATATTAGTGAAGAAGACATGTTAAGTCAGAAAATAACTAATATTCTCAACATAACTTTCAGAAATACATGCTTTTGAATATAAAATCTTATGGAAATAGAAAGCAAAATAACTACAGATTTGGTCTATATACATTTCTAAACTTCATAAAACTTTGTGTGTAGCCCATTCAGCATTTGTTGAGAATATATCACATTTACTAAGTTCCCTTCAGAACGTTCGGGAGTTGATGTGTCGGATCTGCTGACTGAATCAGTGGGATCAAGATGCTGAGCAGTTCATGAGCTGCAGTGGTCAGTGACCCATAGCTGACTGCTAGCATCAGGGCCAGCGAACCAGAGCTGTCAAAACCCTTCCACACCTCCTCGTGGTGATCCTGGATAACAAGCTGCAACAGCCATACTAGCTAAGGAGAAGGGATTGCAGAGGGAAAAGCTAATCCGGAACTAAAAAATGCCTGCTGAAGCTAGATGTGTCAGACTAAAAGGTGCAAATATCGTAGTCAAGCTGTAAACTATGACACAACACATTCCATTCTCTGGGCAACATCCTGCTACTTGCATAGCCCTTTTCAGGGCTTGGTAGCGGGAGATTGAGAATGAACAAAGAAGAAAAAGATTGAATCAGTTAACTCTGAATATAAAATAACATCTAATACTGGTTTTTATAGAGCTAACTAAAACTATTTTTCTACATTTATTTAATTAATTAGGTCCTACTCTTCTATCCTGGGGTGTAGAGGTAAGCTATATAAAAAGCCATACAATAGAATAAACTATCTTTCTATTTTGGCTTGATCAAGTGCTAGGTCCTTCAGAGATTGTCTCATATAAATGTAGGGTCATCATGGATACCAGACTTTCTTTATCTATATCACATAGTTGAGCATTTCTATGTAGATTCTGGGCATAAATACAATTGAACATTTCTATGCAGATTCTGGGCATAAACATAATTGAACATTTCTATGCAGATTCTGGGCATAAACATAATTGAACATTTCTAGTTAGATTCTGGACATAAACAAAATTGAGTATTTATATGCAGGTTCTGGGCATAAACATATACAAACATGTGGGAAAATGTATAAAGTGACATACATAATTAATTTGGCAGTAATGTATCATTGCGCTTACATATACATTTCTCTATAGCCATGAATCGAAGCCACCGTTGCCACCGACTCACAAATCTGATGAAAAGTCATCATCGTCATCATCAAGGTCGGTTGAAAGGTCATCAATAAACATGACAAAATCCAGGCTTTCACCAAAATCATCCCGGTCAGAACCTCACATGTCCCCACGTCTCTCCTCAACATCCGTGGTTGCTACCATTGCTAATATCTCACAGAACAAGAACATGCTTGCCAAGGTGAAGGTTGAGAATGATCAAAATCTGGTAGACAAGATAAAAAATATGGGCCAAAGGTGATGCTTAAAAGCCATATTTTAAATTCCTGTTATCTTGGATTTTTGTGCGTTGTTTATTTGGTCATCTCTGATCTGTTATTGTGATATCGTTACCTATGTTCTTCCTTTCTTATGTTTGATGTTTTGTTTAACCTTGTTATCCTGTCCTTATCCTGGTTGGTAAGACAATTCTCACTTATTTAGAAAATATAAGTGATGAAGGGAAATAAGACATAGACAATAAATATTTTGTTTTATTTTTTCTTTACTTGCCAAGCACAGCAATTTGGACAATGAAAACACAAGAAATAATGTTTATTTTGACGCTAATTTCTAACATATTTCATAGATCTTTTGATGACACCATTGTATGTTTAAAAGGATTATTAATTAATCTATTTCATTTGACAGTTTTATTTAGTTAACTGAGTTAAATAGCATGTTCTCTTTTTGTTTTTATTTTTAATTTGGCAGTTAACAATCTTCTTAATAATTCACAATTGTTATAATTTTGTTAGTTGTAATTTATGATAGTTGTGAGGGAAAGTAAAAAAATAACCTTAACATTTTTGATCAGCATAATAAGCCATATTAAGGTTACTTTTTTTATTTCTTGTATAATCTGGAGTCTGTCACATGTTTATAAATGGGACATAGATAAGAATACTATTTTGAATTAACTTAGTTTCTCTTCAATAAGTAAAAATATTATCTGGAATTGAATTAGTTGCCCATCAATAGGTATGAATGACATATCTTGAATTGAATTAGTCGCCCATCAATAGGTATGAATGACATTTCTTGAATTGAATTAGTTGTCCAACAATAGGTAAGAATGATATATCTTGAATTGAATTAGTTGTCCATCGTACAAGTGGATCAACCACTACCTCAAACAAAGAACGGCCAGAGTCCAAGTACAAGGGCAGATGAGCAAAAAGGTGACACTCGAGCAGGGAGTACCCCAAGGGGGAGTACTGTCACCCACACTCTTTCTGGTATATATAAACGATATTACAGAGAATATACCAAGAAGAGCCCATAGCTCAATGTTTGCAGACGATCTGGCTATGTGGACCTCTGAAAAGAATCTCACCATAGCAAGAAATCGGATGCAAACGGCCCTAACATCGCTGGAAGAGTGGGCGAACTCATGGCTGGTCAAAATAAACGAGGAGAAAACCACGTGCACAATATTCTCGCTCTCATTAAAACCCCAAAGTACCAAATTAAGCCTAAATGGCAAAATCCTGCAGCCAAACGACAACCCAACCTATTTGGGAGTCACATTTGATCGGCGCATGACATGGAAAAGTCAGATTGAGAGAAACCGAATGAAAGCCAGAGAAAGAATGGCGATCATGAGGAAACTTGCTGGCACAAGCTGGGGAGCAGACGAAGGCATACTAAAGAAACTGTACACTGGAAGAGTGAGACCAGTTCTCGAGTATGGCATTGCGGCATGGACAACAGCAGCGAAGGCGAACTTCGATAAAGTTAACAAACTTCAAAACCAAGCCGTGAGAATTATAACAGGTGGCATGAAGTCAACGCCAATTGTAGAACTTGAAAAGATTACAAAACTGCAATCCATGACCTATAGAAGAGACTGCAGAGCCCAGCTGCAGTCAGAGAAACTCCGAAGACTGACGGACCATCCAATGTACCAGAGACTAAACAATTTGGGAAATGGGAAACTGAAGCGGAGAAACTTTGCAGAAATAGCCAAAGCAAAGATGCACGAAGATCCCATAAACGCACTAACAACACCAAAACCCATCACTACTGTACGAAAACCTACTTGGAGGCAGGATATATTTCCAGAGGTGGTAGAAAATATACCAGGTATTGCAAACAAAAACTGCCAGAGTGAGAAAGAAAGGAGAGACACTACCCTAAGCTTCATAACGAAAAGCTACCCAAGCATGGACTGGACCCATGCATACACCGACGGTTCTGTAACAAACACTACACAGAACGGAGGGGCAGGAGCATTCCTGAACCTACCAAATGGCAGAAATATAACACTGTCATTCGCTACTGGTAAGTACACAAGCAATTTCAGAGCAGAGGCACTGAGGGCGGCAGTGGAAGAAATGGCAACACACAGTGAAAATGAGAGCCATATAGTCTTGCTGACAGATGCTCTCGAAGTAGTCACAGCGCTAAAAAGCCAGAAGAACACTGAGCTTAATGACTTAAGAGCAGCACTCTGCAAACTGTGCCAGCAGTCCGCACCAAAAAGGGTGGTGGTACAGTGGGTTCCGTCACACTGCAACATCCTAGGCAACGAGGAGGCAGACAGACTGGCAAAAGAAGGTGCAAGGCTACCACAAACAGATACCAGTATGACGTACGAAGAGTCAAAACGGCTTATCAAAGCCAGATACATGTCCAAATGGGAAACCGAACATACTGGTTACACCAAAAACGATGCCTATTACCAGTTGAACCGAAGAGAGCAGGTCGTTGTCTTCAGACTTCGCACTGGCCACAACAGACTGAGGTACCACCTATTCAACAAACTGAAGATAGGGTGTACCGACGAATGCCCGTGCGGTACTGGTAAAATGACCACTGAACATCTGCTGCAGAACTGCCCGACATACGAGGATCAGAGAGAGCAGATGTGGCCATTGCCAGTGGAACTGCAAGACAAGCTGTATGGTAGTGGCGAGAGTCTCAGGATGACCGCCGCTTTTTTCGAGAAAATAATGGTTACTGTCTGACTGTGTACGCAGAAGAAGAAGAAGAAGAATTAGTTGTCCATCAATAGGTAAGAATATTATCTTGAATTGACTTATTTGCCCATCAATAAGTAAGAATATTATCTTGAATTGACTTATTTGCCCATCAATTGTTTTTTTGTTTTTGATGAAGATATATGTGTGATGGCCATAATGTGAATTTCTTTTTGTTTTTGTGAAGTTTATACAAGAGACAACATTGCAGATATAGACATATTTACAAGCTAACAAAAAAATAAGAATTGAATGGTCACATAATTACATTTTGTAAATCAACAATATCAATAAGACTTGGTATGTATTTATTGAAGACCTGTGCTCCTGTGTTAATCAACTAAAAGCTACATAAAGACATTTTCGATTGCCTAAGGTGTCATCACAGTAAAAACCTACATGCAGACTCAGATAAAGACCATTTGGTCTAAACATTCTCGTTTCTGGTTCAATTTCTATGTAAAATGTTTCACAACGTATTTATTTATTATTCACACTCTACGTTTCACTTTTTAAAACATGCCCTTCTACCATAATCTCAGTTTTAATCTGATTCTTCTCTTTTGTTATTTCCATTGTTTCTCATTAAGAAACATTCCAGTTTTTCATTGAATGCCTGTCTCAAATTCTTATTATCTTTAACCACACCTTGTGATGCCACGTAAATTGCTGGCCACATAATAATACTTGACACGCTACTAGCTTTGCCGCACATTTGGAGATCCCTGACATAGACTGCATTGCACTTGTTAAATTAAAAATGTAAAGATCCTGTTTCACGCCATGCGGCGTATGGGAATACGGTGTAATGCCTATATTATTTGGGGACCCACGGCACATAATGTGTGACGGTGGTCAGTATCACGCCGGCTGCTTTTACTTCCCAGATTTTTTCTGGTACCCAGTTTCTGTGACTGGGTTGACCACGGCAGCTGGTTTGCGATCGAAAATAAAATTCTGCACCAACTATGAATTAAATCCTGATCGCTTGACTTGGAAACCAATGCACTGTTCTCGTATCAGCCATCATCATCAGAAATGGAAGTATTACAATCTTATAATCTTATATTTACACTGGTTAATCAATCAGTAAGACTGCATCATATATCTTACTGAGTGACTGCTCTATATTGTTTCAGTGAGAACAAAAGAAAGAAAGATATACCCATATGGCTGAAAGGAGACGAAACAACAGGTAATTTACATTTCTGTGTTGCATGTTCACAAAGGCAACAGTGCCCCTAGCGTTGAGTGACTACCACCTCTTTCACTATGAGTTTGTCAAGCGAAGTCTCTGCCAGCTGCTAACTGGAAGCTGGATACTCGTAACCTGAGCACGAGCAGCAGAGGATGTGTGAGTCCATTGTTTGCCACTGTCAAAAATTTCTAGCTACACCAAAATTGGCACTATCAGGATGATATCAAATAGGATGAAGGGGGCCATCATTCAAGTCAAGTGAAGGCATGTGCTCTAGACTGTGGAAATACGACTCAGTGTAACCGAAGTTTAGCTGAAGTAGTCTATGGCTTTTCAAGAATAGTCGGAGATAAAATCATCACAAATTGAATTAACTAGTTTTTCAAAATGGTTGCTCTTTTTCTCCCATATTCATATTTAGGTCAGCCAGTGCTGTTTGTGTTAGGGCATTTGGCCGGTCACCTCATCCTGTAGAAACTTTAAGCCACAAGAAAAATAACAGGAACCACGACACCTCATGGTAAAGAGGAGGAGTTCAAGTCAGTCAGTGCCCCCTGTACTTGGCATGGGACCGGTTATCTCATACTGTAGAAACTTTAAGCTATAAGTACACTAAAATCTAAAATAAAACCCTGACACCTCATGGTGGAATAAGAGGGGTTCAGTCATTCAATCGTCTTTGTGCTAGGGCATATGGCCAGCCACCTCATCCTATAAAAACTTCAAGCCACAAGAAAAATAAAAAGAACAAGTAAAATGAAAGAAACAAGAAAATCCTACTCATGGTAGAAGAGGAGTGGTTCAAGTCAGTCAGTGTCTCCTGTGCTTGGGCATAGAGCAGGCTACCTCATCCTATAGAAACTTTAAGCCACAAGAAAAATAAAATAAAATGTCTAAAAGACACAAATGGAGGAACAGACAAAACACATAGTTACAAATTACATCAATAAAAAAATTTCCATTAACAGCCTGGACGCACGCCTATACGGATGGCTCAGCCAAAGATGTCATTGGAAACGGGGGAGGAGGCATCACTATAAAACTAAAAAGCAAAGTATACTCAGCAGCATTTGCCACTGGGAGACGCTGCAGCAACTTCAGGGCCGAAGCCAGTACCCTGAGATAAGCAGCTGAAACCCTTATAGACCATAACGAGCAGACAGAAAAGCAAGTGGTCATTTCCACAGATGCCCTCGCAGTGTTAAGGGCACTCAAGAACCAGCACAATAATGATCCCTGTGCTCTGGCAGACTCGCTCGAATGCCTGTCCCAGTGCTTCAAAAAAGCACAGTCCAGTGAATACCAGCCCACTGCAACATTCCAGGCAACGAGGAGGCAGACAGACTCGCCAGAGATGGTGGAATGCTGCATCAGAGTTATACAGAAATCACATACAATGGGACAAAAGCAATCATCAGGGCAACGTACAGTGCAAAATGAAAAGAAGACCACCCTGGCCACATAGAAAACGATGTCTACCATCAACTCTCCAGACGAGACCAGGTGATAATTCTCCAGCTACGCACAAGTTACAACAGACTTAGATGCCATCTGTACAACAAGTTGAAGATTGGCACTACAGACCTTTGTGCCTGAGGCACAGCCCCCATGAAGGCAGAACATATTTTGCAGTCCTGTCCACTGTATACCGACAAAAGAAGTAGCATTTGGAACAGCCACTGTCCTTCCACGAGAAGCTGTATGGAAGCGTACAGAGCCTTGAGTTGACTGCTGCCTTCATTTGAGTCATTGAAGTCGAGGTCTGAAGACGAACGAAGAAGAAGAAGAATAAATAGAAAGTCTGACATGGTAGAAGAGAGTGATTCAAGTCAGTCAGTGCCCTTTATAAACAATGAAGACTATAAGCAACAATGATTTCAAAGAAGTATTTATTCACTCTGAAAACATATGCATTTAACAGCAGAAATGAGAAAATAAAGTAATTATCATTCGTGAATGTAACCAAGGTCCTACAGATGATGAAAGAGTTTTGTAACGAGGAAAAGAAGCATTTAGGGATTTGGTCAGGCTGGACATAACAAAAAAGCGTTAACATTAGTCAAAACTCTTTGCACTCATCTTGCAACTAAGGAGTCTAGACAAAGTTGAGTCCAGACATTTGTTCAAATTTTCTTACTAACTTTTCTATCATCAAGCATAGACCATATATAGACCTTCGTCTGAAGACTGTCGGACCGAAAGGTGCAAATATCACAGTCAAGCTGTAAACTAGCGACACAACACATTCCCTTCTCTGGACCACATTCTGCTACTTGCAAAGCCCTGTTTAGTGTTGGTGGCGGGAGATTGAGAACGAACGCAGAAGAAGAAGAAGACCTCTGTGTTTGTGTCAGTCATCAATCATGTCTTGTTTTTTGTTGATTTTATAGTTGTTGTTTGTTTGTTTTTTTTGTCCCTGATTAAGACATGTGTGATGGCCATAACGTGAATTTCTTTTTGTTTTTGTCATTGAACCGTAACTTATAAATGTTTGTGTCACCTAATTTCAAATGAAGAAATATGATAAGTAAGAAAATCTGCCGAAGACGGATGTGTCGGACCGAAAGGTGCAAATATCGCAGTCAAACTAGCGACACAACGCATTCCGTTCTCCGGACTACATCCTGCTACTTGCAAAGCCCTGTTCAGGACTTGGTAGAGGGAGATTGAGAACGAACGCAGAAGAAGAAGAAGTAAGAAAATTCGGAAAATTCTGAGGCTAGTAACTGTAAACACAAAGGCTATTAGTTACAAAAAAATACTCCATAGTTGCTACTATCCTAGTGTTTCCCAACATTTTTTGTACTCATGTCCTCACCCCCATCCTTCCTCCCTTTTCACATTTGTAGACGAGACGTTATTAATAGGATAAATAAAATATTAAAATGAGATTTTTCTGAATATAAATGTACTTTAATATTTAATGCGGTGATTGTACTTGCATCTGGGCAACCACCTTCAAAAATATGTGGCTGAGTGTTTGTTAAATCATAAACCAACCTCATGTTGTCTTTAACATTTAGCCTGTTTCTTGTATTTGTGTATTTGTTTTGATATGAAGAAGCATTGAAAATACACTTTCGCAAAACAAATGTAGAAACAAAGGGAAGTAAAACGTGAAAGGCAAGAATGGTGACACTTGGATATGACTGATACATAGCACTTGGTATTGAAATCAGTCAGTCACTGATTGATAAATGTGTAATGACACTTCACTAGATGGATGGAGGAGGAGGAGGTCATTATGAAATCAAACAATGACTGATTGATAAATGTGTGATAACACTTCACTAGATGGATGGGGGGGGGGGGGGGGGGCAGGTCATATTGAAATCAATCAGTGACTGATTGACATATGTGGGATGACACTTTACTATGGGGAGATAAAGGTAATATTGAAATAAATCAGTGACTGATTGACAAATGTATGAGGATACTTCACTAGGGGAAGAGGAGGTCATATTGAAATCAATCAGTGACTGACATATGTGTGATGACACTTCACCAGAGGGATGAGCAGTCCACAGACTGCAGGAGTTTGGAAAGAGACTTTGGTCAAGCGGGGTACTTGAGAGGACAGAACAGAAATGTGTACAACCAGTGAGCTACAGGAACCACATGCTCCTTTGCCATTCATTGAAAGAGACTGCTCACCTGTGGATCTGCCTAGAGTGCAGTGATGTCATTTCTGCATAACATTCTTCATTTTTTTTTCTCAGCCAGAGTATTTCCATGCATACCACTTTTGTAGCTGTCTTTATATTCATGGCATATGTCATTTCCATTGACAGATTTACCTGGATTGGGATCTGGTTTCAAGTCTTCACCTGGTTTGTCAAAGAAGACAGTTGTGAATCATGAGGATGATGACCTGGAAAAACAGTTTCATGAGGAGTTTGAAGTATTCTCCCAAGTTGGGTGAGCTCTGAAGGGCCTGCATATGTTAATGTTCATCTTCTTCTTCTTCAGCGTTCATCATGAAAAGAACGTTTGTGACACTGTGCCAAAGTTTGCAGTGAGGTTACGATATTATCTGCGGCTTTTGGTACAACACATCCGGCTTCTACTGGCTCTTTTTTGGTTCTGGGTTTGCCTTTCCACTGTGATCACTATTGTTATAGCCAAACTACACTAGCACAACCTGTTTCCAGGGCTCCCATTTGAAGGCAGAATAGGATCTTGGCTATATTTGTTTCGCTGACCCTGATCAAGCAGCTAGCTATGAGTCAGTCATTCATTGTGTTGCATCTTCGGCCCCCGTTAATGTTCCTGTCATAAATCTATAGGATTATAATTAAATATAGTTACATTTAGGGGGTCACTATAACGGAGAGGAATTGAGTTCATGCCCCAGCTGTGGCACTCTCTTTTCAAATTGTAAATTGATATCTAGTTGCTTTAGAATTAGAGAAGACAAGGCAGCAAGGAAGGGACCTGGTCTACCCTACCTCACAAAAGATGAGACCTCATGCAAGCGTGAACAAAGATAACATTAGCATGTTTTATTCTGTTAATATGAAAATATGAAGGCTACCTTTTAACTTCCCCTTGTTCAGTGAAATCTCTAACAATCCATCCTCATCAGGAGTAGCTGCTATGGGACTGACTTTGCCTTTCACCTTTTGAACCCTGGCCATCTGGTTTGTCAAATTCTGTGCTCCTGAGAATATATGCACAAGGCAGGCATTTGAGGAAGCCTGTTTACTATGACAAACTATGTGCCCTAATAGGTAAAATAAACTGGCCAAGGACCCCCCCCCCCCCCCCCCCCCACCACACAACCATGCAGATCTCTCTGGAAACTGGCTGTTTTCATGGTAACCTGGCTAATAAGTTGGGGAATTTAGGTGATCTACGTAATAATGAGCGATATGCAAATGAAGCCAAGCATAGCATAGCCACCTGGAGGACCCCGCTACCATAACCTGCCACTTGACTCCCTTTTCAGGGAGCACAAAAGAGTAATCTTGCTCAATGTGGACACTCAACAACATGTGCTTTAATTTAATTATTTTATCTCAAATTGACTTGTCTGATCATCTCCAATATTCCTACTTGTTAAGGTAGTAACTTGTGTAATATATTTATTGAAGAAAATCCTGTATTTGCTTGATATATTATGTGGGATACAGACTTTGGACATTAGCCTGATTCTCAGAGAAACAGGAACATATCTAGCTTGATCATAATTAATGATAATCCGAATCACACATGTCATCATTCAAATAATCACTTGTCATTTGCAGAATAATCACCATCTAAATCCAATTTATCAGTCTCCAAATCCTTAAGAATTTTTTCAGTACCTTGTTCTGTTGTTAGCATTTTATGATGTCCATTTCCTTTCTCAAAATTACATTCCATTAAAAAAATTAATCAAAAATATCATGAAACATGCTTTGATGTGTGCAGCTTCATATTTGTTATTTCAGAAAATAAGGTGTCTATTCAAAACTACTTTCCATCACGAAATTCATCAAAACATTGTGAGACATGCTTCGATGTGTGTGCCACCATATTTGTTATTTCCAGAAATGTGTGTACGGTGTAGCCGTCACTATATTATGGCCAAAATTGAAGCATTGCAACCAAAAATACGCAGAAAATAATGGTCTATCCATCATAGCGAATAATGGATGGCTCAGTGAATGGGAGCCGCGTAGCGCAGTGGTTAGCGCGCTGGCTTCGCATCTGAGTGGTCCTGGGTTCATTCCCCAGTTGAGGCGGTAAGGTTTTTTTCAGACCGCAATGGCTCCCGGGTCGACCCAGCCTTAAATGGGTACCGGTTCAGTCCGGGAAGTAAAAGCGGCGAGGGAGAGGAGATGGCTACCGCCCTCATATAGCCGAGCCTTTGAAATGTGAGATCGCTAACACCTCACACCCCTATGGCAGTAATGCTATGGGATACTTTACTTTACTTTACAGTGAATGGGGTATTTACACACTCACCGATATATGGTTGAAAGTTGAATGACTTGCAAATAAAATTACTTACTTCAGGTACTTCTTTTCATTATAGTCATTATGTTTTTGTTTTCACAGCAGTGATAGCAGAAACAACCCCAGCAAGAGCATACAAGGTAAGGAATTAAGTTTATTATGTCTTTTCTGATAAGTCATGCCTTGCTGAGGATGTCCGCTCACCTCAGCTCCCAAAGTAGATCATAGACATCAATGATGGGAAGCCACCCTCTCCATCATGGTTCTGCCTTTGTGATCGTCCACGCATCACCTGGCCAGGTCAAATCAAAAAGAGCTTATCCTCATTGCACACAGTTGGACTCAGCCACTCAGCCACCTACCTACATATTTGTTAAGTGCGAGAGCAAGTCAGTAAATAGGTCACAAATTACTATTTTTTAAAAATTGATGAGAAATGAGCTTGAAAACCATTTATTATTGCACTGAAATTGTCCCTTATTTCTCAACATAATTTCCACCAACATTGTTACACTTATCCCAATGCTTTATCAGTGAAATAACATGCCCATTCAGTTCATTTTGGAATTCGTCAGTCAGTTGTCTAGGTACTCACTGTGAGCACGCTTTCCGGAAATTCAATCAACCATGCACTATGCTGTCAGCTAAACCATGTGAACACCATATTGTAGTTGTGTACACTGTTTATCATTACTCGCCTGTCAGATTGAATCATCTCCCCCAAACGCTGTCCCATATACTTCTGTTGCAACCTGAACAGGACGACCAGGTCTGGCTACATAAAAATTTTTAGCATCCTTGAAAAAATTTATTAATCTAGTTATGCACTGCTTTTTACGCATATGAATATCCTTTGCAGAAAGTTCTTTTGCCTAAAAAAAACACACAACAGCAGGCTGTTCTTTAATTGTACACTCTGAAAGCACAGACACTATTTTATATTTAATCTGCGCACATGCATGCGACACCTAGTGTCTGCTACCTACAAACATCTTCTTTCTTCTTTGGTGTTCAACCTGGAAAGGACGATGTGTCGGAGTGTACTGTGAGGCTGCGATATTTTCCCAACACATCCAATTTCAGTCATCTTTTTTGGGTACCAGGTTTGTTTTCACACTGTGATCGGGGGACGGCGTGGGCTAGTGGTTAAGTGGCACAACTCACAAGCCGAAGGTGCAAACCCTTAGAAAATGCAGGAGGAAGCAGACCATTACATAAAATGCATGCTGAAGTCAGATGCACTGACCCGACAGGCGCAAAATAAAAACCACAGTACAACGCACATCATGTTGGGGATTAGAGAAATGAGATGAACGCAAAAAAAAACAAAAAACAACATTGTGATCGCAATTCTCTTAGCTAGACTACACAAGTACAACCTGTCTCCAGGGCCAGCTCTTAGAGGGGGAATAGGGTCTTTGTCAGCTCTTGATTGCTGACACTAATGCAAGCAGTGAGCTATGAGTCACTGGCTGCTGTCAGCTCATGTACTCTGCTGCATTTTCGGCACTTACAGTAACCACATAGCTGGATGTTGGTGCTACCTATTGACACCTTTAGAAACTACCAGCCACCTTTTTCAGCTATCCCATATAAGTTGGGCGTTGCTGTAGTTGAGAGATAAGGCACTCATCTCTCAAAGCCATAAATGGAAACGGTGGATGATCAAATCCTGCAAGTTTCAATTGACCCCTGGTCTCAAAGAAGGTAAGACCATATTGCCTACATACTGCGTTATCTCTATTAGTGTCGCATGACCGTCTTGCCACTCATCAAAGATAGCTCAGATCAGAGAGTGAAGTTAGTGAGCAGTACAGTTTCTTCAATTGGTGTAGTTCTCATGTTACAGTATTTACTTGGAATCCTGGTATTCAAACAGGCATGTTGATGTCTGTTGTTAGGTAGCCAAAGGCTTCAGCTATACGTAATAGGTATTTAAAACTTCCTTCGGCTTACTAGGCCTGGGGGAAGGTTCAAATAATTTGGGTACATTTTTAAACTAATTTTTAAAATTTTGTCCGGGCAGCGGCCATTAATCGTACTCTTTTAGATTTCTAACTGCTAAAAAATTTTTAATGTGCTCGACATTGAACACAGGAGTATGATCTCACTACCAGAGATTAAGGACATTTTTTCCAGAAGATCCTCGTGAAAAAATAGCGGTCTTCACCGTGATTCGAACCTGCGACCTCCAGCACCTGAGGCAGAAACCTTACCTCAAGACCACTGAGTCCCCCATATTACAGTGCTAAAGTTAATCATTAAGTGCTCTGTTGCTGATGTTAGTTTTTAAAAACAAAACTAAGCTATAAATAAATTACAATAATACAATTAATGTTTCTGATTACCTTTTCTCACAACAACTAAGCAGATATGCACCCTTCATAACTGGTTGACTTGTGACTTGGATCTGCCATCTTCTGAGAAGACTCTGGTACCATCACCACAACTGCCATGCTGTAGGCTCCCATAAGGAAAGTGAAAGAGAACTGATAAAACACCTTTGTGATGAAGCATAGCAGCTGAAATTAAAACAATGAACCAGAGATGGAGCATGTGAAAAGGATGACCACCTGTTGAGCAAACTGGATAAAGTTTGTTGATGTCCTGAAAGACAGTGTCAGGTGTAATAGTTACTGACTGAAATGTTGGTCATTGACCTTAGAGCCAAAGAAGTAGAGTTTTCATAAGCTTAGTTGCAAATGAATCAACTTTTTCTTCTTCTTCTGTGTTCCACTCTCAATCTCCCGCTACAAAGCTCTGAACAGAACTTTACAAGTAGCAGGATGTAGTCTATAGAACGGAATGCGTTGTGTCACTAGTTTACAGCTTGACTGCGATATTTGCACCTTTCTGTCCGACACATCTGTTTTCAGCTGTAACTTGTTCTGATTGTGCCTCTTAGAAAATAGAATTGTAACTCTCACACACCATTGATTCCTATTGTGGATATTGTTGTTCTGTTTGTGCCTCTTAAAAAATAGAATTGTAACTCTCACACACCTTTGATTCCTATTGTGGATTATGTTCTTGAGTTCTCCCCATGAGACTAGCTTATATAACTTGTTCATTACCTTTTCCACTTTTCTTTTTCTTAATGGGATCTGGTCACATTGTTAGGTTGCTTCCAGAGAATATGTTCTATCCAAAATGTCACTTTCTCACTTTTAATCTCCAGCTGAAAAGCTTGATGTCTTACCTCTTTCACATCAATATTATTGTTTCTAGCCATTTAATACAAGTCAGGGTCAGATAAAACATTCTGACCAAGATTTCACCTCACTTCCAAGCAGTGCTCCCTGGAAACAGGGTGTTTCATAGTCTGGCTAATGAAGTGGGAATCTGGACTGTGATCCTCATAGTGGGGAGCTTACTGAGAAGACTTGTGTTGCACTACAGCCAGGAGGAACTAGTCCACCTTCTCAAGTGCATCTTGGGATGTGAGGAAAGCCACTGTAACCCACCACCAAAGAAAGTTGTCAAGAGTACCTAACTGAAGTATGAGTGGCATTAGCAACAACAACAAAACAATACAAAGTAAACAACAAAGACATCTGTTGGTGAAGTCTGCAGTCTGGATGTGATAGTAACATGCCAGGATTTTGAGTGATACAAGAGAAATGATTTTAAATCAGTTCTCAACAGGCCCTAATCTTATTTTACTAGGAAGCGTTGAAACACATGAGTAATCCTGGTGTTTGCTTCCTGGTTTGCATGTCCACCTTTTTCAGTGTTACTTTTAAGTAGGTGCAGACGTGCACTTTAATTATCTGTCTATTCATCTTTACTTGAAATCCTGGTATTCAAACAGGCAGGTCTATCCCTGCTGCCAGGTAGCTGAGACCATCCATAGTAGGTTTTGTGTTATTGTGGTTTTACTTCCTGTGACTTACTAGCACGGGTGGAAAGGTAGGTAGCGTATTTGGTAGGAACTTCATTATTTTGGCCATTCATCTTTATGGGGTTATTTTGTCTTCATCCCTGCTTGACCCCATTTAGAATTGTGAACAATATTTACAGATTTGTCTTTGTGAACTACAGTGTAGGAAACCTAATCACAGAATTCTTGAATAACTGTTATTAATGTTTATGGTATTCCAGGGTATCTCAGGTAATGTTATCTAGTAAATTTAATGATTTTATTGTTTCCATGGTAATAGAGGAAGATGATGTCCTAATCCCAATGAAGAAGATTGAAAATTCTAGAGCTAAATGGAGGAACAGGAAAGACAATTTAGAGGAATCTTGGGGCTCGCTATCATTTTTTAACAAGTCTCACAGAGGCAGAGTGTCCATTGACATAGGAGGTTAGTGAAGATTTCAGAACATTTAGCACTTCTTTATATAGTAGGGTTCTCAAACTCAAGCCAGTCAGAGGGCTGCATGAAGGCGCTTGTGATGACCCAAGGGCAACCTGATAATGTTTGATGACCCAAGGGCAACCTGAGAATGTTTGATGACCCAAGGGCAACCTGAGAACATTTGATGACCCAAGGGCAACATGAGAACATTTGATGACCCAAGGGCAATCTGAGAACATTTGATGACCCAATGGTAACATCTTCTCATATAGATCCTAGATCCCTTACTGGGGAGGAAAGAATATGCCACTACAGCTGCATATCATAAAAGGCTACTATAGAGTGTTGTGCATGGTACTAGGAACCTTGTTGTGTAAATAAAGTTGCTACAGAAACCACCACTGCATGATGCATGCTCTCTGAAAAAGGCCATGTTTAAGATGCTGAGCAGTGCATGAACTGCGGTGGTCAGCGCCCCATAGCTGACTGCTAGCATCATGGTCAGCGAACCAGAGCTGTCAAGACCCTTCTACACCTCCTCGTGGTGTTCCTAGATAACAGGCTACAACTGAGCGAACTGGCTAAGGAGAAGGAATCGAAGAGGGAAGTCTAACTCAGTACTCAAAAATGCATGCTAAAGTCAGATGTGTTGGACCTAAAGGTGCAAATATCGCAGTCAAGCTGTAAACTATGACACAATGTATTCCGTTCTACTCGCAAAGCCCTTTTCAGGACTTGATAGCGGAAGATTAAGAACGAACCAAGAAGAAGAAAAAGGTCAACTGTAGTGGTTACGCTATGCTCCATCTGGACGGAAAGTGATTAGAAGAAATCATCACCACAATAAAACATGCACACATCCTTGATGTAGACCTTTTGGTGGTAATGTAGAGCTTTTATTTTACTGTACCTATGCAAAATTATCTTACAATGTTTGTCATTAAGTTTTACTGCTGTCTCTCTCTCTCGTGTTTGAGTATTTTTAGATAGTGACAAGATATTTCTGCTTTTCTTTGTTATTGCTCTGTATTATCACTGTTATTGTGTGTCATGGTATTGTGTCTTAACCCACCTTGTGGTGGCAGTTGTGGACTACAGGATACAGTTTGGTGGGCTGCAGAATATGGTTTTGTGGACTATAGGATACAGCTTGGCAGGCTACAGAACATGGCATGGTGGGTCACACGAAGGGATTTGGTGTACTGGATATGGCAGGGTGGGTCACAGGACATGGCTGCAGGCCATAGGATACAACATAGTGGGCCACATGATATCGCTTGACAGGCCACATGATACAACTTGATGGACCACAGGATACAATTTGATAGGCTACATGATATGGCTTTATGGCATAGTGGGCCACAGGATACAGCTTGATGTGTTCAGTTTGAGACCCCTGCCACAGAGATGGAATGAGTACAGTTTTAGGACTATGATTCCCTTTTTTTTTACAAAGTAGTGACAAAATTTGCAAGACACATATATTTAAACACTCATAAAACATTTACAACAAAAAACATACGCAACAAACAACAGAAAACATATACATTAGGCAACAAATACACCAGAAAATCTAGTGGAGTAATATGCAATTTGAATTCAAACCACGCTCCTCCAGGTGGTGGATGTATCTTGCTACAAATAAAGACATAAGTTAGGTGGGCTTAAGTTAGCTAGACAGCACTTCGTTACTTATGAAAATACTTGAAATCCTGATATTCAAACAGGCAGGTTATGCATGTAGCCAAAGCTGTCCATACTACATTCTTTTTTCTCAATATTTTCTTCCTGATGGTAACATTGCCTGGGTAAGGTAGATTGTGGATTGGGTAGAAATTTCATACCTTTTTAGAATTTTGTCAGGGCAACGACTAATAGTTGTTGATTTTAAACTGCCAAGGGTTCTTTTAGATGCACAGTGTGTGCAGGATCTCCTAGTTTTTTTTCCATCAATCTCCAATAAGACTAGATGCTGGTCACACCTCCCTTGAGACATTGGGATGCTTGAAACTTGTGGGATTCAAAACTCCACTGTTTCACACTTTCTTTCTTGAGAGATAAGGGCCTTTATCTCTCAGCTATGAAACTAAACAAGTAATAATGTTTGACTTTTGAAAGTTGTTTTGTTGCAGTTTACCAATATCTTACATAGATACCTAGTCAGTTTTGATGTTAGAGACATGTTTATCTGTCATATTCTTGTTGTTATGTCATATTATTGTGAACTGTAATGTCTCTTAATATGTACATTACTCTTGTTCACCATAATCTTTCATGTTGGAGGATATTCATTGCATATCATCAGTGTACAGTGAATTAAGGGTAGATATGTCATGACTTATTGCAGATGATGAACTTGACTCTTATCTCCATATCTCTAAGACCGTAGCAGCAGAGACCTCAGAAACTATGCCAAAGTTACCCTTGTCCAGTGATGGCTGGTCAGATGAGTAAGTTTCATGTATTGTAGATGGGGACGACATGGGCTAGTGGTTAAATGACACGGCTCACAATCCGAAGGTGCTGGGTTCGATCTCCATCACAGCAACCGGCCGTTACCCTGGGGAAGCAAACCCTTAAAAAATGCAGAAGGAAGCAGACTCTTACATAAAATGCATGCTGGAGTCAGATGCACTGGGTCGACAGGCGCAAAATAAAAGCCATAGTGCAACGCACACCACCTTGGAGATTAGAGAAATAAGGCGAACACAAAAAAAAAAATAATTTATTGTAGATCAATTGTCTCAGACTAAAAATCACCCTGCAGGATGTTTGAAGTTAAGTTGATGCACCTAAGGGAGCTTGAAGATCATGGTGGTCGTTCTGCTCTAAAGTAAAACATGCATCTTCTTCTTTCTCTTGTAGCCATTTATGGACATAGGGGAGCACAAAGATAATTTTTGTGGGCCCAGAGCCTAATCTACAGTAAAACATGCATCTTTATCGTGATCTAGGACAGCACGAAGATAATGTTGTTGGACTGCCCTACAGTAAAACATTTATCCTCATCTTCCTCTTGTCTCCACTCATATATATAGGGGAGCATGAAGAAAATTTTAATGGGCTCAGGACAAGCATCTTCTTCTTCTTGTTTCTATTTGGCCCCATATAAAGCATAGGGTCACAAATGCTGCTTATGGAAACATGCACCAAAGCACTTGTTTTGCATGATGATGTTGCTAGTCCCTTGCACAATTCTCTTTAGCCATCTTATACAACATGCTTGAAAGGTTGCAATTGTCCTTTTCTTTTTTCATCTGCTACAACTTTAATATAAGGAAGTATGCATACTTCTTCTAATTCAGTGTTCATCCTGAAAAGGACATTTATGATGTTGTGTTGTAGTTTGTCATGGTGTACAGCTGAGCTGCGATATTTCTGCCTATTGACCTGACACATCTGATTTCTGATTTTTGGGATCAGGTTGGTCTTCCCTCTTTGATCCCTAATTTCTTAGCCAAGCTGCATGGTTGCAGCCTGTTTACAGGACCACCACTTGCAGGTGAAATAGGGTCTTGGTCAGTTATGGGACACTGATCCTGATGCAGGTAGCAGAGCTATAAGTCGCTGTAAAATCATTCAGTGTTGCATCTTCGGCACCACATACATACTTGATAAAAACTGTTTGATGGTTGCTGTTGTTGAATGAACATGATGAGTAAGTTTACTTTTTCGTTTGCCCTGAAAAGGGTGTCAAGTGATGGGTTACAGTAGTATTCCTCCCATCTCAATGGGGCTGATGAAGGGGGGCAGCGGTCCTCCATGTTGTTGTGCTATGCTTGGCTTCATCTGTGTGCCCCTCACTACTACAGGGATCATGTCGATCCCCACCTCATTAGCAAGACTGCCATAAGACAGTCCGTTTCCAGGAAGAACTGCATGAAAGGAATGTGGGTTCTTAGACTATGTTCACATGACCCTTACTAACATAGTTTGATCAGTATGTTTTGTCTGACTGGATGTTAGTCTTCTCTCCCCACATTCCTTCTGAAACTTGTGTTATCTCTTATGTAACTCACAATTGAGCATTTGAGTAGCAAAGTGGTAGAATGCTCAGTTTTTGCAGCAAAGGTAGCATGTTTGAATTTCATTATCAGTATGCTTCAGTTGACCCATCTGTAAATAAGTACCTGGTTACTGTTAGGGAAGGAAAAGCTCTGAAGAAGGAAACTGGTCATCCGACCTAAAAAAAAAACTGAGCCATAGTACAATAAAGTCTGTAAAACTTCATCCTTGACAGTGGTATCTGCTATAAGACTCCTTTAACTGACAGTACGGGCCACCAGATGAGTGTAAATGGGCCATATGTAATTCTCGAGCCATGTGTTTGACACTCATGATGTGGAAGATGTTTACTGTTTTATGTTGTTTTGTAGCTTGGGTTACCCTCTGAGAGAATATGTGACATGCAAAAAGTATTGATTCATTCACAAGATAATAGAAATTATGGTGAAGCAGCAGCAAAATAACTAAATCTTCTTCTTCTTCTTCTGCGTACGCAGTCAGACAGTAACCATTATTTTTTCAAAAAAAGCGGCGGTCATCCTGAGGCTGTCGCCACTGCCATAGAGCTTGTCTTGCAGTTCCACTGGTAATGGCCACATCTGCTCTCTCTGATCCTCGTATGTCGGGCAGTTCTGCAGCAGATGTTCAGCGGTCATTTTACCAGTACCGCACGGGCATTCGTCGGTACACCCTATCTTCAATTTGTTGAATAGGTGGTACCTCAGTCTGTTGTGGCCAGTGCGAAGTCTGAAGACAACGACCTGCTCTCTTCGGTTCAACTGGTAATAGGCATCGTTTTTGGTGTAACCAGTATGTTCGGTTTCCCATTTGGTCATGTATCTGGCTTTGATAAGCCGTTTTGACTCTTCGTACGTCATACTGGTATCTGTTTGTGGTAGTCTTGCACAGTCTGTCTGCCTCCTCGTTGCCTTGGATGTTGCAGTGAGATGGGACCCACTGTACCACTACCCTTTTTGGTGCGGCCTGCTGGCACAGTTTGCAGAGTGCTGCTCTTAAGTCATTAAGCTCAGTGTTTTTCTGGCTTTTTAGCGCTGTGACTACGGCGAAGTCATCTGTAAGCAGGACTATATGGCTCTCATTTTCACTGTGTGTAACCATTTCTTCCACTGCCGCCCTCAGTGCCTCTGCCTCCGCTCTGAAATTGCTTGTGTACTTACCAGTAGCGAATGACAGTGTTATTTTTCTGCCATTTGGTAGGTTCAGGAATGCTCCTGCCCCTCCGTTCTGTGATGTGTTTGTTACAGAGCCGTTGGTGTATGCATGGGCCCAGTCCATGCTTGGGTAGCTTTTCGTTATGAAGCTTAGGGTAGTATCTCTCCTTTCTTTTTCAGTCTGGCAGTTTTTGTTTACAATACCTGGTATATTTTCTACCACCTCTGGAAATATATCCTGCCTCCAGGTAGGTTTTCGTACAGTAGTGATGGGTTTTGGTGTTGTTAGTGCGTTTATGGGATCTTCGTGCATCTTTGCTTTGGCTATTTCTGCAAAGTTTCTCCGCTTTAGTTTCCCATTTCCCAAATTGTTTAGTCTCTGGTGCATTGGATGGTCGGTCAGTCTTCGGAGTTTCTCTGACTGCAGCTGGGCTCTGCAGTCTCTTCTATCGGTCATGGATTGCAGTTTTGTAATCTTTTCAAGTTCTACAATTGGCGTTGACTTCATGCCACCTGTTATAATTCTCATGGCTTGGTTTTGAAGTTTGTTAACTTTATCGAAGTTCGCCTTCGCTGCTGTTGTCCAAGCCGCAATGCCATACTCGAGAACTGGTCTCACTCTTACAGTATACAGTTTCTTTAGTATGCCTTCGTCTGCTCCCCAGCTAGTGCCAGCAAGTTTCCTCATGATTGCCATTCTTTCTCTGGCTTTCATTCGGTTTCTCTCAATCTGACTTTTCCATGTCATGCGCCGATCAAATGTGACTCCCAGATAGGTTGGGTTGTCGTTTGGCTGCAGGAATTTGCCATTTAGACTTAATTTGGTACTTTGAGGTTTTAATGAAAGCGAGAATATTGTGCATGTGGTTTTCTCCTCGTTTATTTTGACCAGCCATGAGTTCGCCCACTCTTCCAGCGATGTTAGGGCCGTCTGCATCCGATTTCTTGCTATGGTGAGATTCTTTTCAGAGGTCCACATAGTCAGATCGTCTGCAAACATTGAGCTATGGACTCTTCTTGGTATATTCTCTGTAATATCGTTTATATATACCAGGAAGAGTGTGGGTGACAATACTCCCCCTTGGGGTACTCCCTGCTCAAGTTTCACCTTTTTGCTCAACTGCCCTTGTACTTGGACTCTGGCCGTTCTTTGTTTGAGGTAGTGGTTGATCCACTTGTACATCTTCCCACAGACATCACTTCTTCTTAGTTTGACTCTAAGTCCATCCTTCCAGACTTTGTCAAATGTCTTTTCCAGATCCACCCAAACAGCTACTGTGTGTTTCTGTGCCTGGTAGGCATCTTCTATCTCCTGGGCTATGAGGATGACCTGGTCCTCAGTGGATCTGTGCTGTCTAAAGCCGGCTTGCTGTGGAATTAGTATTCGTTTTTCTTCCAGATGCCACATCAGTCTGGTGTTTATCATCCGTTCCATCAGCTTGCTGACACAGCTCAGTAGGCTTATGGGCCTGTATCCATTTGGATCTGTTTTGTCCTTTCCTGTTTTTGGTACTGGTACCAGTATTGCATCTTTCCATGCCTGTGGTACAATTCCCCTTTTCCAGCTTTGGTTCAGGACCGATAGCAGTTTCTTCTTCGCTGTTTGGCCCAGCCCCATCAGCATTTCGTTTGTTATCCCGTCTTTTCCGGGAGATTTCCTTTTCTTTAGTGTTCTCATAGCCTCTTCCATTTCGCGCATTGTTAGTTTGGCCATCATGTGCTCTTCAGGAGCCGTATTTGTGTTTTCGTGTCCCTTTAGCTCTTCGCTAATGTCTGTATGCTTATCTGCAGGGACCTCGATGTGGTTTGCTCTGGCATAGTGATCGACAAAGGCGTTTGCGGCTCTCTTACCTGTGATCAAGTTCTCGCCCTGCTTGATAGTAATCTGTTTATTTGACGGGGTTTCGTCGTTCATGGCTCTGACTAGCTTCCATAGCTTGTTCCCGTCTTTGTCCAGGTTTAGACTTTCCGTTTTATTTTTCCAGCTTTCTCTTGCTGTTTGCTTGAGAGTGTGTTTGTACTTTGCCGCGGCGGCTTTGAGGGCGATGTTTGCCTCCATGGATTTTTCTCGCTCTGCCATGTTCCTAGCATTTGTTACTGCATCTTCCACTTTCTGCAACTCATCATTCCAGTAGGGCTTATAGTTTTTCCTAGCTCCTCTTGGGATGGTTTCAGTGGCGGCTTGCATTATTGCCTTGCTTAGGCTCTCTACCATGGGCAAAATAACTAAATGAAACACTTAGAAGATACATGATACACCAGACAATGGAAAGAGAAAAGAAGCATTAGACATTCTATATTACCAAACTCAGCTATAGGATGCTCAGTTGCCTTATCAGAAAAAAAGACCCCACGAAACTGAAACACGTTATCAATTTCAAACTGATTTTAACACATCTCTATATGTTTTTTACAATTTTAATTTAGGCCTGTCCGTCAAAATTGTTGCCATAAATTGGCAAAAAGAAAACCCACAAAAACAAACAATCACTGCAGTGTTTATTGCCATTGCCCAAGTCCACTGGAAGGATTTATAGAATTGGTGTAGACTATAAAATTGGATGTCGCATTAGGACATACTTTACAGTGAGGCTGCCATATCTGTGCCATTCGACTCTACACATCTGGTTTCAGCACTGTATTTTTAGGGCCGGGATTGCCTTCCCTCATTGATCTCTATTCTCTCGGCCAGTCTGCATGGGTGCAGTCTGTTACCAAGGCAACGACGTGGAAGTGAAGTAGGGTCTTGATCAGCTCTGGTTCTCTGACCCTGATGCAGGCAACCTACTATGAGTTGCTGGCTGCAATCAGCTCATTCACTGATGTATTATTAGCTTCAAACTTAATTCAAGTGTGTGAGATTTCCTTAGTGAGCCAAGTTGACTTTAGAGTGAGAGAAAATTTGTTGTCTGTGTTTGCGCTACGCCAGATTGACATGTCTTCTTTTTGCTTTCTGTCCTGCTTGTGCCTTTCAGCGTCAGGTTATGAAGAGGTTTAACATGAACCAAGAACAAAATAACTTACCAGACTAGTACCCAGCTAAGAATCCAATACGTCCCAGTTAACAAGCACCTGAACAGAACCAAACTACAACACACTCTAGAATGTCAGTTATGCATATACCGTCAATCATCATCTCTTTGAATACTTGCCACTTAATAATGATCGGAAAATATTTCTTCCTCCGAGGCCAGATAAATGGAACACTTTGTATAACACTAAACAACAATTAACAAACACGTGCAGTGGCATTGGACTGAAGGGTGAAAGTTCAGATGCTGCAGCAACAACCAGACTAGTACCCACGGTGGAAAAGATCATTGTAACTTTTCAGGCATGGCGTAAGGCACAATTAAAGAGGGTTGTGCATGGGGCTTCCAATCTCATATATAACCATTACTATTGATTCTGCCACTGCAAGTAGGGGGAGGAGGGCAGCTGTAGTGCTTCACTTGGAGCAAGAAGATGAAACAATTAGCAGAACAAAACCAGAGACTATGTAAGAGCACATTTGTGCAGATGGGGAACTTCTTGCCGTGCTTGATGTCAAATAATATCAACGTATCTCAATAATGATTTACTGTGTCACTGCTTTCTATCTAATCATAACTCCCTTTAATCAACCTTCTCTTGTTTCTTCAATGCTTTCAGGGATTTGGAGTTTACCATCCCAGAACTTCCATCTGGAAAAGAATTGGTCATCAATATCAGAACTACCTGGGGAGATCACCATTATGTTGGTCTGACTGGGGTAGAGCTTTTCACTTGTCTGGGAGAGAAAGTGCCCATTGCTAAGGTAATTTAATGCTTTATTTGTGTGATAGCATAACATGAAAATCTTGTGACATCTTATTTGTAGTTATAACTATCTCTGATATGTGGTCAACTGAGACGCTAGTCCAGTCAGGCACAACATACGGACCAGGATGTCGCGTCAGGGTCAATACTCTGACCAAGTCCACAATCTCTCTTCCATGTAGTGTTCCCTGGAAACAGGCTGTTTTCAAGGCAGCCTGACTGACGAGATGTGGATTGATATGATTCCTGTAGTAGTGAGCGCAACGCAGATGAAGCCAAGAATAGCACAACCGTCTGGAGGACCACGATCTACCTTCATCAGCATGCTCAGGATGTCAGGAAAGCTACTACAACCCGCCACTTAACGTCCTTCTCAGGGTACACAAAAGAGTAAACGTACTGATTGTGGGCATTAAACAACAATAACAATTCTGATATGTAACCAGCAACATCTATCTTTTGCATGTCTTATAAGAATCTTGTTTTCTCTTCTTTCAGTTTTGTTGTCCTACTAAGTTGTTCTTGACATTTATGTTATGTACTTTTGAATCCCAATATAAAATGGGAAGGCAACAAAAAGTACATTGTTGTTGTTTAACCCTTTGAATCATGGCTACCCAGTCTGTAAAATCCTATTACCCTGTAATGTTGAGAAAATACGCACACGGTAGACATTTCAGTAAGCTATTTGCTATGACAAAACTATGTGCTCTAATTTAGTTATTCTATCTAAGATTAACTGACCTGCTAATTTCCAATGTTCCTACTTCCGTAGAGTGTGGAATAAGTTCATCAAATTCACTTGATATATTATGTGGAATACCCTCCAGGAACGTAGTCTGATCCTCTGAGGAACAGATCTAGCTTGATCCTAATCAATGATCGAATGATAATCCAAATCACACACATGTTGTCGTTAAAATAATAACTGATCCTTTAGAATAATCACCATCTAAATCCAATTTATCAGCCTCAAAATACTTGAAATTACTTTCAACGAATTATTCTGTTGTTAGCCTTTTAGAATGGTCATTTTCTGAATTTTCAAAACCATTTTTCATCAAAAAGATCTTCCTGGGGGCAAGTTTTGATATTTGCACTGCCATAGTTGCTTTTTCCACAAATATGTGTACTATGTAGACGTCACTATAAGATGGCCAACATCCAAGCAGTGCAACCCAAATTACACCTTAAAATAATGATTCACCCGTCACACCGACAAACAGGTGGCTCGAGGAATGGGGTATTTACACACAACCCGATATATTGATGTCACGGGTTCAAAGGGTCAATGCCCACAATGAGTATGTTTACTCTTTTGTGTGCCCTGAAAAGGGTGTTATGTGGCAGGTTGTAGTAGCTTTCCTCACATCCCGAGCTTGCTGATCAAGGTGGACCATGATCCTCCAGACGGTTGTGCTATGTTTGGCGTCATCTGCGTGTCACTCACTACCATGGGGATCATATCAATCCATCACCTAGTTAGCCAGGCCATAGAAAACAGTCCGTTTTCAGGGAGGGCTACTAGGAACCAAAGGTAAGGGTCTTGGCCAGTATGTTTTGCCTGATCCTGACTAACATGTCTGATCAGTATATTTGGTCTGACAAAACGTTAGTCTTCCTCCCCACCTAGAAGTGTAACATCCATTTCACTATCTGAAACCCATCGGGTTCAAATCACTCCATGTACAGTTTGACAGACATAGAGTTTTTTTCTCGGTGTGATGGCTCAAGTACCTGCATGTTGAATTACCTCCATTCGTCTCAACTGATAGTCTTGCCACTGGTCCAATGTAGCTCAGGACGAAGAGAGAGAGGTTGATGATCAACACATTTTCTTTCTCACTTTAATCCAAATACAGCCCAGGTTACATCATAAAGACAAAAACCTTCTGATGATGTCACCATCATAACTTGTGATGGGCAACATTTATATAGAGGTTTATTACAGTCATATATTTGGTTTCAATCACAATTTGTTATTTTAAAAAATTGTTTCTATCATTAGAGTGATACTCTGTCATACTGTTTTTGTGCACTTTGTACTGTCTTCTCCCATCTTATATCACTGCAATCCTATTACCTGTTTGGCTTCATACTTTCATAACAGTTAAAATTCTTCCTTATTCAGTTTGTTCCATGCATCCACATCTTTTTCTTCTGATCTCTAAGATGATTTGCAGCATCATTTGTAGGCTATTATTGCTGGAGCTTACTTTCAAACCACATTCAGCAGGCTTTTACCGTGTAAATTTTTAATTTATTTTGGTGTTTGCTTTATTTCTCTAGGTGGTGTGTTTTGCACTATGTTTTTATTTTTCGCCTGTCGGCCCAGTGCATCCTTACATTTTATGTAAGGGTCTGCTTTCTCCTGCATTTTAAAAGGGTTTCTTCCCCGGGGCAACTGCCGGTGCTGTGACTGGGGAGCGAACCTAGCACCATCTGCTTGTGAGCTGTGTCACTTAACCATTAGCCCACGCCATCCTCCACCTTTTGTAAATGACGAAGTATGCAATGTCATAAGGGGGAGTCTTCTACCATGATGGGGTAACTAAGAGTGACATAGGACAGTGTGCATAGATGTGTAATTAATAGTAAACATGCCAAATGAAAATTTGATTGTTTAAAACTCTTGATTGTCTCAGATATGGGCCAACCCCAGTGATATAAATGTGCTGCCAGAATACAACAAAGACCCCCGTGTTGTTACCAACATCATTGATCAAGTCAACCGAACGAGAGATGACGTCCATATGTGGTTAGCCCCCTTTACTACAGGAAAAAATCATTTTATCTACATAACATTTGCTAAGTCTTGCAAGCTGGCTCTGATGAGGATTTGGGTAATGTTCTTTTATTTTATTTGCCATTGCAATTAAACCTTTTCAGTCAGACCACATTTTTAAAATGGGTGTCGTAATCCTTTTCAAACCTGGTTTCATATTGCAATTTGTGTCTTTTAATCTGGACCAAAATTCAAAAATTATCTGTGTTTTCTTCTGAGTTTTATTCAAAATAAAATCCATTATTATTGAACATATTGAGCTAAAATTATGATCTAAAGATCTTGAGAAGTCAAATTTAACTATCTATGACATGAAGTATTCATAATAAAGATTATATATTAGTATGAAGCGTTCTATCTATCTATCTTCAGTTCACTTGTGTTGTTAGATGTTGTGGGGAGGTATGACCTCCTTTGTTTCTAATTTTTTGCCAAGTGAAAATCCGCTGGTGACTTGCCAGGTCAATCCCAGTATCTGTTACCAACTGTTAGGTCAGTAGCCCCTGGAATACAGGATGGCCTATTTTTGGGACTGATGGTGATGGAAGTGTAAATTGAAGCAGGGTAAACACGCAGCCTGTCAGATACCACCTACGTCGCTCCGCTAACCACATAACCAAGACTAGATATTACAGCCACACAGTCCCCTTTATGCGACATATTCTCTGTGGGGCGAGAATACCTAGAATAATTTGAGTAGATTTTTAACTTGAATTTTGCCAGAGGTGCGGCCATTAGGCCTACTCTTATCGATTTCCAACTACCAAGGGATTTTTAACATGCACACCACTGCATAATGGTGTCTGATCTCACTATTCAGAGATCAGGGGACATTTTAACCAGATGATCCATGTGCAAAAATCCAGTCTCCACTGTGATTTAAACTCGCCACCTCCAGCACCCGAGGCGAACACCTTACCTTGAGACCACTGGGTCTCCCTACATTATGCAGAGGTGGAAATTGGAGACAACAATATTTTTGGTACTTACGTCTTCAAGCCCAAGTTTCATTGCAATATATGGGTAAACTTTCAAAGAACGTAACTGGTGCTGAAATCGACCTGCCAGAAATAATCTTACAGTTAAACGTCAATTGCACATGTGTGGACGAATCAACGTGTAGAGCCAAAAAAAAAATTTAGTTCGGCAAACTAAATCACAAAACACAAATGCATGTTTCAGAGGTCCAATTAAGTTGAGATGGGCGATCATTTTTAGGTTTTTGGCTGTCAGTGTTGGGCAATACAAACTCTAAAAGTGTTAATAGTCCAACTCTGTATGTCAAATCTAATTTTTTTTTAAAAATTAAATTAATAAATATTAAACTTAAGCTATAGCTATGATTAATAGATTATAAAGACACAATATTTAAATTATCTATGCCATGAAATATTCATAACAAAAATATATAAGCATGATGCGCTAAATGTTATTAATGTGGAGGAGGAAATACCACTTAATTGTTATCTGAATTCTTAGTTTAGTCTAAAAGTAATATTGTCAGTTTAGTTATAAGAAATCTTGACCACAAGCAGTAAAGAGTAATAATAATAGCTGTCTATCGTTGTTGATGAAGACCGCCGACATCATCCTTGTCACAGATTTCAATTTTGGCTGTGGCTGAACAGGCCAATGTGGGCACGAAAACATTTGTTGCATAACAGGTACACGAGGTCAGTAGAAGGGGATGGGGTTCCCGCTGATATCGTGATATCCGGGTCTCGCGTCTGCTCTGGGCTTTCACACAATGGTGGTCTTCACTGCTACCTACACCCGCAGATCTGTTTTGCCCAAGATATTCCCAAGTGGTGATATCTATCTGGCAACTTTTCAGTGAGTCCCTCAGACTATCTCTAAAATGTTTCTTTGGGCGCCCTTTCTCGCACCATCCCTCTCTCAGCTCGCCGTAGAGTAGCTTCGTTGGGAGCCATTCGTCTGACATACGGACGAGGCGCCCGGCCTATCATAGTTGTGCTTTTCTAGCAGTGCATGGATGTTGGGCATGTCAGCCCTCGAGAAAACTTTGATGTCAGTGACATGATCTTGCCATCGGATGTGGTAAAGAGTAATAAGTGCAACATACACCCGTTGTCCTTTACTAGTAGAAAATATCACATTTTAACATATTTGGCTAAATCCAGACACAGAAAAACCATTTTTTTAAAAATGTTATGGAATAACAAAAAGCTTCTGAATTGTAATACATTTTGTAGGTACATATCAGAGATTTCTGTATTAATGGATAATTATGTTCACTTCCTAGTTGTAACATTGTGTGTCATTTGAAAAAAAAATTATTTGTTCAGTCTGGTCTGTGAAATTTGAATGTAGGTTAATTTTCAACAGAACTACAATAAGTCTCGCATTCATTCATACCGTGGCGCTAAGGATGTCATCATTACCCTTGATGGTACAGAGATTTTTAAAGGGGAAATTGCTCGAGCCTGTGGAGGAATTGAGGGAGGAGCAGAAGCTTTCGGGGATGTAAGTTATGTGTTTGTGTTCAGATAGTTTTTATTGTGAGTGTACATGTCTATTGTATCAACAGTTATGTGTTTGTGTTCAGATAGTTTTTATTGCGAGTGTACATGTCTATTGTATCAACAGCTTTCTGGTGCATACATGTCATCTTATAAGGTTTGACCATGTTTTGCAAGTTTTAATTTTTTTCACTTTCGTTTACTATCATCTTTGTAAGGCTTTATTACCTATTTATTACACATCTGGTCCACCTGCTCTAAACTTATCATGAACTGCAGGAAGCAGCTGTTAGGATTGGTGATTGAAACATCAGAATGGTTTGCTGTACAAATGGGTGGGAGACAGAGTTGTGTTCTCTCCCTTGTTTGTTAAACATTTATGCAGAAAATATGAGAAATGTCAAGAGTTCACAACTATGTCAACTTTGACCTGTTTACAATTGATGGAAATGAAATTTTAAAGCTCTGTTACATACACGACACGTTATGCTCTCCCATAGCGAGTGTCGAAGGACTAGAAGAGTTACTCCTGAGTGTGTCTGTAATACGACAAAGTGAAGTTCAGAACCTTTGTCTGAATACCAAAAAAACAAAAGTGACATCTACAGCTAAAATATAATGCAAACCCACAATTGTCCTCCAAGATAAGGTGATTGAAAAAGTTTATAGTTTTGAATAGTTTTGCTACATAATTGACAACGATGGAGAACACTCAAACGATGTCAGACGGAGACTGGCTTTAGCACTGGGAAAGGTAAACAAAATGAAGAATTTATGGGAAAACATCAACAGATAGCAAAAGTAGTACTTCTTAAAACTTGCTTCCCGTGACAACATATGGATGTGAACTATGGACAATATTGCAGTTGGTACGATGAAACATTGGATCCTTTGAGATGAAGTGTTACAGATTGTCTTTAAGAAAGAAGTGGCTATAGAAATGAACAAAGATAGAGCTGACCATCGAAACAGATTGGCTTATCAAGCAGGTTATGCTTAGGAAGTTTAAATATTTTGGCCACATTAAATGCCACGATAGTTTGGAAAGAACAGTACTATAGGGCATAATTCCTGGTAGAGGACAACCAAGATGAAGGTGGATGCAGAATATCAAAGACTCCTTGTTAGACTTTTGGGGGCGGAGACTGGTGAACTGGCACGAGATCGAGAATTGTTCAAGCAGACTGAAATGAGTGTGAGGCTACATAATGAGCTGAAGAAGATTTTTTATCAATTACATCTCAACAATTTAGATTTGTTAGCTGGTCTTGTCTGTTTCCCTAATGAAGACATTTTGGGTGTAATGTAGGTAATCATTTTTTGTTATGATGGAGTTATGAAGGATTGACATTTCAGATCCATAAGTGTGTGTTCTTCTCTTTCAGCCAATGACAATTGATATGGGGGCTGATTGTTCCTGTAGCTCACTGGTTGTACACATTTTTCCTCTGTCATTTCAGAAGCCTCTTGCAATTTTACCACCTTTTTTGTGTATGTTCGCGCTCATAAAACTGACTGAGATTTTTCAGAAAATATTTACATAATTACAAATTTATCAGGCAGAAGCCCTTTATTGCTTAGCTCTAAAAATCCACTTGGAGTTCCTCAGCAATGAGAATAATAAACTCAGTAATGATCATTTTAAAAATTTGTTTATAAGTTTGTGACATGAAACATAACAGTAATTTATAATTTCAGACAATCCTCTTCACAACTGATGAGAATATACTAGAAGCTGTGTCTAAGGATGTTTATGAGTTTGTGACATGAAACATAACAGTAATTTATAATTTCAGACAATCCTCTTCACAACTGATGAGAATATACTAGAAGCTGTGTCTAAGGATGTTTATGAGTTTGTGACATGAAACATAACAGTAATTTATAATTTCAGACAATTTTCTTCACAACTGATGAGAATATACTAGAAGCTGTGTCTAAGAATGTTTATGAGTTTGTGACATGAAACATAACAGTAATTTATAATTTCAGACAATCCTCTTCACAACTGATGAGAATATACTAGAAGCTGTGTCTAAGAATGTTTATGAGTTTGTGACATGAAACATAACAGTAATTTATAATTTCAGACAATCCTCTTCACAACTGATGAGAATATACTAGAAGCTGTGTCTAAGAATGTTTATGAGTTTGTGACATGAAACATAACAGTAATTTATAATTTCAGACAATCCTCTTCACAACTGATGAGAATATACTAGAAGCTGTGTCTAAGGATGTTAATGAGTTTGTGACATGAAACATAACAGTAATTTATAATTTCAGACAATCCTCTTCACAACTGATGAGAATATACTAGAAGCTGTGTCTAAGAATGTTTATGAGTTTGTGACATGAAACATAACAGTAATTTATAATTTCAGACAATCCTCTTCACAACTGATGAGAATATACAAGAAGCTGTGTCTAAGGATGTTAATGAGTTTGTGACATGAAACATAACAGTAATTTATAATTTCAGACAATCCTCTTCACAACTGATGAGAATATACTAGAAGCTGTGTCTAAGAATGTTTATGAGTTTGTGACATGAAACATAACAGTAATTTATAATTTCAGACAATCCTCTTCACAACTGATGAGAATATACTAGAAGCTGTGTCTAAGAATGTTTATGAGTTTGTGACATGAAACATAACAGTAATTTATAATTTCAGACAATCCTCTTCACAACTGATGAGAATATACTAGAAGCTGTGTCTAAGGATGTTAATGAGTTTGTGACATGAAACATAACAGTAATTTATAATTTCAGACAATCCTCTTCACAACTGATGAGAATATACTAGAAGCTGTGTCTAAGAATGTTTATGAGTTTGTGACATGAAACATAACAGTAATTTATAATTTCAGACAATCCTCTTCACAACTGATGAGAATATACTAGAAGCTGTGTCTAAGAATGATGATGCCTTTGAGCGAGATCTGCCTGATAATGGTGAAGAAGATGTTCCTTTTGACAGACCCAGCACAGCAGGCGCAGAAGACGATGTAAGTGTGACCAGGGCTAGCTAAATCTGTTCATTATAAATTCATCATTTTACCTTGAACGAAATTCTTTCAATCAGAATGCTCTCAGCCAGGAGTGGCCAAACTGCAGCCAGCGTAGTCACATAGAGTTCTTTGACATATAATATGTGGTTCATAGAAAATATGTTGGCTGGGTTTCTTTTTGCATCGCAGTTAATATGGAAAGTCTGTAAAAAGCTTTAGAAGCTTTATAATAATTTGCTTGGTATAATCTGAGTCTACTGGATCAAAACAAAGTAAGTTTTATGTTTATTGTGCATAAATATACTTACTTACTTAGTCGCTCCTCTTCTACCGTGAGGTGTAGAGGTTTGCCAAAGAGAACGCCACACTGCTCTATCCGCCGTCTTTTTCCTGGCCTCTTTCCAATCCATCCCTCTATCACTTAGGGACTTTCGTATGTTGTCTTCCCAGCGTACTTTGGGACGTCCTCGGGGTCTGCGTCCTTGACTTTTGATCTCCCATGACTGCTTTGGTATCCGATCTTCTTCCATTCTACAGACATGGCCAAATCACTTTAGTTGGGACTGCTCCACTCGTGTTTGTAGGGGTTGAACTTCAAGACTGCTACGTATTGTCTGGTTACGGATCTTGTCCCTTTTCGTCACCTGAACCGCCTTTCTTAGGTACCTTATTTCTGAAGTTTGTAATTGCCTTTCTTGGGCTGTAGTCATTGCCCATGACTCACATCCATATGTCAGTACAGGCACATAGGTCGAGCAGTATACATCCATCTTTGTTTTCCTGCTTATTTCTCTTCTGTTGAGGAAACCTCTGTTTATTGCATGGAACAGTCTACCTGCTGCTGCCCTTCGTGCAGTTAACTCCTCTTTGATTCCTCCCATGCTGTCTATTACCACTCCTAGATATTTAAAGTTGCGTGCATAAATATATTTAGGAATTTAAATTCTAATTTTAATGCAAGTTTTGAGTAAGGGATTAAAGGAATTTATAATCAGCTTGAATTACAGAGAAATTGTGCTGGAGAATCACTGATCTTTCAACGTGATACTGACAATTTTATGTTAATGAAATGAAAATTTGCATTTCATTATACTCAATATATTTAAAAAACAATAACCATTCTGGATTTGAAAATATGTGGTATGTTGTACATGTGTACTTCGTGGTTATTGAAACTAATACAAATTAACAGTTTAAAAACTACATAGAAAAGTAAATATTTATATATGTATAATAAATGTATGGACAAAATTACTTATTGTGTTAAAATATAAAAAAATAATATATGCGGATGCACTCAATTTTCAAATCTTGAACAGAGTGATATGCTGGGGTCTTTGTGTACGACAAGGACATGAATAGCATCACTGCCTCACAAAGAGCATGTTGTAAGAGGTGACTAACTGTGTCACATGGCATAACACTACTATGGTTAGGTGGTTTGTTTAAAGCAGCATAGTTGGCACCAAACAGGCTGCGGGTCTACTTTGCTCTAGAGTCTATTAAGATGGATTCGCACATCGGTTAACCACTCTCTGCGGTGCTTATCCCATTGCTGCGGAGTAATAAGCTGCTCGAGCCTAGACCACAAAGCAAGAAATTCTCCTCCCGGTTACACCCAGCTCATACAGAGCTGGAACCTGCACAGGGGCATCTGCCGCTATAGAAGTACAGATCGGCTAAGAACTAAAAAGAGGTCAGGGTGACTAAATGAAGAGAAAATAATATGACCACTGTACCCTTCTTTACATCTCCTAAAAGGTAACAAAATGGAGGTGTTCATCGGACTGGCAACCTCATCATTTTCGTTCTCAATCTCTCGCTACCAAACCCTGAAAGGGCTTAAGTAGCAGAATGTAGTCCAGAGAACGGAATGCATTGTGTCATAGTTTACAGCTTGACTGTGATATTTGCACCAACACATCCAACTTCAGCAAGCATTTTTTGAGTACCGGGTTAGCATTCGCTATTCGATCCCTTCTCCTTAGCCAGTCTGCCCTGCTGCAGCCTGTTATCCAGGTTCACCACATGGAGGTGTAGAAGGGTCTTGGCAGCTATGGTTTGCTGGCCCTGATGCTAGCAGTCAGCTATGGGTCGCTGACCACTGTAGCTCATGCGCTGCTCAGCATCTTCCCCACTGGAGTGGAATGAAAAAGAAAATGAGAAAATGTAGTGGTGAGGGAGAAGAGCTGATATTCACTTTATGAAATTTGTATATGTACTAACTGGACAAAGAATTGATGTTTGTTCTCTCTCAGTCTCGACCCTTTACAAGAGCTGCAGGATTACTAGAAAAGAACAAGAATATGTCCTCTAAACCTGGCATGAGTTTTGTGACCTCTGTTGGAGATGTGTTGGTCTACAAAGCAGACAGTGAGAATTCAAACTTTCTAAGTACCATTAGCTCTGAAACTTCTCTGACTTATCCACATCTTCCCAATTTTAACTATATAAATCTAGCTTTAGCTATAATATTCTTATCTTTAACCATATTTTTCTATATTAACTATAATATTCTTATCTTTAAACAAATCGTTCTAGCTTTAACTATAATAATTTTATCTTAAACCATATCTTTCTAGCTTTAACTATAATATTCTTATCTTTAACCATATCTTTCTAGCTTTAACTATACTATTATCATCATTAACCATATACTTAACTTAACGTCTTTATACTGGTTTAGAAGACTCTGCAGAGTCTGTATACAACCAATTTCATTTACATTTCCTTGCTCTAAAAGCTATGCGCATGCAATCTATTCTTAAATGCATTAATTGCCCCTGCTTTCACTAATTCCTGTAGCAATGCATTCCAAACATTCACTACACTTTGACAAAAAAAATATTTCTCAATATCTAATCTGGGCCTTTCTTTAGTTAATTTTTAGCTAAGCCCTCTTGTTCTTGTAGGTGGTTGTATTTTTAAAAACTTGTTATGGTCTAATTTATCTGTTGCTTTGATTATCTTTTAAACCTGTATTAAGTCACAAAATTCTTCTCTTTTCTAGACACTGAGGCCGGTTTTTCTCTTTCCTCATAACTAATTCTGGAATCCCACTATCCGCTTTGTCACTCTTTTTTGTATCCATTCCAGCATGTTTATATCTCCTCTAGGATAAGGACTCCACACTTGTATACAGTTCAGAGCTAGATAGTCAACTGGACTCTTATACATGACCCCTGAATGAAATGTAAAATCATACTTAGTTAAAGTAGCCAATAAACAAAGCAATATACAACTATTTATGTAATCACAAAAATTCATTTCTACATCGGCTGACTATGGTATTGGAGTCAACAGACTAGTAATACTTTACATGTTCTGTATCACTTAAACTTGAACCTGCTCTCTAGATTAAATAGATAAAAACATATATAGGTCTCTGAGCCTTCAACTAAGTATATTTCTATCGACTATTGTACTACAGTACTGCTGTGGCTTCAAGCTACCAATTTTTACATTCTCCAGATTAACCCCTTCCACGCGTCGATGTATCGGCTCCCAGATTTTTTTCAGAAAACCCAGGAGCCGATGTATCAACTTTATCCTAGTTCTCCTAATTGGTTATTGACGGAAGTCCAGATTTTTTACTTTTCATTTCCAGAAGAGTTAGCTTGGGTTTCATTGAAAAAAATGTTTCATCTCATATCATTCCAAATTATTTTTTTTCGGAGGGCAGCCTTGAATTTAGCCCATGCCCCTTCAGCCAGACTAAATAGAGTTTCTACAGTACAAGCTCGGATTATATTACTGCTAACGGCAGTCATGATGAAGATATTGATCGTTCTGATAGCAATATTTCAATTTCTTAATCTAGTCTTAGTTCAAAGTCAAGCGATGAAAGGGAAACTAAATCTACTGACAATAGGGCGGTTCCCTCCTTTTTCTCAAGCATTGGTAGTAACAGTTTTCATTAAAGTAATTTTAGTAAGGGCTCAAGATCATGCACAGTTGTGCTAGTGGGTATGATATAAATGTGTGTGTATATATTTTTATACAGCAGGAACATTCTTTCTAGGTGTGCGTAAATTGTAAACACTCATGCTGATGTTGATTGGTTTGTTTTTTTAGCATGTTTTCAACTTCATATGAATACTGTGATAACAACTGCACCAAATTAGATGTAACTTTCAGAACATCTTCCCTTGTGGATTACCGTCAATAGAAAGTCATTATGTTATTCATGTATTGGTTTAGAGCTGAATAATATGTTGATGAGGGAAAACAATCTTTTCATAATTTTGTAAAACAACAAAAGATTATTGCAACTATAATCCCTCATACACAAATGTTCAACTCCATTTGTAAAATATGTGTGTTGCATTGTAATCTTGACCCAATAATGAACAGTTTGGTATATAATGTCTGCTATTTCAGGAAACTTTTATTGAAGATAAATAGATCACAACTAAGTGATGCTGTATTTGAGTTTTACATAAGAAAAAAAGTGCATTTAGTGGTCTAAAATATTTGGGAGTGAATGAGTTAAGAAACAGGGATCCTAAACATTTGGCCACTAACTTTTCACTATACTACCTGTTTTAAGTAAGATCAGTAATAAAATTGTAAAAAACTCCAGTCTACTCATCTGTAAATGGATACCTGAGTTACAGTAAGTGAAAGGCAAGGCAGCTAAGAGACATGTCACCTGACCTTACACATAGCTGAGACATAGCATAAAGAAGTCTCTAACACTTAATCCACAATGGCAGTACCTTGTTTACTAATAAAATACAATAATTTTGTTTGTTTCTTTATTTTGCAGAGCTTGATTTGATATTTACAACAACATGGGGTGACCTTCATTACTTAGGTCTGACTGGGCTGGAGGTTGTTGGAAGTGAAGGGGAGACAATTCCTCTAACTCTAAAAATGGTGACTGCTTCACCAAAAGATTTGAGACATCTGACAGGAAATGAGAAAGACGATCGTACATTAGACAAGTTAGTTGCTGTTCATTGTTTGTTTTATATTTAAAACAGACAAAAAGGAAGATTAATTAGGAAGAAGTTGAAAGTAGGGTTGTTTAAAAAAATTATATCTGAGGTATTGCTTTTAGAGCTTATTTTTAGAATCTCAAATAACTGATGCTCACTCAGTAGGGTTTTGGCTTGTATGAATGAGGAGGTGTGTAAATCATGAGTTGTAGAGTCTTCTACTCTAGAAGAATGTTTTCTCCAGATATATTCACAAACTTGGTCATTAGGGTCTGGCACGGAAATTAAGATTCCAAAATCTAAGTTGCAAATTTATTGTAAATTTTCTAATCTGAAGAAATGATAGAATAATGTAGCTTTCAAACTTCAATGTGGTTTCTGCTTCCAGGTTGTTGGATGGTACCAACATAACATGTCTCGACTCTCACATGTGGTTGGTTCCTTTCACAAAAGGTGAGAACCACACAGTCACCATCACATTTCCCCAGCAAACACTTGTGACTGGAGTTCGGATCTGGAATTACAACAAGAGTCCAGAGGACACATACAGAGGGGTTGGTGCATTATGACAATTGTGTTAGTTTCGTCTTGGATTTCCTTCAGCAGCCTATTATAGATCTGATATGTTGATATGTGAGGCGTGTTAGCTCAGTTCATAGCGAGCAATTTGTTATTTTCTGTGGTAACAGTGTGCCTCGGTTCGAATCGCATTATTAACATCATTATAGATCTGATATAGTATTATAGATCTGATATACTAGTATAGGTCAGATATAGTATAATAGACCTGGCTTACTATTACAGGTCTGATATAGTATAATAGATCTGACTTACTATTACAGGTCTGATACATTATAATAGATCTGACATACTATTATAGGTCAGATATAGTATAATAGATCTGACCTACTATTATTGGTCTGAAAAAAATACAATAGATCTGACATATTATTATAGATAGGATATGGTTTGGTTGGTTATTGATCCAGCGGCCGTTTGGCCATATCTGCCCTTTGGCCATATCTGCAAATGTTTGTAAGCTGTTGTAAGTGTTCCATTTGTCTGGCCTCAGAGGAAGAAGCTCTTTCCTTACACCAGCAAGCACTGGACATTCAAAACGATGTTTAACAGTTTCATAGGGATGTGTGCACAGCCGGCATTCTGGAGTATGTTCTGGTTGGATTCTGTTCAAGTGACTGTTAAGCTGTATGGGTTGAGTATAGATCTGATATAGAATATTAGATCTTACATATAGGTTTGATATAGATACAAGAAAATTGAAAGAAACATTTAAAATATTTTTACAAGCAAAACATAGATCATAAAGTGAATAGAGCAGCAACAATTGACTTTGGGGGAAAAAGCAACCCCAATTTTCAGTAAATATTTATCAATATAACATTAGGGAGGCACCAGGAACATTTTCTTTTCTTATAGCTTAGTTCACTGTTTTCTTTTGTGCCATTTCTGTTTGTCTAGCTATCGATAACTATTTTTATTGGTTGAAACTTCAATACACATATATCTAATCAGGGGCTGAAGATGCAGCACAATGAATGAGCTGACAGCAACCAGTGAGTCATAGCTGGCTGCTGCATCAGGGTCAGTGAACCAGAGCTGACAAAGACCCTATTCTGCCTCCAAGTGGCGGCACTGGAAACAGGCTGCACTAGTGTATTCTGGCTAAGAGTGTTGCAGGGGGAAGGCAAACACACCCGGTAGTGAAAAAAGCTAGATGAAATCAGTAGTATTTGGCCGAAAGGCACAGATATCACAGCTTCGCTGCAAACTATGACACAACGTTTTTTTTCAGGACGATTGCAGAAGAAGAAGAAATACTGATAATTTATTATTTGGGGACAGCGTGGTTAAGTGACACGGCTCACAACCCAAAGGTACTGGGTTCGCTCCCCAATCACAGCACCAGCCGTTACCCCAGTGAAGCAAACCCTTAGAAAATGCGAGAGGAAGCAGGCCCTTACATAAAATGCATGCTGAAGTTGGATGCACTGGACTGCCAAGCACAAAATAAAAACATAGTGCAACACACACTGCCTTAGGCAGTAGAGAAGTACAATGCACACTGCCTTAGGCAGTGGAGAAATAAGGTGAACCCTAAAAACAATTTTTTTTTTTAAATTAGAGAAACTACAGATCTGATAAGCCATAATAAATCTGATATACACTAGTAATGCAACAGAATGGTAATCTAATCATCAGATGTGCACATGTTTTGTGTTCCCACAATGCCTTATTTCTCTATTCCCCAAGGTGGTGTGCGTTGCACTACGATTTTTATTTTGAGCCTGTCGGTCCTGTGCATCTCACAATAGTGGGATAAGTCTCTGTTGTCTAGTGAACATCTCTGTTGTGTATCAAATAATATCATGAAAGATCAATATATATTTATGTTGGCATTCTTTGTTTGCTTCAGGCTAAAGTAATGCATGTACAGATCAATGATAGAACTATGTCGCCACCTGAGGGCTATCTGCTCCGCAAGGGTCCTGGGATCTGTCACTTTGACTTTGCCCAAGACATTAGCTTCTCCAGTACATCTCAGATACAGGGCCTTGGCTCTTTTGCTGATGGGTAGGTTTCAAGTGTGGTCACCATCATCATGATCATTGGTATCATCTCTGTAACATTCAAAGATAAAGGTAATCTCATGCTGCCTTCAAAGATGAAGTGTTAATAACAATGTTCGCCTAGGCACCAAAGGCCTGTTGTGTCGATCAACGACTATCATGTCCAACTGCTGAGGCTTGTTCATACGTTAGCATGTCGGCCGAAATCCCTACAGACTTCTCAGTTAGAGCCGAGTGCTTTGCTGCCTCAGGATGAGAGCTGCAAGGAGTGTAGTATGTGTTAGAGCAATGTTTGTGTCAGGCTTTCTTTGTCCGTCCGTGTCTGACTCCCTGTTTTTTTCGCATTCTGCCCCTGAGGCCTCTGGATTTTGTCCACCTTTGGTCAGCATGGCCCTTGGTGTGCTGAGAATAAGAATATGTGGAAACTCCGGTAAAGGGGGACATGAGGAAGGCAGCTTCAGTCCAAGCAGGAAGGCCCTTGAATAGTGAGAACCTGGACTGAATTCTGGGGTGCAGTTAAGCGGAACGTTGAACGACATCATGGACTGGTTTCCCATGGTTTAAGCTAGGCACAGCCGCAGTAAAATGCAGCATAACAAACAGGATAACTAATTGAAAGCACCGAAATTCCATAGAATAAAGTCTTTTATACCACCTGTTGAAGGAGTTGTGAATTATAATCCGAAGAGGAACTAGAAAACGACACAAACACCGGAGTGAGTCGAGAGCGCAGCAAGTTAGACACGATCATCTTACTTTATGTTAGATACTTCATTATACTACTTTTTCTTGGATGGGGTGACCAGTTCCCTTCTTTGCCACCTTGCTTTCCTTAATTGTAAATAGGTACCCATTTACAGCTGTGTAAACTAGAGCATGTCACATACAATTTCAATTTTCTTTCTATTTTCATTATATTTTCCCTTGTGATTTCTTTAATCACAAAGATTGCAGTGGACACTTTCCACCAATGAAAATTTTGATGGAAGGTGTTGCCAGGGCCCAAAGAATAATATCACTGTAACCTACCAGATATGTTGTAAGAGGAGGCTAAGCACATAGTCAACTATTCCATATTGTAGAAACTTTAAGCCACAAGAAAAAGAAAAAAAGATTTCTAGATCCCATATGGTAAAAGTGGTATGGTCTAGTCAAGTTTCCTCGTTCGCCACATTTTCTTTATTACGTCTACATGTGAATCCAAGTTCTCTGGATGAAGTGGAGAATTCTTCAAGGCTTACAAACAGTTTTGTGTGGAGGTTCATTTTCATGGGACATTGTTCCTTACACAGTTGCCTAAGCATATGATAGTCTTGCAGGATATGTTTGGCTGTCTGTTGTGCTGCTTGCTCGCACATACATAAGGATAATGAAGCCAATTTTAGCATGTGCCATTCAATCTTATGTCTCATTCTCATGCGAAACAGAATCACTTGTTCCATTCAATCAAAGCAGTGATGATGATGATGTTTGTCCATCACACGTAATGATGACCACTATCTGTTCAGCCATTTGGAAAATGTTCAGTCAGTCGATGAGTTCAAAGATGACTGAGGAGCCTGATATGGGTCTGGAAATACTTCAAGCAGTGAGGGCAGGGAATGTGCGCATGGTATGAAGACTTCAATTCACTGGATTTTCTAGCATATCTCCGTTGTTCAGCTGCTGATTTTATGGATGCCTTGCATGGCCCTGCACCTTCACAAAGAGATGTGTGCCATGGTGTTTGGTCTTGCGCAGCAGCTTCCCAAATGTAGCGTATTATGCTAATGACTTTTTGTGAAGCCTAAAGCATGTCTTTAATATGACGTCATGATAATGTATGGCAATGATGGCGCCGTAACTGGCTGCGAGTCTACATTTCTCTACTGTTTTGGATCATTATGGATGCCGCCAGTCCATGGATTTGCCTGGAATTCACACTAGTCGACGACTTACACTTGTGTTCACGGATACGTGGAGTTGTTTTCCGTATGGACTTGTTATTTCGTTCTTTTTTTGTGATTTCTTCCATCCGTTTATCCTGGTCTGGACGCCGGCTGAATGGCGCTACGCTTAAACTAGTTATACCTGTGTCGTATCTCACGGGTTAGTTCTGCTGGTTCACCTTCACGAATATGGCGTGTGGGAATTTTAGATGCTACTATGATGAACTGAATACAGCTGGGGAGAAATGCCAGACTCACTCACACGCTGAGTGTTGTCCATACGACCTCTTGTGGTTATCGAAAAGGCACGACAAACTGCGTTAGATGCCTTCCCACCTTTCTACCCTGCGAATTACATGTTTACGGAAAGGCTTCGGTGGTAACCCTGAGGCAAAATCTGCATCCTATGCTATCTCCAGTCGTCTCGATGAATGTCTTGCCACTGGCAAAAGGTAGCTTAGGCTCTGTGAGTGAGGTTGACAAAAGGCGCAGTTTCTTCCTCACTTTAATCCAAATCTCCGCGCAAGTCACCCATTTCAGCGGACACAGCAAGAGATACGACTGTCCGCACGGCTAAACAAAGAGAGTGGTCTTCATCACTTGTGATGGACAAACTATCAACACAGCAAGAGATACGACTGTCCACACGGCTGAACAAAGAGAGTGGTCTTCATCACTTGTGATGGACAAACTATCAACACAGCAAGAGATACGACTGTCCACACGGCTGAACAAAGAGAGTGGTCTTCATCACTTGTGATGGACAAACTATCAACACAGCAAGAGATACGACTGTCCACACGGCTGAACAAAGAGAGTGGTCTTCATCACTTGTGATGGACAACAACTACCAATGATAATGGCCTCAACCGTCTCTGTGTTCTCAACAATTTTTCTTGGATTTTTCAACATTTTAGCATAGAATATGGCCGTTTAGCAAGGCAATGATAGTTGTCTCTTGTTTGTTCGACTTTCCTTATGGTTTGGAAAGGGTTTTCTCTTATTTGAAAATGATTGTTTGTTCTTTTCGTTCTCGTGTTGCTAACTCCTATTACTAATCTGTCTGCTGTCTTATTTCCTGGTATGCCACATGATTTTGTCTCCAGCAGCAGTATGTGATCTGGAATTTCTGACCTTCTATAGCAACACCATTACCTTCTATAGCTACACCATTACCTTCTATAGCTACATCATTACCTTCTATGGCTACACTGTTACTTTCTATAGCTACACTGTTACCTTCTATAGCTACACCATTACCTTCTATAGCTGCATCATTACCTTCTATGGCTACACTGTTACTTTCTATAGCTACACTGTTACCTTCTATAGCTACACTGTTACCTTTCTATAGCTACACAATTACCTTATACACTGTTATCCTTTCTATAGCTACATCATTACCTTCTATTACCACATTGTTACCTTCTATAGCTACACTGTTACTTACCTTCTATAGCTACACGGTTACCTTCTATAGCTACATGGTTACCTTCTATAGCTACACTGTTACCTTTTTTAGCTACACTGTTACCTTCTATAGCCACACCATTACCCTCTATCGCCACATCATTATCCTCTATCGCCACATCATTACCCTCTATAGCCACATCATTACCCTCTATAGCCACACCATTACCTTCTATAGCTACACCATTTCCTTCTATAACCTCACTTTTACCTTCTACACCATTACTTTCTATAGCTACACTATTACCTTCTGCACCATTATCTTCTATAGCTACACTGTTACCTTCTACGCCATTATCTTCTATAGCTACACTGTTACCTTCTACGCCATTACTTCTGCTTCTTCTTCTTCTTCTGCGTTCGTTCTCAATCTTCCGCTACCAAACCCTGAAAGGGCTTAAGTAGCAGAATGTAGTCCATGGAACGGAATGCGCTGTGTCATAGTTTACAGCTTGACTGCGATATTTGCACATTTCGGTCCAACACAGCCGACTTCAGCAAGCATTTTTTGAGTACCTGGTTAGCATTCCCTCTTCGATCCCTTCTCCTTAGCCAGTCTGCTCTGCTGCAGCCTGTTATCCAGGATCACCGCATGGAGGTGTAGAAGGGTCTTGGCAGCTCTGGTTCGCTGGCCCTGATGCTAGCAGTCAGCTATGGGTCGCTGACCACTGCAGCTCATGCGCTGCTCAGCGTCTTGATCCCCTACGCCATTACATTCTATACCACTTTACTACTAAGCAGCCTTCCAAAATATTGACAGCTCTAACATTTCTTTCAAATGCAGTTATGTATGTTACAGAACATTCATATGTTTTTTATTCAAGACTAACAGCCTCAGCCTTTTTCTAAATCACAAACAGTAACTTGGATGTTATCATTGTCTGCAGGTCATACAGTAGTAGAGAACATAATCTGGAAGGAGCTGTGCAGATGCCCAGAGGATGTATCCTTGACCCACATTCTTGTAGCTCAGACAGACATACTGAACTGACAGAAATTAGTGTTTTTATTAGTGGTTATTGTTTATAATATACAACTGACAAACAACACAACAATATGGATAATTGAAGTTTGGTCAAAGTAACTTGTTCAATCCTTCATGGACAAGCTCTATGGTGATAAGATTAAACTAAGACCGACCACTGCTTCCTTTAGATATATTTAAGTGGACACCTGGAAGTTTAACAATAAAATAGGACAAACTCTATGAAGACACCATTAAACTGGGGCTAACCACTGCTTCCTAATTTCTACAGATAACTTCAAGTTAATGTCATAAAACACCAGAAAAAGAAGTGTTCACTCTAGGGAATGTCTTCTAGTAATATAAAATAATCCTCCTTATCTGAGTTTTCTTCCAACTGACTAATGAGAATGGGTGAATCATGTTGAACAAAGAAGCCACCAATTTAACCAAGCAAGAAATTTACTGAAACAATGACAAACATCAGGGGTTCTTAACTTTTGTTTGGATCCCTTTGCCACTAAAACAGCCACTTTTATAATATTTCAATAGGATGATTGAATGTTTCCTGTGTCACTAAAACAGCCACTTTTATAATATTTCAGTAGGATGATTGAATGTTTCCTGTGTCACTAAAACAGCCACTTTTATAATATTTCAGTAGGATGATTGAATGTTTCCTGTGTCACTAAAACAGCCACTTTTATAATATTTCAATAGGATGATTGAATGTTTTCTGTGTCATTAAAACAGCCACTTTTATAATATTTCAGTAGGATGATTGAATATTTCCTGTGTCACTAAAACAGCCACTTTTATAATATTTCAATAGGATGATTGAATGTTTTCTGTGTCATTAAAACAGCCACTTTTTAAATATTTCAGTAGGATGATTGAATGTTTCCTGTATTCCCTGACAAGCTTATCCTCCCTCCTGTGGTATAAACATCTCAAGTTGACACCCCAGGCATGTTCTGTTCTGATAATAAGAAGAGACCACTGCACTCCTCGCATACCCATAGGTGATCAGTCTCTCCCAGCAAATGGCAAAGGGTGTAGATACTGATGGTTCCTGTAGTTCAATGATTGTCCACACTCCTGCTTCGTTATCTGTTGTGTTCCACTTTGCTTGAACCTCATTTGATTTCAAATCTTTATAGTTTGTGAATTGCTGGTTCATCCTTCTTCGTCTTTGATCATTCTCCTACCACCAAGCCCTGAATAGGTCTTTGCAAGTAGCAGAATGTAGTCACGAGAACGGAATGCGCTGTGCCATAGTTTACAGCTTGACTACGATATTTGCACCTTTCAGTCCAACACATCCAACTTCAGCAGGAATTTTTGAGTTCTGGGAGGTATAGAAGTGTCATGGCAGCTCTGGTTTGCTGGCCCTGACGCTAGCAGTAAACTATGTGTCACTGACCACTGCAGCTCCTGCACTACTCAGCATCTTGATCCTGTGTCATCATCCAGCAGTTATTGATAGACTTCAAAAGGTCACTCCTATTGACATATAATGTGCCCATATTTAATGCTTGTGAAACCAGGATGTCTGCTTCTTTGTTTCCCTGAACCCCAGCATATGCAAGATTGGAACCCACAGGGGAAGAGCAGGTCAAAGCAACCAGAGTATCACAACCCTAACTGAAACAGGCGGCCCAAACCAAATTGACACAAAACAAATATTACAGCAGACCTGAGTGGTACAGGGGGTGAAAAGAATAGGCCCACTGTCACCTTCCAAGCATGTCATAAAATATTAAAATATGACTAAAGTGGGTTGAGTTCAGGGCTGGCAACCTCATCATGTAAAAAAAACCTTGCCGTTATAATTAGCTGCTACAAACACTCAGATATAAGCTTCCTGTAAAGGGACTAACTAGTTAATAAACCCTATGCTTCACATTGGAGTGAAAAGGTGAATGGTTGCAAATACATTGAAAAATGCTTCTTTTAAAAGGAGCCACTTGCAGTAGTGACCTATGCTTCACATTGGAGCGAAAAGGTGAATGAACGAATGAACTGTTACAGCTAAATGAGACGGGCCTAGCTACACACTAGAAGGAATAACTCGTTAATGGTAATTGTATCAGGAATATAAAATATATTAACCAGTTATGTTTATGATGGAGGAATAAACATATACTTGAGATATGAAACAAAACACATATTTTCTCTTTATTCTTCTTCTTGTCTCACTTCAAATGAAGCATAGGAGCACTTCTGTGGCTGGCTCCTTTACAGGAAGCCTTTATCAAAGAACTGCCATGGAGTTTTGTAGTGGTGGTGTCTAAAGCACTTTGTTTGAAATGATTTTCCTTACATGACCCAGTTATCTTCCAGTTCCAGCTGTTCTCTACCTGGGGTGATCAGTACTACATTGGACTCAATGGGCTGGAGGTTTATGATGCTCTCTATAACAAGATAGAGCTCACAGAAACAAGTAAGATACTGTTTGCTTTCAAACGCTTCTGCGATTATGTATGTATGAGTGACAGCCATTCTTCTCCTTCTTCTTCGTTCGTTCTCAATCTCCCACTATCAAACCCTGAAAGGGCTTAAGTAGCAGAATGTAGTCCAGAGAACGGAATGTGTTGTGTCATAGTTTACAGCTTGGCTGCGATATTTGCACCTTTCGGTCCAACACATCTGACTTCAGCAAGCATTTTTTGAGTACCGGGTTAGCATTTCCTCTTCGATCCCTTCTCCTTAGCCAGTCTGCCCTGCTACAGCCTGTTATCCAGGATCACCGCATGGAGGTGTAGAAGGGTCTTGGCAGCTATGGGTCGCTGACCACTGCAGCTCATACGCGGCTCAGCAACTTGATCCCATGACAGTCATTCTAGCCAAGTCAAGTCAAGTCATCCCGTAACCGGTTAGGTCATTGTGGCACACATGAAGACAACCCCAAACCACCCCTCTCTGCCAGCTGCTGCTGCCTGTGCCTCCTCTGGTCATAGATTCGTCCATTCTTTTATGTTTTCCTTCCATCTCTTCTTGGGACGACCTCTTGGTTGTCCACCTTGCACCTATCCATGAAGGATTGTATTTGCAAGACCGTTTGATATCAATGTGTGTCTGTGCCAAGTGAGTTCTGTCTTGTGACCATTGCCAAGAGGTCCTCAAAAGGCCCTATTGTCTGTTTTAATTCTTTCTCATTTTAATACGAGAAAGACAGTCTTAAGTAACAGCAATTTTATTAATATAATTTTTACAAGAGTGTGAGCCATAAATTTTTGGTGTCTAATTTTTTGACATATTCCCTGTGCCTAGCAACACACTTTGTCCGCCCGAAGGAATTCGTTTACCTTTTTACCAAAAAAATGATTAAAAAATTTAAGACTGTAAGCTGACCTTAACAAACTTAGATATGATCTCTTCCATAAATAAAAAATTTGATACACAGATGTGCCCATGTGGAGAGGACAGACAGACATGCCCTTGTGGTGAGGATAGACAGACAATAGAAAATGTCTTTCGACTATGAGAGTAATTGAACTTGACTTCTTTATACTGGTTTAGAAGGTTCTGCAGAGTTTGTATACAAGTTTCTTCTACTCAACTTAATCTAAACGTAACTATGTACATCTAATCTATTTTTTAATGCATTAATTTACCTTGCCCCCACTATTTCCTGTGGCAATGCATTTCAAACATTCACCACTGAATAGCTAAATGGTGGCATGGCTCTCTTCAAACAAGATGAACTCAACTGTGTATGTAGCAGGGCTTCTTATGACTGTGCGTATAAATTGTGAGAACATTTAACACTGGATGATAAGACTTCCTCATAGTCAAACACTAAAACCTCCGCTAAACAAAGTCTGATATTTATTTATTACAAAAAGAGTAATTGATACACATTGATCAAAACCTAACCTAACTTACTAAACAATTATGAATCTATCTAACTCTAGTCTAATCTAATTTACATATGAAATGATGTACAAATTGTGTCCTATCTACTTAAATACTCTTTTGTCCGCAATCTTGTGTGCCAGTCCTGGCAGTTAGTGCTGATGGCTTCTAGTGGTCGCCAGATCTGCATCGTGTGATGACAGCTTCTCATGATGTTAGTGCTTGTGCTCCCTAAGGAATCTCATGATACATCTCTCTTTATATCTGCATGTACATGTTCTCTTATATTTCGTCCCCACAGATCAAAACGATCACTGTGTAGACTACAGATATGTTCTCATTACCACCGTGTGTGTAACGTTCTCTTATCTTTTATCCCCACAGATCAAAGCGATCACTGTGGAGACTACAGATATGTTCTCATTACCACCGTGTGTGTAACGTTCTCTTATCTTTCATCCCCACAGATCAAAGCGATCACTGTGGAGACTACAGATATGTTCTCTCTCTGATCATAAAAGTGCTACCATTTCACTCAAAAAAGACACAAGAGTGATGCCCTTAGAGTATAGTGAGCCAGCCTTCTAGATCTGCTCTCCAAATCGAATCTCCTAAACCTATTCTGCTCTGTCCGTTTTATGGACAAATTTTTGCCCACTCAAATCTATGTGTCTCGCTGAGCCAATTGGACATCTGTCAATCATCTTTGGCTCCTCCCCTTCTTGTCCTAGTCTAACTGTAATGACCCAGTGTACTATTTTTGGACGCTTAAACACGAAAGAGGCGTTCACTAATAACCACGCTTTGCTCAACTTGCAGCCACTTTGACTGGTTGTTTAAATCTTAGTTTTCCCAAACTTTGCGAAAATAAACTGATGATTCTACCATCTATGCTTTTCCTAGTCGGTGGTCCTGTTATACATTCCCTGATACATAACACTGTTATATATAGTGGCGAAAGATGCTTGAGACACGAGACTGGCGATTTTATGACAAAAATAGATGTCACTATTCGAGAGCTAACGATGAATAATACTCACCAAACCACTATCATTTTGTGTGTAATATTTCTGATTTTTAATGTCTCAGATATTGCTGCATACCCGGACAGTGTGAATGTTCTTGATAACATCAGTAACGACGCCCGAACACCGGATAAGTTGGTTGATGGATTTAATGATACTAATGATGGCAGACATGTTTGGCTTGCTCCAATATTGCCCACAGTTGTAAGTTACATGGCTCGAGTTCAATTAGATTGTAGGATCCTATTTTTTTCAGTTTGTAATTTAGACATTTGTTTTCAATTAGACTATAACAAGTTTTTCATAATACTACTGCCTACAAGAACAAGAGGGCACAGTTACAAATGAATTAAAGAAAGGTGCAGATTAGAAAGTAGGAACAATTTTTTAGTCAGAGAGTGTCGAATGCATGGCCACAATTAATGCATTCAAGAATAGATTTGATGCACATAGTTTTTAGATCAAGGGAATGTAAAAGAAACTGATTGTATACAGATTCTGCAGAGGCATCTAAACCAGTATAAAGAAGTTAAGTAATACATTTGATTCTATTGTTATTTTCCTTATTTTACATTATTAACAGTTAATGTAATACAATGGTTTGCTCGGTTTAAATTGAAATGACATTGAACTGCATGGGTACGTGTGTGTGTGCGGAGTACTGACACTGATATCTTATTGTGGAGGCATAGGTTCAAATTTCAGTATGGTATAGGTTTATTACTACTGGGAGTGAAATAAAAAATCTAAACTGCACACATCACTGTGATTGCAGTGATAATTCAACTTTAATCCCCAGCACTATAAATGCTATGGCGGATGTTTACAAAGTTTTCTGTGCATATACAATGATTTTTATGCTACCTATAATTCTTTAAATAATGATGGAAGTAAATAAAAAACTTGTACAAAACTTGTAAATGTACAAGACCTGGAAAGAACCAGACAGATATCAATGGAGCAGAAGGTGAAAAGAAGGTGTATATGCATACTCGCATGCATGCGCACATATCACCCAAGTGGTGCCTGTGGAGAAACGAATCAATCAATCAAAATCTTTATAGCTCCATGTGGGGTTATAGGGCTTAAAAAATACACATCGTCATCAAATGTTGGTCTGTCCACATCTGTTAACTTTTTTATGGCTTAAAGTTTCTACAAAATGTGGTTAACAGCCCAATGCCAACCAGGTTACAGTGTTACTGTTCTTTGTTCCCCTTTTGGGCCCTGGTAACTGTCAGAAAATAATAATACCACTTTAGCTTCCCAAGCATGTTGTAAAAGGTAGCTAAAGAGAGTTGTGCATGGGGTCCAGCAACCTCGTCAATCAATATAAAATAAATTGCTACAGATTCCACCACTGCAGGAAGGCTTGTAACGGCCTCCTGTGAAGGGGCCTCTGTAATAGGGGCTGATCGCCCTCAGTCTCGGAGGCAAAAAGGAATATATTTATATTGTGAGAAGATTTAAGACGCATTGTTATATGGGTTATATTATAGGGTGGCCAATTGGATAGGATACCAACCTTCTTTTCAAGGAACCACTGAAAATCTTAGTCGACCTTCATTTCTACAGGCTCAGATGCTCTTGTGCAGGTTCCAGCTCTGGCGTGAGCTGGATGTAACCAGGAGGATTTTTTGCAAGGCTCGAGCAGATTATTACTTCGCTGAGTTGGGACAATGAATATCTGTATATTTGAATAACATTTTACCATTCAAATTAAAACCTTTTTGGGGCCGAAGAGACAGAACAGCGAATCATAGCTGACTGCTTGCATCAGAGTCAGCGAAACAGAGCTGACCAAGACCCTATTTCGTACCCAAGTGGTAGCCCTGGAAATAGACCGCACTAGTGTAGTCTGGCTAAGAGAATAGAGATCACAGTTGGAAGGCAAGTCCAGTACTAAAAAAAGCCAGCTGAAAGCAGATGTATCAGGCTGAAAGGCGCAGGTATCACAGTCTGGCTGTAACTATAACACAACATTCTTTTCTCGGCGAATGCCAAAGAAGAAGAAAACGTTTTCCACTCCCTATCCTCAATCATCTTTTCCATGTCTGCCGTCTTCTTCCCTGCTTCCTTTATTTAGCCTTAAGTTCTTTTCTCCATGTGTGTTTTTATTTGATTATTTTGGTTCTATCTCTGCTTCTGTGAGCAGACCAACAGGGTGTATGTGATATTTGACCAGCCAACCTCTGTCTCTATGATCAAGCTGTGGAACTATAGCAAGACAATCAATCGTGGAGTCAAGGATTTTGCTGTGAGTAGCGTTTTCCATACCATGTTAACATACATGTCCAAGACTAAATCACAGATAATAGAGATAACAGATATACATGTACTAATATTCCACAACACCTGCTCTAATGTTCCACAACGCTTGCACTAATGTTCCACAATGTCTGTACTAATGTTCCACAATGCCTGTACTAATATTCCATGACACCTGCCCTAATATTACACAGTGTATGTACAAATGTTTCATGACACCCGTATGGATCATGAGGCGCAAAGAAAGACACTGCAAATATGTCATAAAAGTGGGCTGTACATGGGACTAGCAACCTCAGTGCTAGTAGTGTAATTTTAGGTTAGGGCTAGAAGTGCTGTGTCAGTGCTAGAAGTACCATGTCAGTGCTAAAAGTGCCATGTCAATGCTAAAAGTGCCATCTCGATGCAAAAAGTGCCATGTCAGTGCTAAGAGTGCCATGTCATAAACTAGAAGTGCCATTGCCATGTCAGTGCTAAAAGTGCTATGTCTGTGCTAGAAGTACCATGCCAATGTTAGAAGTACCATGTCAGTGCTAGAAGTGTCATGTCAGTGCTAAAAGTGTCATGTCAGTGTTAGAAGAAGGGCACAGTGGATTTATATAACCAACATAGAGATGACATGACAATAGCGGTTAGTGACACGGCTCACAGCCCAGACAGGTTTGCGTTTCGATTTATGAAACAGCACAGTTGTGTCCCTATGGGCAATAAACCCAGTTTAAAATGTGTGTTAAAGTCAGATGCACTGGGTCAATAGGTGCAAAACACAATACAACGCACTCCGCCTTCGAAAACAAGACTAACAAGGGGAAATAACCAAACACCATAGTAATTATAGTTGCACTCACATTTAATATTACTTACTCTTAGCTACTGGTGGATGACCTGCTGGTTTACAATGGCACTCTTCAGGCTGTGAGTGGGGGAGCTATAGGCATCATCCCCACCTGCAGTGCCCCAATTCCACACCACACCATCCTGTTCACAGACAACAAGGAGGTCGTTCGCAAGGAGAAAAACTCAGTTATCAGGTAATTTTGGATAACTTATCAACAGTTATTATTAGAAAATGGTAGGCTGTTCTGTCAAGGTAAAAATTATGAAAAACAATTAAATTTCTACCAAATACACCACCTACCGTTCCCCAGGTCTAGAAACCCACAGGAAGTAATATTGCAAAAAAGAGCCTACTACAGATAACCTTCGCTACCTGGCAGCAGGGATACACCTGGCTATTTGAATACCAGGATTCCAATTTTAAATTGCATGTGTGTTACTGGGACAAACTTCGATAGCAAAGAATAGTAACACTATTAGTAACACTGACAATCCATAGGAGGTGACTAAAGGAAAGTTGGGGGCCAGCTACCCCATCATGTAACAACTATAAACCACATAGAAAAAGATTTCTACATCCTATGATAGAATGTTTCTTCCTCTGAAGCCAGATAAATTGAGCACTTTGTATGGTACTAAAAAACAACAAACAAGGGCAGATACCATTACATGGCATTTGGCCGAAGGGCTAGAGCCTGAATGTTGCTAGATCCGTAACAACATCATTTAACTTAATGTCTTTATACTGGTTTAGAAGACTGCAGAGTTCATATACAACCAGTTTCTTGGAAGGTGGTTAACCGATGTGCAAGCCCAGTTTAATAGGCGCAAACACTTGAGCAAAGTAGACCCACATCCTGTTAGATGCCATCTATATGGCTTTTAACAAACCACCTAACTATGGCCGGTGTTATGCCATGTCACACAGTTAGTCACCTCTTACATCATATTCTCTGTGGGGGCAGGGGTGCTATTCTTGTCTTTGTCATACTCAGACGCAGGCAGACCACTCATGCTAAAAGAGTAGCAATAAGTCAGATTCAATTTCTAGGAGGCTTCCTAATGGTTTGTCTTATCCATTCTCACTTTATTTTCTTAATCTCAAGCTGTTCTGATTGATGATTCACTTTTCACTTTAAATGGAGCATAGGGCAACCACTACAGCTGGCTCCTTTACAGGAAGCCTGTAACATCAGTGGCAGTTTCAATAACAGTAATTCTACATGTGATGATATTACTAGTCCCATGCACAACCCTCCTTAGCCACCTTTGACATCATGCTTGGAAAATTACAGTGACCCCATTCTTTCCAGCCTGGTTACCATTCAGGTGTCTAGGTGTATTGATCACTATTTTCTATATCTTCATCACAAGTTGTTTGTGATTATATCTAGATTATATCTAGCCATTTGAAGATCAAATAGGCTGTTTTTAACTTCTTTGCTTGCCATTGTTGGAGTTGCTATAGATGAGAGGTAAGTTTCTCGCTTCTCAAGACACGAATGAACAAAATTGAGAACATTGGGTTGTTCAACTCCTGCAAGTTTCAAACTTCCCCTGATCTCAAAGTTAGTGAGTTGCTTAGTCCTATTGGAGATGGATGATAAACTGAGAGATCCCATGTAAATGTTGGGCACGTAAAGGAACTCTTGGTAGTTGAAAATCAAAAGATCAGGCTGTTAGCCACATTAATTCCAAAAGTAGTGAAATTCCTTCTCAATGGTGGCTGACATAAAGACAGGAAATCAGAGACCCACCATCATACAAAGATACAACACTTCAACCATTTGTTTGTCTGCACATATAATTACAAATATCAAAAATACCTCGGCACCCGGACATAGGTAAAAGAGGAGTGGCTAAGTGAAGTCAACAAAAAATGTAGCTTTTACATAGAAACATTTGTTAGTTGGTTGCCCATTGCAAACGAAGATGGCGACAGACATGTTTATTCAGAGTGACCGCATGACTGTACAGTTCGATCTGAGCGTGACAAACTCTATCGCATGTAGGGCACACATGAACAGTGTTAGTAATCATGCCAACTTGCACTCTGTCCTTTCGTGCAGTTCGCTTTTCCTGCACCTCCGTAATGGTTCTCTGCTCAACTGTGTGAGCATTATGTGTGATAGTAGTGCCCCAGGCTGAGCCGTTTGGAGTAATATTTGTTCCAGTTTTTATGTCAAACTTGATTTTGATGCTTATTTAGCTCTTCGGTTATCGAGATCGTTGTGTATGACAGAGACAAGAATAGCACCACTGCCCCACAGAGAGCATATCATAAGAGGCGACTGACTGTATGACATGGCATAACACCAACTGTCATTAGGTGGTTTGTTAAGAGCAGCATAGATGGCGCCTAACAGGATAGTGTTTGAGTCTATTTAGATGGACTTGCACATAGGTTAGCCACCCTTCGCGACACTTGTTCCAACACAGCAGAGTAACAAGCTGCTCGAGCCTATCCCGCTAAACAGGAAATGCTCCTCCTGGCTACATCCAGCTCAAGCTAGAGCTGAGACCTGTACCCTTGTAGAAGTACAGGTCTACTAAGACTAAGACTGCAACTTAGACCATTTAAAAAACACAATAGTTATCAAAGATTGATATACATGTATTTTCTGATCATCTGCAGCAACCAGACAGAAGACCAGGATATCCAATTGTTGAATGATGAGAAGATTGTAAGCAAGTATACTAAGTCATCTGCCAGTAAGCCTGTCAATCAAGGTCAGTTGACTTTATTGTGTGTCATCTTCTCCTTGTGATTATTTTGATGATTACACTGTCTGACAAGTTCCCTGTGATGAACTCTCTTTAGGTCCATACAGCTTTGAGTCTAGAGGTGAATCATTAGGGCAGTGTATCTTCCTGATCACTTGACTGGGAAGCCAGTAGACTAACCGCTGCCCCCTTAGTGTATCTTCCTTGACTGGTCATATAGAGGACAGTCCTGTAAAACATGCTCAGCAGTTTGTTCGTTTTTTATGTGTCATGATTAAATAGATTAAAGTAGTGGTAGAGTACTCATTTTACAGGGCAAAGGTACTGGGTTCAACTCCCGTTATGGCCAACCCACAGTTGCAAATGGATACCTGGCTTATTGTTAGGGAAGGAAAGGCAGCAGTAAAGGGAACTGGCTACCCTACCTCATAAACAAACAGTTGACATTTTCCAACTCCCAGGCTCTGAAATCAGCTGCCAAGAACTTAAAATTGCAGCATGTTATGACCAAAATCGACCTCTGAAACAGGTGTTTGTATTTCATGATTTAGTTTGTGGAATTTCATTTTTTTATGGGGCTATACATGGTTGTGGTGTCCGAACAATTTACTTTTAACTGTAAGGTTATTTCGAATAGGTAGTTATTTTGAAAGTTAAGATTTTTTAATGTTGAATTGTATGCTGTGAGAAAATGTGGGGCTCAAGACCTGAGAAATGATTTATTATTTGATCAGTTCAATAATCACACATCAGCTTGTGGATATTCAATACACCTCCAATTCAAACATTGACTGGGACATATAATAGTAATGGTATGAATGTGTATATAAAGAAATTGACATATATAGGCAAAACACACAATGTGAGGTGCACACAAAAAATTTTTCCTCTCCAATTTTCACCTCCGCATTGATGCCATTTAACACTCCTTACTAATATATCATCTTTATTAAGAATGCTTCATGTCATATATAGTTTAATAATGTGTCTTATGATCATAATTTTAATCATAATTTGAGTTCAATTTGTTCAATATTAATTTATTTTATTTTGAATAAAGCCTTGATGTAAGGAATTCTAGCAACTGGCCCTGACTGAGAAACACAATTCTGCAAAATTAGGGCAGACAAGAGTTAAACATATTTATTTGTTTCTGTTCTACAGCTTTACGCCCAAAGACAAGTGTTACCGCAACCAAAGTCATGAGAAGATGACAGCCACATATTTAAGATGGCATTTTAACCTATCTATCTACACGTCAGAATGGTTCAACTGCAGTCTTGCAAACCCAGTACAATTTTGTCGTGGCCTGCACTTATTCCACACACAAAAATTATGTAAATTTACATGTGTAAATGAGCATCTTGAGTGGTTAAAGTGCTTGCTTTTTGTGGTTGATCCTTAGTAGTGACTCACTTCAGTTTACCAAGCTGCATGTAGGTACCTGACTTACTATTGAGGAAGACAAGTGTAGCGAGAAAGAGAACTACTCACCCCACCTCAGAAGGAAAGCTGATACTTAGTACAATCAAATCAAAAACACTTAATCCCTGATGACAGTGTCTGTTACGGACCTACTTTGATCTATTTTTACATATATAATTATTTCATTATAGTTTTTACAACTAAAAAAAACCGTCCTGCTAAAAGCATTGTTCTACTACCTGTAATCATCATAAACTTAACATACTTTAAGTCTCAACAAAATAAAGAAATCAAAGGTATTTCTTATATATATTTATACATTTTTATTATATGTAGCACTAGGTATTGAAGGTAGTTGGACCATCCTTGGTTTATTCTTTATATATTTATGACAGATAAAAACATATAATGGTAATGCTCAGTGACAACAGCAGGACAAAAATGATACCTACAAGGCCTTTATCAGAGATTTTTTTAAAACCCATTCTTTGCGTTCAGTATCTTTGGTCATGCTATATCTGCAGGCCAGTCACTTCTGTAGTCTTCACCAGGTCGAAGCGGCTGCCCCACAACTATTGTCTTAGCTCTGCACCCTCTGGCCAGGTCTGGTATCTCATTTCCCAATAAAGTGGGTATTCCTGTAGAATGTGTTCAGGATTCTGGCCCCCTGTTCCACATGGGCATTCATTGGTATGTGAGATCTTTAGTCGGTATAGGTGTTCTGGTAGTCTGCAAAGACCAGTTCTCAGGTGAAATAAGGTAGTTTGTTGGGTTTTTTTATTTGGTGAATAGGGTCTGGTTTACTGCTTATGCCTTCTCTCCACTGGTGTATATACTGATTTCTGATGATGTTTTTTATCTCTCTGTATGGTACTCGATGATAAAAATGTGCCTTTTTACTGCCATCTTTTGCTAGAGCATCAGCTCTCTCAGTTTCCTGTGATTTTGCAGTTGGAGGTTAGCCATTGGAGTGCTATTATTGAGGATCTGGAGTTTTCCTAGTTCAGATAGCAGCTAACAAATCACAACCTATAACAAAACATGAAGTAGCATGGGCAGTTTAAATTAGCCGGCTAACTTAAGCCGATCATGTTACATTATATCTGTTTTAATTTATTAGTTGCTTTTATTTTTTGTCCATGACAAATATTTTGTGGCTGTAATGTAGGTATCATTTTGTTTTTGTCCTGGTGCGGCCACACAGCTATTTCCTGTATGTGTTTTTGTCTACTTTTAACCTCCAGTACCACTGCAGCTTTGATCTATCTATTTCATATATTTTAGGCAGTTCATAATTATGCTAAAATGGAGCATGTAGCCTAGTCAACAGTGAGCTGGCTTACTAGACTAGGATTACAGGGTTCGAGTTCACAGACAGACAAGAAAATCTTGGCCGCGGTTCGTCTGCTCCTCCAGTCAACACAGCTGTATGTGGATACCTGACGTATGCGTTGAAGGTAAAAACAGCAAGGAAGGGATCTGACCACCCCACCTAACATAGGCACTGCGGTTTAGTACATGAAGAGTTATTTTCATCCCCGACGGCAATTGTTGCCATGGGATGGCCTTTACCTTTTTTAATTAAACTAACATGTTGTAACAAAATTGTTGTATATTTTTTTTTACTGATTATAAACGTTATTTAAAGATGATCGATACCAAATGTTCAACTTTTTTAGGAGAAAAATTGCCTCCAAACCATCCTTGTAACTTGAATGGAAGAGCTGAAGACAAAATCGTCAGCAGCATCAATTACTCTGGGAAAACAGCCCAGGAACTGATCGACTAACTCAAATATCTTTGGAGCTGTATTAGACTAAGAGTGACACGAAAGAAGAATTGGACACACAAAGAGCAACAACTTTTAGTCTTTTCCATGATGTAAACAGTGGTTCATTGACAAAAAAAAGCAAGAAAACAAAGATAGTTATGTGCTCCATCCATCTTGACTTACGAATGTGAGCTTCCATCTGATCCTGCCCGTACCAACTTCTAAACACATTATGTTATCATTTAGTGTGCGGATTTTGATGTCACCAATAAGATGACTGATAATTTACACATATGTAAACCATCATTTACCATTGCACATTAATTACATTTAAAGCTTCATACTAATATATATTTTAATTATGAATATTTCATATCATTGATAATATGCCCTTACATCACAATTTTAGCTAAATTTGTTTATTATTATTTTATTTTGAAAAAAAAAAAAATATTTATCATACAGAGTTGTGACACTTGCCCAACTTAAACTGCACAAATTAAAATTATTCAGAACTGGAAAGGGTTAAGAGAAAATCAAATTTGATTGAGTTGGGGAGTGCAAATATGATTGCTTGCGTAAGGGCATCTGCCATGTATAAGTTTAAAAATTGTATGTGTTATCTCAGATCAGAGAACAATGCTTGAAAATGGAACTATTTACTCTTAGTTGAGTAAGAGTATTGTGCTGTAGTTCATCATGTAGCATGTCCTTTATAGAACATCACTCCCATCACAGTCTGTCTGAAACAAATGATTTCCCTTGCCAAAACTTCAGCCTCCGCCAGTCATACTTGCATATCTTGGTCTACACCTGCCTGTTTTACCTGGCATTATACCATCCATCACTGTTCTCTTAAGACCATTGTGTCTCTTGATATAGCCAAAGTATTTACATTTTCTGGCCAAAATGGAATTGATAAACCAGTTCTCCTCTATGTTCAACTCTTGCTGAATGTCTATATTTGTCTTTTTCTCCATCCAGTGTTTTAGTAGCTGTATTTAAATATCTTGAGTATTCTTTGTGAATAATATGAATAAATAATAAAGTAACTGTCTACACTTTTATTTATAAAATAAACTACACACCTTGACAGAATCTCTTCAGTGTCTATCAAGAGATTACCAGTTGATACTATTTACATGAATAAAATAGGTTTTTTTTCACTTATTATTTCTTTAATGTTCATAATCAATTTTGAATTATCTGTAAATATATATATCTATCTCAATTAAGAGTCAGTTATCAGATGTGACATTTTTATAAAAGTCCTTGACATAATAAATATCTATTATTATCATTACTTTTATCGAGCTAAGTGGATGTGTGAGGTGAGAAACACATTCAGGATTTGTACAAATTTTGTGAATTCAGGAGTAAGGTAGATGTAATTTATAATGTGTATTAAGTTGAGACTTATCTACAGGATTTTACCTGTGTGAATGATTGGAACGTGCAAAGTTGGGAGGTCTATCCTTTATGGATTAATAATAGTACGCTTGAGGAAACCAGGGCCCATCGCTTCGAATGACCTTGTCTGTGACCACATCCGATGGCCAGGAGACCTTTCAATTTTGTTGGGGAGATGGCGATTTATTTCAGCTAGGGTTGCAAGGACGGCCCTGGTGACATCTCTAGGATGTGCAATGTCTCTTCTTCCTGCCCACACAAAGTGTCTGGTGAGCCAGGACTTCTTGGGGGAGGCGGGCCACGCTTCCAAAGACGGAGAGGTAACTGCGATCTGTGGACTACCTCAGTGTTGAAAGTCAGATTGTGTCAGTGGATCCCGAAAATGCAGATCTGGTTACGCAAGGGAAAGACCTCGAGGTGCTACAGCTGCATTAGTGTTGGAACCGCACAGCACAGAAGGATGGGGACGTAACAGGAGGTGTAGATACAGAGCCTTGTCTCCTGGAAAAGCCTCTGCTAGGACCAGACTCTGAAGACACAAATGAAGCCACCTGACAATCCTACAGGTGATGTCATGACTACCTCATGTGGATTACTGCTGGCTGCCCAAGTAAACGAAGTCCTTAGTGGCCGCAACAGGGTATCGCTCGCTGCAATGCTGGACATAGAGGGGCCCCTTCATGTCCCATTTACCGTACCAAAAACTCACACAGACACAGCTAGATAAAATAAGTGACGTTATCAACCTGTTAGTGACAATTAGAAGTCTTTTTCCTCATTTGATAATTGGAACAGATCAATTATTAACTACAACTGATTGGTGCTGGCGTTGAAAATAATAGGGCACTGTAGCCTTCCAAAAAAATGTTACTAAAGACTGGTGCATGACTCTAGCAGCCTCATCATATAAAACCCTTGCTATTGAAACAATTGCTTGGATTCAGGCTTCGTTTCTATAAAGGGGCCAGGTGTAATGGTGACCCTATGCTTCACTTGGAGCAAAGAGGTGAATCAATTACTTAGATATTAAAAGCATTTCCTTTTAGCCCTTGAAGCATTTCTGTGATACCCTTTATTACAAACGTTATTGTTTTACATAAGTACAGTTTGAGCTATAGTTTCACTGAATTGGTTTTGCATTTGAAGGATGAATAGGAGTACCGTATTAGCAGACTATTTGTGTGATGTTTTTGTCCAGAAGAAGCATTCTATTTGTGGTGTTGTATTACTCTAGTTTTAAAAAATTTAGTATCGATGTTTGAAAGCTTGGCTCCGTCCATGTTGTTAAGGATCTGCAGGTTGTTGTATAATTTTTTTTTTAAAATTAGTTTTATTCCACTGTTCAAGTTGTATTTCTTGACAAGTCATAATAAACTAGCAAATCTACAAAAAAAATATAATAGAAAGAATGTGAGAGTAAAGAGAGAAATGCATTTTTGTATACATTAGAGAAATTAAATATATTCTGCACATGATAATCAATGAAAGTACGCGAGAGTCCTTAGGCATTATGTAGAACATCCTATCATATCTTCTTTGGAATTTGTCCTGAAATGGATGCAGTTTACAGCAAATCTGTGCCATTCAGCCCAACACATCCAGCTGGGTTTTATTAGTACCGGGTTTGTCTTCCCACTGTGATCCCTACCCTTTGACCATACTACACTAGTGACCAACACAGCCCGTTTCCAGAGCCGTCACGTGGAGGTAGAATAGGGTCTCTTGGTCAGCTATGGTTCACTGACCCTGATGCAAGTAGCTAGTGACTCATGTACAATGAATAAAAAAAAATATTGGTGAAAGCCATAGAGATAAGATTTTACATAAAAATACAAGAATCTAGAATATTGCAGACAGCAAAGAGGACTAATGCAGATGTTCTTCAGGTAGGTAGGCCATGCGCAAACACAACTTATTGCACACATCAGGTAAATGCAATTATCTGTATTTGAACATGCTATTTAAAAGAATTTGTAGTAAAGGGGACATGCAACATTTGCCAGTAAAGAAATGGACAAGAAAATAGTTAAGAAAACCATGCCAGTGTTTTGTTTTTTTATTTCTGTCAGGTTTATCTTGTCAATTTATTGTTAACCTTAACAAGAAAACTCTTTTTTACAGTTGACATTTATCCATGTCATTGAGAGAACAGTGAGCCACATTCGTATTTAGCTAATAAATTAAAATAATAAAACAGACATCAAGAATTCTATTATCAATACTGTTTAAAATACACGTGCAAATTTATAAAAAAAATTTTAATTGTATAGTTCTTTATCAGGTTAAACCTGAATTATATTTTTAAGGTGTCTGTCTGGGTGGGTGGATGTTGGGATAGCCAATCACAGTTCTACAATAATATGATTTTCCTGCCCTTTCTCAGACAGTTGAATTGGGATAAGTACTATCCTTCAACTAACATTCTATACCATCTGAGCTCAGTTGGGACTTCAGGTTTTGGGTTCACATGAGAGGGGATATGACAAATGGTGCAGAGTTCAGTTGGAAGACCAAATTTTGGACTTACAGTAGAGTGGATATGACATATTATGAGTCATGCAAAACTAAATGTATGTGCACTTGGTTCTGCGCTGTCCCATGGAACATCCTGATCTTAAACTTCACCACAACCATCTAAGTAAGTACTACTGAGTCATGCTCGGACTATGACAAGAGTTTAGGTTATTTCGCCAGACTTTATGTGCAATGCTGTTTATTCTATATATTACACAAGGAGAATCGCAATGTTGAACGATTCTAGTGTCAATTACTCCACCAATTTGCATTGACGAGACAATTTGAAGACTCAAAAGGCTATCCGTTTCCAAAATGCTGCCATACAGAGATGCTTCTGGTTTCTTTATTATCATTATATAAAATTGAACTGCATACACAAGCATCATGGTTCCTTTGCATCCTCAACCACCTGAATAAATTCTATAGGGCAAATGATTTAGGGGCAGGCAAGAAAATAAGAAACAAAGACTGCTTATTTTGAAACATTTCCTAATTTATTCTTATTAATTCACGTAACTGCATTTATCAAAACACATACCATAGTCTAAACAATACAACTACTCGGAGGTACACAGGTAGGAAAGAATTGTATAAAATGAAGCACTGTAGAAACCACCACATTCATAAATCCATCTCATTCAGAATTTCCGTAAGAAGGCCAGCTGCAGTGGTGACTTTCAGATGTAAAGAAGAAGAAACAAACAATATTCTGAAGATGTCAGAAGATATTCTGCTTGACATTTCATTTGGGTGGTGGGAAGGAGAGAAGACGCAAACTCTATTTGCTCACATGTCCTAATTTTTTCAAATTAATTCACTTTACTGACAAAATCTATATATATATATATATTGTTATTTGATGTACTCTAAACATACAATCCAACACCATTTTTATTAATGATAATTTTTGGAAGAAGTGCTTGTACTTCACTTGAGAGTTGTGATGATAAAACTGTTTTATCCCTTACACATGCACACCAACAATCTGATGCTTGAACTAGCCTAGATTTTGCCTGGGAAGGTGCCATTTTCTCGCTGTTCGTCCCACTGCTCTACCTGTAAGTAAACACAAGAAGACAATCTGAATACTAACAAGTGTTCCGTAACTTGATTAGGATAAGATTTGCTTGACTAAGATTCCTGTTCCTAACTTTGAGATTCCCTAAGATTCCTGCTCCTAACTTTGAGATTTGCTTGACTAAGATTCCTGTTCCTAACTTTGAGATTCCCTTGACTAAGATTCCTGTGTCAAACTTTGAGATTCCCTTGATTAAGATTCCTGTGTCTAACTTTGAGATTCCCTTGATTAAGATTCTTGTTCCTGTGTCTAATTTTGAGATTCCCTTGACTAAGATTCCTGTGTCAAACTTTGAGATTCCCTTGATTAAGATTCCTGTGTCAAACTTTGAGATTCCCTTGAATACGATTCCTGTTCACGTGTCCAACTTTGAGATTCCCTTGATTAAGATTCTTGTTCCAAACTTTGAGATTCCATTGAATAAGATTCCTGCGCCTAACTTTGTCATCATCTTCATTCACTTGCAGATGCCATCTCCAATATGTTTAACACATTAACAGAGTTCAGTTCAAGTGCCATCTCCACAGCGGTATCTCCAACATCCCATCTCCTTGCCTTAATGCTTTTCTTGTTATCCTTTCACTTATAAATTTTTGTCTCTGGCACATTTGATCTTTTCTTTGCAGTATTATTTTCATCAATAATTTCATTTTGCTTGGGCTAAGTTTTATGTATTTTTCTGTTGTCCAGATGAATAGGTCATCTGCCTATTGCGCCTTTTAAACCTTCAATGAGCGAATGGGGAGATCATTTATGTAGACGAGGAAGAGGGTGCAGATCTTTGTGGTAATCTCAATTCTGGTGTTTCTTTTTTTATACAGTGCCATCTTATCAGTCCCGTAACCTGAAAGGCCATTGGGGCAGATTGTTGTACCAATTCCAGCCACTCCACTTGGTTTTGTGCCAGGATATTTGTTCCAGCTATGGACACTCCCATCCACTCTCTGATGTCTTCCCCCCATCTATTTTTCTGCCTCCTTCTGTTGCGCTTCCCAGGCACAGTACCTTACAGAATTGTCTTGGTCATCCCAGACAATCTTGAAACATACCAATACCATGTGAGCTTGCATGCTTTTACCATAGTAAAAAGGTCTTTATATTGTCCAACCTCTTTCTTAATGGTGTCCCAAACTGCCTTATTTGTGACATGGTCTAGATACGAAATTAAGAGAATTTGACGCAGACATTTCATCTCTATTGAACAAAATCTTCGCTCTAGTGACATCTATTATTTGTATTGTTCTAATTTTCAAGAAGGCTTCTAATCCAAGGAAATGTTTTTCCGTGTATGCCCGGTATTTTATTTAAAAGTTTTTACCTCCATATATTGTTGTATGCTTGCTGCAGGTTAATGAATACTGCTGTGGTGGGTCTGCCCTCTTGGAAACCCATCTAAAGTTGCTCATCAGTTCTGCAGTCTTTTCTGAAGCCTGCCTGGCTATCATCTATCGTGTGGGTTTCCAGCCACCAGCAGAGTTATTTATGTTGACCCTGATTGAAACGGTTATCTTGATCTACAAAGCGGCCAGACTTCCAGTACCAACCCACTCCACAAATTGATTACCTGCCACACAAATGTTGTTAGAGAGGCGGCTCAAGGTGACATGTTCGCAGCCGCAGACGACCAATGCAGCTTCCACGCCCTAAGCAAAATGCACCATCAAAAACTTATGCCGAGTTTTCGTGCATTCATCTTCTAACAGTTACAGATTCTCAATGCAGCATCAAATGTGTATCTTGAGGCCTCATCGAACACCATCCAGTCATTCTTTGTCTAAAAACTCCAATTGATCCCTCACCACATCAAGTCTGGATATGAAATCAATTGTGAAAGCTTACTATACAGAACTGTTTAAATCTTCACACCAGATTTCCTACCCTCAGAAATTCATGCCGTTGTGGGATTACAAAGATAATAGGAATGGCCAAATCTATTTTCACCAACAAGAGTCACATATATATATTGACATCCAAGCTGGTCACTCAAATTAAATAAGAGTGATCATGTGTTACGGACAATTAACATTTGGAGAAAAGAACTGATGTCTTTGAAATGTGGATATATAGAAGAATGAGGCTAATCTCATTAGAAAACCATTATGGAAGTCTAGTAGAAATTAGGGGTGCAAAAAAAAATAATTGATGAACGAAAGCAAATTTAGACAATTATCTTATAACACTTCGCTGAAAATAAAAGTGGAAGGCAAATGTGTCAAGATATAAACAATACTATTAATGGGAGGATAACATCTAAAGATGGACAGGGAAACGCCGGGCAGATTGTACCATCAATCAAGATACAGAGGACATTGGAGATCCATTGCAAGCAACCTTCACTATGAAGATGGGAACTGAACTGTGCTAGTCAATCATAAGGCTTAATACCATACATTGATAGCTTCGTAAGTTCCTGTATGCTCCTATTTTATCAGATTCTGTGTGGTCTACATATCAGCTATCTGATGATTTGTATGTTATAATTGCAAAATACATTGCCCTGACATGCACAATGCGAGATGCAGTCTCAGGGCAACAATTGCCGTTGGGGATGAAGATAACTAAGACATAGCCTATGTGAGGTGGGGTGGCCAGTTCCCTTCTTTGCTGTTTATACCTTCCCCAGCTCATATATCAGGTACCCATTTACAGCTGAGTCGGCTGAAGGAGCAGTCGTACTAGGAACGAACCAGGCCCTGATTTTTTTTCTATCTGTCAGTGATTTCTAACACTTGCGAGCTATAATTCCAGTCTTAGCAAGCAAGCTCAGTCTACTAGTCTACAACATCTTAAAATCTTGCAAACCATTAGCCTTTAAACAAAAATCTATATACATATTTAGAGAAGCAGCAATACATTTCTCTGGCGGTATTATCCTATCTTAGTCTAAAAAACCAGCATAACTTACCCAGAACTCTGGACACAAATGTGTGTAAACCTTTTTGAAGTATTCACAAGGTGCATATTCTTCACCCTTAATCTTCTGGCAACGGAAATAGTCCACATAATTTTGCCAGCAGTTCCTGAAAACAATATAATGTGCACTTGATTAATTTTATATTAATTTGGATTTGAAATGAATACTTATCAAGATAAATTTTGACCAATGACATGTTTTGAAAACCACTTTAGAAGAAAAGGTTGGCTACAAGAGAAGCAGTACTATTTTCTTTGAGGACGTCGTCAAATAAAATGGCAATGGAAAGCAGAGATTAAAAACAAAAACTAAGAGAAAAACGCGTGTATTAGGATAGAGCAAAATATTAAAGAATTAAAAGACTTTTACTGAACCTATTGCTGCGAACATCATTTATGCGGAATGTAACTTCAATTTCTGTTTCAAGTTTCCTTCATGTTTATTCAGAGCCCATGATTAATGTGCATGGTGCTGTATAAAGTACAATAAAATCTCATATTTTCATTCAGGTGACATATATAACTCCCCTTATTAACATGCTACTATAATCTTGGTTGTAATGTTAAACTATAAAATCAAGAAAGTTGTTTTTCTTAAAACCTTCTACTGAACTAAAGTTCACTGTGTATGACAAACATAAATCTATTTTTGCATTGATAGTTACATTTTTTCATTGTTAACCTACCACTTGGTGAAACAACTTTGTTAAAACTACCATTACATGGCAGAGGTCATACAAACCTGGTCTGATTCTGGTTTGGGAACCGTGCATCAAAAGGAGGTGTCCAAATCTTTGCCTTTATCTCCTCCTGCGTGGCAGCCCTACGAGACAAGTGAAACAAAACTTTAAAATGACAGCATTTGCAGACATCTTTGTGTAACTTGTACTGTCAAGAAAAATGTAGCCTGTCGGTCATAAGGTACAACTAAAGAGGGTTGGACATCAGGTCTACTACCCCATCCTGAGGAAACTTACCCAAAAACATGATGAACCAACAAAGATCTCTACACTCAGGTGTAATGTAGAGTCTAGATCTCTGTGGATGAATCATTATGACTACTGCATTAAATGTATTTATAAATATTGACTTCTTATTGTGTCATACTATCAGTTGATGGTCCAAAATGTCTAGTAATGACATGTACAGCCCAATTGGATAAGAGACAAACTTAATGATTTAAGAGCAGTACTCTGTCAACTATGCCAGCAGTCCGCACCAAAAAGGGTAGTGGTACAGTGGGTTCCATCTTACTGCAACATCCAAGGCAACGAGGAGGCAGACAGACTGGCAAAAGAAGGTGCAAGACTACCACAACCAGATACTAGTATGACATATGAAGAGTCAAAATGGTTTATTAGAGCTAGATACATGACCAAATGGGAAACAGAATATACTGGCTACACAAACAATGATGCCTATTACCAGTTCAACAGAAGAGAGCAGGTCGTGGTCTTCAGACTTCGCACTGGCCACAATAGACTGAGGTACCACCTATTCAACAAATTGAAGATAGGTGGCACTGACGAATGCCCGTGTGGTACCGGGAAAATGACCGCTGAGCATTTGCTGCAAAACTGCCCGACATACGAGGATCAGAGAGAGCACATGTGGCCATCACCAGTGGCAACACTAGACAAGCTCTATGGCAGTGTTGACAGCCTCAGGATGACCGCTGCTTTTTTCGAAAAAATAAAGGTTGATGTCTGACTGCGTAGGATGAAGGATAAGAGACACAGAGGCCTCAAACCTTCAAAGACGACTTGCTTGGGTTATCACAAATGAATTGAAATCAAGCAGTGATTGACTGTTACGATGACACTACGATCAATGACCCAGCTAATCACAGATTTCAGGAATTTTTAATAAAACACGAATCAAGTAAGGAACTCATATGAGGGCAAATCAAGAGTGTGAATAACCAGCGAGCTAAATGAACCATCAGCATTTATACATTTTTATGTATGCTGACAGGCAATGGTCACCCATGGTTCTGTCTAGAGTGATGTTATGTCAATTCTGCTTATCGTAACATAACATTGTTCAAGTTTTTCCAAATATTTAAGAATTCACAAAAGCACACGAACATTTCAGCTTCTATTATTGAGTGCTTAGATTTGCTGAGTTTTCTTTTTCTCATTCGCCATGCTTTTTCTTGTTACGTCTACACATGAAGTCCAGTTCTCTGGATAAAGGTTGATGTAAAGGAGAGTTCTTCCAGGCTTCCAAACAGCTTTGTGTGGATATCCGTCTCCGTGGGCCAGTACTCAGTACGCAATTGGCTAAGCATATAACAGTCTTGCAGGATATGTTCGATTGTCTGTGCTGCATGCCCGCACATACACATTGGCAATGGAGAAAATTTTAGCTGGTGTAAGTGGCTATTCAATCCGCGTTATGTCCCGTTCTCAAGTGGAACAGGATCACTTGTTCTGCTTGATCAAGGCAGTGATAGTTTTTTGTTTTAGTCAACTTTTCTTATGGTTTGGTTGAGGGCCTTCATTGTTTTTTGGAAGGTGACTGTTCATTTTGTTCTCGTGTTACTCCTTTCTTTGCCACAGGTCTGCTGTCTCATTTCCTGGCATGCCACAGAATTGCTGAGTAAGAAATGGTTCGTTGCATGCATATAATAATAATAAACCTTTGTACGGTAAATGGCTCCCCAATCTATTATGACCGAGGAAAAAAAATGTGGATACAGTAGTCCTACAGCAAACAACCAAATCATTTTTTTGGGGGTGGAGTGGCCTATCCCTGCCTTGCCTAACAATAAATGAATTAACCATTTCGAACTGGCATGCACAATACTGAGAAGTGAACTCAGTAAACATTGGTGAGAGAAAAACGCTTCCTAATAACTAGTGAATGACTTGCTATTTCCGAAGTTTAGAAGAAAAAATGCTCAGAATATATATCATCTTAACTCTTTCAACAACTAAGGGGAAGAATTGGTGTACAGTTAATACCAACACTACTAATCTAGTTTTTTTAGCAGCAAAGATAGCGCCGTAACCGGCAGCAAGTCTGCATTACTCTGCTGTTAGTTCATTATGGATTCCGCCAGACCATGGATTTGCTTGGAATTCACACTATTTGACGACTTACACTTGTGTTCACGGAAACGTGTTGTTTTCCTATTTCAACTGGTTCATTCGTTTGTTTTTTGTAATTTCTTCCGTCCGATTATCCTGGTCTGGACATCCGCTATATAAATAGCACTACGCTTAAACCTGTGTCGTATTCCACGGACTAGTTCCCATGGCTGAATTTCACAAAATTGATGTGCGAGAAATTTAGACACGACCATAATGGACTGAACATAGATGAGAGATGCCAAACTCACTCACACTCTGAGTGATGTCCCTATGGCCTCTTGTGGTTATGGAAAAGGCACGACACACAACATTATATGTCATTCCCCCCTCTGCTGCCTTGCGGGATACGTGTTTACGGGAAAGGCTTCGGGAGTATACCATGAGGAAAAATCTGCATACTATGCTATCTCCAGTCATCTCGATAAATATCTTGCCACTGGCCAAAGGTAGCTCAGAACCAGAGAGCGAGGTTGACACAAGGCGCAGTTTCTTCCTCACTTTAATCCAAATCACTGCGCAAGTCACCCATTTCAGCGGACACAGCAAAAGAAAAGACTGTCCCCACGGCTGAACAAAGAGAGTGGTCATCACTTGTGATGGCTGAACAAAGAGAGTGGTCATCACTTGTGATGCACGAACATCAGTTTTTTTTAAAAATAAATATAAATAAGGACAGTAAATGCAATCTAAATGGACAAAGTGATTATATAATGCATATATGATATTTGGTAAGATTTATGATAAAATGGAGGCACAAAAATATCCAAGAAAATAGGGTATCAAAACAACAGACCCCACCTGGCAAGACATTATGTAGCTCACTGAATTGAGTTTCATCACAATGTAGGACACAAAATAAAATAAGTTTCAGAAGGGCATTGGAGTAAAAATAAATAGTAAATGTTTGTCAAATAAGAATCAAAATGGCAAATAAAAAAAAGGGGAGAAAACACAAACAAGTAAAAAATGACTGCTCAATGATCAGTTAATAATTATTTCAAGTTTACACCATCATCATCAGATTAGTCAGTCTGGAGGCTGGTGTGGAGTTATTTGATGGTGTCTCGCTACTGTCCCCAGCAGAACTCTGTTGCTCAGCATAAGTTTGTACGTCTTCCTCGTTTGTCTTCAGACCTCGACTTCAATGACTCTAACGAAGGCAGTAGTCAACTCAAGGCTCTTTACACTTCCGTACAGCTTCTCATGGAAGGACACTGGCTGTTGCCAAATGCTGCTACTTTTGTCGGTATACAGTGGACAGGACTGCAAAATATGTTCTGCCTTCATGGGGGCTGTGCCACAGGCAGAAGGTCTGTAGTGCCAATCTTGAACTTGTACAGATGACATCTCAGTCTGTTGTGACCTGTGCGTAGCCGGAGAATGATCACCTGGTCTTGCCTAGAGAGTTGATGGTAGGCATCGTTTTCTATGTGGCCAGAGTGGTCTTTTTTCCATTAGCATTGTACGTTCTGCTGATGAATGCTTTATTCTCATTGTGTATGATTTCTGTATCACTCTGCTGCAGCATTCCTCCCTATCTGGTGAGTCTGACAGTCTCCTCGTTGCCTTGAATGTCGTAGGGGGGCTGGTATCCACTGGACTATGCTTTTTTTTAAGCACTGGGACAGGCGTTCGAGTGAGTCTGCCAGAGCACCGAGTTCATTTTTGTGCTAATAGTTGAGTGCCATTAACACTGCGAGGGCGTCTGTGAAAACGGAAAACGACCACTTTCTTTTCTGCCTGCTCCTTATGGTCTATAAGGGTTTCAGCTGCTTGTCTCAGAGCACTGAAGTTGCTGCAGCGTCTCCCAGTGACAAATGCTGCTGAGCATACTTTGCTTTTTATTTTTATAGTAATGCCTCTTACCCCGTTTCCAATGGCATCTTTGGCTGAGTCATCCATATAAGTTTGTACACCGATGTTCTTGTGCCTCGTCTTCTTTTCCCCCTCATTTAGTAGACCTACATGTCTGCTATTATGACCATGCTAAGACTTTCAGTATTTTCAATATTAGACCTTTATGTGACCACATCAAGACGTTCAGACCACGCCAAGACTTCTAGTATTTTCAATAGTAGATTATGTTTCTCCTATTATCACCAAGCCAAGACAATCTGTATTTTTTTACACTTTTTATTGGTAATCTATATCTTTAACCATCTGCCTATTTGACCTTTATTTCTGTCCACTTCACTTTGTTACATCCTGCAATAGCAGCACATTTCAAAATCATCTATCTTATCCTTTTTGTGTCAGTCGATGTTTCAGAGCCATACAATTGCTTACGTAATCACTCATCATCTATTCTTAGGTGTAGAGGTTTGCCAAAGAGATCGCCAGACTGTTCTATCTGTTGTTGTTCTCCTGACCTGGTTCTAGTTCGGTCCTTGGTCTCTCAGGGATTGTCTTATGTTGTCTTCCCAGCATATTTTGGAACATTCTGGAAGTCTGCAACTCTGGCCTCCTATGATTGTTTGGTATCTGGTCCTCTATCTTTCTACAAACATGACCAAATCACAGTTTAAACTGATCCACATGCTTGCAGTGGTTGGGCTTCGAGGTCATGAAGTATTCTCTGGTTACAGATCTTGTCTGTTAGATCACCTTTCTTAAGTACCGGGTTACCTCATTTCTGAGGATTGTAGCTTGCTTTATTTTTGGTTTGTGGTTATTTCCTATGACTCACATCCATGTCATGACAAATACATGTGTGGACCTATATACATCTCCATTGTTAACTCAGCTAAGGTCCTGAACTCAATTGACAATGTCTATATGAAATTTCTGCAAGTTTTAAAGAAATTCTTTATGGCACAGACCAGGTATCCTGGAATATGTGTCCTCACCGAGCACTTCCAGACCCTGTACCAAGGAGTTTTTATTGAATGCCTTATCCAGATTTAAAAAAACAGGTGCACCTCATCATCACTCAAGAACCGTTTCACTTAATCTGAAGATAAGGTCTTGAGTACTTCTATTTGCACAGAAACCGCACTGAGCCTCATTCATATTTGGTTCCACTAGGTCTCGATCTCTGTTCTAGATTTCTGGAGTAAACTTTGTCCAGCAGCACCAAGGGAGAAAATACCTCTTTGTTTTTGAGTACTGGTACCTTCTGTTCGCACAGAAACCACACTGAGCCTCATTCATATTTGGTTCCACTAACCCTCAATCTCTATTCTAAAATTCCGGAATAAATTTGTTAAGGAACACCAAGGACGGAAATAGCTCTTGTGGTTTTGACACTGCTGATGGTCCCACTTTAAGCTCACCAGTAGTTTTCTGGTATTTGACCATTTCTGGGTGTTATACCATCATGTCTCGCTGCTTTACCAACCTTAACTTTCTTCAAAGCTGCCTTTAGTTCTTTTATTTTGATATCTTTCCCCTCCCTAGCTTTCTCCACTGAGATTAGATTAGCACTGCTGTGCCCTGGGCTTGACTTTCCTCCATGCCCAGAAGATCTGAAAAATATTTCTTCATCTGCCCATTACTACTTCTGAGACTGTAGAGCACCTTGATTATCTTTTAAAAATTTCAGAGCGCACTTCATTTCCTTCACCATGTTCTTTAATCTGATCATGTGATTTTCTTCAGCGTTATTTTCCAGTTTTACTACAAATCCCTCTCAAGATTTGTCTTTTGCCTTGAGTAGTCTTTTTTGCTCCCATTCTTAAAGTTATGTATTCTGCGTATTTCCTTTTTTTGTCCTACTGTAATCTTTGCATCTAGGTATTGCTTCCACCTTTTTCTTTTCTCCTATTATCCTTTTCACTACTTCTGTCCACAATGGTGTACTCTTTATTTGCCTTATAGTTCTGATTTCACTGCATACCTCTGTTGCAGCTACCTACCAATCACTCAACCCCATCTGGAATTGTCATTTCCAACGCATTAAAATCTCCCAGGCAGGAGGAGTATTTTGCTTTGACACTCATTTACCGTCTTTTGGAGAAGTTCAAAGAATTCTTTAACGTCAGTTGTCTCATCTCTATTTGGCACACACACAATTACAACATCAAGGTTACTGTCCTCCTATTGTAGGATAAGCATGACCCGTTGTTCCCAAATTTATCTCTATTTTTGATGTTTGTACAATACAGCCCACCCCCACTCTTCCAATTGTGGGTACTCTGCTGCAGAGTAACATATTTCAATCATAATACAGGACACCCTGTCCCTTTTTCTTTTGTTTCTGTAAGCGCCAGAATGCCTCATTTTGAACCTCATTATTGTCATATCTTTCATCAGTTTGTCTTTCTTCACATTTATAGATGTAATTGTTATATTGAATATTCCATGACAAATCATGGTCTTTAGTTCTCGCCAGTTTGTTGTCCTTAAGATCCATCAGGTTTTCTCTCTCGTTTCTTCTTGCATCATAATTAAAGACAAACTGGTTTTCGCTATCGTTTCTTCTTGCATCATTGTTAAAGAGAAACAGGTGGCTAGCCTGTGTATCTTTGCACTTAGCCTCTTAGGTCATTGAAAGTTACCTTCAATTTTCATATGACCTGCGTCTTTGGCCTATAACTAAATTAACTTGACCTCATGTGACCATTGCATTACAAAATTGTCTTTATTCGATCATTGAGTCATCAATTTCAGTTCATATGACTTCCACGGATATTTGATGTAAAAAATTGAGAATTCACACTGAAACTTCTAAGAGGATAAAATAAAAGATATTTTAGTCAGGTTTGGTAGGCTTGGGCTTGTGTCCTAATTTCTGAACACACTTCTCTCGTGCCAGCAGATCTAAGTACCAAAGAAGACAGTTTCTTCTTAACTTTTGTGCGTTGCTAACAAATATAAATGACTTTCTTTTGTCAAGTCAGAGACATGTGCATGTAGTATTGTAGTGTAGACACGCATACGAGAACGAAAAATTGAATTCCGGTAACCACTAATTTTTGACAACACGACAACTTGGCGAGGTCTACTGCTGAGTGTTACTATTTACGTGTGACTTTTCCATAGTAATAAACAATGGCAACATTCTATTTCTAAGATATAACTGCAAATTATAAGGTTGCCCTAACAAAATGTAAAATGGTTAGGTCTACGTACATTTGATCTTTAGTTTCTTGACCTTCGTGGTAGTAACAACGGGGATGACTTGGTGTCCAGATTTTGACGGTTACCCTTGCTAAATTTTTTTTTTGAGGGAGGGGGGGGGGGGGTATAAAATAAATCCAAATGGTGTATTCACTTTAAAACTTTGTTTTATAAGTAACAGAAGTGGAAAATCAGAGATTTATTATTATTAATAATATTTAGAGCTAGATAATGTCATGTTAATTATATACAAACAGATGATTAAACGAATCAAAAGTTTACTGGACTAACAGACAATTTGCTAAATCTGGACAAATATAAATATTTCTTTAAGAAATAAAATGCCGCTTGGCGTACGTGATAATTTATATATGCCAATATTTCACAACTCGTAGTATACTAGGAGTAATGCCACTGGAGTTCAGAAAGAAGAAAATAAGACTCAATTACATGTCATAAATGGCCAAGGACAGCTCTCACCCAGCATTAAAATCCTTTGACAAGGAAGATTTCAACACCAGTATATTTATTGAATGTAAAAGTGTATGGGAACATACTCCACAGTTACCTTAGTCCACTTGATAAACCTGGTAATGACCCCACAATTAAATAGTTGTAGAACCATCACCTCGCAGAATGTCAATAGCAAATTACTGGAGAAAAACAAATGTGGTGAGAAAAGGCATGGCCCATCTAGAAAATGAACAAACCTTGCCGGAAAATCTGGCTAGTTACAGAACAATGGAGGAGACCTGGACACTACTATCTTTACTATAGCTGGCTTTGACCTAGAACAACCTTGGGGCATTTGCTTATGGGTCATCCGTTTTAAAAAAAAGGACAAAATATATATGGCAATCCTTGAGGAAAAGAGTTTGGTGAGGGCCATGAGCGACCACCCTGAACGCCGTTGCCTACAAAATAAATTCAGGACTGCCGTCAAAAAAAGACCTTGATACCAATACAACACCATTGTCGAGGAAGGCCTAGTGCACAAAGACATAAAAGCGACACACCCTGCTATCAAAGCTCTCAGTTCCTACCCATCTCAACGTCCCTTCGGTACCACTAATGCCTGAATATGTCCGATGGATCCCACCTGCACCCTAAGAGAGGAAATAGCTAGCAGGTGTATCGAACATTACAACGCAGCATTGAACGACCCTCCCTCTATCCCCTCACCGGATCTACTTCTTGAATCTCTCACAGCAACTCCTGACGCTGACACCAGCCCTGACGCCCTTACCATTGCTGAGGTAAAGACAGCCAAAGATAAACTGTCAAATGGCAGAGCCGCGAGCCCAAACAATAATATGTCTGAACTATTAAAGTAGGCCTTGGTCCAGATGACCACCACCCTGCACCAACTCTTCACAATGGTGTGGAACACTGGTCAACCTAGTGCCCGTGGCATGACGCGCGGAATTAAAATTTCCATGTACAAGGCAAAGGTTTTGCTCAAGTTACTGGTTTGGGAACTGTTCAGTTTTAAGGAAACTCTCTCTCTCTCCTCTCTCTCTCTCTCTCTCTCTCTCTCTCGCTCTCTCTGTCTCTATCTATCTATCTATCTATCTATCTATCTATCTATCTATCTATCTATCTATCTATCTATCTATCTATCTATCTATCTATCTATCTATCTATCTATATATCTATCTATCTATCTGTCTGTCTGTCTGTCTGTCTGTCTGTCTGTCTGCCTGACTGTCTGTCTGTCTATCTATCTATATATCCTCCACTGACAGCATGACTGCGAGGAAGCGACTTCTGGGGGTGTGAACATTCCAATCGTCCGCTTGTCATTTTGTGACGAAACTGCAAAAAAAAAAAAAAAAGGTTACAGATAGCGATTTCAGAGCTGCAGTCACTGCTCCCATCTCCATTCTCGCATTGGAGGTTTCTGTTCTGAATGCACCACTCTGCTCAGCAACAACCTGACCTCACATGCTATTAGAGCAGCCCCAACCAGATACTTAACTGTGTAGCACTGATCCATTCGTAAGTATGATGGCATCACTGACATGTGTCGTATCATTTATCAGCTGGTTAACCTCGAGTCCCGCACTCCCGCTGCATTCCATGTCTTTGGTTATGTGGTCTGTGTGGTAATAAGTCATTCTATCACCAGTGTGGACCAATTCTTCTCCCTTAACTATTGGCTCACCTATCATCTGTCCAATTGTTCTATTTACATGTGTTTTTGTGCTGCAAGGTGCCGCCTGTCTGTAGTAAACTGTATGTGTGTATAGGCTTTGGCGTGTGCCCATTTATTTCTGGATGGCACATACAGAGGTCCCAGCATGCACTGCATCTTCAAGATCCGGTATCTCTAATGCATCGCAGAACCAGTTTATTCCTTCACACCGAATTATGTCTCAACTGTTCACACTGTAATCTTGAGAGTGTTAAGATGTCCATAATCAACATCTGACAGTACCACCTGCCGATATAGAATGAAACGCATGTCCCAAATTTGCCGCGGTCAGAGTCTTGAGTGCTCCAATATATCGCTTAAATCTCTGTTTGGTTTGGTAGACGTGGTATATTTTGGAAACGCTACAATAAAACGTTACTCCGAGACATTTCAACCTGTCACACGTGTCAATAGCACATCAATCTTGGGTGACATCTGGGATGTCAGTCTTCAGTGCAGAACTGTTTAAAGAACGCCACAGGCCTCGTTAGGATTGATATGACCACTGGGATCACTATACCTCTGTGAGGTTGCATGTAAGATCTGTATGTACCAACCACATCATTCATATCTGAGCCATTCCTGTACGTCAGGATGTCATCTGCAAATGTTAATGTTCGCCCCGGCCTTTTGGGTCGGATGTTGTTCACCTTTATTGTGTAGATGTTCAGCAGTACTGATGAGAGAGTAGAGAGCCTTGCGGCAATCAGACATATTGCATCGGTTCTGATGTCCAAGATCCCAACAGTAGTGCAACTAACTATACTCTCCTTCCAGGCAGCTGTCATCCAACTCATCAGCCATGGGTCCCAAAGTCGACCCGGTTACATGCATGCTGCAGGTCAAGTGCAACTGTGACAGTTTCCTGTCTGAACTGAAAGTCATCATAGACATCATATGCAAATGCCCTAACGTTATCCCAGTTCTCTTTCATTGGTCTGTAACTGCCAAGAGTATCACGTAGGATGTGTTCACGATCTAGATGAGACATAATTTTTGTCAGCGACTTTCTGCTTAAGCAACTTGCTACAGTCGTTTTGTAGCATAGTTGTTCGATAACTACTAAGGAACGTGGAATACAAGTTTAGGGAGTGAACCAATATAGCTATGGATCCAGTCGTCAAGCATTGATGCCTTTTCTATGATGGTACTGACATCCTTCCCAACAATTCTAATCTTTACCTCGTCAAGCTGTTTGATGTGGAAATACTGTATTCCATCGGGACCTGAGATCAAGTTCTTGTTGGGACGTAAAACGTGCCACCTGTACCTCCTTTATTACGTTTCCACGAGCTTCATCCTCGAGGGTCGTGTCTAGAACATATTTACTAATTTTGTGGTGCACATGTCTATTCCCTTTGTCTGTCTAGGCAACATAAGGATTAAAAAATCCAAGAACCATTGCTTTATATGTCGTCAGGGCAGTCCTGAATAGTGGGAATGAACTAGTTTGTATTCTTTTCATTCATCTTTCGATGCCTGTACAAGAACGTCCTTAGGGTATTGTTATTAACCACCCATGTTAAAAATTCTTATCTCCTCTTGTTTCTCGATTCCGTCGCTAAGGCTAACAATTAGTGGATCTACGTTTTTCACTCATTCATCTCATTAACCTCGTTGACATTCTTAAGCCATCTCTTTCAGAATCGTCTTCACTCTTTTGTTACCATCTTCTTTTCTCGCCATATTCTACTGCTTGATCCCATCAGTGTTTAGACAAAAAGGGGATATATTGCAGTGCTTCTCAAACGTTTTTCACCGGCGACCCATTTTTTCATGACCTTCATGTGATAAATGCAATTGGTACTAACACTGTATATATACAATATATAATAAATACAATTTTACTGAAGGCTCAAAAAAGATTAGAAATAGTTTACCTTTAATGGGATTGATGTGATTGCTTATTCTGACACAATAACTCGAATTGTGGCTTGATATTCGTCACTACTGGTCCGTCTCATTGCAGTCTCAATGTTTTTAAGACCTGAGCGGGGTTTTGGGGGTTGTAAGTGCCGTAAGTGTTGAGAAGCTCTGATCTAGTGGCCCTGCGCCAATAATTGCGTGTACCCGATATCTAAAATTCTGTCTAGGTTTCCTGTGTTTTGTGGATTTTCTTTTCGTTATAAGAACCACACATGTCAGGTTGTCAATGTTCTGTGCACCCAATATGTGGAGGTAACAATAACGATAGTTATCAGTGTCAGATCAATAACGCCATAGGTGTCCCAAGACCGGGATATCTATCTATGTATATATATATATATATATATATATATATACACACACAGACACGCACGCACGCACATACCCACGTACACACATAAACGAAGGGGGGTAAAAAGGACAGTTATATTTACAGAGGCGTCTCTCTGCTCAGTCTTGTTGACAAAGTCGTAGTCAGAGTCATCTTACTAAAGGTACACAAAATGGTTGATTGTGCAGATTCTGATCTGAAAGAACAACAATTGACATGATCTTATCTCTTCGGCAACTTCAGGAAAAATCATGTGAACAGAATCAACCCTTTAAAACAAAATCGCATTCTTCGTTTCATTTGGTTAGCAGCGATGGACTCATCAAACTCCACTTTAAATAAGTTACCATAATAAATTGCTAGAGATACAGATCGTTCTACGAGGCAATTAAATGAGCAGCCCAATTTGACGGTAATAAATCACAATCATTTGGTATTCACATTGATGTTAAATAAGGCTGCGTCTTGCCCCGACAACATTTCGAATCTGTTTTGCCCAGCTACTGTAGCATGCATGTAGTAACACAAATGAAGAAATCTGTCTTAAAACTTGGTCTTGTGGTCATCTGTTTAATCTTGCAAGCCTCAATAGAAAAGCTAAGAACAGAAATATCCCCATCAGTGACCTGTTTTTCCATGACTTATTCAGCAATTGTCACACAGTCAGCAGTAACTACCGAATTTAATCATTCGCCCCTCTAAGCATGCAACGATTTTGGTCTCGCAAAAAATTAAGCAAAATAAAAGTGCTTGGACAGAAAGTAAATGCCCCACCAGCCACTATCATCGATAATTATATATTTGTAGCTGTATACCAATTAAAGTACATGGAGTTTCTCACCAAAGACAAGCTCTCTCTAGACTAGGTAATTGACAGCCGCACTGGCAAAGCTGCTACAATATTTGCTCGTAATGCAACGCATTTGGGAAAATCTGTCATCTACAATTATGATAAAGGCCATAGTTCATAATGCATATGCCATCAGCACGATTCTACATGGTAGCGAAACTTGGGCAACCTATGCCAAACAATAGCAAAGTCATAACATCTTTCATTTGCGGCGCCTGCGATTCATCTTTGGAATTACATGGAGTAACAAATGCAGAGGTGCATTCTCGTCCAGGTCTCCCAAGCCTGTACACTCTCCCTAGACAATGAAGACTACGATGGTTTGGTTATGTTCGCCAAATTGGAGATGATCCTATACCCAAATATATTATTTATAAACAGTTGGCGGATGGTAAAAGAACAGTCGGCCTACCACAGATGAGGTTCAAAGATATGTGTAATCAGGACGAAGGCACTGGGTATGGATCTGACATCCTGGTAAGACGAAGCTGCAGACCGATTAAAGTGAAGATGTGCCACAAAGAGCCACATCAGATAGGACGAAAAGAAGCTCTTACAACACGGAGAAGTGAAACGACAACCCTGCAAGGAAAAAGAAAACTAAAAACTGGTAGAGTTACCACTCCAAACTCACACCATTATTTAGTCAGTCATGACTGAAAGGGACGTCTATACTTGTGGGAATCAGAAAAGTAACCTTAACATCTTTTTTATTAATAGAATGAACCATACTTAGGTTATTTAATTGTAGTCTTGCCGTGTGTGTGGTGTGTTTTATGTGTCTTAGTCTTAATCGGCCTGTACTTCTTCAAGTTGGTGGTATTTGGCAGGTGCATTTCTCTGCTGAGCGGACTGAGCTTGAGCAGTACTGCGTTCTTTGATCTTGTGCGGGTTCCAGCTAAGGTTGCAAATCGGTTCCGCCTCGGGTTGTCCAGTGGATGGCTTGCTTGATCGTTTTAGTTCCGGGAATGTTGTTGTGTAGCTCCAGCGAATCTTACAACAGGCTGGGGGGGGGGGGGAGGGGGGGGGTCTTCCACATGGACTCTTTCTAACGTATTACAGAGTGATTGCTTGGTTTCATCGTTCGTCTTTCCTTCTGACTACATGACCAGCCCAGCAGTGCTTGGAGTTGTTGACATGCTGAAGGACAGCTTTATCAGGATGACCCTTTTGTATATGCTCATCCAGCGCCGTTGCCTAAGAGGTAGGTCCACTAGACGGCCGAGGTAGATGTATTCGTCGATATCCTCACAGCACCCTACTGGACTCCACAAAAGCAAACGGGACTTGAGGGAATGAGCACAACATATAGGAACTGTGCAAGAATAGTCAGAAGAGAAATAAGAAAAGACTAGACAAGGTACATAATGGACACCTGCAAAAACATTGAAGAACTACAACACGGCAGATTGGTGATGCCTAGGGAGATAAGAACACTGACACGAGAGTTCCGACCAGTACCACGTGTCATCAATGATAAAGAGGACAACATTTTAACAGAAAATAAAGATATTTTGAAAAGATAGAGGACGTTTTATGGAACCATGTATGAAGACACCTCAAACACCCAGTTACAATAATTTCGAACGAAGAGAAAGAACCCGAACCCACATTAGACGAAGTACGTTCAGTACAAAAACGTCTAAAAAAAGGTGTGGTGACATCCCAGAGGAACTAATACAGGCAGAAGGGGAGACCAGTGTTGGCTTTCATCATGTCCCATGCAAGAGGATTTGGAACAGCGCAGAGTGGTCAAAAGCACGGAAGAGACCAATCTATATTCCTCTCCCAAAGAAAGGCAACCTAAGGCTATGCACACATTACTGCACTATGGTGCCAATAAGCCACGCTAGCAAGATCCTTTTGAGAATTACATTGAAGATGATAGAACGGAAATTTGAATGCGAAATCAATGAAGTGCAAGCAGGCTTCAGAAAAGACAGAGAGACCAGATATCACATATTTAATATGATACATATCTATGAAAAATGTAGAGAGTATAACATAGATTTGTAAACATGCTTTATGGATTACACTAAGGCATTAGATTGAGTAAAGCATACAAAATTGTGAAAAATCATGATATATATGGTGTTTCGAGTAAATCTAATCCATATAATCGAATCATTATATTGCAGAAATAGCCAAAGCAAAGATGCACGAAGATCCCATAAACGCACTAACAACACCAAAACCCATCACTACTGTACGAAAACCTACCTGGAGGCAGGATATATTTCCAGAGGTGGTAGAAAATGTACCAGGTATTGCAAACAAAAACTGCCAGACTGAAAAAGAAAGGAGAGATACTACCCTAAGCTTCATAACGAAAAGCTACCCAAGCATGGACTGGACCCATGCATACACCGACGGTTCTGTAACAAACACTACACAGAACGGAGGGGCAGGAGCACTCCTGAACCTACCAAATGGCAGAAAAATAACACTGTCATTCGCTACTGGTAAGTACACAAGCAATTTCAGAGCGGAGGCAGAGGCACTGAGGGCGGCAGTGGAAGAAATGGTGACACACAGTGAAAATGAGAGCCATATAGTCCTGCTGACAGATGCTCTCGCCGTAGTCACAGCGCTAAAAAGCCAGAAAAACACTGACCTTGATGACTTAAGAGCAGCACTCTGCAAACTGTGCCAGCAGTCCGCACCAAAAAGGGTAGTGGTACAGTGGGTTCCGTCACACTGCAACATCCAAGGCAACGAGGAGGCAGACAGACTGGCAAAAGAAGGTGCAAGACTACCACAAACAGATACCAGTATAACGTACGAAGAGTCAAAACGGCTTATCAAAGCCAGATACATGACCAAATGGGAAACCGAACATACTGGTTACACCAAAAACGATGCCTATTACCAGTTGAACCGAAGAGAGCAGGTCGTTGTCTTCAGACTTCGCACTGGCCACAACAGACTGAGGTACCACCTATTCAACAAATTGAAGATAGGGTGTACCGACGAATGCCCGTGCGGTACTGGTAAAATGACGGCTGAACATCTGCTGCAGAACTGCCCGACATACGAGGATCAGAGAGAGCAGATGTGGCCATTACCAGTGGAACTGCAAGACAAGCTCTATGGCAGTGGCGAGAGCCTCAGGATGACCGCCGCTTTTTTCGAAAAAATAATGGTTACTGTCTGACTGCGTACGCAGAAGAAGAAGAAGAAGAATCATTATATCAGTAGCAACAAACTGCTGTCAGAGCATCTGGTGAAATATCAGATTGTTTCGAAGTACAAATGGGAGTAAGACAGGGATGTATTTTCTCCCCATATGCCTATCTAACATGTATGCAGAGTGCATAATGAGGAACGTTAGAGTGGATGAAAATATAGACAGTTATGCAAGATCCCAGAGCTAAGTTACGCAGACGATACTGCCTTACCATCAAACAATACGGAGGGGTTAGCGTAGCTAATTGTAGCCGTAAGCAGATGCAGCGAAGGTCAAAACCTCTCTATAAATATAAACAAAACAAAGATAATGACCAGTGACAAAACAAAACGTTAACATAAATTCAAGTTAGGGGATGTAGAAATAAAAGACGTCAAGAACTTTGGGTATTTGGGATCCAGAATGGACAAGAACGTCAACTGCTCAAAGGAAATAAGAAGGAGATTAATAATGACATCGCACAGGCAACACCACCTGAGGAAACTATGGCGCAATATCAGTATCTGTTTCTAAGAATCGCCGTCACTGCACTCCGGGCATACCCATATGTGTTCAGTCTCTCTCATCAAAGGGCTTAAGGTATGCATGCTGATGTTCCCTGTAGCTCGCTGGTTGTACACACTCCTGTGCTGTTCTCTCATTCGCCCCACTCCTCTCGAACCTCGTTTAATGTCGAAACTTTGTAGTCTGTGGATTGCTGATTCATCTATTGCGTTGTCCTCATCCAGCAGGCAGTCATTGATTGATTACAAAATGTCACTTCTATCCATCACTAATGTGCTTATTATGGTAGCTTGTGAAGCCAAGATGTCAGCTCTATCATTACCATGAACCCTGGAAAGAGCAGGACGGTAGATCCATATCAACGCCTGGAGGTTTGAGGCCTCAACAGCAGGTATCCACTCGTACCTAAGTCATCCCTTCTGTACTTTCTGAAGTACGGCATGCGTGTCTGTCACGATGACTGCCTTTGTTATAGAAGTCTCAGATATCTATTTCAGTGCTGAGGTCACTGCTTCCGTCTTCATTATCATACTGGAGGTTGTTTACATGTATGACCTACTGCGCTCAGCAACGACCTCTCCTCTCACTCTAGCCGAGAAACCCCAGCCTGATGTCCCACTGTGCACGACTGATCCGTTGGTGTATATGACAGCGTCACTCTCCTGGGTGTTCTCAGTTATCAGCTGATTTACCTCGTGCTCTGCACTCTCGTTGTTCCGTTCTCTGCATTCATTTCCTAAGGTTATGATGACTCTCTGGTACTCTATCATTATATCACCAGTGTGGACCCATTCTTTCCCTTTGGCTATCGTCTCAGCTGGAGTGACATGTCCGGTTGTTGTCTTAGCCTGTGCCATCCAGGACGACCCTCTCTTGATTCTTGATCCCTTGATGTCTGAGATACTACTGTGCAGAGCGTGTCGAGTGTCTGTGGTGACACGCATATAGGCTTTGACTTGTGCCAGTTTATGTCTGGATGTCACCGATAACAATCCCAACATATACCGCATCATCACAATCGGGGTATCTCTAGTGCAGCCCAGAACCAATCGCATACCTTCATTCTGGATGCGTTCCAACCTTTCACACTGCATTCTTGATAGTGTGAGGATGCCTAGTCCGGAATCGATGACAGACAACACGACTTGGCGAAATAGGATGAAAAGGAGGCGTTGTTCCAAGTCTGCAGCAGCCATGGTCTTGAGGGCTCCTAACCATCGCTTACATCTTTGTACGATGTGGTCAACATGGCAGTTATATGAAAGACTACAATCAAAAGTCACTCCAAGGTATTTCAACCTGTCGCTCCTGTCAAAGGGGCAACCATAAAAAGTGATGCCCGGGATCTTGGAGCTTGAGTCGCCGCACCACTGTGATATTGCTTGCAAGGTTTCCTGGATGTCTTTGACCAACTATTGTCTGTCTGAGCCAGTCCTGTAAGTTAGGATGTCATCGGAAAATGTCAACGTTCGCCCTGTCCCTGTTGGTTGAATATTGGCCACTTTTGCTGTGTAAATGTTGAACAGCATCGGAGATCCTTGAGGCAGTCCTGGACATATTCGCCTTGGTTCTTCTTCTTCTCCTTCTTCGTACGCAGTCAGACAGTAACCATTATTTTTTCGAAAAAAGCGGCGGTCATCCTGAGGCTGTCGCCACTGCCATAGAGCTTGTCTTGCAGTTCCACTGGTGATGGCCACATCTGCTCTCTCTGATCCTCGTATGTCGGGCAGCTCTGCAGTAGATGTTCAGCGGTCATTTTACCAGTACCGCACGGGCATTCGTCGGTACCACCTATCTTCAATTTGTTGAATAGGTGGTACCTCAGTCTATTGTGGCCAGTGGGAAGTCTGAAGACAACGACCTGCTCTCTTCGGTTCAACTGGTAATAGGCATCGTTTTTGGTGTAACCAGTATGTTCGGTTTCCCATTTGGTCATGTATCTGGCTTTGATAAGCCGTTTTGACTCTTCGTACGTCATACTAGTATCTGTTTGTGGTAGTCTTGCACCTTCTTTTGCCAGTCTGTCTGCCTCCTCGTTGCCTTGGATGTTGCAGTGCGATGGGACCCACTGTACCACTACCCTTTTTGGTGCGGACTGCTGGCACAGTTTGCAGAGTGCTGCTCTTAAGTCATTACGCTCAGTGTTTTTCTGGCTTTTTAGCGCTGTGACTACGGCGAGAGCATCTGTAAGCAGGACTATATGGCTTTCATGTTCATTGTGTGTCCCGATTTCTTTCACTGCCGCCCTCAGTGCCTCTGCCTCCGCTCTGAAATTGCTTGTGTACTTACCAGTAGCGCCTTGGTTCTGATGTCCACGATCCAACGCGTAGCGCAACTGTTCTTTCCATCACGGCAGTTGATATCCAACTAACCAGCCACGGCTTAAAACCACACTGCTGCAGACAGGTAATTAAGGTCCCAAAATCGATACGGTTGTATGCGTCTTCCGCGACTGTTTCTTGCTTTGACTGAAACTCTTCGTGCACATCATACGCGAAAGCTCCAGCGTTAGCCCAGGTCTCATTCGCTGTTCTATAGCTGCCCTGATAGCTGCGTCTAAGATGCCTTTCCGAGTTTCCTGTCGCCTTTGTCAGTCTGGACAATATATCGACTGAAAAAACTCAGACCCTTCTCTTCATCTGTCTTCAGGAGCCTTCCTGTGGTGTCTTAAATGTTGGAAATAAGCTGGCTTGTTGTCTTTCCATTCATCTTTCGATGCATATACCAGAACTTCCGGAGGGTATTATCATAACCCACACCTGTGATGAACTCCTCCCATCGCTCGCTTTTGGATTTCCTAGCTAACGCTTTAAAAGAATTGGTAGCTTTGCGTTTTACCTCCTCCTTCTCGTTCAACGCGTTGACATTAATACCAGCTCTCTTTCTGGCTTTACGCCAATCCTGTGTTGTTGTCTCCTTTTCTGTCCAGGCCGTATCAACAGCATGAGTCCACCAGGGTGGTTGGACAAATGGGGATCTAGGGGTCCTGCGTCCGATCGTCTGGCGTAGCTTGTTCACTACATTATCCTGTTCGTACGTGTATCTGAACACCTGTTTGGCTTTCCGGTGTCTGGTGTGTTTTCCTCCGGGTATAAGTACGACACACGGCAGGTAGTTGCTCTCTTTTGCCCCTAATACGTCCCAGCGTGTGGATGGAGCAACATCACTGGATATAAGAGCCAGGTCGATGACCCCGTCCGTATCTCCCAGTCCAGATGCTATTCTAGTTGGACGTCCGTCATTCACGACAGTGAGGTTTGTGTGGACTAATGCCTGGCTCAAGGCGACCCCTTGCCTATTGTCAGTGACATTTCCCCACTAATTTGACCTAGTATTAAAATCTTAAAATCACCTGCAATGAGGCACTTTTTGCTCTGCGACTCTGACGTCCGACAGAAATTCCCACTTTACGTCCTCGAAGAGGTGATCTACGTGAGCGTATACGTTGTAGATTCTCCATTCTTGGTGGTTGATTGTTATTACAATCCGTTGTAGCTCGACATCCTCAATTTTACAGGTGCTAGTATCTATCCATGTATGGGGAAGTTCTTGCTTCACATACATCGTCAGTCCCCGCTTACTTGACCCGAATGGATTACTGTAGCACCTGTATCCTGGACACTTGATGGTAACATTCTCCTTCAAGTAGGTCTCCTGGATCATGTCGAAACTGTACACCAATATTTGGAGATTCACTTCTCGTTGGGTAGCGCTGCGGCAATTCCAGTTGCCTATTCGTACATTTTATAACGCAAGTCTATCTGACTTTCTTCGACATTTTCTCTTTCCGGCTCTTTTCTTTATCTCTCTCTCCTCTTGTCTCCCCTTCTCTCTTTCTGCGTCCACCTTCCTTTGCGCCTATTGCTGGAAACATCGACATCAGAGCATGATTCCGTAGCTCCCGCCATGACTCTTATGTGTGGTTTGTTATCAGAGTTTTCCTTCTCCTAGAAGAGTTTCCCGTGGGGCTAACTTTTTCTTCTTCTTCTTCTTCTTCTTCTTCTTCTTCTTCTTCTTCTTCTTCTTCTTCTTCTTCTTTTTCTTCTTCTTTTTCTTCTTCTTCTTCTTCTTCTTCTTCTTCTTCTTCTTCTTCTTCTTCTTCGTACGCTGTCAGACGTCAACTTGTATTTGTTCAAAGAAAGCAGCTGTCATCCTAAGGCTGTCGACACTGCCATAGAGCTTGTCTAGTGTTGCCACTGGTGATGGCCACATGTGCTTTCTCTGGTCCTCCTACGTCGGGCAATTTTGCAGCAGATGTTCAGCGGTCATTTTCCCTGTGCCACACGAGCATTCGTCAGTACCACATATCTTCAATTTATTGAATAGATGGTACCTCAGTCTGTTGTGGGATGTGCGGAGTCTGAAGACCACGACCTGCTCTCTTCTGTTCAGCTGGTAGTAGGCATCATTTTTTGTGTAGCCAGTGTGTTCTGTTTCCCATTTGGTCATGTATTTGGCCCTAATAAGCCTTTTGGACTCTTCGTAGGCCACACTAGAATCTGGTTGTGGTAGCCTTGCCCCTTCTTTTGCCAGTCTGTCTGCCTCCTCGTTGCCTTGGATGTTACAGTGGGATGGAACCCACTGTACCACTACTCTTTTTGGTGCGGATTGCTGGCATAGTTCAGTATTTTTCTGGCTTTTTAGTGCTGTGATCACGGCCAGGGCATCTGTGAACAGGACTATCTGACTTTCATTGCTTTCGCCTGTGAGCATTGCTTCTACTGCGGCCTTCAGTGCCTCTGCCTCCGCTCTGAAATTGCTTGAGAGTTTTCCAGTTGCCACTGACTGTTATTTTTCTACCATTTGGTAGGCTCAGGAATACCACAGCCCCTCCATTCTTTGTTGTGTTTGTTACAGAACCGTCGGTGTATGCATGGGTCCAGTCCATGCTTGGGTAGTTTTCCGCTATGTACCTCAGGATTATGTCTCTTCTTTCTTTTTCAGTCTGGCTGTTTTTGTTTCCAATACCTGGTATATTTTCTACCACCTCCTGAATGATATGCTGCTTCCATGTGGGTTTGCGTACAGTAGGGATTAACTTCAGTGTTGTTACGGTGTTCATAGGGTCTTCGCTCATCTTTGCTTTGGCTATTTCTGCAAAGTTTCTCCGCTTAAGTTTCCCATTTCCAAATCTATTTAGTCTCTGATGCATTGGATGGTCTGTCAGTCGCCTGAGTTTCTCTGTTTGCTGTTGGGCTCTGCAGTCTCTTCTGTCGGTCATGGATTGCAGATTTGTAATCTTTTCAAGTTCTACAATTGGCGTTGACTTCATGCCTCTTGTTATAACTCTCATGGCTTGGTTTTGAAGTTTGATAATTTTATCAAAGTTCGCCTTTGTTGCTGTTGTCCATGCCGAAATGCCGTACTCGAGAACTGGTCTCACTCTTCCAGTTTACAGTTTCTTTAGTATTCTTTCGTCTGCTCCCCAGCTTGTGCCAGCAAGTTTCCCCATGTTTGCCATTCTTTGTCTAGCTATCATTCGGTTTCTCTCGATCTGACTTTTCCGTGTCATTCGCCGATTAAATGTGACTACCAGGTAGTTTGGGTTGTCGTTTGGCTGCAGATATTTGCCGTTGAGACTTATTTTGGTGTTCTGTAGTTTATTTGAAAGCAAGCATATAGTACATGTTCTTTTTTTCCTCCTTTATTTTGACCAGCCATGAGTTCGCCCACTCCTCCAACGATGTTAGAGCCTGCTGCATCCGATTGATTGCTACGGTGATATTTTTTCAGAGGTCCACATAGCCTGATCGTCTGCAAACATGGAGCTGTGAACTCTTCTTGGTATATTATCTATGATGTTGTTTATATACACCAGGAAAAGTGTGGGTGACAGTACTCCCCCTTGGGGTACTTCTTGCGCCAGTTTCACATTTTTGCTCATCTGCCCTTGCACTTGAACTCTGGCTGTTCTGTTTTCGAGGTAGTGGCTGATCCATCTGTACATTTTTCCACATACTTCCCTTCTTCGTAGCTTGACTTTAAGTTCCTCTTCGCACACCTTGTCAAATGCCTTCTCTAGATCCACCCAAACCGCTACTGTATGCCTTTTCTCTTGGTAAGCATCCTCTATTTCCTGTGCTATGAGAATGATCTGGTCTTCAGTGGATCTGCGTTGTCTGAATTCTGTTTGCTGTGGAATTAATATGTGTTTTTCTTCCAGGTGTCACATCAGTCTGGTGTTTATCATACGCTCCATCAGTTTACCTACACAGCTCAGTAGACTGATAGGCCTGTATCCATTTGGGTCTGTTCTATCTTTTTCTTTCTTTGGTACTGGTATAGGTACAGCATCTTTCCATGCCTGCGGTACAATTCCCTATTTCCAGCTTTGGTTCAGGACTGATAGTAACTTTATCTTTGCTGTTTGACCCAACCCCATCAGCATTTCGTTTGTTACCTCATCTTTTCCGGGTGATTTCTTTTTCTTTAGAGTTCTCATGGCCTCATTCATTTAATTCATTGTTAGTTTTGCCATCATGTGCGCCTCTGGTGCATATTGGTGTTGTCGGGCTCTTTTGTTCTTCACTAATGTATGTATGCCTGTCTGCAGGGACATCAATGTAGTTTGCTCTGGCATTATGTTCTATGAAGGCGTTTACTGTTTTTTTCCGGTAAGCATGTTGTCGCCCTGCTTAGTGGTAATTTGTTTATTTGATGGTGTTTCGTCATTCATGGCTTTGACTAAATTCCATAGTTTGTTCCCTTCTTTATCTAGATTGAGGATTTCTGTTTTTTGTTTCCAACTGTTTCTTGTTATTTGGTTCAGTGTTCTTTTGTATTTAGCAGTGATGGCGTTGAGGTCGAAATTTGCTTCCATAGATTGCTCTCTCTCTGGCATGTTCCTAGCATTTGAGACTTCATCCTCCGCTTTCTGCAGTTCATCATTCCAATATGGCTTGAAGTTTTTCCTTGCTGGCCTACTTCCATTTCAATTTATAGCCTAATTGGCCTGTGGTCGCTACCTGCCAATTGGTCGAGCACCTGACGATCTATTTTGTGGTGAATATCTCCCGTGGAGAAGGCCAAGTCTGGAGTGGAAGGGGTATGCCATGTTCTAGAATAGAATCTAGGGCTGTCGTCCGGCCTATTGATAAGATAGAGATGTGTGTCTATCTCCCAGTCTTCCACTTCACGACCTCTGCTGTCTGTATCTGAATATCCCCATCTCTCCGAGTGACTGTTGAAGTCTCCAACAACTAGGCAGCTGGAGTCCTTGATTTCCATACTCGAGAGCGACAGGTCTTTGTTGGGTGGGCCATACATGCTGAATATACGGGTTTTCGTTTCTTGTGTTATTATGTCGACTCCTACAATTTCTGCTTTTCCGGTGTGATTTACAGATACTGCGCTACTTGGTATGCAGTTTCGTGTCAGTATCAGCACTCCTCTTTTGTGACCTTCTCTATCAAGACGGAAGGTCTGGTATCCTCTGATTGAGAATCTGTGGTTTTTGTTGAGGTGCGTTTCTTGGATGCATACCACGTCTATCTTACCTTCGTACAGGCAATTTGTTAGGGAAACCTTTTTGTTAAGGACTCTCACCGCGTTCCACTGTAGTATTTTAAGTGTCTTGAGTTTTTGGCCAATAGCTCTTGCCACATCTCCCTGTGCCTTTACTCCACAGCACATGGGTGGGTGACCACCAATAGCATCAGGCGTGGGGCTAGGCACTCTCGCTGCCTGGTGGGACTCCACAGGATGAGCACCATGCTTTCTTCGTTTAAGTTGTGACGTCATCATACAGCGATGTACGTTGCACTGTTTCGTTAATCCTGTGGCCCAGTGCATCCGATTTGAACAGGCGTTCATGTAAGGATGCCTTCCTTAGCTTTTCACTGTCACCAGCCCATCTGCAAGGCAGCAGTTGTTTGAGGTCAGAGTTGTCTCTCTTAGAGAAGTTGCATTGCAGAACTATCGAGTCTTCTCCACTCGTGTCGGAAGGGTGATGATGATGGTGATACGATGGACTTATATACTAGCTTTTCAAGTGTCCCAGAAGTGAGGCAGTTCAGTGTGACTGTGTCCTAGGATTGTCACGTCCTGCCAGAAACGTAGCATATGCATGTAAGTGGGGGTATCTGCTTGCTCCCCTTTAGTATTCTCTATTAGACCCAACAAAAGTGCTATCGGCCTGTCAATCATTACAGTGTTTGGCGTGTTGAGTCAAATTAAGCCACAGGCTCCACTACCGGTGGTGCCCTTCCGTCAATTCCTTTAAGTTTATGACTCGCGCTTACTGGGAATTCCTCGTTCATGGGGAAGAATTACAAGCCCCAATCCCTAGCACGAAGGAGATTCAACGGGTTTCCCAACCCTTTCGAGCCAGGGAGGCATCCACGCTGATTCCTTCAGTGTAGCGCGTGTGCCGCCCCGGACAGCTAAGGGCATCACAGACCTATTATTGCTCAATCTCGTGTGGCAAAACGCCACTCGTCCCTCTAAGAAGTTGCGCCAGCGCATCGAGGGACCGGCGAACTATTTAATAGGATAGAGTCTCGTTCGTTATCGGAATTAACCAGACAAATCGCTCCACCAACTAAGAACGGCTCGCCTGCGCCTGAGATCCAACTACGAGCTTTTTAACTGCAACAACTTTAATATACGCTATTGGAGCTGGAATTACCGCGGCTGCTGGCTCCAGACTCGCCCTCCAATAGATCCTCGTTAAAGGGTTTAAAGTGTACTCATTTCAATTACGGGGCCTCGAAAGTGTCCCGTATTGTTATTTTTCGTCACTACCTCTCCGTGCCGGGAGTGGGTAAGTTGCGCGCCTGTTGGCTTCCTTGAATGTGGTAGCCGTTTCTCATGCTCCCTCTCCGGAATCGAACCCTGTTTCCCCGTTACAAACAGGGTAGGCATGTCTCGTACCATCGATATTTGATAGGGCAGACATTTGAAAGATGCGTCGCCGGCACATCAGGCCATGTGATCAGCACAAAGTTATCCAGTCACCAGTGGGGACTCCGCAACCCCGCGAGGGGAAACGACGATTGGTTTTGAACTAATAAAAGCGCTCTTTCCGCGAGGGATTGGAGCTTGGTAAGCATGTATTAGCTCTAGAATTGCCACAGTTATCCAAGTAGGATCGTGTCATCTAAGGAACCTCGACTGATTTAATGAGCCTTTCGCGGTTTCACCGTGAGACAGTGTGAACTTAGACATGCATGGCTTAATCTTTGAGACAAGCATATGACTACTGGCAGGATCAACCAGATAGCTGTCGGAGACGAACCACCGTGTGTTTGCCACACAGACGCACACACCGGTCGGGGATGGATGTGTAAAAAGCCTCACGAGGACGGCCGCAGGGACCGACTGACGGACGGACGGTTGTACCGTCCCTCACTCCGTCGACCTAGGGACCGCCTGGACGGGGCCCGTACACACACCAAATGACCGACCGGGCTCGCTCGGGAAGGGATGGCAGCGCTCTGTGCAGAACGGATTCCAACGTATCCGGCGATGATTTTCACTCGGACTGGAGACGATTTTTGCCTGCTGGCTTGCCCTTCTCCGACCGGTTGGTCAGGCGAGAACAGGGCCTTGAGGCACGATTCCTGCTTTCCAATTGCCGGTCCCAAGCTCATTGCGAGAGAAGGACCTCGAGCGAGACGAACTGTCGAGATTGGCTATACGCGCTAGCCTTCGACGAACCTCACGGACTGACAAAGCTTCGCAGCTAACGAGTCTCCTGTATTCGAATTGTGGCCGGCTGTCTCTGCCATTTTTATCGCGCTGTCAATAGCTGTTTAGTAGTGTTTAGAGAGTACTGTTGTTATTTGGAAAGTGTAGAGTGGATACTACTCAGTGTACCGCAATAGGACACGTTACATTTGGCTAAAAGTTGCGATAACTTCGTGCGACTTGTCAGGCGTGAAGGAAGAGATACACAAACACACTTAAACCGACCATGAACGTGAGATAACTTCATATCCTAACGTATTTGACGGGTGAACCGTTTCTGTAAACAGAGGAAGCAGCCTTCTTGCTTGGCAACGGAAGTACTCTCCAATACCAATACCAGAAATTCCAACAAAATGGAAAATTTTGAGAACCCTTGTTTTTCCCATGGCAGCTTACATCTGCGAAACACGGACAGCTACCCAAACTTCAATGAAGAGAATCGAGTTGAGATGTTTAAGAAAGGTTATCAGAATAGCATGGACCAAAAAAAACACAAAAAAACAAACAAACCAAAAGAATACTGAAATTGGACAAGAGTTGGACATCGAGGAAAATTGGTGCATAAATTCCATCATGACTAGAAAATGTAAATACTTTGATCACATCAAATTACACTGTCTTGCAAGAACGGCGATGGAGTGTATGTTCCCGGGCAAGAGAGGCAGTGGCAGACCAAGAAGGCGATGGCACCAAGATGTCAAGGAATGCTGAAGATTTAACAAGAAAACAAGTTTCTTTCAGACGGGAGCAACGGTCTTTAAAGGACATGGTACATAATGTTGATATATCATCATCATCACTGACGAAGACGGATGTGTCGAACCGAAAGTTGCAAATATCGCAGTCAATCTATAAACTAGCGACACAACGCATTTCGTTCACCGGATTACATCCTGCTACTTGCAAAGCCCTGTTCAGGGATTGGTAGCGGGATATTGAGAACGAACGCAGAAGAAGAAGAAGAAGAAATCATCATGATCATGACGTAGCATGTCCTTTAAAGAACGTCGCTCCAATCACAATCTGTCTGAAAGAAACTCTTTCCTTTACAAAACTCCAGCCTCCGCCACAGTCATACCCAGGCTTTCCTGGATATATATAAATATATATATATATATATATATATATATATATATATATATATATATATATATATATATATATATAATATATTAGTAAATATCAAAACCTGTTTATAAAAATAAATAAAACAAAGATAATGACCACCGACAAAACACAATGTCAGCATAAATTTACAGTGGGCGGTGGGAAATAGACCGGGTCACGCATTTTTAATATCTGGGAACCAGAATTGACAAAAATGGCGAATGCTCCAAAGAAATCAGAAGAACACTAGCTCTGGCAACGCAGAGACTGAACAGCCTGAAGAAATTATGGCAGAGCTCCAACAAAATGATAAAAGTAAAAGTCTTGAGAGCCTGTGTTTTTCCTGTGGCAGTTTATGGCTGCGAATCATGGACGATTACTAAAACTTCCAGACAAAGAATCGAATCCTTCGAGTCAAAATGTTACACAAAGATCCTCATAATATCCTGGACAGAGAAAAAGACAAATGTTGACATTCGGCAAGAGTTGAGTAAACAGGAGAACTGGTTTATCAATTCCATTTTGGCTAGAAAATGCAAATACTTTGGTCACATCAAGAGACACAACGGTCTCGAGAAAACAGTGATGGAAAGTATGGTGCCAGGCAAAAGAGGAAGGGGAAGCCAAGTAGACGATAGCACCAAGATATCCAGGAATGCCTGGCGGAGGCTGGAGTTTTGGCGAGGGAAAGTGTTTCTTTCAGACAGACTATTATGGGAGCGAGGTTCTATAAAGGACATGCTACATAATCATGATATATATATATATATATATATATATATATATATATATATATATATATATATATATATATACACACACACATATACATAAATATCAGGTCAGGTCAGGTCATCCCTTAACCGGCGAGATCGTTGTGGCACACATAACGACACCCCCACAATTTCACGCCACCTATCTCTGTCAGCGGCCGCTGCTTGTGCCTCATCTGGTCGGAGATTGGTCCATTCTGTTATGTTGTCCTACCACCTCTTTTTGGAACGACCTCCTCGTTTTCCGTCTTTTACCTTTTCGTGCAGGATCGTATATATAATTACAAAATTACAAGAAACAAATATACTACTCTTTCCTTTTTTTAAATTAAAAAAAAGAAAACCAGACCATGCCGCTTATACGCGAATTCGTATTCTTTGATTTAAACTCAGCACATGACGATTATATTTATAGTTCGGTTCTGTTACGCATATTTGCTATATGCTAAACGTGCTACCAAGTTATAATCAAAATCTTTTACAAAAAATATAGCGGCACGTGGGTCTCGTGATCTATATGCGTAATAGCGGGCTGCATAATCTTGATCTCAGGATTCTACTAGTAGGTCGGCCCGTTCGCATTCCTGGAACCAAATGCGTATTGATGGACCAATAAGAACGCGCGTAACATTTAGGACGGGAATTACCCAATGAGAGGATCACTGTCATACATAACACAACGCATCATGTGATGGCGATCAATATGAGTGTACGATCCTGACATGGCCTTGTTTGATCGAATATTTTCGTCAAAGAAAGGGTCAAGAGGTTTTTCGAACGATAGAAATGTCCGAAAGAATGACCAGTCACAGTAAGTTCTTATCCAGAAGTGGTGTGTGTAATCTCGTTCTGTTTGAATATGTGGTTTAATCAAAGTGTGTCACTTGCCCACCAATCCCTTACACTTAAGCCCACTCATGCCTGCCGTGCCTGGTGTCAAATATTGTAAAGTCGCATCACATGACGGTGATGATTGTCAGTCATGTGCTCGATGTAAACAAACCAATGTAACACATATAGTAGTTCAAAAATTGTGTTACCAGTTACCCGCTGTGTCTGCAGTTTCAGAAATGACAAACATTCTTGCAAGTTTATTCGCAATTGTGAAGGTGAATAAGTTGCGCCTGATCCGCCGTTTTTTAATGTTTATTTCGCCGTCGGGCTACTGATAATCGTAAGATAATGGGATATCAGATACCAATTAATGAGTGATTCGTTTTGGTGTCATCAAACGTTAGTAAACGATACTTTATAAGTAAGACTAGTATCAACGCATCTTCTCTTGTATTAATTAATAACTATTTAACCAAAATTATACTCATTATAGTTAGTATTATTAGGTGCAGTCTGAGTACGTAGGCGTAGCAAAGTCTGCAATTATATTAGTATTATTAGTTACAATTGGTAATTGAATTACCTTCTTACATTGATTAATATTACAACAAAACAGACCAGTGGTGCTAAGTAGTAGAGCAGATCTATAGAAGAAGCAGTAGTTATAAGACTATTTTCTTGAGCAGCTGACATCTCCCCATCCATGTGTATACTGTATCATACAGTATCATATGTCATGTGTGTAATTTATTTATTAATGAGATCTCATCATTGTGCTGGCTTTCAAATGAAAGCCAATTACACTCAAGTAGTTTTAATTTCAATGTTATTTTTGTATCATAATAGAAAAAAGGCTTTTTGCTTGCAGCAAAATATTCTTCCTCTGGTTGTAGTAATGATAAGTAATGTATGTATTCTTGTATCATTCTATTCTGATTCATATTGTTCTGTACGTCTTACTCTTAGTAATTCACTTTTGGTAGAATATTAATCCTCGCTTGTTAGTAGTTGTTAGAGAACTGGAGCTGGGAAAACAATATTGAAATGTAATCTTACTTAGGAACAGTAACATGTGCACATTGACTTTTCTTAAATTAAAATCTTTATTAAAAAACAATTGAACAAATTGAAATGGGACAGCAAGAAAGCAACTAACTGAGTTAAATCATAAAAGTGGACGGACATCAACGATAAGTAACATTACGATAAGCAATTAATAAACATTCATTCTCATTCTTAGTGTCAAAACACTTCTATCACTGGTCTTAATGGTTAAAAATTCAGTTTAATTCTTTTTCCACAACTTTTTAAACACTATTGATATTTGAGTTTTACAGCTTGCCCTTCAAATTTTATTTTCTGTTTCTAGGGAGGAAGTTTTGGTTGTGTTTCTCGGTATAATTAAAGTGTATTTAGCCTATTATTTGACAGTTAGAACACATAATGAATGTACTTCAGTATCATGTATGGCTTGTAAGCCAGCATTTAACTATAATTTTGGTTCATATATTTGTTAGGTCAAGTAATTTGACCTTCTATTTGTGTTGGTAGTTTGGTGTGCAAATCATAAATAATAAAGAAGTCAAAATTGCTCATTCTGTTTATGAAGAAATTAAAAACTATAAAATACCTGCACACAAAATAAATGCAGATGTGGATACCGAAAATTATCAGCCTGAAAGATCTGGCAACATGACTTTTACTTTATCAGTATAGCAATCAAACATGGCTTACTCTTGGAAGCTTAAATACTTGAGATGAATCATTCGTTAATATATTTCTTTGTTAGGAAGTATGTGAAACACATCATAATCCATCTGCATGTAGAAATGGTGACTGATAATGGATTGTATTCACTGTGTGAATCCAGGACCCCTTACTTAGGAAGAAAGAATAAAACTTCCATGTATGTAATGAAAGAGAGTTAGGGCATGGGGCAATTAAACATCATGTAAAGCAAATTGTTTCAGAAACCACCAGTAAAAGAGCACACAACGTGTTTTAGTGCAGGCAACCTTTAAGGAGCTATCTACGGTGGAGGTCTTATACTTAATAGCAATATAGAGATGAAAAAAGGAGAACAATGGATTGTATGGATGGAACAAAAAACTTAGTATCTTGTGTCAATTATTATGAAAAAAAGAAGTACAATGGATTGTATAAATGGAACAACATATTTATAATCTTGTGTCTGTTATGACAGAATCTTATCAACATAGTTAAGCACAATTCAGATGTTGAGAACGTTGCCAAGCCTTCATCGTTGGGAAGAAGAGTTAAACGAGAAGGCTGGTTATCAACAGCTCCAAAAACCATGATAATTCCTAGAGTGGAGAACTATATCAGATTAAGCTGGGGAGAAAAGTTCTTTGAACAGGTTAACCATATATAATACCTTTCAGCTGTAATATGTTGAAATGGAAGTATCACAAATTAGTTGACTAATAAAACAAACAGCTGTTGTGAGATTTTATCAGTTCATAAATTTTGGATTCTTCACCAAAAGAGTAGTAGACACAAGAAGAAGATGGCAGTATACCACGCCACTTATACCAGCACTAGCTTATGAATGTTAGGTGACCAAACCACATACATGTACAATCCAACCTCAGAAATGGCTTATCTAAGGAACGTATTTCGGGTACCAAGAAGAGACAAGTTGACTAGATGATATGACAGGGTTGAATGGAACAGTTCAGGTTGTGATGGATGGTTCGAAGGGAGGATATCATCCCATAATCTCTTCCAGTCTGAGGATTAGTCTGGAATCAGACCAAAAAGACAACTGATAGAATATGGTGATGCTCTCTCTGACTAATTTCTGCGGCCCAGGGTAGAAGAAGGATGACTAAGTAAGTAAACGCAATCCATAATGGAGTGCCAATGTATCATAGGGGATAAATAAATTATTTGTTATATATCAGTCATGGTTCAGCTCATCCATGGTGTGTTTCGAGTTCTTTCTAACAGAGAAGCACATTAACAGAATGCATTTCCTTATAGGCATATGCTTTTCAAGTGGCAGACATCTCTGCAGTGCTCTGTGATCACATATAGCCTGTGTTGCTATTTGAATTTGACTGCCATAGGCTTCTCGGATAAACATATTTGCTTATATTTTACTTAAAATCTTGAGTAGATTTTAAACAAAAGTGGTTGTTATGAAGATACTGCTAGCTGTATAGTATCAGGTTTTCATAAAATAACGGTGATTTCGCGTAAGTTGTGATGGTTGGTCACCGGTTAGTTCGTGTATTGGCACCGATTTTATTTCTTGTTTTTCTTGGTATCTTCCAGTTCTGAAACATATTTGTTATATTAGATAAAAAATGGTGTTTGAACTAAGTGTGCTAGGCGCGGGACTGAAAAATGTCTACAACCATTTACATAAGCAGTCAGGAAACAGGTAATATCATGGTCACCTTTTTTCTCTTAATTAATAACAAATGCAATTAGTTAACATTATGTAATAATTTAATTTGAAATTTGCTTGTGATCATTATCTTTATGACCTTCATTATGTATCATCTCTTTTTGAAGGCAGATATTTGAACACTTGCTAAACATCATTTGTAATTTTCTTCTTCGACTTTCATCCTGGAAAGGATGTGACATTGTGTCATGGTTTGTTGCGATATCTATGGCTGTAGACCTGGCACATCTGGTTTAAGCTGGCGTTTTTTGGTACCATATTTTGCCTTCTCACTGCGATTCCTATTCTTTTAGCAAAACTGCACCAGTGCAGTTTGTCTCTTCTTCATCTTCTATGTTTGTTTTCAATCTTCCATTTCTAACTCCTGAATAGGGTTTTGCATTGTAGCAGGATGTAGTCCGAAGAACGGAATGCATTGTGTCGCTAGTTTGCAGCTTGACTGTGATACTTGCACCTTTCGGTCCGACACATCCATCTTCGGCAGTCCTCTGTTTCTATGGCCACCACTTGGAGGTGAAATACGGTCTTGGTAATCTATGAAGTCACTGACTGCTGTCAGCTTATTCACTGTGTTGCATCTTCAGCCTGATTTATAATTTTGACATGTGTTATCTCTTAAGTTGTTAAACCATGTTTTTCACTGTAAATAATTTACATTTGATGATAGGTTGAAATGGAGGGAACACGTCAACAAGCCAGGAGGAAGTTAGCCATCCTGAGAAAATTAAGTGGAACCACATGGGGTGCTAGTGGAAAAATACTTAACAAAGTTTACCAACAAGGTATACGGCCACATCTGGCATATGGGTCAGCAGCGTGGTGCCCCGCAGCAAACACTACCCTTAAAGAGGTGGATAAGGTGCAAAATCAGGCACTTAGGGTCATTACAGGAGCAATGAAATCAACACCTATTGTGGAGATGGAGAAAATGGGAAGGAAACAAGCACTGAGAGAGCGCAGAAACACAAAGGTATTAACACAGGCAGAAAAGTTCCACTGCATGCCGAGCCATCCAATGAAAGACAGATTTCAAAACTTAGCAATGGGAAGACTGAAAAGAAGTAGTTTTATGCATCAGGCGAAACGACTTCGCAGGCAAATTATGGATCTACTGGAAGTTGACATCCCCCTAAAGTCTGTGCCAGAACAAACCCCCTGGAGAGAGGAGCATGGACTATCAGTATGCATTCAAACAAAAGGGAAAGGAATATTAGACAAGGATGAACAGAACAGTGTGCAACGTAGGATAGTGATCCTCAATTTCCTGGATGAAGAATACCCACAAGACCTCTGGATCAGAGTATACACAGATGGGTCAGCACAGAATGCAGTAAAGAATGGTGGAGCGGGAGTGTACATAGAATACCCAAACAACATTAGGCATACAGTCAAAGTACCAACTGGGAAATTCTGTCATATATATGATCCAGAAATACAGGCAATCAAGGTGGCAACTGAGAAACTGTTGAACACCAATGTCGGTCCACAACCTGTATTATTTCTTACAGATGCAGAATCAGCACTCCAAGCACTTAAATTTGAGAAACTGCCAGATCTACAGGCTGTACTGTCTGAACTGAGCAACCAGCGCAAGATTGTCATGCAGTGGATACCTTCTCATTGTGTTAGAAATTTAAACTAGTTAGGCCTATGAAGTATGAGACTAAAGATAGGCCTACAATAGGGTGCTATAGAGGATGTAGTCAAAGGGGTAATTTGGTGTCAGGGAAGTGTGAAATACATAGTAGAAAAGCAAACACTAAAGTGATAAAGCAGAAGCAAAAAGAGGAAAACCAACAACATTACAAACTAAAATGTTTTTATGCAAATGTGAGAAGCATAGTAAATAAAAGAGAAGAATTGGAACTGTATGTAGAAGAAGAAAAACCAGATATAATAGGGTTAACAGAATCATGGACATATGAGGAGATTGCAGATAGTGAACTTGAAATTGAGGGATATACAATGTTAAGGAAAGATAGGATAATTGGAGACAAGACTAAGGGAGGTGGCGTTTTATTATACTGTATAAATTCTGTTAATATAATGATCAAAGATTATTTATCATGTGGTAACAAAAATGAAAGTGTATGGGGAGAAATAGAAAGTGGGGGTGAAAAAACAGTGATTGGAGTGTGCTATAGATGTCCATCAAGTCAAAAAGAGGAAGATGAGGAGCTGATTAGTAGCATAGCAAAGGCAAGTAAAGGGAAATTATTATTAATGGGAGATTTCAACTATCCAGAAATAAAATGGGATATGGCAGAAGCACTTGTAGAGTCAAAACCTTTTGTTACGTGCATAACTGACAATTTTTTAATTCAACATGTAGAAGCAGCCACCAGAGGCAAAAACATACTCGACCTAGTTTTTACCACAGAGGAAAATATGATTGAAAACGTTACCGTTGGGGAACTGTTTGGCTCAAGTGACCATCAAATCATCCGTTGGGATCTTATTGCAGGGAAAGAAGTAAACATAAACACGCGAACATACGACTACTCTAAGACAGATGTTAAGAGGATGAAAGAGACAGCGAACCACATAATCTGGAAAGATATTATTGTTTGAACAGGAGTGGGAAAGTTTTAAAACAGTTCTAGAAACGCTAAAAGAGGAATGTGTTCCATGTAGGGAGGTAAACCCCAAGCGTAAAAAGTGGATAACTAGATTTGTAGTGAAATGTAGAAGAGCAAAAAATAAAGCATGGCAAAAATATATAGAGGCAGGTAAATCAAAAGAAACATATGTAAAATATTTGGACAAGCAGAACATATCTCAGAAAGCGAATAAAACAGCAAAAATAGACTTTGAAAAAAAACTTGCTCAGAGGATCAAGACTGACAGTAAAAGCTTCTTTTCTTATGTTAGAAATAAACAAAGAACGAAAGACAAAGTAGGCCCTCTCATAGACAGTACAGGGAAAATAATAAGTGAGAATAGGGAGGCTGCTAATCTGCTTAATCAGTACTTTGGCACAGTCTTCACAAAGGAGGACTGCTCCGAGATCCCAGAGCCTATAGATATTTTTCAAAGAGACATGGATACAGCGGGATTAAGATCAATCTGTATTACAGAGGAAATGGTTTTTAAAAAATTGGAGGGGTTGAAAGTGAATAAATGTCCAGGTCAAGATGGTATTCACCCAAAATTGCTGTATGAAATTAGAAACCAACTATCAAAACCATTGGCTATATTATGTTCTCAATCACTTACAAAAGGGATTGTTCCACGGGATTGGAAAGATGCAGGAGTGATCCCCTTATTCAAAAAAGGCAAAAAATCAGATCCGGCAAATTATAGACCGGTGAGTTTAACGAGCATAGTCTGTAAATTGTTAGAGTCAATAATCAAAGAAAACATTGTAATGCATTTAGAAAAATTTAATCTAATTAGAAATAGTCAGCATGGGTTTACTAGAGGGAGATCATGCTTAACAAATCTATTAGAATTCATGGAGGAGGTTACTAAAATCATAGATAAAGGGGAGCCAGTGGATGTTATTTATCTAGACTTTGCAAAGGCCTTTGATAGAGTACCTCATCAAAGATTATTTCGAAAGTTAAAATCACATGGAATAGGTGGCGAAGTTGCCAAATGGATTGAAAATTGGTTAACAGGAAGAAGGCAGAGGGTGGGCATAAATAAGGAGTACTCTGAGTGGAGTGAAGTGAAAAGTGGTGTGCCACAGGGCTCGGTTTTGGGACCAATTTTGTTCTTCATATATATAAATGATTTGGACATTGATATGAGATCCATGATTGCAAAATTTGCTGATGACACAAAACTATGCAGTAGTGTCTCATCTAAAGCGGAAGTGGATATATTGATGTCGGATTTAGATAAAATTCGAGAATGGTCTGTAAGCTGGCAAATGGAGTTTAATGTAGATAAATGTACAGTCATCCACATGGGTAGATCCAATATGGAACATAAATACAGAATGGGAGAAAACAATATTAGAAAGATAGATAAGGAAAGGGACCTAGGGGTTATAATAGATCATACAGGAAAGGTGAGGGAGCAAGTTAAGGTAGCAGTGAAAAAGGCAAATGCAATGTTAGGTATGATAAAAAGAAATATTAAACATAGGAGCAAGGAAGTGATCGTCAAACTGTATAAAGCTTTAGTTAGACCTAGATTGGAGTACTGTGTACAGGTGTGGAGTCCTTATCATAGAGGGGACATAAACATGCTAGAAAGAATACAAAAAAGAGCGACAAAGATGATAGTTGGATTCCAGAATTACAGTTATGAGGAACGACTCAGAAAAACGGGCCTACAGTGTCTCGAAGAGAGAAGAATTCGTGGTGACTTAATACAGGTTTATAAGATGATCAGAGGAATCGATAAATTAGACTATAACAAGTTTTTTAAAATACAGCCACCTACAATAACACGAGGGCATAGCTACAAGCTGATTAAAGAGAGGTCCAGGTTAGATATTAGGAAATATTTTTTTAGTCAGAGAGTGGTGTCTGCTTGGAATGCATTGCCAGGGGAGGTGGTGGAGGCAGGGACAGTTAATGCGTTTAAGAATAAACTGGATGCGCATAGATTTTAGAGCAAGGTGATGTAAATGTAACTGGTTGTATACAGACTCTGCAGGGTCTTCTAAACCAGTATGAAGACGTTAAGTTAAGTTAAGAGAGAGCAGACCGACTGGCAAAGGAGGGTGCTGCAGACGAGCAACCAGATGTGCCAGTTACATACCAACAGAAGATAAGGATGATCAAATCAATCAGAAAGCCACCAACAGTAACACCAGACGATTACCATAACATGAACAGACAAGAGCAAACTGTTGTGTTGTGCCTTAGAACAGGACACAACCGACTCCGCAGCCACATGTATACAAAAATAAAGATTGGCAACTCAGCCATGTGTACATGCGGACAGGCGCCCCAGACAGCAGAGCACATACTGCAAAACTGCCCCGAATATGATATACAGAGAAAATCTCACTGGCCCATAGAAACAACACTGGAAGAGAAACTTTATGGACCTGTGTGTGAACTACAAAAGACAGTGAAGTTTATACAAGAGACAACATTGCAGATTTAGACAATATTTTAAAGCGAACGAAAGAAGAAGAAGAAGACTGTAAATAATAAACAGACAAAAGTATGTGACAGCTTTTAATGAAATGGTGGGATGTTCAAATCCTACAAGGTTCAATTGTCCCCTGGTCTCAAGGGAGGCAAGGGCTGTGTCGCCAACATCTAGTTCTATTGGAGATGCATTGTAAACTCATAGGTTGTGTAGAAGCTGTACACGTTAAAGAATTTTTCAAGATAGGTGGCCGAACGATTACCAACCTTCGTTTTGCAGATGATATTGGCGGGTTCAGAAGCAGAACTCCAGGAATAGGTCAGAAGGCTCGAAGAAACAGCTCTTGATATGGTATGGAGATAAACGCTGGAAAGATAAAATTAATGACCAACAACGCTTGGGCTTCAACAGCAGGATAAAAGCTAACGGTCAGGAACTCGAAGTGGTTGACCGTTTTAAATATCTTGGGTCGATTGTCAGTGATGAAGGATCAAAATGTGAGGTGTTGGCCAGAATAGCACAGACAATAGCGGCGCTTGCACGGCTTAACAAAATCTGGCAAGATAAACGGTTAGCACTATGCACGAAAATCAGATAAATACGTACACTGGTCCTGTCAATATTCCTCTATGCGTGTGAGACATGGACAGTTACAGCTGACCTTCAACGAAGGATACAGGCCTTGGAGATGAGATGTTTTCGAAAACTTTTAAACGTCACGTACAAAGATCGAGTTACAAATGAGGAAATACGAGATAGAATTACAACAGCAATAGGGCCTTTCGAAGACCTCTTGGCAACTGTCAAAAGAAGGAAACTCACTTGGTACGGTCACATATCGAGATCAAATGGTCTTGCAAACACAATCCTCCACGGAAAGGTGCATGGCAGACGACGAAGAGGCCGGCCCAAAAATAGATGGGAGTACAACATAAAAGAATGGACCATTCTCCGACCAGAAGAGTCACAGGCAGCGGCATCTGACAGGGGTGGCGTGGAGTTGTGAGGATGTCTTCATGTGTGCCTCAATGACCTCACCGGTTACGGGATGACCTGACCTGAAAATTGAAAAGAGCCGACTGTTAGCCACTGTCCTTCCAAAATTCTAAAAGTAATGAGATTCCTACCCAATCATGGCCTGCATGAAAGTCGAAAGGAGACAGCTCCTCTATCAGGTAACAATAGAACAGCCCAACCACCTGTTTGTCTGTACACTCGATTACAGGTATGTACAAAAACCTTCACACTCTGTGAGTAGAAGTGACTAAATGGAAGTAAAGTAAAAAGGTAAGACATCCAAATGGTATCCAGTGTAGAAATAATAGAACGACTATAACTTTTCAAGAATGCCATGGAAGGTGACTAAAGAAGGTTGTACATGGGACTAGCAACCTCATATGTCAGACCATTGCTGTTGAGACCACCCCAGCAAGTGTTCAGATACACGCTTTCTGTAAGGGTGCCAGTTGTAGTGGTGGTCTTATGCTTCAATTGGAGCGAAAAAGGGAAAGATGAAAATGATAAGAGATATAGAAGTGTCACTTACCTGAAAATAAGCAAATCCTGGCTAGATCCATGTGAACTGAAGGAACTAGTAGATACTGTTCTCTGCCTTACTCTATTACAGGACTCTTAGATTCCAGCAATCATTTGTATAAACCCTGCTTCTCAGATCAACTATTTAAAAAAATATCCAGTAATATTTTCTCTTTTATTCTGGAATTCTGTTGAGTATATTTTGTATCATACCATATTCTAATTGTTTCTCCTATAAACTTCATGTACAGTTTTAAGTTATATTTATTTTTGAAATAAAGTATGCGGTACACACGATAGTAATATCAGAGCTTGATATCATTTCCTTTATTTATTAAAAGAGCAGGATATGAAAGCATATCTGTTTACGTTAATCACTAGAGATAAACAGCTGGACAGTACTTGGCAATCTTAGAAACTGATAAAGCCTCCTACATTCACGTGAGAGTATTGCTAAATATGATTAATACTGATCACATGCATGTATGTATCTATCATATGATACTCATGTGTTATGGCATGTGGCGGGTATGCTTATTTTGAAAATTATCAGAGTTATACAGAACAACACTGCTTCTATTTATTGAAACACATTCTTGAGGATTTAATTAAATGTGTGTTTTGTCATTACTTTATCCTTGTTTATAAACCAATGTTTACATTTATCAGCATTGTGATCAGCTTTAAAGTCAACTTACAATATGAAGTGAATTGTAGTAATTAATTAAGCATAGTATTGATAGTAAGTGTAGAGGTACTGTTGCCACTATGGTTTGTCAATGACATACTACCGAGGACAGTGATAAAGCTCCTGGTGGTATGTTGAGGAATATAGACAAAGAAAGGTAAAGTGCTGAAACTTCAAACATTTAATTTAGTGAATCTTTGTATTTAAGCAAATACATAGTTTTATTTTGAGTAAATTATTATTTAATCTAGTTATTTATCATTAATCTTTATGAACCGGCGATCGATGGAGCACAGCGACAGCAATATAGTACCCCAGAGACAAGGGAACGACCACCAACACGTTGGTCTGACTTCCTTGCATCCCGCAACAATATTCACAGTGCCACAGATGGACGACTCATTATCCACTGGTCCACCGTGTCCTAAGACAGAGACCGTTGGAAGAAAATTTGGGACCCTTAACGTTGTAACCGCTGCTGAAGAACCGGTCATCCAGCAATCATTAATGTTTCAGTACTAGGGCATTAACTTTCTCAAGATGAAAAAGGTGAATTAAAATAAAAACCTGCTACGAAATGCAGTTTATAATTGACAGATTCATCTATAATACCACATATAAAAGAAAAAGGTTATGAGGATTTTAAGGAACACGGGGAATGAGATGGCAGCTGTCAGCGGCTCAAAGCTTACTTCTTGCATTAAGTTCACTGAACCAGAGCTCTTCTTCCAAGTGGCGACCCAGGAAATGGACATGCAGTTTGGCTGAGAGAATAAGGATCAAAGAGGGCAGGCAATCCAAAAATGTGCCGTGCGAAAACAGGATGAATCGGACCAAAGATATCATAGTACCTCTGTAAAATGACACAACAAAATGTCTTTTTCAGGATGAATTCAGACTTTCTCAGGATACATGCAGAATAAGAAGAATAATAAGGATTCAATTAATCAAAACCCTTTCAACTTCCCATGGAGCATAGATCTTTAACAAATGTTCACTGCCAAGTCTTAACATTTTGTCCTGCACGTATCTATTGAGTATTTGTGGTCATAAAGTTTGTACTGGATGGGCTAGCCAGCACCATGTCCAACCATGCTTAGTCGCTTCCTATAACATGCCTGTCATGTAACATTGTTACTATTTTTTGCTCCTCTTTTGAGATCTAGTAACACTCTAGCATGGACTACTGGTTAGATAATTGATTTCATGCAGTAGCTGACAAGGAATAAACGTGACTGGAAAAGTCCAAACCAGAATAATTCTTGACCATATAAAGGATGCTTTAGATGGAAAACCATTTATACATATGGTCAGATATAACGTTAAGACGAAGTCTATGTTACGATCTAAAGGCCTTCATCAAGGACAACTAATAAATAAATATGAGCTAACAAATCATAGAGGAAGGGATGAATACATCAAGTAGAGATATGAACACATAAATAAGTAAGAAAAGGTACAAGTTTCAAGCATGCCCTGGTCTCAATGGGAGGTGAGGCCCGGTGATAAAACTTGAATGTCCCGTGTACACATTGTGCACGTATAAGAACCCTTGGCAGTTGAAAATCTATAAGAGTGGGTTAGCCGCTGTCCGGGCAAATTTTCTGAATAAGAAAAATAATTAAATTCCTACCCAATATGCGATCTACTCAATCCTAGGAAGTCTGGGAGTAAGTCAATCAAAGTCTGTCGCTCCTTGGTGCATATGCTGGATAGCGCATAAAAGTTTATCACTAGTCTCCCCGCTAGTGAACTCATCAGAGGTAAGATAACACGTAAAAGTGATGAATAGAACACAGTGATAGAGTTAGCATCTGACATTTCAAGACAGTGTTCTGGACCATCCAGGGCTTGACAGCAGCAAACAATCACAAATATATTTGAAAATTCTGAAAATATGGAAGTCAATTCAGAAGACTAAGAGAGATCAACACTACACAATATATGGAGATCCAGAGATATCAAGGTTTACACCAACATTAGAATATTCAACACAAGTGTCCAGTTGGTGTTGCTGTATGGAACGGAGACATGGAGAACGACCAAGGTCATACAAGAAAGACTCCAGACCTTCGTTAACAGATGCCTACGAAGGATAATGGGCATAAAGTGACAGGACATGGTGAGGAATGAAGACTTTTGGTAAAGGAGCCAACAACAGCCATTTGAACAACAAATTAAGGAAAGACAATTTGGCTGGATAGGACATATGCCACGAAAGGCCAGGCTAACATAGCCAGACAGGCTCTTACATGTAATCCTCAGGGGAAAAGAGAGAGAGAGAGGTAGATCCAAAATACGCAGAGAAGAGAATGTGAGAAGGAGCTAAAATTAAATAATTACACCTGGAGAGAGTCAGAAAGAGCAGCCCAGGTCCGTGTATGCTGGTGAGATGTTGTCGAGGGCCTATGCTTTGATTGATTGATTGAGAAGAGATCATGTTAAAACCTATTCTTTTAAGGGATCTGCAAGATGAAAACAGAAGAAAAGCAAAGACGAGAAAGTGTATAATAGATCTGATGGAGCAGTTTACACTTGACTGCGATATTTGCACCTTTCAGTGTGACACATCTGACTTCAGCAGACATTTTTTAGTTCCTCTCCAATCCCTTCTCCTTAGTGAATCTGCTCTGTTGCAGCCTGATATCCAGGATCACTGTGTGGAGTTGTAGAAGGGTCTTGGCAGCTCTGGTGGGGTCGGCACTGATCCTCATATCGGTGAACTTCTGGAGGAGTCTCACATTGTACTAGAGTGAGAAGGAGGACCCAGGTTTACATTCTCAAGTATACTTTGGGATGTAAGAAGAACCACCATGATCTGCCACCAAAGAATCTTCAAGAGTTAAATTGACTTACAACAACAAGGCTGGCCATCATTGTTTAAAGCAAACAATTTTGAGAAATAAGTTACCGGAGAAAGTAGACAAAATTGGCCAATTTTATTCATTCATGCCTATTATAATAATATAATAGTTTATATAAAATACAGTAGAAATGATATACAACTTGCTTTCTCTACTCAGGAAAACTGTCCCACCAAAGTTGGATAAATCCAATATCAGGCTGGTTATCTATGCAGAGACAGATCGTGGACGAATTCCCTACTTTGATTCCAATGCTATTACTTGTGTAGAGGAAATAGATAAAGTAAGTATACATTCTTTTCTGCAATTATTAATTCAAGGGCTATTCACATTTGCTTTTTGTTAGTGTTTTTCTTTCTACTATTTGGTTATTCATTTTCAGTTAACCACATCTATTATCCTCATGAACTTGACAGTTTGTCTCATATTGTTTACTCCTTCATTGAGTTGGAGAGGGTCATTCTGCTATTGTCGTCCTCTTGTGGAGATGACAAACCTGGAGAACAAGTTCTACTGTTTGTCTGTCCTCCCCACACAGACACATAATTGTGTGTCCAATTTGTATTTATTTAACAGATGGTATTTCATTTCTACATGGTTGAGGGGGAAGTTCACTGTATTCACATTACCAGTTCTTGGAGTATAATGTTTCTGCTTTATCAGATATGAGTGTTCTCAGTGGCATTTATCATATTTTGTATTTCATCACTTGTTGCCCTGTTTTCAGTTTGGGTTTTCTTCCTACCTGTTTGACTAGTCTATCTACCTCCTCATTTTCAGTGGACGGAAATCAACCATGTGTTCAATGTGTTGCAATTATAGTTGGACAATTCTTTTAAAGTACTAAAAATCATGGTTCTATTTCAGTCAATATCAAAATCCACCCTTCAACAAATGAAAAACAAAAAGGCACTAGCTCACACCTTCAACAGCATGGTTATTCTAGCCATTATCTATGGCTGTAAGGTATGGAACCTATGAAGAGCAGAGAAGCTTAAAGTTGCCCAAAGAGTGATGGAGCTAAGAACACTGACAATCTTTCTTTTGTGGTCGAATTTACAATGCAGAAATCTGATGCCGACCAACTTTCAATATCATAGTGGATGTTGCATTGTAAGATGCATATAGGACCAGACATGTGACAGACATGAGAAATGACATTATGGTGGTGCAACAACTTTAAATGCACACTCGGCCATCCACCATTGAAATGGAGAGATTGCCTCAGTGAAGCCTTTTGTTCAAAATCATATCCAAGGCAAAAGACCGAAATGAGTTTAAATATCATTTGATTCCCTGGTATCAGACACTTGATATGACTGATTGAACACCAATATTACAGTTAAAGATCTTTGATTTTGATGTTAGTCTGCTACAACAATTTTGTTATAGACACTTGTCTCCCAAGAAATAAATGAATAAAAGCATGAAATGGTGGGGGGGCTTCGAATTTCACCAGTTTCAAGCATATCCTGGTCCTGGTCTCATTGGGAGGTGAGACCCAGTGTAATCAGAGATGGACAATAAAACTTGAAAGTCACGTGTTTATTGCTGTTCGTGTATAAGAACCCTTGGAACTTGAAAATCTAAGAGTGGGTTGTTAGTCACTATCCTGGCAAAATTAGAAATCATAATGAAATTCCTACCCAATATGCGATCTACCCAGCCCTAGTAAGTCTGGGAGTAAGTCAATTACTACATAGGCCATTGACATTATCCCACCAGCATACATGGTCCTGGGCTGCTCTTTCTGTCTCTCTCCAGGTGTAATCATTTAATTTTAGTTCCTTCTCACATTCTCTTCTCCGTGTATTTTTGAGTCTACCTCTTTTTCTCATACCCTGAGGATTTTTCTGAAGCACCTGTCTGACTATGTTGAATGGTGCCTTCCGTACTATATGTCCTATTGAGCCCCATTTTCTTTGTTTAATATGTTGTTACATTGGCTGTTGTTGACTCCGTTAGGTCTTCATTCCTTACCATGCCCTGCCACTTTATGACCATTATCCTTTTTAGGCATCTGTTAATGAAGGACAGAAGCCTTTGTTATATGGCCTTGGTCATTCTCCATGTTTCTGCTCCATACAACAGCACCAACTTGACACCTGCGTTGAATATTCTAACTTTGGTGTAAATCTTGATTTCTCTGGATGAAACTTGATGTTGTTTAGTGTAAGAAATGCCATTCTTACCTTCCCAATCCTGATCCTTACAACTGCACCTGTATATCCTGATACCGTTAATTGTGCTGCCCAAATAAGTAAAGGTATCCACTTCTTCCAACAGCTCTCTCTCCAGTACGATTGGTTCTTTGTTAATGGTGCATTTTTGTCACTGAATCAAGGTAGCTGATGATGAGAGAATGCAGTTAATGATATCACAAATTTTCCTCATGTAAATATAATTAAAGCGCAAGTCACAGCTTGGTTTTCTTCATGTTTATATTCAGTCCCAATTTGACTGATTGTTCATTCACTCTATCAAGTGTCTCTTGCATTTGGCTATGACTGTATACGTACCAGATCATCTGCGTAGTCTAGGTCCTCCAATTGTGACGAATGTCAGTTCTTTTCCCCTCAACTGATGTCTTAATTATCCAATCTGTAGTAGTTAACAAGAACACGAAGGGTGATAGCAGGCATCTTTGTCTCAACCCTGTTTGTACCCCGAAGCTGTCAGTCAGTGCTACTAGCTGTATTTTCATCTATATTCTGTATGAGCGTTATGAACTTCTGTGGTATTCCATAATGTCTCAACAGTTGCCTTAGAGTACTTTGATCCACACTGTCAAATGTCTTTTCTTAGTCTATAAAATGGGTGTATAAGGATGATTCAATAATTTGTTCTACTATGTTGCATAGAGTAGCTATATGTGCTCGATCCTCTCAGAGCTTTTTTGTCTATTTCTGCTTTTAATCTGCTCAAGATGATTCTGTTGAATCACAAGCCGAAGGTACTGGGTTCGCTCCCCATCACAGCACCAGCCGTTACCCCGTGGAAGCAAACCCTTAGAAAATGCAGGAGGAAGCAGACCCTTACATAAAATGTACTGGCCGTCAAGCGCAGAATAACAACATAGTGCATCGCACACCACCTTGGGGAAATAAGATAAACGAAAAAAAAAAAAAATATGTTGAATATATTGCCTGGCACTGACAGCAATGTAATCTCTCTAAAATTTCTGCAATCACCCAGGTCTCCCTTCTTATGCGGTTCTATTAGATGCCGTTCTTTCCATTCTGTTGGCACTCTTACCTCTTTGCATATCTTCATGAGTAATCCTTGCAATCTATCTGCCATTATAGCTTCTACTGCTATTTCTTCTGGTCCTGCTGCTTTCCCTTTCTTTAGTTTAGATATGGCCCTTTGGATTTTTATCTTGCTTGGTGGGTTGCATTCAAAGTCCAGGGTCTTTTCTGCTGGTAGGATGTTTGGTGATTTTTGTGATGGTCTGTTTAGACTTTCTTTGAAATATTAAACCCATTGTTTGTTCCTCCTCCGATGATGTAAGTATCTTACCTTCTCTATCTTTGATTGATTTGGCTATCTGTATGTATCTATTTTCCATTTTTTTTTTTAATGAGTAGAGATCTCTCATGGGAGTAAACCCAAAAAAATAAATCTACATACCATGTTACCTTCAGCCATTTCAACTAACACGTCTTGCCACTGGATCAAGGTAGCTCAGGATGATAGAATGCAATTGATGATAGTACAAATCTTCCTCACTTAAATATAATTAAAGTGCAAATCACAGTGTCAGATTTTTCCTCTTCTTCTTCCTCGTTCATCTTTAAACCTCAACTAAATGACTCTAACGAAGGCAGCGGTCGACTCAAGGCTCTGTACGCTTCTCGTGGAAGGACACTGGCTGTTGCCAAATGCTACTTCTTTTGTTCCCACCTGGCGGGACTCCTTGGGTTGAGCACCATCTCGTTGAGTCACTTTGGTGTCCACTATCATTAAACGTACTGCGTTGCACTGTGTTATGCGCCGTAGCGCAGTGCATCCGACTTCAGCATGCATTTGTTCGGGGCCGCCTCCCTAGCCCTTGGCTGACCCCAGCCTGCCTGCAGGGTAGCAGTTGTTTGGGTTCAGAGTTGTCTCTCCTAGGAAAGCTGTCTTACACGACTATCGGATCTTCCCTATCCGGATTTTGATAAAGTTTTACATCTCGTTGTGCGGGCATCAGTCAAGGATGTTGTGCTCCTTTCATGCATAATAGGATATGTGCCCTGGTTTTCCTCCGTGATTGCTCACGTAGTTTAGCCGGCCAGTCAAAGCCGTTGCCCAGGGGGTGGCCTGCTGTTTGTTAGCAGACTGTAGGAGCCATACGGGAGTTAGACAGGAGCAGGGGAACCAAGTAGGGTCCAGGCCATCCTTTTTTGCTAGGAATTGACTGCCTCTTGCCGTGAGGTGCTATCCCTTACACGCTCCTGCCCTAACCCCCAGAATCAGATTAAAGATGATTCACTGCTTGTGATGGGCAACTGACTGTAGTTTTATAGTTGCTGTTTTGCAGTTTATTATTCAGAATGAGTGTTTGCTTTTGCATGTATTTTTAAATAGCTGACTGTTTAACTCTTGACACCATTGTTTCTATTATGACAGAATGTGAACAAAACTGTTCAAAAAGCTGTTCGGGTAAGAGCTTTTGGTTACTTGGGACAAAGAGAGAGCTCTTTACCACAGCACAGACAGCCATCAAAGTATCATGTAAATATATTACTTCATTGAAGTTAGTTTCTAGGGCAGTGATTATCAATGTTTTTTATGGGGGGAGGGGGGTGGAGGCACTTAGTTGAAGAAAATTCATGCCTGACACTTATTGTTATTATAATACTGGAACATAATAAAATTTCTAATTGATTAGTAATAAATGTTCTAATATATTGGGATAAGAAATAGAATAACTGAGATTAATACACAGTTGATAATGTGTATTTACTTATTTGTAACATATCAATCATATTTATATGGTTGCAAAGCTGAAACTTAAAGGAATTGACGGAAGGGCACCACCAGGAGTGGAGCCTGCGGCTTAATTTGACTCAACACGGGAACTCACCCGGTCCGGACACTGTAAGGATTGACAGATTGATAGCTCTTTCTTGATTCGGTGTGTGGTGGTGCATGGCCGTTCTTAGTTGGTGGAGCGATTTGTCTGGTTAATTCCGATAACGCCGGCGCAACTTCTTAGAGGGACGAATGACATTTAGCCACACGAGATTGAGCAATAACAGGTCTGTGATGCCCTTAGATGTCCGGGTTCGCACGCACGCTACACTGAAGGAATTAGCGTGGATGCCTCCCTGGCCCGAAAGGGATGGGCAACCCGTTGAATCTCCTTCGTGCTAGGGATTGGGTCTTGTAATTCTTCCCCATGAATAAGGAATTCACAGTAAGCGCGAGGAAACAAGCTGGGGAGCAGACGAAAGAATGCTAATGAAACTGTACACTGGAAGAGTGAGACCAGTTCTCGAGTATGGCATTGCGGCATGGACAACAGCAGCAAAGGCGAACTTTGATAAAATTAGCAAACTTCAAAACCAAGCCATGAGAGTTATAACAGGAGGCATGAATACAACACCAATTGTAGAACTTGAAAAGATTACAAATCTGCAATCCATGACCGACAGAAGAGACTGCAGAGCCCAGCAGCAAGCAGAGAAACTCAGAAGACTGACAGACCATCCAATGTATCAGAGACTAAATTGATTTGGAAATGGGAAACTAAAGCGGAGAAACTTTGCAAAAATATCGAAAAGCAAAGATGAGCGAAGACCCTATGAACACTGTAACAATACCAACTCCCATCCCTACTGTACGCAAACCTACCTGGAAGCAGCATATCATTCCAGAGGTGGTAGAAAATATACCAGGTATTGGAAACAAAAATAGCCAGACTGAAAAAGAGAGAAGAGACATAACCCTGAGGTACATAATGGAAAACTACCCAAGCATGGACTGGACCCATGCATACACTGACGGTTCTGTAACAAACACAACACAGAACGGAGGGGCAGGGGTATTCCTGAGCCTACCAAATGGTAGAAAAATAACACTGTCAGTGGCAACTGGAAAATTCTCAAGCAATTTCAGAGCGGAGGCAGAGGCACTGAGGGCTGCAGTAGAAGCAATGCTGACAGGCGAAATCAATGAAAGCCAGATAGTCCTGTTTACAGATGCCCTGGCCATAGTCACAGCACTAATAAGCCAGAAAAATACTGAACTCAATGATTTAAGAGCAGTACTCTGTCAACTATGCCAGCAATCCGCACCAAAAAGAGTAGTGGTACAGTGGGTTCCATCCCACTGTAATATCCAAGGCAACGAGGAGGCAGACAGACTGGCAAAAGAAGGTGCAAGACTACCACAACCAGATTCTAGTGTAACCTATGAAGAGTCCAAAAGGCTTATTAGGGCCAGATACATGGCCAAATGGGATACAGAACATACTGGCTACACAAAATATGATGCCTATTACCAGTTGAACAGAAAAGACCAGGTCGTGGTCTTCAGACTCCGCACAGGCCACAACAGACTGAGGTACCACCTATTCAATAAACTGAAGATAGGTGGCACTGATGAATGCTCTTGTGGTACCAGGAAAATTACCGCTGAACATCTGCTGCAAAACTGCTCGACATACGAGGATCAGAGAAAGCACATGTGGCCATCACCAGTGGCAACACAAGACAAGCTCTATGGCGGTGTCGACAACCTCAGTATGACCGCCGCTTTCTTCGAGCAAACACAGGTTGACGTTTGACAGCGTACGAATAAGAAGAAGAAGAAGAATCATATTTATTCACAATGAAAGATTTTTGATGTGAAAAATGGTCATATATGAGTTTACACTTAGAATAAATGATGTTTTATAAGTTGTTGAGAAATTAACAACCATAATTTATGTCCTGGATCTAGTTTTCACATAATGTTTTCACATTGTGTACAGTTGAACAGTTTAGTATCATAGTTTATCTTTCCTTCTGTCACCTTGAACTAGTTGTCTTTATCACCTTGAGTTGAATTTTGATGTGCATAGTTATTTTTAGATCGTGAAGTAAAGGAAACTGGTTGTATACAGACTCTACATAGTCTTCTAAACCAGTATAAAGAAATTAAGTTGAGAAGAATCTAGACAATATTTTATGCTAATCACAAATTTTGTGAATTTATGTTTTATGATGTCCTTGCAGTTTCAAAAACTTGGGAGTGATGTAAAAGTCCTTGAGGAGATGATGTTTGGGACTGTGGCTATGGCATTCAGAGGTTTAACTCTCAAAGTTCATTTGTTGCGGTAAGTGAGTCCCAACTAAAATAAATTTCTGGAAATGTAGTTTTATTTCTTCTTAACCTTTCATCTTCTGGCACAATTATTTTCATTTTAATTGTTCAAGGCCATGGAAGTAAAATGTTTAAAAAAAATGTTATTATGAAATCTTGGAAAGGGGAATGGTGTGGCTAAGAAAATGCAGGAGGAAGCAGACCCTTACATAAAATGCATGCTGGTCAGATGCACTGGGCCGAAAGGCGCAAAATAAAAACCACAATGCAACGCCAAAAAAAAAAAATCAAAAATATCTTGGAATGTAAAAGCTATGATTATTAATTTAAAATGCACAACATTGAGTTATTAATAACAACAATACAATTGAACATAATGCAAAGCGATTTAATTACAGTAGAAAAAATTAATGCAGAATTAGTGTAAAAACTCGTTATGCAGTTGTTATCTTCTTCTTTGATGCTTGGCCCGGAAAGAACGTCTATGATGTGTGGTAGTTTACAGCAACTTCAATGTCTGTTTCGTTCGAGCAGACACATCCTGATTTCAACACAGTATTTTTTGGGACTGAGTTGATCTTCTCTTTGATTTCTAGTTAGCTCTAGATTTCTCTTAGCTGTGCTGCATGGTTATAGTCTGTTTCCAAGGCCACCACTTTGAAGTTGATAGACTCTTGGTCAGTAATGGGTCATTGACCCTAATGCAAGCCACCAGCTAGGAGTCAATGACTGCTGTGAGCTCATTTACTGCTGCATCTTTGGCCCCATTGGGCTATCTCATAAGTATGACTACTACCACTTTTGTCAGGTTTACTGTCATGGTCACAAGGATGATGACGACAAGAGCCATTATCTATCACCAAAAGTATTCATAACAAATATATCCATAAAGATAATGCAATTATTTTTCATTAATATTGAATAGATCATTGTTTATTTTGATATATTTTTTTCATATTATTGAATTATCTCATTAGTATCAGGACAAGACTTCTTTCACTTTTGCAGTTTCACTATTAGTAAGTGAACCAAACTTCAGTGTCTGCCATCCAATTTTAACAGGCCTGGTAATGAGAAAACAAATAGGTTGTGGTTGTGAACAAGAAGACATTGAAATCCATGCTGCCAGAATAGAACAGAACCAACCGAATGACTACTATCACACCTTTGACTGACAAGGCAGATCATCATTAGGACCATGAACATCATACTGAACAGACATATGTACATGCTTCAACTGTCTGCTTTACCATTGTGGACTAAACGAACAAACGGCTGAAGATGTATTACAGGGTCAATTATGGAAGATATACTGACCCAACGATTTAACACTAAACTAAAAACTGTACAAAGCTAAAGAGACGTTCCAAACAATGGTCACATTCATCACAGGAACATGTCTGACATTGCAAACATCAAAGATATGGTCACACAGAGTCTAAAGTAATGATGATAATAGAAGTCTCTGGTTATTTATGACAATTTTATTTATTATATTTAAAAAAACAAATTTGTTAAGTTAAAATAAATGCTTACATACACTTTAACTGTAACTTTTATACTTAAATTTGCAGGTCACCTCCACAATTGATGGTCTCAAAAGTTTTTATTCCTGAAAAACCAAATAGAGATGGTGCTGCGTAAGTTGTATTTTATACTTCATTTTTGTCTTTTTTTTAAACCACTGTAACAAGTAAGATTCACACATTTAGCAGACGAAGTTGTTCTTGTTAGTCTTTGTAAGCTTTCAGATATCACCTTAAATATATCCGAAGAAAACTGGATTGGTGTCTTCACAGGCCATGTCCAGAAATGCTACTGATGATAACCATATATCCTTTCCATGTTCCCCATTTGTTGGGCACTCTTTTATGTCATTTTCATCAGTTATTCTGTTAGTACCGTGGCTATGCGCATTTGTAGTTCCTATCAGTGGCCGACTAAAAACTAGAACTTTAAAGTCATTAAGATTACTTATCAGTTTATTAAGTTATATTGCATGATTCATCTGACAACATTACAATAGATCAAATATATTATGTCTATACCAGTCGTTTTTTATGCCATTACTTACTTTCCGTGTTCGGCAACCTCACAAAGTATTGGACCAGAAATCAACTGCCCTGGAAACTCTTTCATTTACTGCTATGAAATCCGCCAAAGTACATAGTTCTTGCATTCTTGGGCAGTTATACAGATGTTTTGGATCTCGGATGGCTCATCATTTGCAGACATTGTCCGCATATTCCCATGCTTTCAAGTTCGATCTACACCTGGACACTCCCGTTCGTATTCCCGTTCAGGGCTCTTCACACAGACTATGGCATATTATGCTCTGCCATAAGTTCTTCTTTGATCTCCATCCATTCCTCACCATATCTTCGACCACATTTTTTGGTGTGTTTTTGCTCAGGTTTCTAGTTTGTGAACTGTACAGTTTGAAGAAAACTTTTCCTTAATTTCACTCATCCCTATTCTGGATTATATCTAAAAAAGGGGTGTCTCTGATCACAGGACTGTTAAACCTGGACATTTGCAAAGAAATAGTAACAAAACTCAACAAATCTGGTTAAGATATATGAGATGGCAAAATACTAGTAAGAGCTAATTCTTGTCACTTTTTCACTGTGTATGAAATATAGTTTCCACTGCAGTTGGCCCCTTAAAGGAAGCCTGCACCAAATCACTTTGTGGACTATTGCAGTGGTGGTTTCTTTACCAATTTGTTTTACATGTTGCAGCTTCTAGCACATCTCTCTTTAGTCACCTTTTACAGTGTACTTGGAAGGTTACATTGGCACTGTTCTTTATTCAATACTGGCATAGTAAGATATGAAGAGACTAAATAGGACATTTTGATGTGTTTTTTTTTTAAACAAGGGGCATGGACACAGAATAGAGGTGATCATGAACAAAGACTCTTCTGTGATGTTATGCGATGGTATAAACACCTTGATTGGATACATCAAACAAATTATTCTTAGAATCCTGGCATTCTTCTTCTTCAGTATTTATCCTGGAAAGAATGTTGGGCTGTAGTTTACAGCAAGGCTGTGATAGCTGTGTCTTTTGACCCGACACGTCTGATTTCAGCAGAATGTTTTGGGTACTGGGTTTGCCTTCCCACTGTGATCACTATCCCTAAACCAGACTACACTAGGGACTGGCGCAACCCATTTCCAGGGCCACCACTTGGAGGCAGAATAGGGTCTTGGTCAGCTGTGGTTTGTTGACTCTAATACAAGCAGCCATGAGTCACTGGCTGCTGTCTGTCATTATATTCAAACAGGCAGGTGCATACTTGATACCAGCTAGTGGAAAGCTGGACATGGTAGGTTTTTTTTGTGATTTTACTTTCTGTGACTTACTAGACCTGGAGGAAGGTAGGTGGCGTATTGGGTAGGAATTTAATTATTTTGGAAAATTATGTCAGATTTTAATGTCTGCTAAACTTAAAAACTGTTACAATAATGCTTTTGGTGTGAGCAACAGAGGTTAATAAAAAAACAAACCTCCAAGTATCTTAAAAGGAAAAAAGGCAACTTTCTGAATTTTGAAATCCACCTTTGTTGTCATCTCTTTTATAAGTAAAATGGTAAAGGTAGCTCCATAGCAGATTCCACAGCTGGGGATGAATTAAAGTCTTCGTTGTATGACATATCCATCTCAGTGGAGGATGAGATCTAAGTTAATGCCCCAGCACAACACCATTGTCACTGACATGAAAAGCCCAGTTCCTGGTCTTCTCATAGTGTGACTGTTCCTACTAACACGAAGAGGTGCAAGTCTTGGGAACCCCAGAGCTTGGTAGATGAAGCTTCTATGTTGTAAGAGGTAATTTATCCTTGTTTTTTCCCAGTCACCGCAACAGTTGGCCTCCTCCTCCAGGAAACCTGCATCAAAGCTCTTTGTCTGGTCTTGCAGTAGTAGTTTCTGTTAAATATTTGTTTACATGATCAGGCTGCTAACCCCAAACACAACTTTCTGCAGCCGTCTTTTAAACACACAATGGGGAAGCATTATTGCAGTGAGGCAACCCTCTGACCACTTTTGTAATTTGACTGTCATTAATTATTATCTTGTAACGTAGACACTACTTTGTACAACATGAGGTCACAGGTTATCTCATTGTACCTTAAATTGTTCAGTGTTTATATCAGCAGCACTGTAGTACATATATTATTCTGTTGATAAATGTAGCATTAGATCACAGCGGAGAGAGAGAGACTACATGGTTAATACTAAGTTCATATGATTAGATCACAGTGGAGAGAGAGACTACATGGTTAATACTAAGTTCATATGATTAGATCACAGTGGAGAGAGAGAGAGAGACTACATTGTTAATGCTAAGTTCATATCATTAGATCACAGCAGAGAGAGAGAGAGAGACTACATTGTTAATGCTAAGTTCATATCATTAGATCACAGCAGAGAGAGAGAGACTACATGGTTAATGCTAAGTTCATATCATTAGATTACAGCAGAGAGAGAGAGACTACATTGTTAATGCTAAGTTCATATCATTAGATCACAGCAGAGACAGAGAGAGAGACTACATTGTTAATGCTAGGTTCATATCATTAGATCACAGCAGAGACAGAGAGAGAGAGACTACATTGTTAATGCTAGGTTCATATCATTAGATCACAGCAGAGACAGAGAGAGAGACTACATTGTTAATGCTAGGTTCATATCATTAGATCACAGCAGAGAGAGAGAGAGATACTACATTGTTAATGCTAAGTTCATATCATTAGATCACAGCAGAGAGAGAGAGAGAGACTACATGGTTAATGCTAAGTTCATATCATTAGATCACAGCAGAGAGAGAGAGAGAGAGACTACATTGTTAATGCTAAGTTCATATCATTAGATCACAGCAGAGAGAGAGAGAGAGACTACATGGTTAATGCTAAGTTCATATCATTAGATCACAGCAGAGAGAGAGAGAGAGACTACATTGTTAATGCTAAGTTCATATCATTAGATCACAGCATAGAGAGAGACTACATGATTAATACTAAGTTCATATCATTAGATCACAGCAGAGAGAGAGACTACATGATTAATACTAAGTTCATATCATTAGATCACAGAAGAGACAGAGAGAGAGAGACTACATGTTTAATACTAAGTTCATATCATTAGATCACAGCAGAGACAGAGAGAGAGAGAGACTACATGGTTAATGCTAAGTTCATATCATTAGATCACAGCAGAGACAGAGAGAGACTACATGGTTAATGCTAAGTTCATATCATTAGATCACAGCAGAGAGAGAGCGACTACATGGTTAATATCAACCCTACCCTGTGTTAATCCCTTATTGTGAAGAAAATAATAGAACAACCTACTATACATGCCATGACATTTAACAAATGTAAACTGGCAACTTCATTGTGTACGGCAAACTGCTACAACCACCATCACTGCAAGAGCTCATAAATGATTTGATTCATGCTTCCTACAAGGATACCAACTGCTGTAATTGTCCAAGGCATCAGCTAAAACAGAACTAGTGAGAAAGAGGGGATACTGTCTAGCAAATACTTCATTAGAGTTGATCTCTTCCCCTCTATCTGTACTCATTTATATTTATAAAGTGCAATCCTTAAATCTTTGTGCTAGGCAATTTATGGAAATTAAAAGAAACTAAGTCCACAATAAAAAAAAAATATATTTTCAACTCCAATGTAAAGTATGTTCTATTGTATGGCTCTGTGATGTGGGGTGCAATGAAAGAGGTTTACATTTTCATCAATGGATGCCTCCGCTGAATAGTTGGAATATAATGGTTTGATAAAGTCCTAAATGTGGAATTAGGAAGAAGGACCGGGCAGATATCATTAGCACTTAATGTAAGGAGAAGGCACTGGCATTGAATAGGACACACATTGTGGAAAACAGCTAGCACCATTACAAGACATGCTGTGTTTTGGAATCCCCAAGACAAGAGAAGCAGAGGTAGACCTAAACACTCACGAAGAAGAGGATTTGTGACAAACATAAAGGCAACAGGAAGGATGTTGACAGAGCTGGAATGAATGGCCCAGTACAGGAAGATTTGGCTTATTTGTAGAGAGCAAGCTATGTTCAACAAGGAGCTGACAAGTTTTGATTGGCTTGGCTTCGTTCATTCTCAATCTCCCACTACCAAACCCTTTAAGGGCTTAAATAGCAGAATGTAGTCCAGAGAACGGAATGCGTTGTGTTGCAGGTTACAGCTTGACTGCGATATTTGCATCTTTCGGTCCAACACATCCAACTTCAGCAAGCATTTTTTAGTACTGGGGTAGCATTCCCTCTTCAGTCCCTTCTCCTTAGCCAGTCTGCCCTGCTGCAGCCTGTTATCCAGGATCACCGCGTGGTTCGCTGGCCCTGATGCTAGCAGTTAGCTATGGGTCGCTGACCACTGCAGTTCATGCGCTGCTCAACATCTTGATCCCAAGTTTTGATTGATTGAATGTTAAAATCCTTTTTCAGTGATGTGGAAGACAACAGTAACATGCATGGCTCAACAGAATTGTCTGGGGAGTTTTTTTTGCCTGTACCAAAACCCAAAGAAAAACATAGTGAGTTTTGTATTTAAACTTGTTCTGTCTGATATGTTAAGAAAGGATATGTTTTATATCATCTTCACCTTGCAGAACGTCACTCTCATGTATATAATATAAGGCAAAGGCCGCCGTCCATCGTAGACGATGATGGCATAATTAATTTTGCTAGCGCTATTTATGTATGTATATAATATATATGTATGTATATAATATATATGTATATAATATATATGTATATAATGTCTATAATATATATGTATACATGGGATTCCGTGGTGAAGTGGTTAAACCGTCGGCCTCGTGATCAGGTGGTGTGGATTCGACTCTGGACTCCGCCGTCTTTTTCACGGATGCTTGATATGGAGTCCCCTGCATCTCGTAGTCGCCCCCTGGTCGTCTTGTCCTTGACTTGCCACTAGGGTCGGGCGGAATGAGACGAGAGAGTGAGGATAAAAAGTAGCACAGTTAATCCTTACTAAAAATAGCGCTATCAAAATTAATCATGCCATCATCGTCTACGATGGATGGCGGCGTTTGCCTTATATATGTATATAATATATCATCATGTAGCATGTCCTTTGTAGAACGTCGCTCCCATCACAGTCTGTCTGAAAGAAACTCGTTCCCTTTCCAAAACACCAGCTTCCGCCAATGTCATACTCAGGCATTCCTGGATATCTTGGTGCCATCGTCTTCTTGGTCTACCCCTTCCTCTTTTGCGTGGCACCATACCTTCCATCACCGTTCTCTCAAGACCGTTGTGTCTCTTGATGTGTTCAAAGTATTTGCATTTTCTAGCCAAAATGGAATTGATAAACCAGTTCTCCTCTATGCTCAACTCTTGCCGAATGTCTACATTTGTTCTTTTCTCTGTACAGGGTATTCTGAGGATCTTTCTGTAACATTTTGACTCGAAGGATTCGATTATTTGTCTAGAAGGTTTGGTAATCATCCATGCTTCACAGCCATAAGCTACCACAGGAAAAACACAGGCTCTCAAGACTTTTACTTTTATCGTTTTGTTGGTGCTCTGCCATAATTTCTTCAGGTTGTTCAGTCTCTGCATTGCCATAGCTAGTCTTCTTCTGATTTCTTTCGAGCAGTCACCATTTTTGTCAATTCTGGAGCCCAGATATTCAAAATGTGTGACCTGATCTATTTCCTCACCACTGAAGTAAGATCGTCATGATCAGGACTCACCCTGTGGGCCACTCTTCCCCTTCTCTCTCTTCTCATCTCACTCTGTTTCATTTGACTCTGTCCTACAGTCACACCCTTGCACAACTTTCACACGCGCCCTCGTGGTAAAGCCCTTCCATAGCACTTTGGTTGGGCTAGCTTCTGAGGGTGCACAAACCTAGCATAGGTACATACAGATGCACACATGCATCCAAGCACTGGTTTATGCGTCCTGATATCGCCCAATTGACTACGGTCTGGGGTGGAAAATGGCGCGCCTCCGCCAGTAGAAACTAGTGAGGCAAACATTTAAGCAAAAAAAAAAAAAAAATTTCCTCACCGCTCACTGTAAATTTATGCTGACATTGTATTTTATCGGTGGTCAATATCTTTGTTTTGTTTATGTTTATGAACAAATTTTGATCTTTACTATGTCCATTAACGGCTGAAAGTAGCTGCTCTAGCCCTTCTGCAATTCCTGATAGTATCACTCTGTCATCTGCGTATTGTAACTCTGGAATCTCGTACCCCCCAATCGTAAATGGGTCGAAACTTTCAATGTTCTCATCTTCTCGAAAATTTCTCATTATACATTCCGCATATATGTTGTATAGATAAGGTGAGAGGATACATCCCTGTCGGACTCCCTTTTGTACTGCAAACCAATCTGATGTTTGTCCAGATACTCGGACAGCAGTTTGTTGATCTTGGTATAATGTTTCAATGAGATGGACTATATGCAAAAGAAACCCCATTTCCTTAATGATTCTCCACAGATTTTGATGTTTTACCATGTCGAAGGCCTTAGTGTAATAAATGAAACATGTGTACAGGTCTACATGAAACTCTCTACATTTTTCATAGATATTCCTTAAATTGAATATGTTGTCCCGGGTCCCTCTGTCTTTCATAAAACCTGCCTGGACTATGTGAATTTCAGATTCAAACCTTTTCTCTATCCTTCTTAATAGGATTCGCAAGAGTATCTTGCTAGCTTGGCTGATCAGCGCGATAGTTCAGTAGTTCGTGCACAGCTTCAGGTTGCCTTTTTTGGGGAGGGGAATATAAATTGATTTCTTCCAGCCACTCTGCACTGTGCCATATCTGTTTACACAGCTTGTGATAGACTCGAGCACATGCCTCTCCTCCTGCTTGTATTAGCTCTGCTGGGATATCATCGCATCCTGGGGACTTTCCCTTTTTCAGGCTTTTAATTGCAGAGCGTACTTCTTCCAATGTTGGTTCAGGTTCTTTCTCATCCTTTGGTAGGATTGTAACTGAGTGCTTTGTGCTATCTCCATACATGGTTCTGCAGTACTCTCTCCATCTATTCAGTATGTCTTTGGTTTCTATTAATGTGTTATCCTCTTTGTCATTTATGACATGTGGAACCGGACGGAATTCCCTTATCAGTGTTCTTATTGCTTTGAATGCATCTCTTTCTCTGCCTTGTTGTTGTAGGTTTTCTTTATCCTTACACGTTTCTACTATGTATCTTCTTTTATCTTTTCTTATTTCTCTTCTAACTTTTCTTTTTTTCTTTCAGTTTTTATATGCTGTGTTGGTCCCCTTACTCCCCATTTGTTTTAATTGTTGCCTTTCTGCAAAGAGTTTCTGTGTTTCCTCTGTTATATAGCTCTGTGTCTTGTGCAATATCTTTGGGATCATTTCTTTTGCTGTCGAGATCAAATTATCCCGTGCGTACGATGTCAACTCCTCAGATGTCATCTCTTCCTGTACAGCAAGCAACGCCTCAAATTTGTTTTCTACTTTGATGTTGTATTCAGTAGGTATTGCTGATACATCGAAGCGTATTGGCTGGCAACCTTTGTTGATCCTACGTAGTCTTGTTTGAAAAACTGCAAACAGTAATTTATGGTCCGTATCGCAGTCTGCTTCTGGCAGCGTTTTTGTCGCCAGCACATTTGATCTCCATCTTTGTTGCACTAGCTATATAATATATATATGTATATAATATATATATATGTATGTATATAATATATGTATGTATATAATATATGTATATAATATAATATATGTATATAATATATATATGTATATAATATATATATATGTATATAATATATATATATGTATTACTCAGTGGTGTGCCGTCAGTGGACTAGTAGGACTAGGCTAGTCCCAAAATATTTTGCTATTTTGAGTTAAATTTCCGTGGAACATAAAAGAAAAAATAGAAATATAGAATAAACAGCATTAGTATTCCTATTTTAAAAATTTGTTGAACAAACCATATTTCAGTCTGCAATGACCTGTTTGCAGTCTGAATATTGTCACATGATCTCTTTCTATTATTTAAATTTCATAATAACGTTTATCATAATTTAAATTCCCTCATATTGGAAATAAAATATTTTAAACTCAAATTTGCTGAAATTGCAATTCTCTTATTGTGAATAAAATATTTTGAACCCAAATTTGCTGTAATTTTAATTTCTTCATCTTGTAAACAAAATATTTAAAACCCAAATTTGCTTTGCTCCTCAGCAAGAAGCATTCCAGTGGATGTCCCAACCAAAGAGTTTTTGTCTGACTGCAGCACCGATGATGATAGTGGATTAGCCTCGTGTAAGTATGATTATGTTTTAGAGTTTTATATGTTGGTTACATATTGTTATCCACACATATTATCCATGTATGTACACAGTGTTCCTAAACTGGGGTTTAGAATTCTTAAAGAGCTATTGTGTGAAAGGTAACCTGAGTGGTACCTGGGTGGATAGGTTGATTGTAACCTTCCAAGTAATGTCATAAAAGGTGACTAAAGAGAGTTGTTCATGGATCAAGCAACCTCACCTGAAATCTGACTGGTGCCTGGTTATAATTTGTCAACTGTAACCTTCCAAGTAATGTCATGAAAGGTGACTAAAGACAGTTGTTAATATAGCAAGCAGCCTCACCTGTAATCTGAGTGGTATCTGGGGTGGATAGGTCAACTGTAACCTTCTAAGTAATGTCATAAAAGGTGACTAGAAAGAGATCTTCATGGGGCAAGCAGCCTCATCTGTAACCTTAGTGGTACTTGGGTAGAATAGGTTGACTGTAACCTTCCAAGTAATGTCATAAAAGGTGACTAAAGAGGTTTGTTTATGGAGCAAGCAGCCTCACCTGTAACCTGAGTGGTACCTGGGGTGGATGGAAAAAACTAGGGTGGATGGAAAAAATCTACCAAAACCTTTCAAGCATTGTTATAAAGGATGGATGAAGAGAGTTGCTCATGGGGCAAGCAACCTCGTTATGTAAAATTAATTGCTACAAAAACCAGAAAAAGTGCCTGATACAGGCTTCATATAAGACGAACAGCTGACGTGGGAGCTAAATGCTTCATATGGATTGAAAAGGAGACTAATAGAAATTGATGAAAGACACCTTTGCACGTGAACTTTGAGACAATCATTTTACAGGCAACTAACATCCGGTCAAGCAAAACATACTGGTCAGACTATGTCTGGCGGGGTCAGATGAAACATACTGATCAGACTATATTAGACAGGGTTAGGTGAAACATACTGATCAGACTATGTTAGACAGGGTCAGATGAAACATACTGAACAGACTATGTTAGACAGGGTTAGGTGAAACATACTGATCAGACTATGTTAGACAGGGTCAGGTGAAACATACTGATCAAGACTTCATCTCACTTCCAAGCAGTTCTTCCCAGAAACAGACCATTTCATGGCAGTCTGGTTAATGCGTGTAGGGATTGGAACAGTTATCCCCACAATTGTGAACTTACTGAGGAATCTTGCATTGCACTACAGTCAGGAGGGCCCTGGTCCACCTCATGTACGCCATCAGGATCTGAGAAGAGTCACTGTAACTTGCCAACAAAGTAAGACGTCAAGAGTACCTAACTCAAGTCTGGGTGGCATTAGCAACAACAACCAGAGATGCCTCTATGTTACCTTGGCTCATGAGGAGAACAAAGAATAGCAACACTAACCTGCCAGATGTGCTATAAGAGGCAAATAAGAAGGGTTGGGCATGGGGCCAGCTACCCCAGCCTGTAGGAACTATAACCCACAAGAAAAGGTCAAGAACTTTATGCCCTATAGTAGAAGAGGAGCGATTAAGGCAAGTCAAGAATATGGGACTGTGGCGAAACTGTTAGGGACACCAGCTCACAACCCAAACTTGCTAGGTTTGGATTCTTCTCCTTTGGTGTTTGTCCTGTAAATAAAATAGCGATGTTATGTTGTAGTTTACAGTGAAGCTGCGATGCGATATCTGCACATTTTGACACAACACATCAGATTTCAGCTGACTTTTTGGGGAACCATGTTTGCCTTCTCACTGCGATGCGTATTCTCTTAACTGGACTACACTAGTGCAGCCTGTTTCCAATGTCGTTTGTAGGCAGATTAGGGTCTTGGTCAGCTGTGGTTCGCTTGCTGATATCTGCTCATTCACTGTGCTGCATCTTTGGCCCTGATAAATTCTTGAAACAGCAAGTACTCCTACGGGAAGTTAACCCATTATAACAAAATGTACATCAAAGTCAAATGTACTGGTCTAATACGTACACAACACAGGATAATGCACATGCCGTAAAAAAAATAGACCAACGAAAAAGGCGTCCAGAATACCAGAAATAATATAGACTTTTCCATGAAGGGGTGTCAAGCAGAGTAGTCCATAGATAAAACATACAAGGGTCAGACAAGTTTGCTATTCCAAGTGATTCTTTCATGGCTAGTTGCTAGGTGGTTTCTTAACAAACACATGACCAGAAGCATTAACAAATACATACATACATGTTGATGAAAATGAGGCAACTGTGAATATAGCAGGCGATGAAAGATAGATTGCGTGGATAGATTTGAAACAAGCTGATGTCCTCACCTCAAAGATACCCATAGCAGGGACTTTACATGCAGATAGGGATGAAATTCTGAGGTTGATCAATGAACACTAATTGACAATAGAGTTTAATGAACTGGCAATCCACAGACTGTCAAATTTTGAAATCAATAGGGGGGCTCCTGAGAGGATTGAGCAGGACTATGCACAACCAGAGGACAACTGGAACCATCAGTATCCACATTTTGTCATCTGCTAAGGAAGACTAATCCCCATTGGGTTTGTTCGGAGCGCAGTCACATCGATTCTTGATAGAACAGAGTAGATATGATATTCACTTTTCAAATGACTTTCCAGTATAACCAGACATGCTCTTGACTGGAACACAAAGAGGGAGAAAGTGAAAGAGTAGAATGTGCCAAAATAACTTCTTGAAAGCAATGAACTGAAATTTAAATATATGGTAAACAGTTACACTATCCCATGCTCCACAATTAATGGGTGAGAATGAGTGAATGTGTTGTCGTTGTTGTCTAAAGTTTATCATGCTGAGTTCTTCACATGATTGGATTTTCTCTGTCAGAAGGACGTTGTGTTCCTTCTTACTTATAGTCCAGGGGGAGCTGAAGAACATGGACCCTCCTGACTAGTGTTATGATAGGCTGCTCATCAGGTTCACCACTACGGGGATCACACTGACGATTCTCACAGTGTTGGTCAAGATGTGGAAATATTGTGGGGTCTTGGTCAGTTTAGCTGACACAAACAGCTTAGCTTTGCGTTGTTAAACATCACAGCAATCAGTGACTCATAGCTGGCTGCTTGCATTAGGGTCAACGAATGATAGCTGACCAAGACACTTTTCTGTCTCCACGTTTCTGCTCTAGTCACTAGTGCAGTCTGGACAAGGTATGGGATTCACAGTGGGAAGGCAAACTCAGTACTCAATAAAGCCAGCTGAAAGGAAATTGGATGTGCTCGGCTGAAAGGAGCAGTTATAACAGCCTCACTGTAAACTATGACACACTGTCCTTTTGAGGACGAACACCGAAGAAGAAATACATCCACAAATCTATGCCAAGTTTTGAAAAATTGATGAAAATAAATCAAACGTTGAAGAAATTTATCTACAGTTACATCAAGTGGCAGTTTGAGAACATCTTTTCCATCTCCAAGCAACAGTAGTATCAGCAGCTATAGTAGCCTTCATCGTCGATGGATGAGGGCTCAGACAACATCCCTGGACGGACATCACAGAAAGGAAAACACCTCAACTCCTGAGGTAATGCTTGAACCTTTTTAGATATGTATTAAGTTCTTTAAACTCTCTTTTCAGCTTGGAAACGCCAAATTCGCCCAGCTGGAAATCGTAAAGTTGAACTGATCGATCTGAAATCGCCCATTTAGCACTAGTGTTGGCCATTGTTGCATAGCTATACAATCTCCTTGATTAGAAAGATAAAATTGTAACTGAACATCTGAAACACATCACACTACCATTTTCTCAGAATGGCATGTGATTCAGACACGTTTTAAATTTTAAGTTATGGATTCTTTGCTTCAGCAATGATTTATTATTTGATAAGTTAAAGATCACACATCTGCATTACTCATGGATATTCAATACACGCCACGCCCGATTCAAACTTTGGCTGGGACACATAATACGAAAGGTATGTGTAAAGGAATTGACTGATATTTCGGTGAAATACACAACGTGGTGGGTACCCCCAATATTTGTTATCTCTAATTTCCACATAAATGCTTCAATATAAATATATAATCTTTATGAAGAATAAATCATTTTATAAATAGTTTAATTATGTTTCTTACAATGTTTAGATCATAAATTTAGCTCAATATTCATTAATTTTATTTTGAATAAAACTTTCACTTACATTTGGGCCGGATGGAAAGACACAAATTTACACGGACTGAAAAATGTTCTTGTGATTCAACTGCTCTCAAATATACCACCTTTCTTCAGAGCATCTGTCCTTCTCCATATTCTTATTCTTCAAATTTGTTGTTGAGTACAGACCTTCAACCACATCTCTCAAAGCTTTGCTATTTCAAACATCCTGCACCATTTTTTTAATCCTTAGTTCTCTTAATTCTGATTCTCTTTTTTTTTTAGTTATTCCTCAGCTCAGAAAGGTTACGAAAATACAACCATTTCATAGTAGCAGACACCCCCTAAATTTGTGCCCAAGCTACTTTCAACATTTTTTTTCGTATGCTCCATTTCTTGATATTTTCCTTAGTTCTAAATTGATGAGCCTGTCATTTTATTGTAGCCATTGTTATTTTTTGCTAGTACCCATTTACAAATTTATGTATCTCTGCGGTAATTATGTAGTTCTCTATTCTTTTAAGATTAAAACAATCCTAACTGCTTACTTTCTGGTAATGGCTGTCAACTCAAACAGTATTGTATCACTGTCATAAATTATGCCTTGCTTCTTGTTGTGATTTGTTAGTTTTCATTTATTCTTTGTCAGTTTTCATTTATTCTTTGTCCCTGACGAAGACCTGGATATACTATGGTTTTTTATTTTGTTGTCCTGGTATGGTCACCGAGTCATTACTTATATGTTTCTATCATTTATGCTTTTAAGTAATGACACACAAACTATCATCTTGACCCTGTAGACACCTAACATATTACAATATCTAATCCTTTAACAATTAGGCAGAAACATTTTGTATCTGATGAAATTGAACAGTAGAGCAGGGATCTTAACCTACCAAACCATATCTGGGGGCCTGCATCATGAGTGATATAATGTAGAACAAGCTATCATTAGAATTTGGGAAGAAGGGTATTAACATATCAAGACATTTTGGAATGTGTTTGATAGAGAAACTTTTGCAATAATAAAAGAGAAAACACAGTGGGATTAAGGTAGAAGCACAGCTATTTAAACAAGAGCAACATTCCAATTCTGAAGTATAAATAAATAAGCTTTAGTACAATTTTACAAAGATAAAGTAACAGAAAACCCAAATTTTAACTGAACTATGTGCTTAAAGATGTTTTCCTATTGTACTGTCAATGAGCTATTTAAATTGTCTTCATGCAGCCCTTGGTTAATTAACTTGGATTCATGTTACACTTGATCTGTTAACTGGACTTCATGCTGTCTTTGGTTAATTAACTTGGATTCATGCTACACTTGATCTGTTAACTGAACTTCATGCAGCACTTTGTCCATTAACTTTTCTTCATACAGACCATGGTTAATTAATGGCTTCATGCAGTCCATTTAATTTGTCTTAATGCAGTCTGATTATTAACTTATTTTCATGCAGTCATTGGTCCATTAATTAACTTGTCTTGGTGAAGAGCCACAGAAGCTTTAATGAAAGTCACGGACCACAATTGGGATGCCTTATGAAAAATAATCACAGACTAAGCAAAGTGTAAGAAGTTTGTTGCTGACCTGAAAAACACAATCAGTCACTAACAACTTTGTCAAGTCATTGACAGAGGACCTATCTGTATGACTGCTATATGATATAACCATTGGTCCATTAACTTGTCTTCATGTAACCCTATGAATTATTTGAGTTATAGTCCTGAAAGCCAGTTTGTTGGTTCTTTAGTAAGAAAATTAAATATGTCCAACCATTGTTAGCCAGGTTCTAATATTTTAATTACCCAATAGTGTCATTAGCTAACTTTTGTAAACTGTAGCTTTGGCTACATTGTTTTAATGTAATAAGCGTCCCAATGAAAACCCATTTATTTATCTTGTTGCTGTTAAATGAATGGTATGAAAAGTTTAGTATTTTGTGTAACACAAATGGTATGCTTCTTTAATCACATTAGAGCTCGTTGACTCGTCCACAAAGAAACAAGCTGGCTCTTGGCATACTTTTTGGTTCAAACGATGAAAAAGATGGAGAAAGCAATGAGTAAGCCACTGTAATATGTATCTGTTTTTTGACATTTTAAAAATAATTCCTACTTACTTTAGTGTTTTTATCACTGATAAGTCATCATCATTGCGATTGACAGACATAATTATGCAATCATGTCTGTCCACAACTATCAGTTCTTAATGTTCAATTCACTATGCCTTTTTCTCTCCTCTTTTTTTGTCTCCCATGCAACACAATTTATGTCTTATTCTTTCCTCTCTGTTGTCTCCCATGAAAGGCAAGTGAAAGGAAATTATTAATGGGGGGATTTCAACTTTCCAGAAATAAAATGGGATATGGCAGAAGGACTTGTAGAGTCAAAATCTTTTGTAAAGTGCATAACTGACAATTTGTTAATTCAACATGTAGAAGCAGCCACCAGGGGCAAAAAACACTCGACTTAGTCTTTACACCAGAGGAAAATATTATTGAAAATGTTACCATTGGGGAACTGTTTGGCTCAAGTGACCATCAAAACATTCGTTGGGATCTTATTGCAGAGAAAGAAGTAAACATAAACACACGAACATATAACTACTCTAAGGCTGATGTTAAGAAGATGAAAGAGGCAGCGAGCCACATAATCTAGAAAGATATTGTCAGAGGAACAGATGTTGAACAAGAGTGGGAGAGTTTTAAAACAGTTCTAGAAAAGCTAAAAGAGGAATGTGTTCCATGTAGGGAGGTAAACCCCAAGCGTAAAAAGTGGATAACTAGATTTGTAGTTAAATGTAGAAGAGCTAAAAATAAAGCATGGAAAAAATATATAGAGGCAGGTAAATCAAAAGAAACATATTCAAAATGTTTGGACAAGCAGAACATAGATCAGAAAGTGAATAAGACAGCAAAGATAGACTTAAAAAAAAAACCTGCTCAAAGGATCATGACTGACAGTAAAAGCTTCTTTTCTTATGTTAGAAATAAACAAAGAACAGAAGACAAAGTAGGCCCTCTCATAGACAGTACAGGAAAAATAATAAGTGAGAATAGGGAGGCAGCTAATCTACTCAATCAGTACTTTTGCACAGTCTACACAAAAGAGTACTTCTCCAACATCCCTGAGCCTATAGATATCTTTCAAAGAGACATGGATACAGCGGGATTAAGATCAATCTGTATTACAGAGGAAATGGTTTTTAAAAAATTGGAGGGGTTGAAAGTGGATAAATGTCTAGGCCAAGATGGTATTCATCCAAAATTGCTGTTTGAAATTAGAGACCAACTAGCAAAACCATTGGCTATATTATGTTCTCAATCACTTGCAAAAGGGATTGTTCCACGGGATTGGACAGATGCAGGAGTGATCCCCTTATTCAAAAAATCAGATTCATCAAATTATAGACCGGTGAGTTTAACGAACATAGTCTGTAAATTGTTAGTCAATAATCAAAGAAAACATTGTAATGCATTTAGACAAGTTTAATCTAATCAGAAATAGTCAGCACGGGTTTAATAGAGGGAGATCATGCTTAACAAATCTATTAGAATTCATGGAGGAGGTTACTAAAATGATAGATAAAGGGGAGCCAGTGGATGTTATTTATCTAGATTTTGCAAAGGCCTTTGATAGAGTACCTCATAAAAGATTATTTTGAAAGTTAAAATCACATGGCATAGGTGGGGAAGTTGCCAAATGGATTGAAAATTGGTAAACAGGAAGAAGGCAGAGTGTGGGCATAAATAAGGAGTACTCTGAGTGGTGTGGAGTGCCACAAGGCTCGGTTTTGGGACCAATTATGTTCTTGATATATATAAATGATTTGGACATTTATATGGGATCCATGATTGCAAAATTTGCCATTGACACAAAACTATGCAGTAGTGTCTCATCTAAAGCAGAAGTGGATATATTGAGGTCGGATTTAGATCAAATTCAAGAATGGTCTCTAAGCTGGCAAATGGAGTTTAATGTACAGTCATGCACATGGGTAGATCCAATATGGAACATAATTACAGAATGGACGAGAACAATATTAGAAAGATAGATAAGGAACGGGACCTAGTGGTTATAAAAGATCATACAGGTAAGGTGAGTGAGCAAGTTCAGGTAACAGTGAAAAAGGTAAATGCAATGTTAGGTATAATAAAAAGAAATATTAAACATAGGAGCAAGGAAGTGATAGTCAAACTGTATAAAGCATTAGTTAGACCTAGATTTGAGTACTGTGTACAGGTGTGGAGTCCTTATCATAGAGGGGATATAAACATGCTGGAAAGAATACAAAAAGAGCGACAAAGCTGATAGTGGGATTCCAGAATTACAGTTATGAGAAAAGACTCAGAAAAACCGGCCTACAGTGTCTAGAATGTCTAGAAGAATTTAAGGTGACTTAATACAAGTTTATAAGATGATCAGAGGAATGGATAAATTAGACTATAATAAGTTTTTCAAAATAAAGCCACCCACAAGAACAAAAGGGCATAACTACAAATAAACTAAAGAGAGGTCCAGATTAGATATTAGGAAATATTTTTTTAGTCCGAGAGTGGTGAATGCTTGGAATGCATTGCCACGGGAGGTAGTAGAGGCAGGAAAAATTAATGCATTTAAGAATAGATTGGAAACACATAGCTTTTAGAGCAAGGTAATGTAAATGAAACTGGTTGTATACAGACTCTGAAGAGTCTTCTAAACCAGTATAAAGATGTTAAGTTAAGATACACTTCAAAATCAATCGTCCAGTATTTGCTGTCTGTTGTCCTCAGTTTCTCTGTCCATCAGTTTGCCTGTTACAATTTTGTATCATGTGTTCTCTTTTCAAAAATGCTCACGGTAAATTGGCTTTCCTTATTAAAAAAAAAAAAACACTGTTCATGTTATTAAAAAAAAACCCATTAAAGAGCCTCATTTCTGTGTTATTCCCTGCAACAATATGCTCAAAATGATTGTGACAATTTGACATTGATAAATGTTCATAAATTACTGCCTGCATAAGATACAGAGAGATCTTAGACCTGATTAAAGATTTGGTTAAACTAACATTAAGCAAATTGTTGTAGAGAAATAAATCACAGACCTCGGTTTAAAAAACATTTTGTTGATAAAACACGTTTTTAATTTTGATATAGAACTAGACACAAAGGTTAAAAACTAAAGCAAATGCAGACATGCTATGTTTTTGTTCATTCATGCCGCACAGATTGATGCAAATAATTAAATATAACGAAATGTATACAATTTAAAAAACCTAGAATTATCTTTTTTGAAAAGATGAGGATACAGCTTGTTTCCTTGTATCCTCAGAAATATTGGTGGAAATACAACTTATTCCTGTGTATCCCCAAAATAAAGGTGGAGATATAGTGCATCCCCGTGTATCCTTAGAAAAAGTTTGGATACAGCTTATCGCTGTGTATTCCCAGAAGAAAGGTGGGGACATAGCATATCCTCATGTATCTTCCCCAAAAAAGCATAGCGTAACACTATAACCAACGGAACATTTCGTAAGAGGCGAATAAGAAGTATTGTACTTTGGGCAAGCTACTCCATACTGTCAAAACTTGACACCACAACAACATCAATAGGTATGGACAGACCAACACTTCATGACTTGGGGTGTATTGATTGATGCCCTAAGCTTCACAGGGATGGACATGTGATGATGATGCTGACAAAATTACGTCTTTTAACAACCCCTTTACGATCTATATGTTATGTCGCAACAAAGTCTGCATGACAAACTTCTGAATTGATCTGATGGTAGCGGCTACATGTACAGATTTAACCCTTTCATACCGCTTCTTCACATCATTTAGATCAACACTGATCAAGGCGGCTAGTACCCCTAACCACTTAATGTACTGTGCTGATATTGGATTGCTAATCACTTAACTGGCTGTCTCGTCAATGATGATCATTATCTGTAATGTTCTGTGCTAACCACTAGCTCTATATAGTACCACTTAATCCCTTAAGGCATATTGGATAGATCTTATTTAGCATATTATATGCTCTTTAATAGAAGGCCTCAGGTTATAATTGACTTCCTGGTTGAACATTTGTTTGTTACTGATGACTTTTGGACAGAATATGACGGTAGAGTCTGAATTTGGCAGTACATCTCACAATGTAAGAGGTGACTAACTGTGTGACAAGGCATAACACCGGCCTTGGTAAGGTGGTTTGTTTAAAGCATCATAGATGGCTACTAACAGGCTGCGGGTCTACTTTGCTCTAGTGTTTGAGTCTATTAAGATGAACTCGCACATCGGTTAACCACCCTCCATAAGTGATTGTCCCAACGCAGTAGAGCATTAAGCTGCTCAACCCTAGCCCGCTAAGCAGAAAATCCTTCTCCTGGCTACATCCAGCTCATACCAGAGCTGGGACCTGCACAGGGGCATCTGCCCCTGTAGAAGCATAGGTCGACTAAGAACTAGACACAATCAGATTGTTCTATTAATGTCAAGAAATAAGTGTATACTCAAATACTTTTATATGATGTTCTTCAGTCATTGTGTTGTTCATTATTTTTTTCTTTATCCAAAGGCTATTCCAAAGCTTTTTCTTCTCGCACTTTGCTTTGATTGAAGGCCATGTGGAAAAGCTGCGATCTGTGATAGAGAAAGCATATTTCAATGCTAAGATTTTTCTTCCTGCAACTATGGAGGTATTTAGCACTTTATTTATTGAATAGATGTCCTTTAAACTTACCTTGTATCAGAACTTTTAGTATAGTTTGAAATCATGGTGAGAAACTCATTCTACCAGTCATAAAACATTGCTAGGGGTAAAGTGCAATGGTAGTCAGCTGTGAAGCATGGAGAGCAAAGGTCAAACATAAATAGAGACAATATGCAGACACAGGAAAGGAAAGTTACATTAACAATTGGACTTACTATAAAACTACAATTGATGATCTATGCCCTAGAACTTCATAAATGAGTGATTGTTTATTGGCATGCTTCTGGAAAAGCTCTGTTCAGAAAAAAGGGTCACTTGTGTGTTAGTAGGGTCCAAAAGGGGAGTATGGTCATACTATAACTGGTTAAGCATGCCATAACAGGCGAGTAAGAAAAAAAAGACTTAAAGGCTTCTACAACCAATTATAGAAGAGTAGCGACTAAATCAAAGAAATCTTCCAAGATCATATTTATACTTATATTCTTTTCCAAATATTTCAGGCACTTGAAACCTTCCGCAACCATATTTATGATCTGTACATGTCCCCTCGCCTGTTTGAACCACTGTGGTTGACGATGATGTCGACAACCACATACAAGACAAAACTGTGTGAAAAGTTTATGGACACATTTGTGTCATTAGTCACCAAATTTGACACCAAAAGCTGTAAATTGTAAGTTGCCAGTTAAAATGTTTACGCGCTAAAAGTATTACAGCATTTGGTTATGTTATTGCTTTTTATTTTTGTGACTGTACATAATTTATTTGTTAAAAAATAAAAATGTAAAGGTTATCATTCTGCAGCCTTAACCTTTACCACTCTACATACAAAATTCTCGCAATTTCCACTGTCATAGCATTATTTATCATGACGTCGTTTAACTATTGTTTAACTTTGAGAGCCTGTAACATTTTTATTTGACAGTCTATTTATAGGATTTGTTTGTGAGTGGAGAAATAAAGAATTTGTTGGTGTTATTGTTTTTGTTGTGTGTGTGTGTTAGTTTCTGAGATAAAAAAAAAATTAAGGTGATAGTGTTGAAAAAAACGACACACTTAGACTCTCCCGCTTCCAGTGTATGTCGGTTGAGAAAAAAAATCAACAACAGCGGATTACCGATGTTTGCTGTAATGTCTATGTCTGTAACTTCGACTATAAACATAATTATTGTATCTAAATAAACAATCTAAATAGATCTATCTCAGAAAAATCCGTTGCAGGAACTTGACTCCCCCATTCTCAAAAATCGGTTAATCTACAAATCCAAGTGAAAAACAGAAGAAATCATTTTCAAATGCCTAAAACTAATTCCACGATTTTTTGTGCTGGTAACTAACTGAACAATATGAAAGAAGGAACTCTTTACAATTAAAGAACAGTATTGTTCAGACTATAACTACGTAGCCGTTAGTTTGATTACATTGGTAGATTGCTATGGAATGCAACTTAAGTCAGCCAGACTTGTTCGCTGCTCGATTTACATGATGTCAGTCGGCCAGACTTGTCGTGCGCAGCTCGATTTACGTGACGTCAGTCGGCTAGACTCGTTCGTGGTAAAGGTTAACCAGTTTAACCACTGGTCAAGAATGAAATGCTGAAGGCTTCAGTATACTAAGTCACATTTTGTGTGAGCTGAGGTTGCCAGTTCCCTTCCTCGCTGCCTTTTCCTTTCCTAACTAAATCATGTACCAATTTATTGCTGGGTCAACTGGAGTGTGATGGTTGCGGGAGTTGAACCCAATACCTTTGATGTGAAAATCTAGTCCTCTACAGCTACATTAATCAGGTGCTCTTTTATTTGTAACATCCTTTTAATATCCTTGTGGCCTGAGCACTTCTCACACATCAGAGACCAATGTTTGATGATCATTTGCATAATGCAGGAGTCTTGTGACCCAGGCACTTCTCTCACATCAGAGACCAATGTTTGATGATCATTTGCATGGTGCAGGAGTCTTGTGGCCAGAGCACTTGTCTCCCACATTAGAGACCAATGTTTGATGATCATTTGCATGATGCAGGAGTCTTGTGACCTGGGCACTTCTCCCACATCAGAGACCAATGTTTGATGATAATTTGCATGATGTAGGAGTCTTGTGACCTGGGCACTTCTCCCACATCAGAGACCAATGTTTGATGATCATTTGCATGATGTAGGAGTCTTGTGACCTGGGCACTTCTCCCACATCAGAGACCAATGTTTGATGATCATTTGCATGATGCAGGAGTCTTGTGACCAGAGCACTTCTTCCACATCAGAGACCAATGTTTGATGATCATTTGCATGATGCAGGAGTCTTGTGACCAGAGCACTTGCCTCCCACATCAGAGACCAATGTTTGATGATCATTTGCATGATGCAGGAGTTGTGACCAGAGCACTTGTCTCCCACAGAAGAGACCAATGTTTGATGATCATTTGCATGATGCAGGAGTCTTGTGACCAGACCACTTGCCTCCCACAGAAGAGACCAATGTTTGATGATCATTTGCATGATGCAAGAGTCTTGTGACCAGAGCACTTGTCTCCCACATCAGAGACCAATGTTTGATGATCATTTGCATGATGCAGGAGTCTTGTGGCCAGAGCACTTGCCTCCCACAGAAGAGACCAATGTTTGATGATCATTTGCATGATGCAGGAGTCTTGTGACCAGAGCACATGCCTCCCACAGAAGAGACCAATGTTTGATGATCATTTGCATGATGCAGGAGTCTTGTGACCAGAGCACAAGCTGGAGAAAAAATTAACAAAATAACTTGTTGCATTTATTTTTCTGTTATCTTGATCTTTAAAAGTGACATTTTCAACAGTTTTTAACATTAATAATCATTATTATTTAGATTTATCATTATTAATGATAAATAGAATCTTTTAGAGAAATAATATGAACAATTATTCTGCATAATATAATAAAAATGAAAATATTTATTACTATCTCTGTTAACTTTAAGATGTAGCAGAGCTCCTCACGTCCACTACACAACACTACAGCTCTTTATCCACAAAGACCCCTATGTGACAAGGATAAGAATAACACCACTGCCAGACAGAGAGCATGTTGTAAGAGGCGACTAACCGTGTGACATGTCATAATACCGGCCATGGCTATGTGGTTTGTTAAGAGTAGCATAGATGGCACCTAACAGTCTGCAGGTCTACTTTGCTTTAGTGTTTGAGTCTATTAAGCTAGACTTGCACATCGGCTAACCACCCTCCAAGAAACTGGTTGTTTACAGACTCTGCAGAGTCTTCTAAACCAGTATAAAGATGTTAAGCTAATTTGAAATAATTGTACTCTAAATCAATCTTCAAATTATTTGTAAATATTTCATGCACAAAAGATCTTTCTATGTTTCCCTGTCTAGTTTTGTGAGTACACTGCTGTCAGCTGTGTTAACACAACACCTTGCATGGGTAGCAACTGTCACACCTGCAGGGGGGACCCCGACCCACACTTACTTAGACAAGCACACAGCTAAATGGGTATTTATATATTTATACATTAATGCATGTAGAACCTTGTATGCAGAAAGTCAGTATATTAGATTTTTCAGTGATTTATTTGGTATTGACTTTAGTCACTTCTTTTCTTTTCTTGTGGTTTATGGTATCCAGTTTTATAATTTTTTCTTGGTAGTCTGTCTCAGGCTTCTTTTGTCACTATACAGCTAATCGTTCAAATGGGTCGGAGACAACCATGCTGTCTTTTCACGCTTTGTCTTCTTCTTGTTCACCAATATAATTTATTGTCTTTCTTTTGTTCACCAATATAATTTATTGTCTTTCTCTTGTTCACCAATATAATTTATTGTCTTTCTCTTGTTCACCAATATAATTTATTGTCTTTCTCTTGTTCACCAATATAATTTATTGTCTTTCTCTTGTTCACCAATATAATTTATTGTCTTTCTCTTGTTCACCAATATAATTTATTGTCTTCCTCTTGTTCACAATATTATTTATTGTCTTCTTCTTGTTCACCAATATTATTTATTGTCATATTAGTGGTAAGTCTCAGCTTAGTAACATTTGTTGTCTGTTTCAGGTTGATGCCCTAGCAAAAACACACCCATACAACCCTTTGTGGGCACAGCTTGGGTGAGTACAAGATGTTTTATGGCAGACTGGTTAATCAGAGTCACATCATTTTAGTTGTTACCAGCTGTTGATATAACTGCTTCATTAAATGTTCTAAGCTCTGAAGGTTCTCTGTAGACAAATGCTAATGTTTCTCTATTATTCATTCCTCCATTAATTTGATATGCCGCAACTATCTTTCTCTATAAATGCTCTATATGTTAACTGACATTTCTTATTTATGTTTTAAGTTATATCTTGGTATTTTATCATCTTTGTTACTTTTTATTACTATTACATTGTTACTATTACATTCATACTATTAATTTTGATTTGCTACTGTTAGTTTCTATTTGTTACTATTACATTGTTACTATAAGTTTATATTTGTTACTATTACATTATAAGTTTATATTTGTTACTATTAGTTTCTGTTTGTTACTTTTACATTGTCACAAATAGTTTATATTAGTTACTATAGTTAATATTACATTATTACTATTAGTTCCTGTTTGTTTCTATTACATTGTTACTATTAGTTTATGTTTGTTAATATTACATTTTTACAATTAATTTCTGTTTGTTAATATTAGTTTCTGTTTGTTACTCTTATATTGTTACAATTAGTTTAAATTAGTTACTGTTACATTGTTACAATTATTGTCTATTAGTTACTATTACTTTGTTACTATTAGTTTCAATTTTTTTACTATTATTTACTATTACATTGTTACTATTAGTTTCTTTTTGTTACTATTAGTTTATGTTTGTTAATATTACATTGTTACTATTAGTTTCTGTTAGTTATTATTACTATTAGTTTCTGATTGTTACTATTAGTTTATATTTGTTAATATTACATTTTTACAATTAGTTTCTGTTTGTTACTATTAGTTTCTGTTAGTTATTATTACTATTAGTTTCTGATTGTTACAATTAGTTTATGTTTGTTAATATTACATTTTTACAATTATTTTCTGTTTGTTACTATTACATTGTAACTATTAGTTACTTTTACATTGTTACAAAGTGGTACCTGAGTGGTATTCAAGTTTAAAAGAATAAGAACACTGTAACCTTCCAAGCATGTTGTAAAAGGGAAATAAAAGAGGATTGTGCATGGGGCAAGCAACATCATCATGTCAAACCATTGCTATATAAACCACCACTGCAAATGCTCAGACACAGATCAGCTGCAGTGGTGGTCTTATCCTTCACTTGTCATCTAATTACCATAAAACCTGTTTTAATTCAGTTAGGGAATGGTTCATATAATGCCACACCTTAATGAGTTTTCATTGTTTTCTTGTCAGTGATTTGTATGGAGCAATAGGACTTCCTCTCAAGATTTCGCGCACGGTTGTGGTCGGCAAGAAAGTTGATGTTGTCAAGCGCTTCTTGTATATGCTGAGCTATTTTATTCGGTGCAGCGAAGTACAGGAAAATTCTGACCTTCAGTGTCTTAGCAACATTGTAAACGATACTTTGTTTGAAATCTCGTTGTCGCCAACGCTTAGTGATAAGACACTAATCGATGTTTTGGATCAGAGCACAAGCCCCATAGGAGGTAATCCTTTTTTCACAAGGCAGAACAGCAGTAGCAGTGGTGGTGGTCATGCAGGCCATAAGCCTAGTGCTGTGGACATCCACTGGGGACACACGAGATACAAGTTGGATACACCTGTGGAAGAAGATGATCATTTAGCGAGGATTCATAGTGAACCATTAATGTCTCACATTGCCAGCCCCGGCAAGGTTCACAGCTCGTCTTGTTTGGAAAGAAGTGACAGTGGGTATAACGGAGCTAATTATGAATGTAGCTACGAGCATGAGCAACGGGAAATACATCCTAAATGTCTTGATCAAAATGAACTAGTGGGAAAAACTGCTTCCGAGGTAAACAGAAATGACAAAATTAAATATGTGCCTTCAGTTTCAAATAAAATTATTTGTGAAAGTGAGTATCTTTTTCCAGTGAACCATGTACATAGTGAACCCATCACTTCAGCGTCCAAACCTCATCATATTGACGAAACCAAACACTTCACCAACATTGCACATTCTCCTGTTAAGTCCCAAATCCAAGCTGTCTCTTCCAATACTGCTGCTGGTGAACCTACGGGTATGAGTGAACTCTTCAATTATGATGCTGGCACTTTTCCCGTTTCCTGCATTACAGCTGCCAGCGTGATTGAATCTCCCCGTAAAGAGTGCGTTGTTCTTGCTGGCAAGTCAGCCGCTCATACACAACAAGATACATCAGACTTTCCTAAACTGACAACTGAACCGGTCTCACGGTCACAGTCATTTTCAGATGGGAAGATCAAATCTAGACTGACCCTGCAGCTAGATAAGAGTCCAGAGGATGTTAATGATGCTGACCACAGAACTCTAACCTCATCTGCTGGGTCACCGTCACCATGGCTGTCAAATGAAAGTAAAAGGGAGACAGACTCAAACAAACCACTACTGACCTCAAGACAAACCAGTCAAGAATCCAAATTGCAGCAAGGGAGGCCATCTACACTTACTAAGAGCAGGTAATACTTCCCTTGTTATTTTTTTTATCAGTAAAAATAAATGTATAAAAGAGTTTTTATCAATATACTTACTATGACAATAAATACAACGAGACTGTGCTAGAAGGTAGTCTTTGAGTCCGCAAACATTTGATTGTGATTAATGTAAGGTTGTCTTATATCAAAGTTATGAAAATTGTCCCTTTTTTTAGTCTGTTTGTCTGCACACTTGATTGCAAGTATATACAAAATAGAATACCAGAGGAACGAAGAAGAAGCTATTGATTAAAGTTGGGTTTTTTTTGTTTAAATTCAATTGAGGTTCCTAATTATTCAATGTTTTCAATTTCTCTTGGTCAGATTATGACTGGATTTTATAAATTGACATATCCTTGGCTTGACTTAGTTAGTTCTCTTCTGTTAAGGGGTATTTTTCCAACTTCGCACTCAACACATAAAACTTAAGTTACTTGAACAGAATCCAACCAGAGCATATCCGTCGCTTGCCGTTGTTAGGAAAGAGTTTCTTCCTCCAAGGCCAGACAAATGGAACTAAACATGCATCTCAAAAACACTTGCAGATACCACTATATGGCATTGGGTCAAAGGACAGGAACCCACAGGCTGCTAGATCTTCTTTGTTCGTTCTCAATCTCCCGCTACCAAACCCTGAAAGGGCCTAAGTAGAACGGAATGCGTTGTGTCGTAGTTTACAGCTTGACTGCGATATTTGCACCTTTCGGTCCAACACATCCGACTTCAGCAAGCTGCTAGATCAATAACCAAACAACCAACCAAGGGGTGTTGAGGTCTTCTTTTCTTTTTCTTATCATTTGTACAGGATGGGGTAGCCGGCTACATGTTCAACCTTCCTCAGTCACCATTTATGACATGCCTGGCAAGTTAGTTTGACTTCTTCGCTCCCCTTTCGGCTCCAGTAATACATGAATGATTTGCTTATCCAAAAGAATTGCATTGGTATAGAAAATTACAAATTCATAGGCAAAAACAATACACATTTATCACCAAAGAAATAAGTGAAGTGTGCAATTATCTATATAGGCCTGTAAGAGCTTGATGAAATGACAACTCATTTTTCTGTCTATGGAACAGTAATTGTTTTTAAATCTTCAAAAATAGTTTTAGGGCTCTAAAGACCTCACCTATTCTCCTGTTGGTCACTTATATGCATGACAAACTGTAACTATTAAAACAGTGTACTTTTGGGGCAGCAGGTGTCATCAGGTATTTGTGACACAAATTTTGTAGACCTGTGAACAATTTTAAAAGCTATTTTCCTGCTGTTAGTGTATTTTTACATACATGTCCATGTTAGATAACATTTTTTAATGGTTGTAAGAACTTCACAAAAATACTTTGGAAAAACTGTTTTCTGTATGCTCATTATTTGTCTTTAGGTCCATCACACCCACAGAGATAAGTAGGCGGCGCCACTTGTCATCCACAAGCAGCATAGATTATGAAGCATTTGACCCTATAATTCACTGTAAAGAGATTAAAATACCAAAGTAAGTATGTCTTCTCAGTCTAAATGAACTCCATAAAAAGAATGGATATGTTGTAAAATTTGAATTTATTTGACCCGACACTGTAGTAGCCAAATAGCAAATAGGGTGGTATATTTAGGCATATCATGTTGAGAACTTTTATCATGTGTAACTTGAATAACCTTTCCAGTCTGGGCTAATTTTGCAGATTTGTGTCGTTCAGTCTTGACGAAAATGTTGAAATTGCGTGCGTCAAAGTTTTATTCAAAATTAAATGAATTATTATTGAACAAATTGAGCCAAAATTATGATCTAAACATCGTGAGACACATAATTAAACTAATCTCATCATGTCATGCACACATAGGAAATATGGTGTTAGGCCCATATTATTTTGTAACCCACAGCACTTAGTGTCAGCATCACGCCAGCCGCCTTTACTTCATAATAAAGATGATATATTAGTATGAAGAGTTAAATGTCATTAATGCAGAGGTGAAAATTGTTTTTTGTATTTAATAAATCTTATGCCAGCATGTTTCGCCGATATATCCGTCATTCCTGTACACCTACCTTTTGTATTATGTATCCCAGTCAGTCTAAATCTGGCGTACATTGAATATCCACCAGTAATCCAGATGCATGATCATTGGACTGATTAAATAATAAATCATTTCTACAGTCTTGAAACCTGACTTTCATTGCAATAAATGGGTAGACTATCAAATCTTGTATCACAATTTGTAATCGACCTAACGTAAATAATTGTACATTTCAACATCAATTGCGCATGCGTGGACACAACCATCATATAGAGCCATAAAAGGAAATTAAATTCATCAAATTAAATTACGAAACACAAACACATGTTTCAGCGGTCCATTTTGATAGAGACGGCCAGTGTCGGGTGGCACAAGCTGTAAAAAGAGTTAAAGCAGAGATGGGAAAATTCTGGCTGTTTTAGTGCATTATTTTGTGATGTGTATCTTGGAGTGTTTGGTTTAGTGCATCATTTTGTGATGTGTATCTTGGAGTGAGTGGTTTAGGGCATCATTTTGTGATGTGTATCTTGGAGTGAGTGGTTTAGTGCGTATCTTGAAGTGAGTAGTTTAGTGCATCATTTTGTGATGTGTATCTTGCAGTGAGTAGTTTAGTTCATCATTTAATGATGTATATCTTGGAGTGAGTGGTTTAGTGCATCATTTTGTGATGTACATCTTGGAGTGAGTGGTTTAGTACATCATTTTATGATGTGTATCACCTGCATCCACATCAGTTTTCAGCACTCACTGATTGGGGAAACATAGCTCCTCAATAAATCCTTTGAAATCACCATAGAGCACTGCACTGTTCTTTTATAAGATCGGCATATCTGTTAGTTTCCACTAATGTATTTACTACATCTACATAAACAAACTAAACAGATCTACCACACAAAGATCTTTGCAACAACTTAACTTCACCATTCTCAATAGTGAACTGGCTCCAGTTAGCGTGAAGAAGATAATAACATGTTTCAAATTCATTTTTAATTTAGCACAAAAAGACTTTTCGCAGTTCAAATCTGTGAAGAAGGAAGTGACATCTTTGTCATAACAAACAGCCTTAATTTTAGTCAATTTCTATGGTAGCCTGGTTGTTCATTCATACAATGATGCGAAGCCAGGTCTTGACAATGGTTTTAAAATGGACATTTTTTTGGCAGGTGCTAGCTCTCGATACTGGATTGAATAAGGTTAATGTTTGTTTCAGCTCCCTTACAGAGTCTGGACAGTGGCATATCAAAGCATTTGACCGCAACTTTGGCCATTCATTACTGGCAGGCTATACTGATCACTACATGTCAGACTTTGTCCTCCATGGCACCTCAGACACTAGCTTCAAGTCCCACTTGCTAACTGATCTTCAGATGGCTGTGAGGGTAAGTGAAGTATGCTTATATTGACAATGATCACAAAGATATTATAATTTTTACTTTATAAAAACATAAAGCAACAACCAGGAGACTTTTCCATGCCATAAACCTAGGTTTTTTCAGCTACAAAAAAATTGTAAAGAAAACAAAGATTGTTTACCGCTCCACCTATATGCCATTCCTGACTTACGGATGTGGACAATGACCATGACCCAGAGAAGCCAGTTTCAGGTCTCAAAAATGAAGTATTCAAAAAGATGATCCAAGTGACAAGAAGGGACAAGGTCCACAGCTAGACAGTGCGCCATGATCTTGGAACCTGGTGAAACAGTCTCAGTCTCAATGGTTTTGCCAAGTCTGGAGAATGGGAGGGGACCGGCTGCCGTAACAGGCAGGTGAAGCCAAGAAATAAGGATGCAGACCTCTAGGATGACACAGGGTTCACTGGGAGGATAACTTTCGACAGTCACTGAGAACTGAACTGGAACCTTGCTGAAAGAAAGACTGCAGATAGAGCAGGCCTCTACACACCAGAGTAGAATGGATCAACTAAGTGAAGGAAAATATATACAACGAACAACAGAAATTAAATTGAAATAATAGGCACCCTGGTTTTGAATCACAAACATCCAAGTGAAGAAAACGCCTTGCCACAAGAAAGAGAGAGTTAAGGCCAGCTGAACATCACCTCCTCCCCCAAAATGTTTCCACTGGCCTTGACTGTCCTTGGTCCTTTGTAACTGTTATCAATTCATGATTCTAGGATCACAAACAAGTAAGAAATTGAATAATAAATATATGGTATTTTTTATATTTGATGGAAAAAAAGAAACCACTGCCCCACAGAGAGCATGTCATAAGAGGCGACTAACTGTGACATCGATCATGGTTAGGTGGTTTGTTAAGAGCAGTATAGATGGCGCCTAACAGGCTCCAGGTCCACTTTGCTTTTAGTCCATTAAGTTGGACTTGCACATCGGTTAACCACCCTCCGCAGCACTTGTCTCAACGCAGCATAGTAATAAGCTGCTCGAGCCTAGCTCGATAGGCAGGAAATCCTCCTCCCGTCTACATCCAGCTCATACCAGAGCTGGGACATGCACAGGGCCTTCTGCCCCTGTAGAAGTACAGGTCGACTGAGAACTAAGATTGAAAAAAGAAACTGAATTTTAAATTTGTGACGTTATGTCGTAGTTTACAGCTGGACTGTGATTTTTAGCCTGGTACATCCAATTTCAGCACAACATTTTTGGGACCAGAATTGTCATCCCTATTTGATCCCTAATCTTTTAACCAGGCTGCATGGTTGCAGTCTTCTTCTTCTGCTGCGTTCGTTCTCAATCTTCCGCTAGCAAGCCTTGAACAAGACTTTGCGAGTAGCAGTATGTAGTCCGGAGAACGGAATGTGTTGTGTCACTAGTTTACAGCTTGACTTCGATATTTGTACCTTTCGGTCCAACACATCTGTCTTCGGCAGGGTTGCAGTCTGTTTTCAGGGTTGCCACTTGGAGACGAAATAGGGTCTTGATCAGTTATGGGTCACTGGCCTTGATGCAAGCAGCGAGCTATGTGTCGTTGGCTGCCATCAGCTCATTCACTGCTGCACCTTTGGCCCCAATGGTAATGTACAGGGAAGCCAATTCAGATCTAACATCTCATTTTGTATCACTGACTTACTAAATTCATTGTTATTTGCCCTACAGCATTCTGTGTTGGACGAGCCCATTGATGAAGCAGTGGTTGTAATAGCTGATACAGACAATTGGTAATTTGATTTAATTTATTATATTGCATTTTTGAATCAAAATGTCAATGCTATATTTTTGTATTTATTTTGGTAAAGAAGTAATTTGCAGAAATGTGACTGTGTTGAAGTTATACACAGGTTTCTTATGTAGAGAGTTTAATTAAGATTTTTACAACTGTTTTCATTGGTTCCTTCAAATGTATATCTTACTGTATGTGCTGACTGAATCTTGCATATGTATATTACTCTTATCTACCTGTGTGGTTTCTGTTAGAGTTCTGTGCATGACAGAGATGAAAACAGGACCACTGCCTCGATGAACATATATTGTAATAGGTGATTAATAGTGCAGTCTAACCGGTTCTGAAATCAGATTTGTATTGCAGCATTCCACATGTACAGTCAGGGTTGTATTCTTGCGATACATTGGTTTGACTTGGTCTTAAGCGACGAAGTCACCTGATGACAGGCCTTGAAAGCACACTCACCATGCTAGACTGTTGACGACCCTATTTGGACATATGGCCCACCTTTCAGATCATTCCCCGCCCAGCAGCTCTTAAAGCAGGCCATGAACATCAAGAATGGGAAACAACTTTCTCCATCATGGTCCAAACCTGCAGCTGTCCATGCATTACATCATTAGGCCAAATCAGAAAGACATCATCCTCATGCAGCAACTCATCGTGGACAATTAGTTTGACAAACCCTTGTTGCCTAAGTGGTCTATCTAATATGGTAAAGTACTGTCCAGCTCATGACATTACAAGTTTGGTCATTCACGCAGACCAAAAGCCAGATAAGTGTGGAGAAGCCTTCTAAACTTGAAAGAGACCTTTAGAAACAATACCTCATGTAAAATACAGGATATGAGTGCCTAGAGCTGCCAAGACCCTTCTTCACCACAATGTGGTGATCCTGGATATTAGGGCAGACTGGCTAAGGAAAGGGATTGAAGAGGGAAGTCTAACCCAGAACCCAAAATTGCCATGCTAAGAAAGATGTGTTGGTCCCAAAAGGTGCAAATATCGCAGTTATGCTGTAAACTGCGACACGAGGCATTCTGTTCTCTGGACTACATCCTGCTACTTGCAAAGCCTTTTCATAAAACAAAGAAGACGAGTCATGTGTAGGTTGTTCTGTTTACTGAGTTATGTGTAGTCACCTGATGAACATGCCTCGAAAGCACACTCACCATGCTGGACTGAGTTTTTGTCTGTTTTAACAATTGTTTATTATAGGACAATTAACTTTTGTTACTATAAAATACTTTTCATGCTTTACCTGTTGAGGAAATTTATATATCTTTGACTTTCAGGACTGTAGAGGTGGCCAGTAGTAAAATGATGGGTATCTCACCATCAGGATGCACAACATGGACATCTTCAAAGCTTGTTGCTGATCTTATAGAGTCTGTGGTGGAAATTTCCAGGCTGAAGATGAGTGCAGAGTTTGTAAGTGCAGTTTTGGATGTATTCATTGCTACTATGACAAAACATAAATGGGATTTATTTTTATGCATAATTTTTTAATGACTTTCTTTAAATTTTTCCAAGTAAAATGAACACGTCTGCAAAATACAGTTCAGGCTTAACTTCATTATTATTTGTTACATCTTGTATGTGCTCAGTTTCTCTCTCTCTTACTTCCTTATGTATTTTCCCTACCTTCCTTAAATTGTTTGTTCTGAACTTCATTTTGTGGTAGGCATGTATATATAAAATAAATGCGGTGTTTTATTATATTTTATTTGTTGTTTAAAGTGCCTCCGCTTGAATATTTGTAATCATCTCTCATTCTTCTTCTTCTTCGTACGCAGTCAGACAGTAACCATTATTTATTCGAAAAAAGCGGCGGTCATCCTGAGGCTGTCGCCACTGCCATAGAGCTTGTCTTGCAGTTCCACTGGTGATGGCCACATCTGCTCTCTCTGATCCTCGTATGTCGGGCAGTTCTGCAGCAGATGTTCAGCGGTCATTTTACCAGTACCGCACGGGCATTCGTCGGTACACCCTATCTTCAATTTGTTGAATAGGTGGTACCTCAGTCTATTGTGGCCAGTGCGAAGTCTGAAGACAACGACCTGCTCTCTTCGGTTCAACTGGTAATAGGCATCGTTTTTGGTGTAACCAGTATGTTCGGTTTCCCATTTGGTCATGTATCTGGCTTTGATAAGCCGTTTTGACTCTTCGTACGTCATACTAGTATCTGTTTGTGCATCTCTCATTAAAAGCATTGTTATAGTTTCACATCAGACTTTATTGGATTGTCCTTACAGCCCTTTATATTGACTGCTTTCATTGGATGCCACAAGTTGTTTTGACACAAAATACTGTAATAGCCATGTCTCTTTCAGCTGACATTTCCTATAAACATTTACATATTCACATAAAGACTGAAATCATACGTTGGTACAGTTGTTTAGTATATTCAACAATAGAAACACTTGCTGTGAATTTAATTTTTTTTAAATATTACATAATTCAGAAAGAGGCAGTTCTAATTTTAATATAACATTATGCTGTTGACAAGATGGTGTCAAGTAGGCTGGGCAGCTTTCTTGTTGATAAAACATGTACTGGACAACAGCCCATGATCAGAGCCTGCACTCCTCTCTTCAACTCCACAGTACTACCTGCAATATGCTATGGGGTGGAAACATGGTCACTCACGAAAAAATGGAGTCCAAACTCTAAGAGACCAAAGCCTCCATTGAGAGACACATAGTTGACCTCATGCTTCTTAGCTAGGGTCTACACAAAAGGTCTACACAATTCTGACATATATCGATTTTCCCAGGTAAAAAATGCGTTTGTTTATTCAGACAAGGAGAGAAACTGAGACACTAGTCTAGTCAGGCACAACATACTGTCCAAGATGACGTGTCAGGGTCAGGCACAATACACTGACCAAGACCACAATCTCTCTTCCATGTAGTGTTCTCTGGAAACAGGCTCTTTTCAAGGCAGCCTGGCTGACGAGATGTGGATCGATGTGATCCCCATAGTAGTGAACACCACACAGATGAAGTCAAGTATGGCACAAGTGCCTGGAGGACCGTGGCCCACCTTCAGCAGCATGCTCGGGATGTGAGGAAAGCTACTACAAACCGCCACTTAATGTCCTTTTCAGGATGCACAAAATAGTAAACTTACTCATTGTGGGCATTAAATAACAACAAAATACAGACAAGATCAAACATTGTTGATGTGTTTGTCTGTTCCACCATCTGGACCATCTGGTGTAACTGTGCTTCCAAACAACATTCTTTAGTTGCTTCTTTGCAACATGCACAGGCAGCCCACTCTAGTGAGTAGAGTTTGGAGAAGGAAATAGCTATGAAAAAATGTATCTATAATCAGTCAAATACAGTATGTTGTTTTTTTGCAAATAGGAACTGTTCATATTGATATCTGTATCCAGTCCCTCTCTGAGAGCCAACAGAGTCTCTCTCAGAGAGGGACTGGATACAGATACAGTTACAGAGTCTCTTAACGCAGCTCTCATAGATACTGCAACAGAGATCCTGGGATGCCACCAAACAAAAAAGAAGCCATGGGTGACCAAAACATTCTAGACCTTTGTGATAAAAGAAGGTCACTGAAAAAACACAATCACCCACCGGAGGAGGTTGGCAGTTATAAAGAGGTCAAGAAAGCCATACAACAAAAGATGAGAGGCGAAAGAAACGTGGATATGTGAGCAAAGCACAAACATCGAAGAGAGACTAAACAGAAATGATGCCAAAGGAGCATACAAGGTTGTCAAAGAACTGGTAACACCAAGACAAAGCAGGAACCTTATGATCCATAATAAAAGCGGCAAGTGCCTTATTGAGGAAAATGACGTACTGGCACGATGGACAGAGTACTGTTCCGAGCTTTATAACTATGAAGGGCAAAACGAATCTGAGAAAACAATCCCCCAACATCAACAGATATAGAAGATAACCGATAACGAAGGAAGAGGTAATTGCAGCGGTAAAGACATTGAGAAGACAGAAGGCGGCCGGCGTGGACAATATACCAGCAGAGCTCTTACAAGCAGGTGGAGAGGTAGTGGTGGAAGGCCTGACACACATCTGCAACAAAATATGGGCGACAGGAGACTGGCCGGACTTATGGACGAAATCAATGGTTATACCGTTACATAAGTCTGGAAACCTAAAGCTGTGCCAAAATTATAGAACAATAAGCTTCATCAGCCACCCTAGCAAGGTCATATTAGATTAATCCTTGACCGATTGAAACCCCAAAGCAGAGAACATCATTGCCGAGGAGCAAGCAGGGTTCAGACAGGGAATACGCACTACAGAACAGATATTTCATTTAAGGCTGCTAAGCGAGAAATATCTAGAACAGCAGCAAACACTGTATCATGTGTTTGTGGATTTTAAGAAGGCGTTTGATAGGGTATGGCATAAAGCGCTTTGGGCAACCATGAGGATGTATAATATCAACGGAAATATTATAACAGTCCTTGAACACCTGTATGACAAGGCGTCTAGCACCTTTCTTGTGAATGGGAGGTGAAGGGACTGGTTTCGCACATCAGTTGGTATGAGACAGGGGTGTACACTCTCTCCAACTCTTTTCAATATATTCCTTGAAGGAATTATGAATGAGGTACTTGGAGGTCACGTTGGTACTGTCAAGATAGGGGGCCGAACGATTACCAACCTTTGTTTTGCAGATGATATTGGCGGGTTCAGAAGCAGAACTCCAGGAATGGGTCAGAAGGCTCGATGAAACAGCTCTTGACTATGGTATGGAGATAAACGCTGGAAAGACAAAATTAATGACCAACAACGCCATGGAGATAAACGCTGGAAAGACAAAATTGACCAACAACGCCACAAGGCTTCAACAGCAGGATAAAAGCTAACGGTCAGGAACTTGAAGTGGTTGACCGTTTTAAATATCTTTGGTCGATTGTCAGTGATGAAGGATCAAAATGTGAGGTGTTGGCCAGAATAGCACAGACAATAGCAGCGCTTGCACAGCTTAACAAAATCTGGCAAGATAAATGGTTAGCACTACGCACGAAAATCAGATTAATGTGGCTGTCACCAGTGGCAACACTAGACAAGCTCTATGGCAGTGTCGACAGCCTCAGGATGACAGCTGCTTTCTTCGAACATATACAAGTTGACGTCTGACAGCGTACGAAGAAGATTAATGCGTACACTGGTCCTGTCAATATTCCTCTATGCGTGTGAGATATGGACAGTTACAGCTGACCTTCAATGAAGGATACAGGCCTTGGAGATGAGATGGAGGACAACATAAAAGAATGGACCAGTCTCCGGCCAGAAGAGTCACAGGCAGCGGCATCTGACAGAGAGGGGTGGCGTGGGGTTGTCTTCATGTGTCCCCCAACGACCTCACCGGTTACGGGATGACCTGACCATATTGATATAAATTTTTTGCGTTCGCTTATTTCTCTAATCCCCAAACGCGGGTTGCGTTGCACTGTGGTTTTTCTAAATTTTGCGCCTGTTGGTCCAGTACATCTGACTTCAGCATGCATTTTATGTAAGGGTCTGCTTCCTCTTGCATTTTCCAAGGGTTTGCTTCCCTGGGGTAACGACTGGTGCTGTGATGGGGATCGAACCCAGCACCTTCTGGTTGTGAGCAGTGTCACTAAACCCTTTCGAGTCCTTGATAATTTTGCAGAATTTGGTCTTTCAGTCCGAGGCAAGCTACACAACTTCATATGTCAAATAGTTTTATCCAGAATAAAATGAATAAATATTGAACAAATTGAGCTAAAATTATGATCTGAACTTCGTAAGGCGCATACAATTAAACTACATATGACATGAAGTATTCATAATAAAGATGAAATATTATTATGAAGCATTAAATGGTATTCAAGTGTAAATTTGAGAGGGGGAAAATATGTGTGTACTCACTATTTTGTGATTAATTTTGCATTAATCCCTCAATTCCATTTCGACATGCCCTTACATCTGTATCCCAGTCTGAATCGGATTGTGTTGAACATCCACGAGTCATCCAGATGCATGATTGTTGGTCGGATTTAATAAATAATTTCTTGCGTCTTAGTTCAACTTTTGTTGTGCCAGACTTTGAAGCTTCACCACGTTGTTAAATATTTACTTATCGCATTTAACTATACACTAAATGGCAACTGTGCATGTGTGAATTGTCGGTCATCTTGTAGGTTGCTTCAAAACTTGAAATTCTGCAAACTAAGTAACAGAGCACAGAAGCTGGTCAAATTGGGTGGAAATTGGTGTTTTGTGGTCATTGATTTAGATCGATTGGGACTGTAAATGGTTAAATTGTCGTTTGACCGTTTGCCATTGCCATTGCTGAGGTAGTCGAGTGATTTTAACGACTGAGTACTACTGACAGCTTTGCAACTGCTGTCGCCATGTCGTATGTGTACTGACTATATATTTTTTTCACCCCAAATAAAAAAAACAACATATGCGTTACTGAGGATTTGATCCGCTGCTATCCATGCCAGCAGTCAGGCATTGAAAGGGTTAAGTAAATGCAAATGCTGTTATATGTAGAATATATATTTTATGAAGTCTTGCTAACTTAATCTTCATACAGTGCTTGATGCATCTGGAGGATCGACTACAGGAGATCTACTTTAAGAGTCAAATATTTTCTGAAAATTTGCGTGCTACTACCACGTACAGCCAACGGGAGCTTACTGCTATGCTAGGGTAAGTGAGATAAACACATTTTTATAATGTGAGTTACAACTCATGCTAAATGAGGAAATGAAAGCCTTTGGGACAACCTAGCAAGAGTCTACTTCTTCTTGGATCCTGGGCGAAAGAGAAGAAGCAGTCTGTGATCATCATTCTTGGTGGCATTTTCCAAAGCAGTTACAAAATCTCTCTACTTCACTCAGCAGCCACCATCCTTTGTATGGTGTTTCAACCTCTACCACCATATTTTTAGTGTTTCCACCTCTGACACCTTATTTTTGTGTGTTTCCACCTCTAAAATCATGTTTTTGTGTTTCCACCTCTACCACCATAGTGTTAGTGTTTCCACCTTTAAAATCATGTTTTTTGTGTTTCCATCTTTAAAATCATGTTTTTGTGTTCCACCTCTACCACCATATTTTTTTGTGTTTCCACCTCTAAAATCATATTTTTGTGGTCAACCTCTAAAATCATGTTTTTGTGTTCAACCCCTAATATAATGTTTTGGTGAATCCCCTTCAAAAATCAAGTTTTGGGTATTCCGCCTCTTATGAATTGCTGTTTCTGCAGCACAGATGCCTTTTATATGGATAAAGGTTTAGAAATAAAACCAGAGAAATATGGCTGAATGGATGGACAATAGGGCATTGGGTCACATCGTATTTAGCTAAATGTAACAGCCCAAAAATAATATGACATAAATAAACTATACAAAAGAAAACAAAGTCTCGTCTTTCTATTCCGACCAGGACACAGTAGAGCCAATAGCCACATAAAATGCATCAACCCTCAGCACCGGCACTTGTGCAGACACAAACACCTACTCATTGAGTGCAAAGCGCTTGCAGTATGAGGAAAAGATTTTTTAAAGGCGCCCAGAGAATCGCAAATACACTGTATGACACAATGAAACAACTGAAGAAAACCCTGTATTTATATAAGAATGGCATTGAACTGCCAAGAGCAGGTTTGCTCAGTAGCTGTGGAATAGCAACAACATAGAGACATGTTCAAGCTTTGTATTAAAACTTATGTGCCTTTTGTTGTCTGACTCTTACTGACACAGAATTGCCATGACCTGCTGGCATAGCTCTAGAGATGTCAAAATACTCAAGTTGTCATACTATGCCAAAGGAAAGTCTCCAGTGATGAGTGGAAGAGTCAATGAGAGAACCAAAAATAGAACATGAATAAGGAAGCTACCTTTGATGATTACAGCCCTCTGAATATAAATGCAAAAGTAGTTCCATAGCAGGCAGTGCCTGTGCAGGGGGGGGATGAAGTGTTAAAGACTTTATTGTACTAGGCCTCTGTCGAAGACGGATGTGTCGGACGGAAAGCTACAACTATTGCAGTCAATCTGTAAACTAGCAACACAACACATCATGTTCTCCAGACTACATCCTGCTACTTGCAAAGTCATGTTCAGGGCTTGGTAGCAGGAGATTGAGAATGAACGCAGAAGAAGAAATACTAGGCCTAAGCTTTTTATGAGAGGTTGTCAGTTTCCTTCCTCACTGACTTTCATTCCCCAACAGTAAACCAGTTATCCATTTACAGCTGGAGCATTTAAATGACATATAATGAATCTTGTACCTTTGACATGAGAAGCGGACGTTCTGCCACTCAGAAGCTTCTCAAACACAATAGATCTCCAACTTTGTCTCTTGTCTTGATGGCAACAAGTGATAGCCTTTTTCCTGTCCATCTCTTGATGTTAACCTCCCACTTAAAGCACTGTCTTCCTGTGGCATGTTTCCCATCTACTTTTCCTTCCTGTACAGTTTTCAAAATATCTTAACTGTTTGATTTTGTTCATTTATTCTCTTTTTAATCATAACATTCTGTTTGTAGCCAAAACTTCTCCATGACTTCGTTATTTGTTTTCTTATCTTTCCACGAGATGCGCCCCATTTTCTATATATCCTTATTAGAAGGGCTTCAGCCACTTCACCAGATGTTTGTTCATATTTTTATGCTATACAGTAATAACGAGTATACATAACACTTGATTACTCTCATTTTTAATTTGAATGTTGATGTCTATGTTGTTGTTGTTGTTGTTGAAATGTTTTAGCTATTCTCATCCTGATTATTCCTGCAACTAATTCTCAATTTCACTATCACCAGGTTTGAATCCAGTGATATGCCTTTACTCCTGGCCATAGCAGGGACTCTAACACCAAACCAACTGCATGGCACCTAGAAACGAGTCTGTGCCAATGTGAGAAAGACAAACAAACAGAACATGTTTACCAAGTATTTCAGCTCCATGACAAAGACAGAGTAACATCTTGACCCTTTCCAACCAAACTGTTTGGGGGAAACTATACTGTGACAAGAGAAGCCTGCAGCAGACAGTCAAGTTTATGAGAGAAATTGATGAGGCCAAATGAGAAATTAACTGTATTGCTACAAAAGAATCCTGCAGCAGACAACCAAGTTTATGAGAGAAATTGATGAGGGTATTTGAGAAATTAACTGTATTGCTACAAAAGAATCCTGCAGCAGACAACCAAGTTTATGAGAGAAATTGATGAGGCTATATGAGAAATTAACTGTATTGCTACAAAAGAATCCTGCAGCAGACAACCAAGTTTATGAGAGAAATTGATGAGGCTATATGAGAAATTAACTGTATTGCTACAAAAGAATCCTGCAGCAGACAACCAAGTTTATGAGAGAAATTGATGAGGCTATTTGAGAAATTAACTGTATTGCTACAAAAGAATCCTGCAGCAGACAACCAAGTTTATGAGAGAAATTGATGTGACTATTTGAGGTGGTGAGAAAATTCAGAGACAGACTGTCAAATTAATTGAGGACCTGAATGTTTGAAAGTAGCAGAAGAAAAAAAGTACAGGGAGGAGTCAAAATATAAACTAATTTGGTATATTCTGTTAATAAAAAAGGAAATTACGGTTACTTTTTGCCTCCCCTTCATGCAGCTTTGTTGATATTACTTAGAAGTGATGCCCCTTGTAATCCAGTCAATAAGTTGCTAGACAAAGCATAGCTTTAAGAGATCTGTGGGAGATACAAGTTTGGATATCAGCAGTATTTCATTAGTAAACTTGTATTTATTTTACAGACAATACTGCCTGGGGTTTTCAGTTTTCAGGCCATTTAACATTTCTTTTTATGAAAAAAAAAATAAATAGGGAATAAGTATTTATAGCAGCTTAATCAATCAATCAAAACCTATCAGCTCCCTGTGGATCACAGATCTTCAACAATTGTACACCATCCAGCTGTCGTGATTCATACATTCTATCTCTCTTCATATCTTTCTTATCCTTTTATGTATGTCTCGAGCTCTCTTCTCCATGAGGATTCCTAAGCCAACAGCATTACATTTTTATCAACTGGTTTCCTTACCGTGTTTCTATTCACAGCTAGCGTCTTCTCCACACCTCCCAATCAATTCTTGCTTCTATGGATCTTACCCAACAGTTTCATATTAGTGGTCTTGTCATTGTCATATCATTTCAGTTCCTCTATTCCGTGCAAGCACCCTTTTATAAAAGTGTATCATCTTGGTTGTTGTATTTGTTGTGTTCGTTTTTCCGAGCTGTGGCATAGAATTAAAACTGACTTTACATTTAAGTTGAAGACTTATTTTTGTGTTGGACTTAATTTCCCTAGATTTCCATAAATTTCCTAGTGCGATGAAAACTACACTTGCCTTTTGTATTCTTATTTTGATATCTTTATCTGTTCCTCATGCTTTGTCTACTTTTAGCAACATAAACTTTGATGAAATTTGCCAAGATAATGATATGTTAGTCTCAGGTTATATTTAAATTCATATTGCCACCAGTAGTTAATATAAATAGGTGCAATTTTTATTCATAATAAATGATAGCATACTAATAACCGTCCATCATGATGACAACATAAATCAGACATGTTGTGTTGTGTATCTTTAGTGAGTCCAAAGGTCACTGCATAGTTTGATTCTAGCACAGAATCCCCTTCCACATATGTAACATATAAGGTCAGAGTTGGACATATGGGTGGGTGTAATTTTGTTTGTCTTTCCACACAGCACGTTTTCTCTGAGCCCCATGAGTATTACAGGAGTACTAATATGTAAGCTTACTATTGGCATAGAGGGTCAAAGTACATTTCTTTCACTGCAAAGAAACTTGGTGGCAGGTCACTGCATAAATTTCACCCATCTGCTCTAGGTTAACGCTGAAGGTCCAGCATAGTGAGGTCTCTATCACTTCATCTCCTAGGATCTACCTCTTCTTATCATACATTAAGCAAACTGTTATAGATAAAACTAGACATTTTAGATGTGAATGGAAATAAAACGGCGATAAGACACATTTTCTATGTGAATGGAAATAAATGGGGTGATAAGACAAGACATTTTTTATGTGAATGGAAATAAATGAGGGATATGACTAGACATTTTAAATGTGAATGAAAATAAATGTGGAAAGTGACTAGACATTTTAGGTGTGAATGGAAATAAATGTGGAAAGTGACTAGACATTTTAGTTGTGAATGGAAATAAATGTAGGAAGTGACTAGACATTTTAGTTGTGAATCGAAATAAATGTGGGATATGACTAGAAATTTTAGATGACAATGGAAATAAATGTTAGATAAGATTAGCCAGTTAAAATGTAAATATAAATAAATATTTGATAAGCTGCCCTCCTCTGCTCTATAAATTCCCCTGGCAGACACAGCAATGGCTATAAATGTCGCAATGTTTTTTTTTTTGGCACAGTTTAGCAATCTTTTTATCAGTACCACAGTTATGTTGTTTTTACGGATCCAGCAGCATCCGGGCTCTCGCCCTTCGGCCCAATGCCATATAATGGTATCTGCACATTTATCAGCTGTTGTCTGGTGCTATACAACGTTTTCCATGTATCTGGCCACTGAGGAAGAAGCACAGTTATAGTTATTATGTGTAGCTTTGAACAGATGGTATTTCAATCTGTTGATATTTGTACGAATCCTGAGGATTACTTCTGTTGAAATGGTCATATGCAATTTGTTGGTATTTGGCCTGTTTCTATATCTACTCAAGGGGTACCTCTTACCTTCTTCAAAAGCCTTATAGAATTGGTATTTCACTTTGGCATGTACATTTTTTAAAATTTGTCACAACCGATCAATACTATGATAGACAATCCCTAAATAAGATATGCATATCATGTTAATTGGGGCAGTACTTTCTTCTTTCCATTTCCATGGAAATGAGTAATTCAATTTTCTAATCCCTATATTATATTTGTGATTGTTTTTAATAGCTTTATTTCAAATCTTGATGGCTATACAATTTGTAGGTTCTTGGTCTGTGTTACTGGTAGTCTCTGAATAATGTATGAGTTGTAGGGTCTTCTACTCAAAAGTGGTTTCAGGCAGCACCTATAAAAAAATGTGATATTAATTATAATTAATACAGTACCTATAGAAATAAAGTGCTGCTAATTAGTATTGTAACTATACAAATAATGTGATGTTAAGATGGTACCTATAGAGGCAATGTGATCTTCATTAATGCAGTACCTTTCGAAATAATATGATCCTCATTAATGCAGTACCTTTAGAAATAATGTGATATTCATTAATCTAGTACCTATAGAAATAATGTAATGCTAATTATTTTACAGATGTGTGTCTGTTTTATTGTAAGTTTTATTGAAGATAAAATAAATTAATATTGAACAAATTGAGCTAAAATTATGGTCAAAACATTGTAAGACACAATTAACTAAATGAAATATTTATAATAAAGATTTAAAGTTAGTATGAAGTGTCAAATTACATTAATGCACAGGTGGAAACTGGAGAGAAAATTTTTTTCATACCCTCCTCGCCATGTATTTTGGCAATATTTCTATCAATTCCTTTACACTTACCTTTCATATTATGTGTCCCAGTCAAAGTCTGAATTGGGCATGTGTTGAATATCCAGATGTGTGATCATTGAACTTATCATAATAAATCATTTCTCAGGTCTTGAAGCCCAACTTTACTTATGAAAAGTTAAACAAGGTTCAAACATCGTAACTTTTGTAAATGTCTGCCTAATGGAAATAAAATTACAGTTAAATGCCAATTGCTCATGCATTGATGCAACCGTTGCTCAGAGCCATACAAAAAATTTAATTCCACAAACTAAATCATGAAACACAAACGCATATTTCAGAGGTTGAATTCAGGTGTGATTGTGTTGGATATATTTTTATGCTCATGTGTTATGGGGACTTGAAAAGGGAGCAAAGTATGACATGTTGGCCATGTCATCAGAGATTACTATGAAAGGTTGAGCATGGGGCTGGCAACGCCAACTTGTATAAGCTATACGCCACCAGACTGGACTTTCTGCTGACAACAGGCCTACAGATCTAACATAACTAGTGAACCTGAACACAGAAGAGGTTTGGACTTTGTGCTGACAATGGGCCTGACACGACTGGACTTTGTGCTGGCTTGTAGATCTAGCATAACCAGTGAACTTGAACACAGAAGAGGTTTACACAGACACACCATAATAGAAAGACTAATCCAGTCATCTTTAATTTGTTCATTTTGTAGAAAGCATTTGGGTAGTGATCCAGTTTAAAAAATAAATAGAAATAAATTCATGTTTGAATATATTTAAATTTTTGGTCATTGTGCAATATTTATATAAATAAATATAGGCAAATAAAGCACAGTAGGATCTCATCTTACAATGGTGTAATGTTCTTTTAGATTCGGTCTAAAGGTGAATCATCGTCAAACGAATTATTACATATTTTAATGGAATGTGTTGCTGATTTCTACGTGTTTAAAAACATTTATTTTCAAATTAAATTGTTTATCTTGGCTTGCCTTTGTTCATTCTCAATCTCCCGCTACCAAACTAAAAGGGCTTAAGTAGCAGAATGTAATCCAGAGAACGGAATTTGCTTGACCGCGATATTTGCACCTTTCGATCCAACTTCAGCAATCATTTTTTGAGTACCAGATTAGCATTCCCTCTTCGATCCCTTCTCCTTAGCCAGTCTGCCCTGCTGCAGCCTGTTATCCATGGCACCGCGTGTAGGTGTAGAAGGGTCTTTCTTGGCAGCTTTGTTTCGCTGACCCTGACACTAGCAGTCAGCTATGGGTCGCTGACCACTGCAGCTCATGCGCTGCTCAGCATCTTGATCCCAAATTAAATTGTTTCAATATGCATATTTTGTTAATAGTAAAAATGATTAATTATACATAACAGATACATATGATTAGCTTTGTAAACATTCTAATGTTGAAAAAAATGTTTCACCAATGTCCAGACTGCAGTTCGATATCATTGAGGGAAGAATGCTGTTTCGACCAAAACAGTACAGACTGCGGTTCGATATCATTGACTGAAAGATGCAGTTTTGATTGTTTGTGATCCTCTCTTGCAAGATTCTTAAGCAAGGGGGCATCATATAACTAATGCCAGATATTTCTGTAGAACTACTCGACACGATATATGCATATCCAATCTCCCAACAACAATTTTTTGTTTAAACATGATTGTAATACTTCTTCGTTCATTCTCAATCTCCCGCTGCCAAGCCCTGAAAAAGGCTTTGCAAGTAGTAAGATGTAGTCTGAAGAATGGAATGCATTGTGTCGTGGTTTACAGCTTGAATGTGATATTTGCACCTTTCGGTCTGACACATCTGACTTCAACAGGCATTTTTGAGTACTGAGTTACCTTCCCTCTTCGATCCCTTCTACTTAGCCAGTTTTCTCTATTGCAGCCTGTTATCCAGGATCATCATGTGGAGGTGTAGAAGGGTCTTGGTAACTCTGGTTTGCAGATAATGCGCTGCTCAGCATCTTGATCCCAATTGTAATACACTAAAATGAATCATCTCAAACTGAACCATTGCAAAAAGATAACCTATTGTACATCAGCTATACCTTTAAAGTGCTGTTTTGTTCAAACAAACTCATATTTACATGGATCTTAGGGCCTCATAATATTAGCAACTTCAGTAGTGGCCGCCAAGCTTGTATGGGGGGGAACAAAGAAGGGTATTGATAATGAAGGTACGTCATGGTGCAGATATTTAAAAGTACATGCCAGTCTGCACTGCCACATGTATTGGCTGTTGTATGTGTGTGATGAGCGAGTGACTGAGATTTAATCTTGATATAAAATGTTTTTACACAAAATATATGGAGAGATAATATATCACCACACAAGCATTAATTGCTCTTTAGAAGGAAGAGAGTATTTGATTTTTATTGAAGAATTACCAACTATAATAAGAGTCTATCCATTCCTTTATAACATGCATTTGGTTTGGATACATTTTAATACTGTGTGGATTTGGATATTTATGTAAATTGTAAACCAAAGAGTGTAGGTACATGCAAATATTGTTTTGTTACATGTTTATGTGAGAGAGAGAGAGAGAGAGAGAGAGAGAGAGAGAGCGCAAAGCGAACCAAAGCTTCACATGTAAAACCACATACATTGTATCTTATTTGTGAGAGAGAGAGAGATAAATAAATGAAAGGCTTAAAACCACATATTTCTGGGATGTTCATTTCATATTCTGAGTGGACCTTTTCCAGCATTTAAAGATTTTGCAGGCAAATTGAAAATTTATTTTTTTTGTGTTCGCCTTATTTCTCTAATTCCCCATGGCGGTGTGTGTTGCACTATGTTTTTATTTTGCGTCTACCGACCCAGCGCATCCAACTTTGGCATGCATTTTATGTAAGGGTTTGCTTCCCCGGGGTAATGGCCAGTGCTGTGATTGGGGACCGAATCTAGCACCTTCGGATTGTTAGCCGTGTCACTTAACCACCAGCCCACGCATTCTGCTTGCAGGTTAATGATTTCATCATTATAAATTGTGGCTTTTTTTCTTTGTGCTGGCCAAATGTGGTCAAGTGCTACTAATTTAATAGTTCAGTTTTTTTTAGAAAATTTAAAAAAAAACAGACAAACAGGCAAATCTACACTTGAGACCACACACATCCTCATTTCTTTTTCTTTGGCATTCGTTCTGAAAAGAACGTTGGGACGTAGTTTGCGAGGCTGCGATATCTGTGCCTTTCGGCCCAGCACATCCAATTTCAGCTGGCTTTTTTTTGGGTGGGGCGTTTGTCCTCCCACCTGATCCCTATTCTCTTATCCAGAATGACACTAGAGCAGCTTGTTTCCAAGGTCCCCGTCTGTAAGTGGATCAGGGTCTTGGTCAGCACTGGTCTGCTGACCCTGATAAAAGCAGACAGCAATGAGTTGTTGGCAGCTGTCAGCTCATTAACTGTGTTACCTTCTTCAGCTCCATACACATTACTGAGTGTGAAGCAAACATGCTCATTTCAGGCTTAAAACAGCATAATCCACATCATATTTCAATGGACTGTTCCTATGTGGGAAAATACAAGCAATAAGAAGTCAATAGGATCCTATACCGCTGAAAACCGCTTATTGCGTTTGTTTCTCAGTGACTGCACCTATTGTTGCCTTCTGGTTTTAATTTGTATGCAAGGGGGAAAGTATAGATAAAGTATCGAAAACAGCTTGGAAGTTAAATCCAGTGCACTTTCACCCATTTAATTGACAAGCTAGACTTTGATTATGATGATAATCAATCAGATATTGAGTGATAACGATGAGCTAGATCTATACCACAGCAATGGTATCGTTGATGGTCGGGTCAGTTTACAATGATTTTAGGCCTAGTGACACATGTGTGAGCGACTCAGGGGATGCACGTTTGGTGTGCACTGCTCTTCTTGATGGGTAGGGCTGTTTCTACTTTGTGCACACTAGCATAACATTTTTAGACACATAACATGCTCAAAATTTATTTCATTGTAATAAAAAATAAAAAAGTTACAGATAAAATAAGATAAACACCATTTCTCATTGTTGTTGACTTAATTCAGGATTCTGTAGACCATAATGAAAAATGCCTATAGGATCTTAAGAGTTAAGTTTAATGAAACTGAGAAATGATCCCAGCATATGTTTCTTTTGGTGCAGTCAATAGTGTTTGAACAGCTACAATTATGACTAAGATCATCTTGTCGTTGGTGTGTTGTCAGCTTTTATGGAGCGTGTTTTAATGTGGTAGGGTTGAAATGAAATATGCAAATGTTATTTTTGGAGTGCATCTTTTAATAACAATTATTTTTGTAATACGTCTCAAATTTGCAACCAGCCATTCTTATTCTCTAACTCCCAATGTTTTTAGCTTCACAAGGTGGGATAAGAGATGAAAGGTTAGACAAGAGATACTATATCATATGAATATCAAGGGTTTTATGTTGGTATTGCCCTAGAGCCATCCAGTTGCAATTTCTAAGGGTTTGCTTCACCAGGGTAACGGCCGGGATCAAACCAAGCACCTTCGAATTGTGAGCCATGTCACTTAACCACTAGTCCACAATTTGTGTTTAAGACCCTGTCTTTACACCATTTGTTTGCATTAGAAGCGATGTACGAATTAATGTGTATTAGTCCTTGCAGCTTCCAGGAATTATTGTATCTAATCATACAGTGCTTTCATAGGATGTTATTTGAATGATGTGCAAGTCAGTAAATAGGTCACACATGGTTATTTAAATAAATTAAATGAGATAAGAACTTAAAAACCATTTATTATTACACTGACATTGTCCCTTATTTCTCAACATAATTTCCACCAACACTGATAGACTTATCCTACCACTCTATCAGTGCACCAAAACCTGCAGCATAGAAGACTTTGGTCTGCTGTCTCAACCACATTTGCACTTTGCGTTCTTCTTCTTCTTCGTTCGTTCTCAATCTGCCACTACCAAACCCTGAAAGAGCTTAAGTAGCAGAATGTAGTCCAGAGAACGGAATATGTTGTGTTGTAGTTTACAGCTTGGCTGCGATATTTGCACATTTTGGACCAACACATCCGACTTCAGCAAGCATTTTTTTAGTACTGGGTTAGCATTCCCTCTTTGATCCCTTCTCCTTAGCCAGTCTGCCACGCTGCAGCCTGTTATCCAGGATCACCGCGTGGAGGTGTAGAAGGGTCTTGGCAGCTACAGGTCGCTGACCACTGCAGCTCATGTGCTGCTCAGCATCTTGATCCCCACTTTGCGTTCAACCTTTTGTCATTCGTGAAATGTCTGCGTTGAAGCTTGGATCATGCATTATGCTATAGGCTGAACCATACGAACACCCCATTGGAGTTACTACACTGCCTATCATTACTTGCCTGTCAGAACGAATCATCTTCCTCACTGGTCGCACAATGCTTTTGTTGCAATTTGTCCTGGACGACTAGGTATGGCTTCATCAGCAATTTGTCCTGGACGACTAGGTATGGCTTCATCAGCAATTTGTCCTGGAGGACTAGGTATGGCTTCATCAGCAATTTGTATATGTCCTTGAGAAAATTTGTTGACCCAGTTATGCACTGCTTTATGTGATAAACACTTCTCACCTTAAACAGGCAGCAACTCCTTATGCAAGAAAGTCCTTTTTTCAGAAAGTTCTTTTGCCCACAAAAAAAACCCCACCACAGTACGCTGGTCTTCAATTCTACATTCTGTGAGCACGGATGTAATTTTTATATCAGAGCTGTGCACATGTATATGATACCTAGTGTCTGCTACCTATATTAATCACAAAGTTGGATATTGCTGCCATCTAATGACACCTTTAGAAACTTCCAATTAAATTTTTCGGCTATCCCATATCTGTTTGTGACCTACTTGCTGACTTATCCTTATAATATTTTGGTAGCGAAATGAAATTATACAGAGCTTTTTAGCAGTAGGTAATTTGATATGCAGAAGGGGTAATTTAGTTGTAAATAATCTTGCACTACAACAGGTTACAATTCTTTCAGGGTCAACATGAGACCTTTTCAGCAGTTTCCTCATGATCTTTCACAGTACATGCTATTGACAGTCCTCACAGTCTGTTTGTTTCTGTAGAGTGTGTACAGGGGGCGCCACAGAACCTCTTGCACTGACTTCTGGGGCTACATATTTTGGTATTAGTCCCTTATGTCTCAAGTCATTGATCAGGTCATTTTATTTGACCATTTGGAAATGTGTTGCTCATCCAATCGTGAATGAAAAACAAAAAAAGGTTACAATGCTATTTATATGAGAATAGTAGCAGATGTGCATTAATGATTCACTATTAACTACATTTGATGTATCAATGCTTTACTATTAACTGCACTTGACATATCAATGTTTTGGTACTAGCTACATTCAAACTATCAATGTTTTTCAACTAGCTACACTGGGGGGGAAGATCCAATATATGACCGACCTTGACTGTTTTGCTGAGAGCTGTGTCAGGGAGAACATACATTGCTCAAGATCTTCATCTTTGTGTTGTTTTTAGCACTGCTAATACTGACGAGACATCAGTCAGGAATACTATGTTTTCTTGGTGGACATCTTCATCTTAGATAACAAGCTCAGCTGCGGCCTTCAAGGCCTCTGCTTCCATACAGAAGTTATTGGAGTATGTTCCCGTTGTTCATACTAAAGTTTTTTCCTCTATGTTCTATAGTCTGAAATAGACCCCTCCACCTCTATTGGATGTGGCTTTGTTAACTGAACCATCTGTACATAACAAAACAAATGCAAATGACACTAAAGAAAACAGTGAACTAAGCTAGACATAAACCCTGTAGAGAATTCCAAGATTTTCTTGAAGTCGTAAGAAAATTATTGCATATTTGCTCAGCAATGATGATTCCGTGCATTAAAATAATTACCTGTTCTGATGGTGGGGAGTACATCACTATGTCTTGTTCACTTTGAGACTTCCTAATTATTTTGGGGGAACATCTCCTGCCCTAGTTGATCTATTGTCATTTCCCCTATCTATGTTTTTGTATCATACATGTCATGTTGTGGAAGTTATGATCTTTCATCTTTGATTTTAAAACTGAAAGACAGTGCAATCTTTACTTGGGCTGTACACATGATAGTAAAAAGAAAAATTAAAACATTGATTTGTTTTGGACATACCACATTGCACATTGTATCTGGTTATTAGAGCTGTATTAATTAGATCTGTTTGAATTTATATTGATGTGTGCTCTGACATGAAGGTCACTTGCTTTTATTTAAAACAAATGTTGCCCGGTTTATAAGAGAACACGACTTGTAAATGGTGTGTGTGTGAGATCATCTGTGAAATTACAGTGCAATTCTGTATAATCCATGATTAAAAATACCCATTCGTGGGATACTATTAACTGCCAGTGGCATGTTGACATGAAGACTGTTGAATAAATATTGTTAAACATTTTCTGGACTCTTGTGTTTTTGAGATAATAAAACCCAAATCATCTTTAGTAACAGATGAGAAGGGCTGCAGTGAAACTGAATTCAGGAAGCTGTTGTTGTTTGTGAATGCCCACAATGAGTAGGTTACTCTTTTGTGCACCCTGAAAAGGACGTTAAATGGCAGGTTGCAGTAGCTTTTCTCACTTCCCGAGCGTGCTGATGAAGGTGGACTGAGGTCCTCCAGGTGGTTGTGCTAGCTTGGCTTCATCTGAGTGTCACTCACTACTACCGGGATCATGCCGATCCCTCACCTCATAAGCCAGGCTGCCATGAAAACGGACCGCTTCCAGGGAGGGTTACTAGGAAGCCAACGTGAGGGTCTTGTCCAGTATGTTTTGCCTGACGCAGACTATCATGTCTGATCAGTATATTTTGCCTGACGCAGACTAACATGTCTGATCAGTATATTTTGTCTGATGCAGACTAACATGTTTGATCAGTATATTTTGTATGACGCAGACTAACATGTCTGATCAGTATATTTTGCCTGACGCAGATTAACATGTCTGATCAGTATATTTTGCCTGACGCAGACTAACATGTTTGATCAGTATATTTTGCCTGACGCAGACTAACATGTTTGATCAGTATATTTTGCCTGACGCAGACTAATATGTCTGATCAGTATATATTGCCTGACCAGACGTTAGTCTTCCTCCACATGTAAGAAGTTATAATAGTAACAAAAGTGAGCATATCTATGTCTTGTTTTCCCTGTGTGAATGCAAAGTTGAGCAGTTAGGGACCCCTGAGAGGACACAGCAGGAGTGTGTGCAACCAGCGGGTTATTGGATCTATCAGTATCCAAACTCTACACTACTAGATGAGTGAGGCTGTGCACCTATAAGTCTGCCCAGACTGCAGTGCTTTTGATTCTTAACAGAACGGAGAAGAATGTTTGAGTTGAGGCAGGCCTTTCGTTAATTAATGTTAGATGAGTTGTCCTTTTAGTCTTCCCAATATTTTGATGAGTATTTTCAGAAGATCAAATTGCGAATCCTGGGACTCCTTATCTGGGATGGAAGAAAAGGGTCACTGTACTTTAACGCATATCATAAAAGGTGACTAATGTGGGTTGTGAATGGGGCTATCATCATCATGGGAAAAAATTGCTGCAGAAACTACTGTGAGAGGACAGCCACAGTGATCAGCCTATGCTCCAAAGGGAGAAACAAGGAAAGAAGTAAAAAAAGAAGACTTTTCTGAATTCAGTTATTTACATTGTGACATTGAAAGAGAAGCTGGAGAAGACTTAATTCTAGATTCAATCATTGACAGACAGGCAGGAATAGACTTAATTCTAGATTCCATCATTGACAGACAGGAATAGACTTAATTCTAGATTCAATCATTGACAGACAGGAATAGACTTAATTCTAGATTCAATCATTGACAGACAGGAATAGACTTAATTCTAGATTCAATCATTGACAGACAGGCAGGAATAGACTTAATTCTAGATTCAATCATTGACAGACAGGCAGGAATAGACTTAATTCTAGATTCAATCATTGACAGACAGGAATAGACTTAATTCTAGATTCAATCATTGACAGACAGGAATAGACTTAATTCTAGATTCAATCATTGACAGACAGGAATAGACTTAATTCTAGATTCAATCATTGACAGACAGGCAGGAATAGACTTAATTCTAGATTCAATCATTGACAGACAGGAATAGACTTAATTCTAGATTCAATCATTGACAGACAGGCAGGAATAGACTTAATTCTAGATTCAATCATTGACAGACAGGCAGGAATAGACTTAATTCTAGATTCAATCATTGACAGACAGGAATAGACTTAATTCTAGATTCAATCATTGACAGACAGGAATAGACTTAATTCTAGATTCAATCATTGACAGACAGGAATAGACTTAATTCTAGATTCAATCATTGACAGACAGACAGGAATAGACTTAATTCTAGATTCAATCATTGACAGACATGAATAGACTTAATTCTAGATTCAATCATTGACAGACAGGCAGGAATAGACTTAATTCTAGATTCAATCATTGACAGACAGGAATAGACTTAATTCTAGATTCAATCATTGACAGACAGACAGGAATAGACTTAATTCTAGATTAAATCATTGACAGACAGGAAAAGACTTAATTCTAAATTCAATCATTGACAGACAGACAGGAATAGACAATTCTAGATTCAATCATTGACAGACAGGCAGGAATAGACTTAATTCTAGATTCAATCATTGACAGACAGGAATAGACTGAATTCTAGATTCAATCATCGACAGACAGACAGGAATAGACTTAATTCTAGATTCAATCATTGACAGACAGGCAGGAATAGACTTAATTCTAGATTCAATCATTGACAGACAGGCAGGAATAGACTTAATTCTAGATTCAATCATTGACATTGTGACATTGGCAGCATTAACACACACACATGTTCTAGCATTACCCCGGGTCTATTTCTTTTATCGTGGCACAGCTCTGGGATAAGGAATGTTTAAACTCTTCTTCCTCATTCGCTTGTTACACCCACACATTATCTTACCTCTGACGAGACCACTAGGGAGGAGAGCAATGACAAAGTTTTTATGTCCTATCCAGCTAAGAACCTTTTCGTACTCATGTATGTGTTCAGATATTTATTTTTTGGACCAATATGCAGAGCATTGGATGAGCTCCAGTGGTCAGCTAGCTACCCATAGCTGACTTCTAGCATCAGCAAACCAGAGCTGACAAAAACCTTCTAAACCTCCACGCTGTGATTCTAGATATTGATTCTAGTGCGAGTCTCTCCGAAATGTACACTACGTCTGTGATGAGTTTTGACTTTTCTGGGTGTATCATAAATCAGAGCGGCTGATTAGCGTACTGGTAGAACATCCACATTTTATTATAAAGTTACGGTGTTAAACTACCACTATCAGAAGCTCCAGTCGACCCAGCTGTAAAGTGGTACCTGGCTGATGGTAATAGCAAAACAAAACAGCGAGAAAGAGAACTTTCCCTGCTCACAAGGGTACGGTTTAGTTCAATGAAGGCTCTAACATGTCATCCTCGACGGCAGTGTCTGCTATGGGACCATTTTAAAATACAAACCAATCTAAACACACGATCTGTAACAATTCTCCAACCATCCAGGAGCTGAAGCATCGACTGAGTTCAATTATTAGGAATGGTTTGTAAGTGACAACTTGATCAGACTCTTTCGTTAGACAAAAATCGAGGTCGGAACTTGACAGTTGGGATAACACATCAAAGTTGGTATCGGCAACTCGCGTGATTTCCGGTACATCAAAGTCAACCGCAGCCGTCGATGCCATATTGGTCGCGACAATTCAAAGTCGGCACTTCGACCGACAACTTCAATAGAACGTTTATTTTATCGACCGCCGCGCGCAGAAGCGTAATCGTCAAAGAGAGCCGACACCGCCGAGTTTGGTCGGGAGCCGATTGGGAGATCTAATCTCAAGGGAAATGGCAATTGGCAGACGTTTACAAAAGAATGCGTAACTCTTAATTGAAGAGAAGAAGGATTTCTACGGAAGCTTCAGTAGCATCGCTCGGTGTGGGAGCTATAAAACCAACTGTTCGGGCTAAACTCATCATTCCTGGTACAATCTCTCAAGTGCGTGCACCTCGCTTGTCGATATTCGTGTCAGTTATTACACAGTCACATTACAGACCTCAAATTATTATTGGACGAAAATGGTGGAATCTAGAGTTAAGCCTGTAGCATTAGACCTACCTGAGGATTTCTTCACCACGTTCGAGTTCTCTCGTGGGCCAATTCTTGGACGAGGCATGAGCGGGGAAGTGGTTTTAGCCACGTCATCCAGATACCCGGATCTGAAGACAGCTGTCAAGATACTAACACTACTGACACCCGATGAAGGTGTTAGAAACAAGAGGTTGTTCGCCACTGAGATAGCAGCTATCAAAGATTTGTCTCACCCACACGTCATCAAACATATTTTGTCTGCCACCTGTCCAGAGTACCTGGTCATCTGTACTGAGTACTGTCTTAACGGAACCTTGTCTTCCGGCTTAAGACATTTAACTCCACAGCTGTCTACAATGTATTTTCTCCAGATAGCTTGTGCTACTCGCTACCTTAACGACAAACAAAGAATAGTTCACTGCGACATCAAACCAGGCAACATCTTCATCAACGCCAAAAACGACGCCGTCCTTGGTGACTTTGGGCTGTCATTTTTCATCCTTCCAAACGACACGGTGGTACCTACAGGGGGAATGGGTAGTACGCGTTCCTTCGTTGCTCCGGAAATAATTAACTGCATCCACGTGGATCCCTACAAGGTATTTATCATTTATTTTTATAAAATGCATTAATTTTGTAGTTTATAATGTGTTTGTTATGTATTTGGATTATCATATGATTTTCGTATTATAAGCTGTAATTGTTTGACTGATCTACTATTCATATAACGAATGTTATTTGTGTTAAATACTGTTCCAATGGTTAATTATATAGTGTATGTTTAAATTGATTGTTGTCTGTTCTGCATATCTATTTCCCGAAAGATAATACATGCTATGTTAATATTCTCTACTTACTTAATCTTTCTTTCGTAAAACTTTGTCGTTTTAAGAATATTTCTCATCTATGAGCTACACATTTCTTGTCTTTTGTCATTCTTTTCAATCTACTCCGTCATTCCAGCATATATCAATGAAAGTTCCATGTTCTCATCTACAGTTAGACATGTACTCGCTGGGTGTCCTGCTCTGGTGCCTATTATTCCTGAGAGAACCAACCTCCAACAATTTTCGAGACTGTTTGAAGAACATGCAACTCTTAATGGCCATCCCTCAACCTCTCAGGTATGCTACAGTTTTCAATAAACATTTAATCACTTTCCTGTATTGTATACAATAGGGCATCTTATAAGATGTGCCGTGGAACCTCCGATTTTAAAATGATTAGGTCACGCAAAAATGAGTTTAGCGTGTGGTGGTAGAAGTGCCTGATAACACATACATACTCCGATCGTCAATAAACACATTGAACTTTTTAAGTCTTTACTGACACACAACATAAACTCTCAGGCGTTAGGACTCCAACACAGTAAACACTATCGCTGACCACAAATACAAAAAATAGTATCAATTATTAACATGAATAATTGTTGCAAAATATCACAAAAAGCAAACAACTACTAAAGTAAATAATATCTATATAAAACTATCACAGAGGATTCAAGCATATCCGTGTATCGTAAGAATGCGCCTCTGGCTGTGAATACGGAGACTTCAATGCGCTTCTGATAGCTCTGAAGAATAGTTCGGGTTTCGGAACCTCACAGCAGGCTAGGCACAGCACAGGTTATTTACATTCGTAGCTTGGTTTCATTGAAAGCCTCTGTTGGTTCCAGATCCCATGCAGTGCGTTTCAAAGAGGCGGCAGCTAGATCGACTGTTAGACGAGTTTTAGGGTGACCTTCGTTTGTCAGTTTTGTTTACTGACCAGGTAAATGGAATCCTCAGTGGAGTAGAAATGGTCGCTATCGACAATAGATCGTGGTAGGATTACAGTTAAGGTATTTGTCTATGCGATTCGGGATCAAGATGCTGAGCAGCGCATGAGCTGCAGTGGTCAGCGACCCATAGCTGACTGCTAGCGTCAGGGCCAAGACCATTCTACACCTCCACTCGGTGATCCTGGATAACAGGCTGCATATCTGCAGCAGGACAGACTGGCTAAGGAGAAGGGACCGAAGAGAGAATGCTAACCCGGTACTCATACAATGCTTGCTGAAGTCGGATGTGTTGGACCAAAAGGTGCAAATATCGCAGTCAAGCTGTAAACTACGACACAACGCATTCCGATCTCTGGACTACATTCTGCTACTTAAGCCCTTTCAGGGTTTGGTAGCGGGAGATTGAGAACAAACGAAGAAGAAGAAGAAAAAGTCCATTGGATTCGGAGGTCTTATCTAAATGCAAGGTCTTCTAGGTGCTCTAGTGGTTTTATAAGTTCTTGGGGATGGGAGCCTCGTAGGAGTGCCATTTGTGAAGTCGAGGTCGGTCACACGTAGAAGTTCGAAAGTGATACCTGTGATATGCATCTCCAGTGGACTATGGTTTCAATCTGTTCTACTGTAGAACAATGCTGAAGAGATGAGACATCCCTGTCCAGCACTGGATGATGTAGAGAACAGGTGAGAGAGATTGTGATCCAGGCATGCTCTTGCTTCAGTGTTGCTGCTGAATTGACCGTTGTGGTGTGTTCGGACCTCATACGAAGGTGGTAGTTAGGAAGAGACATTGAAGCTAAGACAACACGAAACAGGTGTTTTGACGTCCTTGCCTGCAATTTACTGTGCATAGTCAGGAGTATAGAAGACCTGTGGGAGGGAAGGGAGATTGATCATATAGTTTATTAGCCCATTATGGGACGTTGAAGCGAAAGTCTTGTCAGGCAAAAAATACTGATCAGACAATGTTAGCCAGGGTCAGCAGAAATGTACTGGCCAAGACGATCACCTGACCTTCTCGTTGGTCGTCCAGGAAACGGGCTATTGTCGACACCAGCAGTCTGGCTAACAAGGTGAAGTTTGACATGATCCCCGTAGTAGTGAGTGATACGCAGATGAAACCAAGCACACCACAACCGCCTGGAGGACATAATCCACCTTCATCAGCCCTCTCCGGATGTGAGGTAAGCTAAAGCAACCCGCCACTTAACGTCTTTTTCAGAGCTCACAAAAGAGTAACATACTCATTATGAGCATTCGTAAACAACAACAACTAGTCCATCTTCTAACTAACTAACCAGCTAACTAAGTAACTGTCAATGGTACAATTATGCCGAAAACTACTTAATGACAACAAAAACCAAATATAAATTTGTCCCTATCTACAGGCGGCGCCTGATAACCCTTCTACACATTGATCCTGCTACAAGACCTTCAGCCACATCTCTGTTGAACATGTTGACCAGCGTTGGTTTCTTCAGTGGTTTCATCAACGGGCTGTGAGATCACGTGATCTGGTGTCGTAAGCACTTTAATTATTTTTCTTACTAATTTAAATGTGAGGTTTATCTATTTTATTATTACTTTTGCTCCCGTAACTGTATAAACTATCAATCACAGTGAAATTCTTATTTCATCGCCAACTTAATGTGAACAATTCAACCTTCAAGTGATTCGAACTCGTGCTTGCAGATTACTTACTTACTTAGTCGCTCCTCTTCTACCGTGAGGTGTAGAGGTTTGCCAAAGAGAACGCCACACTGCTCTATCCGCCGTCTTTTTCCTGGCCTCTTTCCAATCCAGCCCTCTATCACTTAGGGACTGTCGTATGTTGTCTTCCCAACGTACTTTGGGACGTCCTCGGGGTCTGCGTCCTTGACTTTTGATCTCCCATGACCGCTTTGGTATCCGATCTTCTTCCATTCTACAGACATAGCCAAACCACTGTAGTTGGGACTGCTCCACTCGTGTCTGCAGGGGTTGAACTTCAAGATTGCTACGTATTGTCTGGTTACGGATCTTGTCCCTTTTCGTCACCTGAACCGCCTTTCTTATGTACCTCATTTCTGAAGTTTGTAATTGCCTTTATTGGGCTGTAGTCATTGCCCATGACTCACATCCATATGCCAGGACAGGCAGATAGGTCGAGTAGTATACATCCATCTTTGTTTTCCTGCTTATTTCTCTTCTACTGAGGAAACCTCTGTTTATTGCATGGAACAGTCTACCTGCTGCTGCCCTTCGTGCAGTTAACTCCTCTTTGATTCCTCCCCTGCTGTCTATTACCACTCCTAGATATTTAAAGTTGCTGACCTGCTCTAGTGCTCGTGTTCCCAGGGTTATCTGATGTCTTTTTTCATCTCTGGCGATCACCATGGTTTTTGTTTTGGAGTTGCTGATGTGCATTCCTCTCTTCTTCAACTCTTCTTCCCAGAGCTGATCTGGAGATGTGCTTCGGTTTTCGTGATCAGGGTTACACACATCGTCTGCAAATGCTAGTTCCGATATGTAACTTGGTCTCATCTTCCAGTACCCTACTTCATACTTTTTTGTCCGTTCCTTAGAGGCTTTGGTGACTTCATCCATGTGGAGTATGAAAAGGTAAGGTGATAGAATGTCCCCATGTCTTACTCCGCTAGTGGTCTTGAACTCTCCTGACTTTTGATTTGATGTCCGCACATAATTTCTGCATGTTTTATAGAAACTCTGTATGGCAGAGATAAGGGGTCCTGGGATGTTCTTCCTTGTCAGGCACTCCCAGAGTCTGTCCCAAGGAACTTTATCAAATCCTTTCTCCAAATCCAAAAAGCAGAGATGCATCTCTTTATCATATTCAAGAGCCTTTTCACTTAGCTGTCTGAGTGTAAAGATAAGGTCTTGAGTACTTCTGTTTGCCCTAAACCCACATTGAGTTTCATCCATATTTGGCTCTGCTAGACCTCTTAATAGCCGTTCTAGAATCCTAGAGTAGACTTTCCCGGGGACACTAAGAAGGGAAATACCTCGGTGATTTTCACATTGTCGATTGTCGCCCTTTTTAAATATTGGTATTATTATTGCAACCTCCCAGTCTCTTGGTATCTTCTTGTGGCACCAAGCTGCCTTGAGAATCTTCATGAATAGCATCTGTCCTGCCGCTCACATGTATTTAACCATTTCTGGTGTTATACCATCATGTCCTGCTGCATTACCAATCTTAATTTTCTCCAATGCTGCCTTTAGTTCTTCCATTGTGATATTATCGGTTCCCTCCACGGCTCCCTCTTCTTGAATTGGGACTGTTACTTCCAGAGCTTGGTTTTCCTCCACTCCAAGGAGATCTGAGAAATATTCTTTCCATCTGTTCATTACCTCTTCTGGGGCAGTCAACAGCGCACTTTGTTTATATTTAACAAATTTCAAGGGGCATGCCTTTTCCTTCTTCATGTTCTTTAAGGTCTTGTAGAACAGTTTCTGGTTTTCTCCAGCATTATTTTCCAGTTTGTCTCCAAATTCTTCCCAGGATTTCTGTTTGGCCTTCAGCACAGTCTTCTTTGCTTCTGTTCTAAAATTTACATATTCTTTATATTTCTTTGTTTGTTCTTCTGTATTCCTAGCCCCTAGGTATTGCTTCCATGCCTTTTTCTTTCCTCGTATTATTGTTTTCACTTCTTCTGTCCACCATGGTGTACTTTTTCTCTTCCACCCTTCTTTGGTTTGACCGCATGCCTCTGCTGCAGCCTCTTTGAGGATGTCTTAGAATTTTACCCAAAGCATTTCCATATCTTCTTCAGATTCTTCTATCCTTTCTATTGCTGTTGTTATGAGCCCTTGGTATCTCCTTTTAACATCTGGTTCTCGTAGTTTGTAAGCCTTAATTTTATTTTCTCCTTGTGTATTATGTTTCATGCTTGCTGATGGGTGTTGCCTAGCTGGATAGTGTTTTTCAATTTCTCTCTTTATTTTAACTAGGTAGTGGTCGCTTCCTATCTCTGGTCCTCTGAACACTAGCATCCTTTACATACTTGAAATCAGTTTTCCTCACTATTGCATAGTCAATTATGGATCTTTCATTTCTTGCCGGCTCACATCTTGTGTAGCCATGGATACGCTTGTGTGGAAACCTTGTATTTGTAATAACAAGGTTCTGTTCTGTGCAGAATCTGAGCAGTCGTTTTCCATTGTCATTTAAGACATCTTCTCCATACCTACCGATGACTCCATCCCATCTAGAATAGTCGTTTCCAACTCTTGCGTTGAAGTCTCCAAGGAGAAGTATTTCATTATGGCAATCGTCAATGGTCCTTTGAAGGAGCTCATAAAATGCATCTTTTATGTCGGTGCTCTCATCTTCGTTTGGTGCATACACAGTGACGATATCCATTTGACTATCCTCCTTTTGTAGACTTAGAACCATCAGTCGTTCTGAAATGAACTTCCATCCTTTAATGTTTGCTTTGTTGTTACCATTCACTATACAACCAACCCCTGCCCTGGCTCGTTCACTCATGGGAACTCCGCTGTAGTATAGCATGTTGCCATCATGGTCCAGAACGCCCTGTCCCTTTGTCTTTGTTTCTGTGAGTGCCAGGACTGTCAATTTTGCTCTCTTCATCTCCTCTATTAGTTCTTGTTTTTTTCCGTTTATACTTCGTACATTCCAAGTTCCGTAAATAGTGGTCCTTATATCTCGCCTGTTCGTCTCCGTTGAGGTCAGTGTGGTTTTCTCTGAGTTTTGACTTGTAATCGTTGATTTAAGAAAAATATGTGATTAGCCTGTTGTGTCTTTGCATGGTGGAGGGGCTGCCTCCTTACAGCCTCCCTGCTTGCCGACCCGTTTTTGTCCACGGCTGCTTATTTATTCGCAGCTAACCTCCAAATTAGGAGGCCTTTCAGGAGTCCGAAACCCTGCTGACGTGCCTGGTAGGAGGTAGGGGCCTCCCCCAGTCCCGTATATGGTATACTGCCATATTGGTCGCGGCAATTCAAAGTCGGCATCTCGACCGACAACTTCAATAGAACGTTTATATCATCGACCGCCGCGCGCACACACGTAATCGTCAAAGAAAGCCGACACCGCCGAGTTTGGTCGGGAGCCGTTTGAGAGATCTAATCTCAAGGGATATCGCAATTTGCAGACGTTAACAAAAGAATGCGTAACTCTTAATTGAAGAGAAGATGGATTTCTACGGAAGCTTCAGTAGCATCGCTCGGTGTGGGAGCTATAAAACCAACTGTTCGGGCTAAACTCATCATTCCTGGTACAATCTCTCAAGTGCGTGCACCTCGCTTGTCGATATTCGTGTCAGTTATTACACAGTCACATTACAGACCTCAAATTATCATTGGAAGGAAATGGCGGAATCTAGAGTTAAGCCTGTGGCATTAGACCTGCCTGAGGATTTCTTCACCACGTTCGAGTTCTCTCGTGGGCCAGTTCTTGGACGAGGCATGAGCGGGGAAGTGGTTTTAGCCACGTCATCCAGATACCCGGATCTGAAGACAGCTGTCAAGATACTAACACTACTGACACCCGATGGAGGTGTCAGAAACAAGAGCTTGTTCGCCACTGAGATAGCAGCTATCAAAGATTTGTCTCACCCACACGTCATCAAACATATTTTGTCTGCCACCTGTCCAGAGTACCTGGTCATCTGTACTGAGTACTGTCTTAACGGAACCTTGTCTTCCGGTTTAAGACATCTAACTCCACAGCTGTCTACAATGTATTTTCTCCAGATAGCTTGTGCTACTCGCTACCTTAACGACAAACAAAGAATAGTTCACTGCGACATCAAACCAGGCAACATCTTCATCAACGCCAAAAACGACGCCGTCCTTGGTGACTTTGGGCTGTCATTTTTCATCCTTCCAAACGAAACGGTGGTACCTACATGGGGCATGGGTGGTACGCGTTACTTCGTTGCTCCGGAAATAATTAACTGCATCCATGTGGATCCCTACAAGGTATTTATCATTTATTTTTATAAAAAGGAATTAATTTTGTAGTTTATAATGTGTTTGTTATGTATTTGGATTATGATTTGATTTTCGTATTATAAGCTATAATTTTTTTACTTTGATCTACTATTCATATAACGAATGTTATTTGTGTTAAATACTGTTCTAATGGTTAATTATATAGTTATGTTTAAATTGATTGTTGTCTGTTCTGCATATCTATTGCCCGAAAGATAATACATGCTATGTTAATATACTCTACTTACTTAATCTTTCTTTCGTAAAACTTTTTCGTTTTAAGAATATTTCTCATCTATGAGCTACACATTTCTAGTCTTTTGTCATTCTTTTCAATCTACTCCGTCATTCCAGCATATATCAATGAAAGTTCCATGTTCTCATCTACAGTTAGACATGTACTCACTGGGTGTTCTGCTCTGGTGCCTATTATTCCTGAGAGAACCAACCTCCAACAATTTTCGAGACTGTTTGAAGAACATGCAACTCTTAATGGCCATCCCTCAACCTCTCAGGTATGCTACAGTTTTCAACAAATATTTAATCACTTTCCTGTATTGTATACAATAGGGCATCTTATAAGATGTGCCGTGGAACCTCCGATTTTAAAATGATTAGGTCACGCAAAAATGAGTTTAGCGTGTGGTGGTAGAAGTGCCTGATAACACATACATACTCCGATCGTCAATAAACACATTGAACTCTTTACGTCTTTACTGACACACAACATAAACTCTCAGGTGTTAGGACTCCAACACAGTAAACACTATCGCTGACCACAAATACAAAAAATAGTATCAATTATTAACATGAATAATTGTTGCAAAATATCACAAAAAGCAAACAACTACTAAAGTAAATAATATCTATATAAAACTATCACAGAGGATTCAAGCATATCCGTGTATCGTAAGAATTCGCCTCTGGCTGTGAATACAGAGACTTCAATGCGCGTCTGATAGCTCTGAAGAATAGTTCGGGTTCCGGAACCTCACAGCAGGCTAGGCACAGCACAGGTTATTTACATTCGTAGCTTGGTTTCATTGAAAGCCTCTGTTGGTTCCAGATCCCATGCAGTGCGTTTCAAAGAGGCGGCAGCTAGATCGACTGTTAGAAGAGTTTTTGGGTGACCCTCGTTTGTCAGTTTTGTTTACTGACCAGGTAAATGTAATCCTCAGTGGAGTAAAAATGATCGCTATCGACAATATACCGTGGTAGGATTACAGTTAAGGTATTTGTCCATGCGATTCGGGATCAAGATGCTGAGCAGCGTATGAGCTGCAGTGGTCAGCGACCCATAGCTGACTGCTAGCGTCAGGGCCAGCGAACCAGAGCTGCCAAGACCCTTCTACACCTCCACTCGGTGATTCTTGATAACAGGCTGCAGCAGGGCAGACTGGCTAAGGAGAAGGGATTGAAGAGAGAATGCTAACCCGGTACTCATAAAATGCTTGCTGAAGTCGGATGTGTTGGACCGAAAGGTGCAAATATCGCAGTCAAGCTGTAAACTACGACACAACGCATTCCGTTCTCTGGACTACATTCTGCTTCTTAAGCCCTTTCAGGGTTTGGTAGCGGGAGATTGAGATCTAACGAAGAAGAAGAAGTCCATGCGATTCGGAGGTCTTATCTAATCGCAAGGTCTTCTAGGTGCTCTAGTGGTTTTATAAGTTCTTAGGGATGGGAGCCTCGTAGGAGTGCCATTTGTGAAGTCGAGGTCGGTCACACGTAGAAGTTGGAAAGTGACACCTGGAGTATGCATCTACAGTGACTATGGTTTCAATCTGATCTACTGTAGAAGCGATGAGACATCCCTGCCCAGCACTGGATGATGTAGAGAACAGGTGAGAGAGATTGTGATCCAGGCATACTCTTGCTTCAGGGTTGCTGCTGAATTGACCGTTGTGGTGTGTTTATTAGTCCATCATGGGACGTTGAAGCGAACGTCTGGTCAGGAAAAGAATACTGATCAGACAATGTTAGCCAGGGTCAGCAGAAATGTACTGGCCAAGACGATCACCTGACCTTCTCGTTGGTCGTCCTGGAAACGGGCTATTGTCGACACCAGCAGTCTGGCTAACAAGGTGAAGTTTGACATGATCCCAGTAGAAGTGAGTGATACGCAGATGAAGCAAGGCATATCACAACCGCCTGAAGGACCTATTCCACCTTCATCAGCCCTCTCCGGATGTGAGGTAAGCTAAAGCAACCCGCCACTTAACATCCTTTTCATAGCGCACAAAAGAGTAACATACTCATTATGAGCATTCGTAAACAACAACAACTAGTCCATCTTCTAACTCACTAAGCAGCTAACTAAGTAACTGTCAATGGTACAATTATGCCGAAAACTACTCAATGACAACAAAAACGAAATATAAATTTGTCTCTATCTACAGGCGGTGCCTGATAACCCTTCTACAGATTGATCCTGCTACAAGACCTTCAGCCACATCTCTGTTGAACATGTTGACCAGCGTTGGTTTCTTCAGTGGTTTTATCAACGGGCTGTGAGATCACGTGATCTGGTGTAGTAAGCACTTTAATTATTTTTCTTACTAATTTAAATGTGAGGTTTATCTTTTTATTATTACCTTTGCTCCCGTAACTGTATTAACTATCAATCACAGTGAAATTCTTATTTCATCGCCAAGTTAATGTGAACAAGTCAACCTTCAAGTGATTCGAACTCGTGCCTGCTGATTAGAAAACCAATATTTCTAACTTCTCGGCCACCTTTTCTTTTAAGTCACAATGAATAATTCTTTGAGTAACTATCCCCATGATGATCATTTGTTTACGTAGTTTGTTTTACTTGTGTAGTTTAGTTTTCAAAAAGCAGTTCACCTACTTATCTTAAGTTTTCTATCTGTTAATTTTAATTTTCTTACATTTCAGAGGAAACATAGACTGTATTGTATGCCACAAACCTCTTCTTTGTCCTGTATTATCTGCTTTCCATTTTCTGCAATGACCAAGCAGGGGATAGGAGACAAAGCTCAAGATATGAGAAAAGCCACTGCAGCGTGCCAGGTAACGCCCTTAACAGTGCGCACATAAAAGTAATATTACTCCATGTGGACATTCAACAACAACACATGACCAAACAAAGTTAACAGCCGAACAAATTTAGATACCATAACGGGGAACGGAGACGGTAGTCCGGTCAGAGATTACATACTGAACAGGACGTCGCGTCAAGGTCAGGCCCAATGCAGTCTGACTGACGTGGTGTGTATCGACCTGATTTCCCTAGTAGTGAGCGTTACCCAGATGGATCCAAGTATAGCACAACTGCTTGGGCAACCCTAAACCGGCTTCATCAGCATGCTTGAGATGTGAGGAAAATTACTAGAACCCTCAACTTAACGCCCTCTTCATTGCACTCAAACAAGGTAATCTTACTCACTGTTTACTTTCAACAGGAATAGGTGACCAAACAAAGTGGCCAGCTAAACAGATTTATTTTTACCCAAAATGATATTTCGCTCTCCGGTCACACCTTTCGCATGGCATGTGACAGTCTTATTCTTGTAAACTTCCTTTTCTATTAGATTGAGTTTCGTATTCGTGATACAAACTTTCATCTGACCTATACGGCAGAAAAGGAAGTAAAATACAGAAACAAAATATAAACAGGGATTTCTAAATTAGTTATATCAGACGAGCTAAAATATGTAAAACATTCTAGTTAAAGTCAAACATACATGTGGTAGCCAACGGTCAGAAAGTATGGAACAATATATAAGAGAAATCCCTAAACATAATGGAAGCTCCTATTGGGACTGTCTGAAAACAAGCATACATCGTAAAATTAAAACTACCGATAAAAGAATTTAGTTCAAATGTGAGGCCAAGGAATGAGACAGATGAACGAAAATGGAGAAATGTTTGCAGGGTTGTGTGCGCTATAGAAAATATTAATTGGAGGAAGCATGTTCTCTCACAAAAAGGTACATAAGCCCACTTGGCGATATCCAAACCATGTGACAGAAAGTCAGATTGATCACATATGGTCAAGCTTTCAAGGGTATACTAAAAGATGTAAGAGTAAAGCGAAGCGCAGATGTAAAGTCCGACCACCACATGTTTTTGGGAATTTTGAAGCTAAAACTAAAAAAGTACCCAGTACAGAGCGCACGGAGAAGAAGATATAACGTACACACCTTACAAGACCAGTAGAACGAGACATACTTTAGCTTAATACTGAATAACAGATACCACGTGCCACAAGAGCTATATGAGGATAAAGAGACGAACATTATTATTATATGGGACAAGGCTAAAGAGATGTGGAACAAGATATATGAAGAAACTAGGATTAAAGAGAGCCCAACACAAAGAATGGATCACAAGCGAGACATTACATAAAAAAGAAGATATGAAAAAGAAGACAACTTTACTCAGCAATTGCCGAACCCGAGCAACCAAAGCATAAGAACAGAATAAGTTTATTGTTACAGACAAAGAGGTTAAGACACATTTAAGGAAGAATAAAAGATAATATATTGACAAGTTGGCACAGGTGGCAGAAGAGGCAGCGGAGAGAGAGAGAGGAAAAATGAGAGACCTACCAAACAAGATATAAATCCAAAGGAAATATCCAGAATGAAGACACGGAAAGCTGCTGGACCAGATGGAATAGCTGTCGAAAACATTAAGACATATACAAATAATACTGCTGAGACAATGCAAGGAATATTAAAGAAGATATGGGAAGTGGAAAGAGTGCCGACAGAATGGAAAGACAGTCATCTGATCATGCACATATCATATAGCTACGCTACGTATCATTGTAGAACAAAGTAATGAATAAAAATCATACCTTTACGGAAATTTAATAGAATATGAAATAACGTTTGACAGTGTGAATCAAAGTACCCTATGGCAACTGTTAAGATACTATTGGATACCAGAGAAGTACACAACCCCCATCCAGAGTATGTACAAAGACACAAATAGTAGAGTGGTACACGGTAAAGCACTGACTGACAGCTTCGGTGTGCAAGCAACTGTGACACAAGGATTCCTGCTCTCGCCTTTCTTGTTCTTGTTGGTTTAGATTGGATAATGAAGACATCAATCCAGAGAAAAAGAACTGGTATTCAGTAGACACTATTGTCACGATTGGAGAACGTGGACTTCACAGATGATCTGGTCCTTTTGTCACACAGTCGTAGCCAAATGCTAGAGAAACTTGATAGGGTGGAAAAACAATTGGCCAAACTGGAATTGAATACCAACATGAAGACAATCAAGCTCTTAAAGATCAACACTATCAGCAAAGAACCAATTATGCTGGAGGGAGAGCAGTTGGGAAAAAGACAAATTTACCTACTTAGACTGCACAATAGAAAAAACAGCTGGTACAGCTGCAGATGCAAGGATCAGAATTGGAAAGGCAAGAGAGACATTCCTGACGCTAAACAACATATAGGAATCCATAGAAATCAAGATTCATACAAAAATGTGAATATTCAAAGCCAGTATCAAGTCGGTGTTACTGTGTGGAGCGGAGACATGGAGAACGACCAAGGTTGTACAACAAAGACTATAGCCAGTCCTTCATTAACAGATGCCTACGAAGGATAATGGATATGAAGTGGCCCGACACACTGAGGAATGAAAACATATGAAAAGGATCAAACAACAGTCAATGCAATAACAAAGTTAGCGACGGGCTTGATGAGTCTAGGATGTAGCAGTGCATGAGCTGACAGCAACCATCGACTCACAGCTGCCTAGTTGCATTAGATTCAGCGAACAAGAGCTGACCAGGACCCTATTCCCTCTCCACGTGACGACTCTGTAAACAGGCTGCTCTAGTCTCTAGGATAGTATGTCCAAGGAATATGGACTGCAGTGGAAAGATAAATCCGTACTCAGAAAGTCAGGTGAAATCAGATGTGTTGGGATGAAAGACATAACTATCGCAGACTTGCTGTAAACTAAAACAGAACGTCCTTTTCAGGGCTAGCGCAGAAGAATTAGATAAGGAAGAAGAAGAAGATCAAGAATAAGAAGAACCTTAACATCTTTTATGAAATGTTGGAACAGCAGCGACGACAACCAGAGTCCGTGTCTATTTGAACAACGATCGAGGGAGGTCTTTCTCTTAGCCTACACAGAAAATCTTCTTTAATAGAACTTTGAACCGACGAACTTTGGATTGTCCTTGTGGTCTAGACCCCTTTCTTCTTTCTTCCAATGCTCATCTCCGCATCTAGTATTTTCTCCGTCTGGTAACACAACGAACCCTAGCAGTGAAAACTAAAACAACATTTTACATTTCAGGCCGATGTCAGGACGAGACCGTCTTCTGCATAGAGCGCTGATATCTCTCCCTGGGCGAACAGGCGTTGAGATCGAAGAAGGCAAGCAGTATAAATATCTGGATCGTCTGTCTTTAAAAAGCTGTGATTGATGGAATTGGGATACCACCAAGGGCAGCGGTGCCAGCTCGGCTTTGCATTGCACTGGTCGTGTCTACTCAGCCTGTGGTTTTGCCTAACTCGAAATTCGGCATCCACCTCAGCATTGCACAGCGCTGACAGTGTCTCATTCTTTATTGCAAATAGACACATTTCGAGTTTATGGATGAGCAACATTCTCTGGGTACTGTGAGCTGGTAGAGATGGTAGAACGCTAGTGCCTCGGTAGCTCCTCAGCATTGAGCGGTGCTGAGGTTGATGAACTCCATATTGCACAGAGCTGAGTATGCCCAACGCAGTGTTTCACTGAAAGAAGCGTGTCCCAAATCATTTTGCAAAATTGAAACACGACTGAACTGAGCGATAGGAGAGTCTATTCCGCGCCCAGTATGTTGCTAGGAGTGCTTCAGAATTATTGAGCTCGACACTGGGCATTGCATACCGTCTTATGCATCACACTCTTCCCCTCTGTGGTCGAGAAGGATCCACATATTTTTCTGGTTTCTGAATGTTACAGAACACTCCCTTACACGTTGCGCTCTCATATTTAGAAGGATGACCTTGCTTGGTCACAGAGATCATTTTAATCAGGCCACGTTGTACATTTTTCTGTGCACGTGACGGTCCCAAGCCCGTTAAAACTGAGAGGGAAAAGATCCTTGGATCATTATCGCCATCACCATTTTGTGAATCTGCAGATTTGTCATTCTCATCATCCCATGTAACGTTAATTTCAGATTCAGGAACATTCTGTTCTGTTCTATTTCTAAGAACCGACGTCACTGCATTCCGGGCATACCCATAGCTGCTCAGTTTCTCTTCAAATAGTGTAAGGTATGGATGATGATGGTCCCTGTAGTCTGCTGGTTGTACACTCTCCTGCGCCTTCCTCTCATGCGCCCCACTCCGCTCGAACCTGTTTAATGTCGAAACTTTGCAGTCTGTGGATTGCTGCTTCATCTATTGCGGTGTCCTCATCCAGCAGGCTGTCATTGATTGATTACAAAATGTCACTTCTATCCATCACTAATGTGTCCATGATGGGAGCTTGTGAAGCCAAGATGTCATCTCATTGCCCTGAATACCAGCATAAAAGTCTCATATATCTATTTCAGTGTTGTGGTAACTGCTTCCGTCTCCATTCTCATATTGGAGGTTGTTGACAAATATGCCCTACTGCGCTGAGCAACGACCTCTCCTCTTAGTCTAGCCGAGAAACTCCAGCCTGATGTCTGACTGCGCACGACTGATTCGTCAGTGTATGTGACAGCGTCACTACCCTGTGTGTTCTCAGTTATTTGCTAATTTACCTCGCGCTCTGCTCTCTCGCTGCTCCGTTCTCTGCATTCCTTGCCTACGGTTATGATGACTCTCCGGTACTCTATCATTCTATCACCAGTGTGGACCCATTGTTCCCTTTTGGCTATAGTCTCAGCTGGAATTGACGTGGCCGATTGTTGTCTCAGCCTGTGCCATCCATGACGATCCTTTCTTGATCCCTTGATATTTGAGATACTACTGTCCAATCGTATCAGGTAGAATCTGCTCCCGTTCAAGGTAGGCCTTTATTTTCCTGGCCACTATCTTCTCGAGCAATTTTCCATATACATTTTGAATGGTGATTATTAGAAAGTAGCTGAGAAGCGTGGAGTCCTTACCAAGTTTAGGCAGTGGGCATAGATAGCTATTAAGCCAGTCCTCGGGCACAGATGACTTCTCTATAGTGGGGTTGAACTCCTTCACCATATTTCTTATCTCTGTCTCATCCAACTGCTTCATGTGGCAATACTGTACTCCATCAGGACCTGCGGCAGTGTTTTTGCTTGTACGTAGGCTATTTACGACCTCCGCCTCTGTGATAAGGTCTACATACGCCTCTCTCCTGATAGCTGAGTCTAAGATGTTTTTCCGAGTTTCCTGACGTGCGTCTCTGTCGCCCATGACAGTCTGGGTAACATATCTACTGACAAAAAAACTCAGACCCTTCTCTTCATCTGTCTTGAGGAGCCCTCCTGTGGTGTCTTGAATGTTGGAAATAAGCTGGCTTGTAGTCATTCCTTTCATCTTTCGATGCATGTGCCAGAACTTATGGAGAGTATTATCATTAATCACACCTGTTATGAACTCCTCCCATTGCTCGCTTTTGGATTCTCTAGCTAACGCTTTAAAGAAATTGGTAGCTTTGCGTTTTACTTCCTCCTTCTCGTTCAACGCGTGGAAATTAATACCAGCTCTCTTTCTGGCCTTAGCCCAATCCTTTGTTGCCGTCTTCGTTTTCTCTCCAGGCCGTATCAACAGCTTGATTCCACCAGGGTGGTTTGACAAATGGGGATCTAGTGGTCTTGCATCCGGTCGTCTGGCGCAGCTTGTTCACTACATTATCATCTTCGTATGTGTATCTGAAGACCTGTTTGGCTTTCCGGTGTCTGATTTGTTTTCCTCTTGGCATAAGTACGATACACGGCAGGTGGTTGCTCTCGTATGCCCCTAATACGTCCTAGCGTGTGGATGGAGCAACATTATTGAATATAAGAGCCAGGTCGATGACTCCGTCCTTATCTCCCGGTCGAGATGCTATTCTAGTTGAACTTCCGTCATTCACGACAGTGAGGTTTGTGTGGACTAATGCGTGGCTTCAGGCAACCCCTTACCAATTTTTAGTGGCATTTCCCCACTCCTTTGATCTAGCATTAAAGTAAAGTAAAGTAAAGTAAAATAAAGTAAAGTAAAGTAAAATAAAGTAAAGTAAATTTAAGTAACCCATACTATTGTTGCCGTAGGGGTGTGATATGTTAGCGACCTCAGATTTCAAAGGCTCGGCTATTTGAAAAAAAAGTGCAGTCTTCCTGATCGGTTCGTTCCAGCTATGTCCATGTCTTGTATAATTCTTGTATATGCGTCTGGAGGTTTTTATCTTCACATGTGTTTTGAAAAGGGCGTTAATGGAAATGTTGCCAAGACGATCACCTGACCTTCTCGTTGGTCGTCCTGGAAACGGGCTATTGTCGACACCAGCAGTCTGGCTAACAAGGTGAAGTTTGACATGATCCCCGTAGTAGTGAGTGATACGCAAATGAAGCCAGGCATATCATAAACGCCTGAAGGACCCCATTCCACCTTCATCAGCCCTCTCCGGATGTGAGGTAAGCTAAAGCAACCCGCCACTTAACGTCCTTTTCAGAGCGCACAAAAGAGTAACATACTCATTATGAGCATTCGTAAACAACAACAACTAGTCCATCTTCTAACTCACTAACCAGCTAACTAAGTAACTGTCAATGGTACAATTATGCCGAAAACTACTTAATGACAACAAAAACTAAATATAAATTTGTCTCTATCTACAGGCGGTGCCTGATAACCCTTCTACAGATTGATCCTGCTACAAGACCTTCAGCCACATCTCTGTTGAACATGTTGACCAGCGTTGGTTTCTTCAGTGGTTTCATCAACGGGCTGTGAGATCACGTGATCTGGTGTCGTAAGCACATTACCTATTTTTCTTACTAATTTAAATGTGAGGTTAATATATGTTATTATTACTTTTGCTCCCGTAACTGTATCAACTATCAATCACAGTGAAATTCTTATTTCATTGCCAACTTAATGTGAACAATTCAACCTTCAAGTGATTCGATTTCGTGCTTGCAGATTACTTACTTACTTAGTCGATCCTCTTCTACCGTGAGGTGTAGAGGTTTGCCAAAGAGAACGCCACACTGCTCTATCCGCCGACTTTTTCCTGGCCTCTTTCCAATCCAGCCCTCTATCACTTAGGGACTGTCGTATGTTGTCTTCCCAACGTACTTTGGGACGTCCTCGGGGTCTGCGTCCTTGACTTTTGATCTCCCATGACCGCTTTGGTATCCGATCTTCTTCCATTCTACAGACATGGCCAAACCACTGTAGGTGGGACTGCTCCACTCGTGTCTGCAGGGGTTGAACTTCAAGATTGCTACGTATTGTCTGGTTACGGATCTTGTCCCTTTTCGTCACCTGAACCGTCTTTCTTAGGTATCTCATTTCTGAAGTTTGTAATTGCCTTTCTTTGGATGTAGTCATTGCCCATGACTCACATCCATATGTCAGGACAGGCACATAGGTCGAGCAGTATACACCCATCTTTGTTTTCCTGCTTATTTCTCTTCTACTGAGGAAACCTCTGTTTATTGCATGGAACAGTCTACCTGCTGCTGCCCTTCGTGCAGTTAACTCCTCTTTGATTCCTCCCCTGCTGTCTATTACCACTCCTAGATATTTAAAGTTGCTGACCTGCTCTAGTGCTCGTGTTCCCAGGGTTATCTGATGTCTCTTTTCATCTCTGACGATCACCATGGTTTTTGTTTTTTTTGAGTTGCTGATGTGCATTCCTCTCTTCTTCAACTCTTCTTCCCAGAGCTGATCTGGAGATGTGCTTCGGTTTTTTTTCGTGATCAGGGCCACATCGTCTGCAAATGCTAGTTCCGATATGTAACTTGGTCTCATCTTCCAGTACCCTACTTCATACTTTTTTGTCCGTTCCTTGGAGGCTTTGATGACTTCATTCATGAGGAGTATGAAAAAGTAAGGTGTTAGAATGTCCCCCTGTTTTACTCCGCTAGTGGTCTTGAACTCTCCTGACTTTTGATTTGATGTCCGCACATAATTTCTGCATGTTTTATAGAAACTCTGTATGGCAGAGATCAGGGGTCCTGGGATGTTCTTCCTAGTCAGGCAATCCCAGAGTTTGTCCCAAGGAACTTTATCTGAGAATCTGAGAAATATTCTTTCCATCTGTTCATTACCTCTTCTGTGGCAGTCAACAGCACACCTTGTTTATCTTTAACAAATTTCAGGGGGCATGCCTTTTCCTTCCTCATGTTCTTTGAGGTCTTGTAGAACAGTTTCTGGTTTACTCCAGCATTATTTTCCAGTTTCTCTCCAAATTCTTCCCAGGATTTCTGTTTGGCCTTGAGCACAGTCTTCTTTGCTTCTGTTCTAAAATTGACATATTCTTGTGTATTATGTTTCATGCTTGCTGATGGGTGTTGCCTAGCTGGATAGTGTTTTTCAATTTCTCTCTTTATTTTAACTAGGTAGTGGTCGGTTCCTATCTCTGGTCCTCTGAACACTAGCATCCTTTACATACTTGAAATCAGTTTTCCTCACTATTGCATAGTCAATTACGGATCTTTCATTTCTTGCCGGCTCACATCTTGTGTAGCCATGGATACGCTTGTGTGGAAACCTTGTATTTGTAATAACAAGGTTCTCTTCTGTGCAGAATCTGAGCAGTCGTTTTCCATTGTCATTTAAGACATCTTCTCCATACCTACCGATCACTCCATCCCATCTAGAATAGTCGTTTCCAACTCTTGCGTTGAAGTCTCCAAGGAGAAGTATTTCATTATGGCAATCGTCAATGGTCTTTGAAGGAGCTCATACAATGCATCTTTTATGTCGGTGCTCTCATCTTCGTTTGGTGCATACACAGTGACGATATCCATTTGACTATCCTCCTTTTGTAGACTTAGAACCATCAGTCGTTCTGAAATGAACTTCCATCCTTTAATGTTTCCTTTGTTGTTACCATTCACTATACAACCAACCCCTGCCCTGGCTCGTTCACTCATGGGAACTCCGCTGTAGTATAGCATGTTGCCATCATGGCCCAGAACGCCCTGTCCCTTTGTCTTTGTTTCTGTAAGTGCCAGGACTGTCAATTTTGCTCTCTTCATCTCCTCTATTAGTTCTTGTTCTTTTCCGTTTATACTTCGTACATTCCAAGTTCCGTAAATAGTGGTCCTTATATCTCTCCTGTTCGTCTCCGTTGAGGTCAGTGTGGTTTTCTCTGTGTTCTAACTTGTAATCGTTGATTTAAGACAAACAGGTGATTAGCCTGTTGTGTCTTTGCATGGTGGAGGGGCTGCCTCCTTACAGCCTCCATGCTTGCCGACCCGTTTTTGTCCACGGCTGCTTATTTATTCGCAGCTTACCTCCAAATTAGGAGGCCTTTCAGGAGTCCGAAACCCTGCTGACGCGCCTGGTAGGAGGTAGGGGCCTCCCCCAGGCCCGTATATGGTATACTGCCATATTGGTCGCGGCAATTCAAAGTCGGCATCTCGACCGACAACTTCAATAGAACGTTTATATCATCGACCGCCGCGCGCACACACGTAATCGTCAAAGAAAGCCGACACCGCCGAGTTTGGTCGGGAGCCGTTTGGGAGATCTAATCTCAAGGGATATCGCAATTTGCAGACGTTAACAAAAGAATGCGTAACTCTTAATTGAAGAGAAGAAGGATTTCTACGGAAGCTTCAGTAGCATCGCTCGGTGTGGGAGCTATAAAACCAACTGTTCGGGCTAAACTCATCATTCCTGGTACAATCTCTCAAGTGCGTGCACCTCGCTTGTCGATATTCGTGTCAGTTATTACACAGTCACATTACAGACCTCAAATTATCATTGGAAGGAAATGGCGGAATCTAGAGTTAAGCCTGTGGCATTAGACCTGCCTGAGGATTTCTTCACCACGTTCGAGTTCTCTCGTGGGCCAGTTCTTGGACGAGGCATGAGCGGGGAAGTGGTTTTAGCAACGTCATCCAGATACCCGGATCTGAAGACAGCTGTCAAGATGCTAACACTACTGACACCCGATGGAGGTGTTAGAAACAAGAGCTTGTTCGCCACTGAGATAGCAGCTATCAAAGATTTGTCTCACCCACACGTCATCAAACATATTTTGTCTGCCACCTGTCCAGAGTACCTGGTCATCTGTACTGAGTACTGTCTTAACGGAACCTTGTCTTCCGGTTTAAGACATCTAACTCCACAGCTGTCTACAATGTATTTTCTCCAGATAGCTTGTGCTACTCGCTACCTTAACGACAAACAAAGAATAGTTCACTGCGACATCAAACCAGGCAACATCTTCATCAACGCCAAAAACGACGCCGTCCTTGGTGACTTTGGGCTGTCATTTTTCATCCTTCCAAACGAAACGGTGGTACCTACAGGGGGCATGGGTGGTACGCGTTACTTCGTTGCTCCGGAAATAATTAACTGCATCCATGTGGATCCCTACAAGGTATTTATCATTTATTTTTATAAAAAGGAATTAATTTTGTAGTTTATAATGTGTTTGTTATGTATTTGGATTATGATTTGATTTTCGTATTATAAGCTATAATTTTTTTACTTTGATCTACTATTCATATAACGAATGTTATTTGTGTTAAATACTGTTCTAATGGTTAATTATATAGTTATGTTTAAATTGATTGTCTTCTGTTCTGCATATCTATTGCCCGAAAGATAATACATGCTATGTTAATATACTCTACTTACTTAATCTTTCTTTCGTAAAACTTTTTCGTTTTAAGAATATTTCTCATCTATGAACCTACACATTTCTAGTCTTTTGTCATTCTTTTCAATCTACTCCGTCATTCCAGCATATATCAATGAAAGTTCCATGTTCTCATCTACAGTTAGACGTGTACTCACTGGGTGTTCTGCTCTGGTGCCTATTATTCCTGAGAGAACCAACCTCCAACAATTTTCGAGACTGTTTGAAGAACATGCAACTCTTAATGGCCATCCCTCAACCTCTCAGGTATGCTACAGTTTTCAACAAATATTTAATCACTTTCCTGTATTGTATACAATAGGGCATCTTATAAGATGTGCCGTGGAACCTCCGATTTTAAAATGATTAGGTCACGCAAAAATGAGTTTAGCGTGTGGTGGTAGAAGTGCCTGATAACACATACATACTCCGATCGTCAATAAACACATTGAACTCTTTACGTCTTTACTGACACACAACATAAACTCTCAGGTGTTAGGACTCCAACACAGTAAACACTATCGCTGACCACAAATACAAAAAATAGTATCAATTATTAACATGAATAATTGTTGCAAAATATCACAAAAAGCAAACAACTACTAAAGTAAATAATATCTATATAAAACTATCACAGAGGATTCAAGCATATCCGTGTATCGTAAGAATTCGCCTCTGGCTGTGAATACAGAGACTTCAATGCGCGTCTGATAGCTCTGAAGAATAGTTCGGGTTTCGGAACCTCACAGCAGGCTAGGCACAGCACAGGTTATTTACATTCGTAGCTTGGTTTCATTGAAAGCCTCTGTTGGTTCCAGATCCCATGCAGTGCGTTTCAAAGAAGCGGCAACTAGATCGACTGTTAGAAGAGTTTTTGGGTGACCTTCGTTTGTCAGTTTTGTTTACTGACCAGGTAAATGTAATCCTCAGTGGAGTAAAAATGTTCGCTATCGTGGTAGGATTACAGTTAAGGTATTTGTCCATGCGATTCGGGATCAAGATGCTGAGCAGCGCATGAGCTGCAGTGCTCAGCGACCCATAGCTGACTGCTAGCGTCAGGGCCAGCGAACCAGAGCTGCCAAGACCCTTCTACACCTCCACTCGGCGATCCTGGATAACAGGCTGCGGCAGGGCAGACTGGCTAAGGAGAAGGGATCGAAGAGAGAATGCTAACCCGGTACTCATAAAATGCTTGCTGAAGTCGGATGTGTTGGACCGAAAGGTGCAAATATCGCAGTCAAGCTGTAAACTACGACACAACGCATTCCGTTCTCTGGACTACATTCTGCTACTTAAGCCCTTTCAGGGTTTGGTAGCGGGAGATTGAGATCTAACGAAGAAGAAGAAGTCCATGCGATTCGGAGGTCTTATCTAATCGCAAGGTCTTCTAGGTGCTCTAGTGGTTTTATAAGTTTTTAGGGATGGGAGCCTCGTAGGAGTGCCATTTGTGAAGTCGAGGTCGGTCACACGTAGAAGTTGGAAAGTGACACCTGGAGTACGCATCTACAGTGACTATGGTTTCAATCTGATCTACTGTAGAAGCGATGAGACATCCCTGCCCAGCACTGGATGATGTAGAGAACAGGTGAGAGAGATTGTGATCCAGGCATACTCTTGCTTCAGGGTTGCTGCTGAATTGACCGTTGTGGTGTGTTTATTAGTCCATCATGGGACGTTGAAGCGAATGTCTGGTCAGGAAAAGAATACTGATCAGACAATGTTAGCCAGGGTCAGCAGAAATGTACTGGCCAAGACGATCACCTGACCTTCTCGTTGGTCGTCCTGGAAACGGGCTATTGTCGACACCAGCAGTCTGGCTAACAAGGTGAAGTTTGACATGATCCCAGTAGAAGTGAGTGATACGCAGATGAAGCAAGGCATATCACAACCGCCTGAAGGACCTATTCCACCTTCATCAGCCCTCTCCGGATGTGAGGTAAGCTAAAGCAACCCGCCACTTAACATCCTTTTCATAGCGCACAAAAGAGTAACATACTCATTATGAGCATTCGTAAACAACAACAACTAGTCCATCTTCTAACTCACTAAGCAGCTAACTAAGTAACTGTCAATGGTACAATTATGCCGAAAACTACTCAATGACAATAAAAACTAAATATAAATTTGTCTCTATCTACAGGCGGTGCCTGATAACCCTTCTACAGATTGATCCTGCTACACGACCTTCAGCCACATCTCTGTTGAACATGTTGACCAGCGTTGGTTTCTTCAGTGGTTTTATCAACGGGCTGTGAGATCACGTGATCTGGTGTAGTAAGCACTTTAATTATTTTTCTTACTAATTTAAATGTGAGGTTTATCTTTTTATTATTACCTTTGCTCCCGTAACTGTATTAACTATCAATCACAGTGAAATTCTTATTTCATCGCCAAGTTAATGTGAACAAGTCAACCTTCAAGTGATTCGAACTCGTGCCTGCTGATTAGAAAACCAATATTTCTAACTTCTCGGCCACCTTTTCTTTTAAGTCACAATGAATAATTCTTTGAGTAACTATCCCCATGATGATCATTTGTTTACGTAGTTTGTTTTACTTGTGTAGTTTAGTTTTCAAAAAGCAGTTCACCTACTTTTCTTAAGTTTTCTATCTGTTAATTTTAATTTTCTTACATTTCAGCGGAAACATAGACTGTATTGTATGCCACAAACCTCTTCTTTGTCCTGTATTATCTGCTTTCCATTTTCTGCAATGACCAAGCAGGGGATAGGAGACAAAGCTCAAGATATGAGAAAAGCCACTGCAGCCTGCCAGGTAACGCCCTTAACAGTGCGCACATAAAAGTAATATTACTCCATGTGGACATTCAACAACAACACATGACCAAACAAAGTTAACAGCCGAACAAATTAAAATACCATAACGGGGAACGGAGACGGTAGTCCGGTCAGAGATTACATACTGAACAGGACGTCGCGTCAAGGTCAGGCCCAATGTAGTCTGACTGACGTGGTGTGTATCGACCTGATTTCCCTAGTAGTGAGCGTCACCCAGATGGATCCAAGTATAGCACAACTGCTTGGGCAACCCTAAACTGGCTTCATCAGCATGCTTGAGATGTGAGGAAAATTACTAGAACCCTCAACTTAACGCCCTCTTCATGGCACTCAAACAAGGTAATCTTACTCACTGTTTACTTTCAACAGGAATAGGTGACCAAACAAAGTGGCCAGCTAAACAGATTTATTTTTACCCAAAATGATATTTCGCTCTCCGGTCACACCTTTCGCATGTCATGTGACAGTCTTATTCTTGTAAACTTCCTTTTCTATTAGATTGAGTTTCGTATTCGTGATACAAACTTCCATCTGACGTATACGGCAGAAAAGGAAGTAAAATGCAGAAACAAAATATAAACAGGGATTTCTAAATTAGTTATATCAGACGAGCTAAAATATGTAAAACATTCTAGTTAAAGTCAAACATACATGTGGTAGCCAACGGTCAGAAAGTATGGAACAATATATAAGAGAAATCCCTAAACATAATGGAAGCTCCTATTGGGACTGTCTGAAAACAAGCATACATCGTAAAATTAAAACTACCGATAAAAGAATTTAGTTCAAATGTGAGGCCAAGGAATGAGACAGATGAACGAAAATGGAGAAATGTTTGCAGGGTTGTGTGCGCTATAGAAAATATTAATTGGAGGAAGCATGTTCTCTCACAAAAAGGTACATAAGCCCACTTGGCGATATCCAAACCATGTGACAGAAAGTCAGATTGATCACATATGTGTCAGGTCAAGCTTTCAAGGGTATACTACAAGATGTAAGAGTAAAGCGAAGCGCAGATGTAACGTCCGACCACCACATGTTTTTGGGAATTTTGAAGCTAAAACTAAAAAAGTACCCAGTATAGAGCGCACGGAGAAGAAGATATAACGTACACACCTTACAAGACCAGTAGAACGAGACATACTTTAGTTTAATACTGAATAACATACCACGTGCCACAAGAGCTATATGAGGATAAAGAGACGAACATTATTATTATATGGGACAAGGCTAAAGAGATGTGGAACAAGATATATGAAGAAACTAGGATTAAAGAGAGCCCAACACAAAGAATGGATCACAAGCGAGACATTACATAAAAAAGAAGATATGAAAAAGAAGACAACTTTACTCAGCAATTGCCGAACCCGAGCAACCAAAGCATAAGAACAGAATAAGTTTATTGTTACAGACAAAGAGGTTAAGACACATTTAAGGAAGAATAAAAGATAATATATTGACAAGTTGGCACAGGTGGCAGAAGAGGCAGCGGAGAGAGAGAGAGGAAAAATGAGAGACCTACCAAACAAGATATAAATCCAAAGGAAATATCCAGAATGAAGACATGGACAGCTGCTGGACCAGATGGAATAGCTGTCGAAGACATTAAGACATATACAAATAATACTGCTGAGACAATGTAAGGAATATTAAAGAAGATATGGGAAGTGGAAAGAGTGCCGACAGAATGGAAAGACAGTCATCTGATCATGCACATATCATATAGCTACGCTACGCATCATTGTAGAACAAAGTAATGAATAAAAATCATACCTTTACGGAAATTTAATAGAATATGAAATAACGTTTGACAGTGTGAATCAAAGTACCCTATGGCAACTGTTAAGATACTATTGGATACCAGAGAAGTACACAACCCCCATCCAGAGTATGTACAAAGACACAAATAGTAGAGTGGTACACGGTAAAGCACTGACTGACAGCTTCGGTGTGCAAGCAACTGTGACACAAGGATTCCTGCTCTCGCCTTTCTTGTTCTTGTTGGTTTAGATTGGATAATGAAGACATCAATCCAGAGAAAAAGAACTGGTATTCAGTAGACACTATTGTCACGATTGGAGAACGTGGACTTCACAGATGATCTGGTCCTTTTGTCACACAGTCGTAGCCAAATGCTAGAGAAACTTGATAGGGTGGAAAAACAATTGGCCAAACTGGAATTGAATACCAACATGAAGACAATCAAGCTCTTAAAGCTCAACACTATCAGCAAAGAACCAATTATGCTGGAGGGAGAGCAGTTGGGAAAAAGACAAATTTACCTACTTAGACTGCACAATAGAAAAAACAGCTGGTACAGCTGCAGATGCAAGGATCAGAATTGGATAGGCAAGAGAGACATTCCTGACGCTAAACAACATATAGAAATCCATAGAAATCAAGATTCATACAAAAATGTGAATATTCAAAGCCAGTATCAAGTCGGTGTTACTGTGTGGAGCGGAGACATGGAGAACGACCAAGGTTGTACAACAAAGACTATAGCCAGTCCTTCATTAACAGATGCCTACGAAGGATAATGGATATGAAGTGGCCCGACACACTGAGGAATGAAAACATATGAAAAGGACCAAACAACAGTCAATGCAATAACAAAGTTAGCGACGGGCTTGATGAGTCTAGGATGTAGCAGTGCATGAGCTGACAGCAACCATCGACTCACAGCTGCCTAGTTGCATTAGATTCAGCGAACAAGAGCTGACCAGGACCCTATTCCCTCACCACGTGACGACTCTGTAAACAGGCTGCTCTAGTCTCTAGGATAGTATGTCCAAGGAATATGGATTGTAGTGGAAAGATAAATCCGTACTCAGAAAGTCAGGTAAAATCAGATGTGTTGGGATGAAAGACATAACTATCGCAGACTTGCTGTAAACTAAAACAGAACGTCCTTTTCAGGGCTAGCGCAGAAGAATTAGATAAGGAAGAAGAAGAAGATCAAGAATAAGAAGAACCTTAACATCTTTTATGAAATGTTGGAACAGCAGCGACGACAACCAGAGTCCGTGTCTATTTGAACAACGATCGAAGGAGGTCTTTCTCTTAGCCTACACAGAAAATCTTCTTTAATAGAACTTTGAACCGACGAACTTTGGATTGTCCTTGTGGTCTAGACCCCTTTCTTCTTTCTTCCAATGCTCATCTCCGCATCTAGTATTTTCTCCGTCTGGTAACACAACGAACCCTAGCAGTGAAAACTAAAACAACATTTTACATTTCAGGCCGATGTCAGGACGAGACCGTCTTCTGCATAGAGCGCTGATATCTCTCCCTGGGCGAACAGGCGTTGAGATCGAAGAAGGCAAGCAGTATAAATATCTGGATCGTCTGTCTTTAAAAAGCTGTGATTGATGGAATTGGGATACCACCAAGGGCAGCGGTGCCAGCTCGGCTTTGCATTGCACTGGTCGTGTCTACTCAGCCTGTGGTTTTGCCTAACTCGAAATTCGGCATCCACCTCAGCATTGCACAGCGCTGACAGTGTCTCATTCTTTATTGCAAATAGACACATTTCGAGTTTATGGATGAGCAACATTCTCTGGGTACTGTGAGCTGGTAGAGATGGTAGAACGCTAGTGCCTCGGTAGCTCCTCAGCATTGAGCGGTGCTGAGGTTGATGAACTCCATATTGCACAGAGCTGAGTATGCCCAACGCAGTGTTTCACTGAAAGAAGCGTGTCCCAAATCATTTTGCAAAATTGAAACACGACTGAACTGAGCGATAGGAGAGTCTATTCCGCGCCCAGTATGTTGCTAGGAGTGCTTCAGAATTATTGAGCTCGACACTGGGCATTGCATACCGTCTTATGCATCACACTCTTCCCCTCTGTGGTCGAGAAGGATCCACATATTTTTCTGGTTTCTGAATGTTACAGAACACTCCCTTACACGTTGCGCTCTCATATTTAGAAGGATGACCTTGCTTGGTCACAGAGATCATTTTAATCAGGCCACGTTGTACATTTTTCTGTGCACGTGACGGTCCCAAGCCCGTTAAAACTGAGAGGGAAAAGATCCTTGGATCATTATCGCCATCACCATTTTGTGAAGCTGCAGATTTGTCATTCTCATCATCCCATGTAACGTTAATTTCAGATTCAGGAACATTCTGTTCTGTTCTATTTCTAAGAACCGACGTCACTGCATTCCGGGCATACCCATAGCTGCTCAGTTTCTCTTCAAATAGTGTAAGGTATGGATGATGATGGTCCCTGTAGTCTGCTGGTTGTACACTCTCCTGCGCCTTCCTCTCATGCGCCCCACTCCGCTCGAACCTGTTTAATGTCGAAACTTTGCAGTCTGTGGATTGCTGCTTCATCTATTGCGGTGTCCTCATCCAGCAGGCTGTCATTGATTGATTACAAAATGTCACTTCTATCCATCACTAATGTGTCCATGATGGGAGCTTGTGAAGCCAAGATGTCATCTCATTGCCCTGAATACCAGCATAAAAGTCTCATATATCTATTTCAGTGTTGTGGTAACTGCTTCCGTCTCCATTCTCATATTGGAGGTTGTTGACAAATATGCCCTACTGCGCTGAGCAACGACCTCTCCTCTTAGTCTAGCCGAGAAACTCCAGCCTGATGTCTGACTGCGCACGACTGATTCGTCAGTGTATGTGACAGCGTCACTACCCTGTGTGTTCTCAGTTATTTGCTAATTTACCTCGCGCTCTGCTCTCTCGCTGCTCCGTTCTCTGCATTCCTTGCCTACGGTTATGATGACTCTCCGGTACTCTATCATTCTATCACCAGTGTGGACCCATTGTTCCCTTTTGGCTATAGTCTCAGCTGGAATTGACGTGGCCGATTGTTGTCTCAGCCTGTGCCATCCATGACGATCCTTTCTTGATCCCTTGATATTTGAGATACTACTGTCCAATCGTATCAGGTAGAATCTGCTCCCGTTCAAGGTAGGCCTTTATTTTCCTGGCCACTATCTTCTCGAGCAATTTTCCATATACATTTTGAATGGTGATTATTAGAAAGCCGCTGAGAAGCGTGGAGTCCTTACCAAGTTTAGGCAGTGGGCATAGATAGCTATTAAGCCAGTCCTCGGGCACAGATGACTTCTCTATAGTGGGGTTGAACTCCTTCACCATATTTCTTATCTCTGTCTCATCCAACTGCTTCATGTGGCAATACTGTACTCCATCAGGACCTGCGGCAGTGTTTTTGCTTGTACGTAGGCTATTTACGACCTCCGCCTCTGTGATAAGGTCTACATACGCCTCTCTCCTGATAGCTGAGTCTAAGATGTTTTTCCGAGTTTCCTGACGTGCGTCTCTGTCGCCCATGACAGTCTGGGTAACATATCTACTGACAAAAAAACTCAGACCCTTCTCTTCATCTGTCTTGAGGAGCCCTCCTGTGGTGTCTTGAATGTTGGAAATAAGCTGGCTTGTAGTCATTCCTTTCATCTTTCGATGCATGTGCCAGAACTTATGGAGAGTATTATCATTAATCACACCTGTTATGAACTCCTCCCATTGCTCGCTTTTGGATTCTCTAGCTAACGCTTTAAAGAAATTGGTAGCTTTGCGTTTTACTTCCTCCTTCTCGTTCAACGCGTGGAAATTAATACCAGCTCTCTTTCTGGCCTTAGCCCAATCCTTTGTTGCCGTCTTCGTTTTCTCTCCAGGCCGTATCAACAGCTTGATTCCACCAGGGTGGTTTGACAAATGGGGATCTAGTGGTCTTGCATCCGGTCGTCTGGCGCAGCTTGTTCACTACATTATCATCTTCGTATGTGTATCTGAAGACCTGTTTGGCTTTCCGGTGTCTGATTTGTTTTCCTCTTGGCATAAGTACGATACACGGCAGGTGGTTGCTCTCGTATGCCCCTAATACGTCCTAGCGTGTGGATGGAGCAACATTATTGAATATAAGAGCCAGGTCGATGACTCCGTCCTTATCTCCCGGTCGAGATGCTATTCTAGTTGAACTTCCGTCATTCACGACAGTGAGGTTTGTGTGGACTAATGCGTGGCTTCAGGCAACCCCTTACCAATTTTTAGTGGCATTTCCCCACTCCTTTGATCTAGCATTAAAGTAAAGTAAAGTAAAGTAAAATAAAGTAAAGTAAAGTAAAATAAAGTAAAGTAAATTTAAGTAACCCATACTATTGTTGCCGTAGGGGTGTGATATGTTAGCGACCTCAGATTTCAAAGGCTCGGCTATTTGAAAAATAAGTGCAGTCTTCCTGATCGGTTCGTTCCAGCTATGTCCATGTCTTGTATAATTCTTGTATATGCGTCTGGAGGTTTTTATCTTCACATGTGTTTTGAAAAGGGCGTTAATGGAAATGTTGCCAAGACGATCACCTGACCTTCTCGTTGATCGTCCTGGAAACGGGCTATTGTCGACACCAGCAGTCTGGCTAACAAGGTGAAGTTTGACATGATCCCCGTGGTAGTGAGTGATACGCAAATGAAGCCAGGCATATCATAAACGCCTGAAGGACCCCATTCCACCTTCATCAGCCCTCTCCGGATGTGAGGTAAGCTAAAGCAACCCGCCACTTAACGTCCTTTTCAGAGCGCACAAAAGAGTAACATACTCATTATGAGCATTCGTAAACAACAACAACTAGTCCATCTTCTAACTCACTAACCAGCTAACTAAGTAACTGTCAATGGTACAATTATGCCGAAAACTACTTAATGACAACAAAATCTAAATATAAATTTGTCTCTATCTACAGGCGGTGCCTGATAACCCTTCTACAGATTGATCCTGCTACAAGACCTTCAGCCACATCTCTGTTGAACATGTTGACCAGCGTTGGTTTCTTCAGTGGTTTCATCAACGGGCTGTGAGATCACGTGATCTGGTGTCGTAAGCACATTACCTATTTTTCTTACTAATTTAAATGTGAGGTTAATATATGTTATTATTACTTTTGCTCCCGTAACTGTATCAACTATCAATCACAGTGAAATTCTTATTTCATTGCCAACTTAATGTGAACAATTCAACCTTCAAGTGATTCGATTTCGTGCTTGCAGATTACTTACTTACTTAGTCGATCCTCTTCTACCGTGAGGTGTAGAGGTTTGCCAAAGAGAACGCCACACTGCTCTATCCGCCGACTTTTTCCTGGCCTCTTTCCAATCCAGCCCTCTATCACTTAGGGACTGTCGTATGTTGTCTTCCCAACGTACTTTGGGACGTCCTCGGGGTCTGCGTCCTTGACTTTTGATCTCCCATGACCGCTTTGGTATCCGATCTTCTTCCATTCTACAGACATGGCCAAACCACTGTAGGTGGGACTGCTCCACTCGTGTCTGCAGGGGTTGAACTTCAAGATTGCTACGTATTGTCTGGTTACGGATCTTGTCCCTTTTTGTCACCTGAACCGTCTTTCTTAGGTATCTCATTTCTGAAGTTTGTAATTGCCTTTCTTTGGATGTAGTCATTGCCCATGACTCACATCCATATGTCAGGACAGGCACATAGGTCGAGCAGTATACACCCATCTTTGTTTTCCTGCTTATTTCTCTTCTACTGAGGAAACCTCTGTTTATTGCATGGAACAGTCTACCTGCTGCTGCCCTTCGTGCAGTTAACTCCTCTTTGATTCCTCCCCTGCTGTCTATTACCACTCCTAGATATTTAAAGTTGCTGACCTGCTCTAGTGCTCGTGTTCCCAGGGTTATCTGATGTCTCTTTTCATCTCTGGCGATCACCATGGTTTTTGTTTTTTTTGAGTTGCTGATATGCATTCCTCTCTTCTTCAACTCTTCTTCCCAGAGCTGATCTGGAGATGTGCTTCGGTTTTTTTTCGTGATCAGGGCCACATCGTCTGCAAATGCTAGTTCCGATATGTAACTTGGTCTCATCTTCCAGTACCCTACTTCATACTTTTTTGTCCGTTCCTTGGAGGCTTTGATGACTTCATTCATGAGGAGTATGAAAAGGTAAGGTGTTAGAATGTCCCCCTGTTTTACTCCGCTAGTGGTCTTGAACTCTCCTGACTTTTGATTTGATGTCCGCACATAATTTCTGCATGTTTTATAGAAACTCTGTATGGCAGAGATCAGGGGTCCTGGGATGTTCTTCCTAGTCAGGCAATCCCAGAGTTTGTCCCAAGGAACTTTATCTGAGAATCTGAGAAATATTCTTTCCATCTGTTCATTACCTCTTCTGTGGCAGTCAACAGCACACCTTGTTTATCTTTAACAAATTTCAGGGGGCATGCCTTTTCCTTCCTCATGTTCTTTGAGGTCTTGTAGAACAGTTTCTGGTTTACTCCAGCATTATTTTCCAGTTTCTCTCCAAATTCTTCCCAGGATTTCTGTTTGGCCTTGAGCACAGTCTTCTTTGCTTCTGTTCTAAAATTGACATATTCTTTATATTTCTTTGTTTGTTCTTCTGTATTCCTAGCCCCTATGTATTGCTTCCATGCCTTTTTCTCTCCTCGTATTATTGTTTTCACTTCTTCTGTCCACCATGGTGTACTTTTTCTCTTCCACCCTTTTTTGGTTTGACCGCATGCTTCTGCTGCAGCCTCTTTGAGGATGTCTTAGAATTGTACCCAAAGCATTTCCATATCTTCTTCAGATTCTTCTATCCTTTCTATTGCTGTTGTTATGAGCCCTTGGTATTTCCTTTTAACATCTGGTTCTCGTATTTTGTAAGCCTTAATTTTATTTTCTCCTTGTGTATTATGTTTCATGCTTGCTGATGGGTATTGCCTAGCTGGATAGTGTTTTTCAATTTCTCTCTTTATTTTAACTAGGTAGTGGTCGGTTCCTATCTCTGGTCCTCTGAACACTAGCATCCTTTACATACTTGAAATCAGTTTTCCTCACTATTGCATAGTCAATTATGGATCTTTCATTTCTTGCCGGCTCACATCTTGTGTAGCCATGGATACGCTTGTGTGGAAACCTTGTATTTGTAATAACAAGGTTCTCTTCTGTGCAGAATCTGAGCAGTCGTTTTCCATTGTCATTTAAGACATCTTCTCCATACCTACCGATCACTCCATCCCATCTAGAATAGTCGTTTCCAACTCTTGCGTTGAAGTCTCCAAGGAGAAGTATTTCATTATGGCAATCGTCAATGGTCCTTTGAAGAAGCTCATAAAATGCATCTTTTATGTCGGTGCTCTCATCTTCGTTTGGTGCATACACAGTGACGATATCCATTTGACTATCCTCCTCTTGTAGACTTAGAACCATCAGTCGTTCTGAAATGAACTTCCATCCTTTAATGTTTCCTTTGTTGTTACCATTCACTATACAACCAACCCCTGCCCTGGCTCGTTCACTCATGGGAACTCCGCTGTAGTATAGCATGTTGCCATCATGGCCCAGAACGCCCTGTCCCTTTGTCTTTGTTTCTGTAAGTGCCAGGACTGTCAATTTTGCTCTCTTCATCTCCTCTATTAGTTCTTGTTCTTTTCCGTTTATACTTCGTACATTCCAAGTTCCGTAAATAGTGGTCCTTATATCTCGCCTGTTCGTCTCCGTTGAGGTCAGTGTGGTTTTCTCTGTGTTCTAACTTGTAATCGTTGATTTAAGACAAACAGGTGATTAGCCTGTTGTGTCTTTGCATGGTGGAGGGGCTGCCTCCTTACAGCCTCCATGCTTGCCGACCCGTTTTTGTCCACGGCTGCTTATTTATTCGCAGCTAACCTCCAAATTAGGAGGCCTTTCAGGAGTCCGAAACCCTGCTGACGCGCCTGGTAGGAGGTAGGGGCCTCCCCCAGGCCCGTATATGGTATACTGCCATATTGGTCGCGGCAATTCAAAGTCGGCATCTCGACCGACAACTTCAATAGAACGTTTATATCATCGACCGCCGCGCGCACACACGTAATCGTCAAAGAAAGCCGACACCGCCGAGTTTGGTCGGGAGCCGTTTGGGAGATCTAATCTCAAGGGATATCGCAATTTGCAGACGTTAACAAAAGAATGCGTAACTCTTAATTGAAGAGAAGAAGGATTTCTACGGAAGCTTCAGTAGCATCGCTCGGTGTGGGAGCTATAAAACCAACTGTTCGGGCTAAACTCATCATTCCTGGTACAATCTCTCAAGTGCGTGCACCTCGCTTGTCGATATTCGTGTCAGTTATTACACAGTCACATTACAGACCTCAAATTATCATTGGAAGGAAATGGCGGAATCTAGAGTTAAGCCTGTGGCATTAGACCTGCCTGAGGATTTCTTCACCACGTTCGAGTTCTCTCGTGGGCCAGTTCTTGGACGAGGCATGAGCGGGGAAGTGGTTTTAGCAACGTCATCCAGATACCCGGATCTGAAGACAGCTGTCAAGATGCTAACACTACTGACACCCGATGGAGGTGTTAGAAACAAGAGCTTGTTCGCCACTGAGATAGCAGCTATCAAAGATTTGTCTCACCCACACGTCATCAAACATATTTTGTCTGCCACCTGTCCAGAGTACCTGGTCATCTGTACTGAGTACTGTCTTAACGGAACCTTGTCTTCCGGTTTAAGACATCTAACTCCACAGCTGTCTACAATGTATTTTCTCCAGATAGCTTGTGCTACTCGCTACCTTAACGACAAACAAAGAATAGTTCACTGCGACATCAAACCAGGCAACATCTTCATCAACGCCAAAAACGACGCCGTCCTTGGTGACTTTGGGCTGTCATTTTTCATCCTTCCAAACGAAACGGTGGTACCTACAGGGGGCATGGGTGGTACGCGTTACTTCGTTGCTCCGGAAATAATTAACTGCATCCATGTGGATCCCTACAAGGTATTTATCATTTATTTTTATAAAAAGGAATTAATTTTGTAGTTTATAATGTGTTTGTTATGTATTTGGATTATGATTTGATTTTCGTATTATAAGCTATAATTTTTTTACTTTGATCTACTATTCATATAACGAATGTTATTTGTGTTAAATACTGTTCTAATGGTTAATTATATAGTTATGTTTAAATTGATTGTCTTCTGTTCTGCATATCTATTGCCCGAAAGATAATACATGCTATGTTAATATACTCTACTTACTTAATCTTTCTTTCGTAAAACTTTTTCGTTTTAAGAATATTTCTCATCTATGAACCTACACATTTCTAGTCTTTTGTCATTCTTTTCAATCTACTCCGTCATTCCAGCATATATCAATGAAAGTTCCATGTTCTCATCTACAGTTAGACATGTACTCACTGGGTGTTCTGCTCTGGTGCCTATTATTCCTGAGAGAACCAACCTCCAACAATTTTCGAGACTGTTTGAAGAACATGCAACTCTTAATGGCCATCCCTCAACCTCTCAGGTATGCTACAGTTTTCAACAAATATTTAATCACTTTCCTGTATTGTATACAATAGGGCATCTTATAAGATGTGCCGTGGAACCTCCGATTTTAAAATGATTAGGTCACGCAAAAATGAGTTTAGCGTGTGGTGGTAGAAGTGCCTGATAACACATACATACTCCGATCGTCAATAAACACATTGAACTCTTTACGTCTTTACTGACACACAACATAAACTCTCAGGTGTTAGGACTCCAACACAGTAAACACTATCGCTGACCACAAATACAAAAAATAGTATCAATTATTAACATGAATAATTGTTGCAAAATATCACAAAAAGCAAACAACTACTAAAGTAAATAATATCTATATAAAACTATCACAGAGGATTCAAGCATATCCGTGTATCGTAAGAATTCGCCTCTGGCTGTGAATACAGAGACTTCAATGCGCGTCTGATAGCTCTGAAGAATAGTTCGGGTTTCGGAACCTCACAGCAGGCTAGGCACAGCACAGGTTATTTACATTCGTAGCTTGGTTTCATTGAAAGCCTCTGTTGGTTCCAGATCCCATGCAGTGCGTTTCAAAGAAGCGGCAACTAGATCGACTGTTAGAAGAGTTTTTGGGTGACCTTCGTTTGTCAGTTTTGTTTACTGACCAGGTAAATGTAATCCTCAGTGGAGTAAAAATGTTCGCTATCGTGGTAGGATTACAGTTAAGGTATTTGTCCATGCGATTCGGGATCAAGATGCTGAGCAGCGCATGAGCTGCAGTGGTCAGCGACCCATAGCTGACTGCTAGCGTCAGGGCCAGCGAACCAGAGCTGCCAAGACCCTTCTACACCTCCACTCGGTGATCCTGGATAACAGGCTGCGGCAGGGCAGACTGGCTAAGGAGAAGGGATCGAAGAGAGAATGCTAACCCGGTACTCATAAAATGCTTGCTGAAGTCGGATGTGTTGGACCGAAAGGTGCAAATATCGCAGTCAAGCTGTAAACTACGACACAACGCATTCCGTTCTCTGGACTACATTCTGCTACTTAAGCCCTTTCATGGTTTGGTAGCGGGAGATTGAGATCTAACGAAGAAGAAGAAGTCCATGCGATTCGGAGGTCTTATCTAATCGCAAGGTCTTCTAGGTGCTCTAGTGGTTTTATAAGTTCTTAGGGATGGGAGCCTCGTAGGAGTGCCATTTGTGAAGTCGAGGTCGGTCACACGTAGAAGTTGGAAAGTGACACCTGGAGTACGCATCTACAGTGACTATGGTTTCAATCTGATCTACTGTAGAAGCGATAAGACATCCCTGCCCAGCACTGGATGATGTAGAGAACAGGTGAGAGAGATTGTGATCCAGGCATACTCTTGCTTCAGGGTTGCTGCTGAATTGACCGTTGTGGTGTGTTTATTAGTCCATCATGGGACGTTGAAGCGAACGTCTGGTCAGGAAAAGAATACTGATCAGACAATGTTAGCCAGGGTCAGCAGAAATGTACTGGCCAAGACGATCACCTGACCTTCTCGTTGGTCGTCCTGGAAACGGGCTATTGTCGACACCAGCAGTCTGGCTAACAAGGTGAAGTTTGACATGATCCCAGTAGAAGTGAGTGATACGCAGATGAAGCAAGGCATATCACAACCGCCTGAAGGACCTATTCCACCTTCATCGCCCTCTCCGGATGTGAGGTAAGCTAAAGCAACCCGCCACTTAACATCCTTTTCATAGCGCACAAAAGAGTAACATACTCATTATGAGCATTCGTAAACAACAACAACTAGTCCATCTTCTAACTCACTAAGCAGCTAACTAAGTAACTGTCAATGGTACAATTATGCCGAAAACTACTCAATGACAACAAAAACTAAATATAAATTTGTCTCTATCTACAGGCGGTGCCTGATAACCCTTCTACAGATTGATCCTGCTACAAGACCTTCAGCCACATCTCTGTTGAACATGTTGACCAGCGTTGGTTTCTTCAGTGGTTTTATCAACGGGCTGTGAGATCACGTGATCTGGTGTAGTAAGCACTTTAATTATTTTTCTTACTAATTTAAATGTGAGGTTTATCTATTTATTATTACCTTTGCTCCCGTAACTGTATTAACTATCAATCACAGTGAAATTCTTATTTCATCGCCAAGTTAATGTGAACAAGTCAACCTTCAAGTGATTCGAACTCGTGCCTGCTGATTAGAAAACCAATATTTCTAACTTCTCGGCCACCTGCTCTTTTAAGTCACAATGAATAATTCTTTGAGTAACTATCCCCATGATGATCATTTGTTTACGTAGTTTGTTTTACTTGTGTAGTTTAGTTTTTAAGACGAGCAGTTCACCTACTTATCTTAAGTTTTCTATCTGTTAATTTTAATTTTCTTACATTTCAGAGGAAACATAGACTGTATTGTATGCCACAAACCTCTTCTTTGTCCTGTATTATCTGCTTTCCATTTTCTGCAATGACCAAGCAGGGGATAGGAGACAAAGCTCAAGATATGAGAAAAGCCACTGCAGCCTGCCAGGTAACGCCCTTAACAGTGCGCACATAAAAGTAATATTACTCCATGTGGACATTCAACAACAACACATGACCAAACAAAGATAACAGCCGAACAAATTGAAATACCATAACGGGGAACGGAGACGGTAGTCCGGTCAGAGATTACATACTGAACAGGACGTCGCGTCAAGGTCAGGCCCAATGTAGTCTGACTGACGTGGTGTGTATCGACCTGATTTCCCTAGTAGTGAGCGTCACCCAGATGGAACCAAGTATAGCACAACTGCTTGGGCAACCCTAAACTGGCTTCATCAGCATGCTTGAGATGTGAGGAAAATTACTAGAACCCTCAACTTAACGCCCTCTTCATGGCACTCAAACAAGGTAATCTTACTCACTGTTTACTTTCAACAGGAATAGGTGACCAAACAAAGTGGCCAGCTAAACAGATTTATTTGTCATTTTTACCCAAAATGATATTTCGCTCTCCGGTCACACCTTTCGCATGTCATGTGACAGTCTTATTCTTGTAAACTTCCTTTTCTATTAGATTGAGTTTCGTATTCGTGATACAAACTTCCATCTGACGTATACGGCAGAAAAGGAAGTAAAATGCAGAAACAAAATATAAACAGGGATTTCTAAATTAGTTATATCAGACGAGCTAAAATATGTAAAACATTCTAGTTAAAGTCAAACATACATGTGGTAGCCAACGGTCAGAAAGTAGGGAACAATATATAAGAGAAATCCCTAAACATAATGGAAGCTCCTATTGGGACTGTCTGAAAACAAGCATACATCGTAAAATTAAAACTACCGATAAAAGAATTTAGTTCAAATGTGAGGCCAAGGAATGAGACAGATGAACGAAAATGGAGAAATGTTTGCAGGGTTGTGTGCGCTATAGAAAATATTAATTGGAGGAAGCATGTTCTCTCACAAAAAGGTACATAAGCCCACTTGGCGATATCCAAACCATGTGACAGAAAGTCAGATTGATCACATATGTGTCAGGTCAAGCTTTCAAGGGTATACTACAAGATGTAAGAGTAAAGCGAAGCGCAGATGTAACGTCCGACCACCACATGTTTTTGGGAATTTTGAAGCTAAAACTAAAAAAGTACCCAGTATAGAGCGCACGGAGAAGAAGATATAACGTACACACCTTACAAGACCAGTAGAACGAGACATACTTTAGTTTAATACTGAATAACATACCACGTGCCACAAGAGCTATATGAGGATAAAGAGACGAACATTATTATTATATGGGACAAGGCTAAAGAGATGTGGAACAAGATATATGAAGAAACTAGGATTAAAGAGAGCCCAACACAAAGAATGGATCACAAGCGAGACATTACATAAAAAAGAAGATATGAAAAAGAAGACAACTTTACTCAGCAATTGCCGAACCCGAGCAACCAAAGCATAAGAACAGAATAAGTTTATTGTTACAGACAAAGAGGTTAAGACACATTTAAGGAAGAATAAAAGATAATATATTGACAAGTTGGCACAGGTGGCAGAAGAGGCAGCGGAGAGAGAGAGAGGAAAAATGAGAGACCTACCAAACAAGATATAAATCCAAAGGAAATATCCAGAATGAAGACACGGAAAGCTGCTGGACCAGATGGAATAGCTGTCGAAAACATTAAGACATATACAAATAATACTGCTGAGACAATGCAAGGAATATTAAAGAAGATATGGGAAGTGGAAAGAGTGCCGACAGAATGGAAAGACAGTCATCTGATCATGCACATATCATATAGCTACGCTACGCATCATTGTAGAACAAAGTAATGAATAAAAATCATACCTTTACGGAAATTTAATAGAATATGAAATAACGTTTGACAGTGTGAATCAAAGTACCCTATGGCAACTGTTAAGATACTATTGGATACCAGAGAAGTACACAACCCCCATCCAGAGTATGTACAAAGACACAAATAGTAGAGTGGTACACGGTAAAGCACTGACTGACAGCTTCGGTGTGCAAGCAACTGTGACACAAGGATTCCTGCTCTCGCCTTTCTTGTTCTTGTTGGTTTAGATTGGATAATGAAGACATCAATCCAGAGAAAAAGAACTGGTATTCAGTAGACACTATTGTCACGATTGGAGAACGTGGACTTCACAGATGATCTGGTCCTTTTGTCACACAGTCGTAGCCAAATGCTAGAGAAACTTGATAGGGTGGAAAAACAATTGGCCAAACTGGAATTGAATACCAACATGAAGACAATCAAGCTCTTAAAGCTCAACACTATCAGCAAAGAACCAATTATGCTGGAGGGAGAGCAGTTGGGAAAAAGACAAATTTACCTACTTAGACTGCACAATAGAAAAAACAGCTGGTACAGCTGCAGATGCAAGGATCAGAATTGGATAGGCAAGAGAGACATTCCTGACGCTAAACAACATATAGAAATCCATAGAAATCAAGATTCATACAAAAATGTGAATATTCAAAGCCAGTATCAAGTCGGTGTTACTGTGTGGAGCGGAGACATGGAGAACGACCAAGGTTGTACAACAAAGATTATAGCCAGTCCTTCATTAACAGATGCCTACGAAGGATAATGGATATGAAGTGGCCCGACACACTGAGAAATGAAAACATATGAAAAGGATCAAACAACAGTCAATGCAATAACAAAGTTAGCGACGGGCTTGATGAGTCTAGGATGTAGCAGTGCATGAGCTGACAGCAACCATCGACTCACAGCTGCCTAGTTGCATTAGATTCAGCGAACAAGAGCTGACCAGGACCCTATTCCCTCTCCACGTGACGACTCTGTAAACAGGCTGCTCTAGTCTCTAGGATAGTATGTCCAAGGAATATGGACTGCAGTGGAAAGATAAATCCGTACTCAGAAAGTCAGGTGAAATCAGATGTGTTGGGATGAAAGACATAACTATCGCAGACTTGCTGTAAACTAAAACAGAACGTCCTTTTCAGGGCTAGCGCAGAAAAATTAGATAAGGAAGAAGAAGAAGATCAAGAATAAGAAGAACCTTAACATCTTTTATGAAATGTTGGAACAGCAGCGACGACAACCAGAGTCCGTGTCTATTTGAACAACGATCGAAGGAGGTCTTTCTCTTAGCCTACACAGAAAATCTTCTTTAATAGAACTTTGAACCGACGAACTTTGGATTGTCCTTGTGGTCTAGACCCCTTTCTTCTTTCTCCCAATGCTCATCTCCGCATCTAGTATTTTCTCCGTCTGGTAACACAACGAACCCTAGCAGTGAAAACTAAAACAACATTTTACATTTCAGGCCGATGTCAGGACGAGACCGTCTTCTGCATAGAGCGCTGATATCTCTCCCTGGGCGAACAGGCGTTGAGATCGAAGAAGGCAAGCAGTATAAATATCTGGATCGTCTGTCTTTAAAAAGCTGTGATTGATGGAATTGGGATACCACCAAGGGCAGCGGTGCCAGCTCGGCTTTGCATTGCACTGGTCGTGTCTACTCAGCCTGTGGTTTTGCCCAACTCGAAATTCGGCATCCACCTCAGCATTGCACAGCGCTGACAGTGTCTCATTCTTTATTGCAAATAGACACATTTCGAGTTTATGGATGAGCAACATTCTCTGGGTACTGTGAGCTGGTAGAGATGGTAGAACGCTAGTGCCTCGGTAGCTCCTCAGCATTGAGCGGTGCTGAGGTTGATGAACTCCATATTGCACAGAGCTGAGTATGCCCAACGCAGTGTTTCACTGAAAGAAGCGTGTCCCAAATCATTTTGCAAAATTGAAACACGACTGAACTGAGCGATAGGAGAGTCTATTCCGCGCCCAGTATGTTGCTAGGAGTGCTTCAGAATTATTGAGCTCGACACTGGGCATTGCATACCGTCTTATGCATCACACTCTTCCCCTCTGTGGTCGAGAAGGATCCACATATTTTTCTGGTTTCTGAATGTTACAGAACACTCCCTTACACGTTGCGCTCTCATATTTAGAAGGATGACCTTGCTTGGTCACAGAGATCATTTTAATCAGGCCACGTTGTACATTTTTCTGTGCACGTGACGGTCCCAAGCCCGTTAAAACTGAGAGGGAAAAGATCCTTGGATCATTATCGCCATCACCATTTTGTGAAGCTGCAGATTTGTCATTCTCATCATCCCATGTAACGTTAATTTCAGATTCAGGAACATTCTGTTCTGTTCTATTTCTAAGAACCGACGTCACTGCATTCCGGGCATACCCATAGCTGCTCAGTTTCTCTTCAAATAGTGTAAGGTATGGATGATGATGGTCCCTGTAGTCTGCTGGTTGTACACTCTCCTGCGCCTTCCTCTCATGCGCCCCACTCCGCTCGAACCTGTTTAATGTCGAAACTTTGCAGTCTGTGGATTGCTGCTTCATCTATTGCGGTGTCCTCATCCAGCAGGCTGTCATTGATTGATTACAAAATGTCACTTCTATCCATCACTAATGTGTCCATGATGGGAGCTTGTGAAGCCAAGATGTCATCTCATTGCCCTGAATACCAGCATAAAAGTCTCATATATCTATTTCAGTGTTGTGGTAACTGCTTCCGTCTCCATTCTCATATTGGAGGTTGTTGACAAATATGCCCTACTGCGCTGAGCAACGACCTCTCCTCTTAGTCTAGCCGAGAAACTCCAGCCTGATGTCTGACTGCGCACGACTGATTCGTCAGTGTATGTGACAGCGTCACTACCCTGTGTGTTCTCAGTTATTTGCTAATTTACCTCGCGCTCTGCTCTCTCGCTGCTCCGTTCTCTGCATTCCTTGCCTACGGTTATGATGACTCTCCGGTACTCTATCATTCTATCACCAGTGTGGACCCATTGTTCCCTTTTGGCTATAGTCTCAGCTGGAATTGACGTGGCCGATTGTTGTTTCAGCCTGTGCCATCCATGACGATCCTTTCTTGATCCCTTGATATTTGAGATACTACTGTCCAATCGTATCAGGTAGAATCTGCTCCCGTTCAAGGTAGGCCTTTATTTTCCTGGCCACTATCTTCTCGAGCAATTTTCCATATACATTTTGAATGGTGATTATTAGAAAGCCGCTGAGAAGCGTGGAGTCCTTACCAAGTTTAGGCAGTGGGCATAGATAGCTATTAAGCCAGTCCTCGGGCACAGATGACTTCTCTATAGTGGGGTTGAACTCCTTCACCATATTTCTTATCTCTGTCTCATCCAACTGCTTCATGTGGCAATACTGTACTCCATCAGGACCTGCGGCAGTGTTTTTGCTTGTACGTAGGCTATTTACGACCTCCGCCTCTGTGATAAGGTCTACATACGCCTCTCTCCTGATAGCTGAGTCTAAGATGTTTTTCCGAGTTTCCTGACGTGCGTCTCTGTCGCCCATGACAGTCTGGGTAACATATCTACTGACAAAAAAACTCAGACCCTTCTCTTCATCTGTCTTGAGGAGCCCTCCTGTGGTGTCTTGAATGTTGAAATAAGCTGGCTTGTAGTCATTCCTTTCATCTTTCGATGCATGTGCCAGAACTTATGGAGAGTATTATCATTAATTACACCTGTTATGAACTCCTCCCATTGCTCGCTTTTGGATTCTCTAGCTAACGCTTTAAAGAAATTGGTAGCTTTGCGTTTTACTTCCTCCTTCTCGTTCAACGCGAGGAAATTAATACCAGCTCTCTTTCTGGCCTTAGCCCAATCCTTTGTTGCCGTCTTCGTTTTCTCTCCAGGCCGTATCAACAGCTTGATTCCACCAGGGTGGTTTGACAAATGGGGATCTAGTGGTCTTGCATCCGGTCGTCTGGCGCAGCTTGTTCACTACATTATCATCTTCGTATGTGTATCTGAAGACCTGTTTGGCTTTCCGGTGTCTGATTTGTTTTCCTCTTGGCATAAGTACGATACACGGCAGGTGGTTGCTCTCGTATGCCCCTAATACGTCCTAGCGTGTGGATGGAGCAACATTATTGAATATAAGAGCCAGGTCGATGACTCCGTCCTTATCTCCCGGTCGAGATGCTATTCTAGTTGAACTTCCGTCATTCACGACAGTGAGGTTTGTGTGGACTAATGCGTGGCTTCAGGCAACCCCTTACCAATTTTTAGTGGCATTTCCCCACTCCTTTGATCTAGCATTAAAGTAAAGTAACGTAAAGTAAAATAAAGTAAAGTAAAGTAAAGTAAAATAAAGTAAAGTAAATTTAAGTAACCCATACTATTGTTGCCGTAGGGGTGTGATATGTTAGCGACCTCAGATTTCAAAGGCTCGGCTATTTGAAAAATAAGTGCAGTCTTCCTGATCGGTTCGTTCCAGCTATGTCCATGTCTTGTATAATTCTTGTATATGCGTCTGGAGGTTTTTATCTTCACATGTGTTTTGAAAAGGGCGTTAATGGAAATGTTGCCAAGACGATCACCTGACCTTCTCGTTGGTCGTCCTGGAAACGGGCTATTGTCGACACCAGCAGTCTGGCTAACAAGGTGAAGTTTGACATGATCCCCGTAGTAGTGAGTGATACGCAAATGAAGCCAGGCATATCATAAACGCCTGAAGGACCCCATTCCACTTTCATCAGCCCTCTCCGGATGTGAGGTAAGCTAAAGCAACCCGCCACTTAACGTCCTTTTCAGAGCGCACAAAAGAGTAACATACTCATTATGAGCATTCGTAAACAACAACAACTAGTCCATCTTCTAACTCACTAACCAGCTAACTAAGTAACTGTCAATGGTACAATTATGCCGAAAACTACTTAATGACAACAAATACTAAATATAAATTTGTCTCTATCTACAGGCGGTGCCTGATAACCCTTCTACAGATTGATCCTGCTACAAGACCTTCAGCCACATCTCTGTTGAACATGTTGACCAGCGTTAGTTTCTTCAGTGGTTTCATCAACGGGCTGTGAGATCACGTGATCTGGTGTCGTAAGCACATTACCTATTTTTCTTACTAATTTAAATGTGAGGTTAATATATGTTATTATTACTTTTGCTCCCGTAACTGTATCAACTATCAATCACAGTGAAATTCTTATTTTATTGCCAACTTAATGTGAACAATTCAACCTTCAAGTGATTCGATTTCGTGCTTGCAGATTACTTACTTACTTAGTCGATCCTCTTCTACCGTGAGGTGTAGAGGTTTGCCAAAGAGAACGCCACACTGCTCTATCCGCCGACTTTTTCCTGGCCTCTTTCCAATCCAGCCCTCTACCACTTAGGGACTGTCGTATGTTGTCTTCCCAACGTACTTTGGGACGTCCTCGGGGTCTGCGTCCTTGACTTTTGATCTCCCATGACCGCTTTGGTATCCGATCTTCTTCCATTCTACAGACATGGCCAAACCACTGTAGGTGGGACTGCTCCACTCGTGTCTGCAGGGGTTGAACTTCAAGATTGCTACGTATTGTCTGGTTACGGATCTTGTCCCTTTTTGTCACCTGAACCGTCTTTCTTAGGTATCTCATTTCTGAAGTTTGTAATTGCCTTTCTTTGGATGTAGTCATTGCCCATGACTCACATCCATATGTCAGGACAGGCACATAGGTCGAGCAGTATACACCCATCTTTGTTTTCCTGCTTATTTCTCTTCTACTGAGGAAACCTCTGTTTATTGCATGGAACAGTCTACCTGCTGCTGCCCTTCGTGCAGTTAACTCCTCTTTGATTCCTCCCCTGCTGTCTATTACCACTCCTAGATATTTAAAGTTGCTGACCTGCTCTAGTGCTCGTGTTCCCAGGGTTATCTGATGTCTCTTTTCATCTCTGGCGATCACCATGGTTTTTGTTTTTTTGGAGTTGCTGATGTGCATTCCTCTCTTCTTCAACTCTTCTTCCCAGAGCTGATCTGGAGATGTGCTTCGGTTTTTTTTCGTGATCAGGGCCACATCGTCTGCAAATGCTAGTTCCGATATGTAACTTGGTCTCATCTTCCAGTACCCTACTTCATACTTTTTTGTCCGTTCCTTGGAGGCTTTGATGACTTCATTCATGAGGAGTATGAAAAGGTAAGGTGTTAGAATGTCCCCCTGTTTTACTCCGCTAGTGGTCTTGAACTCTCCTGACTTTTGATTTGATGTCCGCACATAATTTCTGCATGTTTTATAGAAACTCTGTATGGCAGAGATCAGGGGTCCTGGGATGTTCTTCCTAGTCAGGCAATCCCAGAGTTTGTCCCAAGGAACTTTATCTGAGAATCTGAGAAATATTCTTTCCATCTGTTCATTACCTCTTCTGTGGCAGTCAACAGCACACCTTGTTTATCTTTAACAAATTTCAGGGGGCATGCCTTTTCCTTCCTCATGTTCTTTGAAGTCTTGTAGAACAGTTTCTGGTTTACTCCAGCATTATTTTCCAGTTTCTCTCCAAATTCTTCCCAGGATTTCTGTTTGGCCTTGAGCACAGTCTTCTTTGCTTCTGTTCTAAAATTGACATATTCTTTATATTTCTTTGTTTGTTCTTCTGTATTCCTAGCCCCTATGTATTGCTTCCATGCCTTTTTCTCTCCTCGTATTATTGTTTTCACTTCTTCTGTCCACCATGGTGTACTTTTTCTCTTCCACCCTTCTTTGGTTTGACCGCATGCCTCTGCTGCAGCCTCTTTGAGGATGTCTTAGAATTTTACCCAAAGCATTTCCATATCTTCTTCAGATTCTTCTATCCTTTCTATTGCTGTTGTTATGAGCCCTTGGTATTTCCTTTTAACATCTGGTTCTCGTAGTTTGTAAGCCTTAATTTTATTTTCTCCTTGTGTATTATGTTTCATGCTTGCTGATGGGTGTTGCCTAGCTGGATAGTGTTTTTCAATTTCTCTCTTTATTTTAACTAGGTAGTGGTCGGTTCCTATCTCTGGTCCTCTGAACACTAGCATCCTTTACATACTTGAAATCAGTTTTCCTCACTATTGCATAGTCAATTACGGATCTTTCATTTCTTGCCGGCTCACATCTTGTGTAGCCATGGATACGCTTGTATGGAAACCTTGTATTTGTAATAACAAGGTTCTCTTCTGTGCAGAATCTGAGCAGTCGTTTTCCATTGTCATTTAAGACATCTTCTCCATACCTACCGATCACTCCATCCCATCTAGAATAGTCGTTTCCAACTCTTGCGTTGAAGTCTCCAAGGAGAAGTATTTCATTATGGCAATCGTCAATGGTCCTTTGAAGAAGCTCATAAAATGCATCTTTTATGTCGGTGCTCTCATCTTCGTTTGGTGCATACACAGTGACGATATCCATTTGACTATCCTCCTTTTGTAGACTTAGAACCATCAGTCGTTCTGAAATGAACTTCCATCCTTTAATGTTTCCTTTGTTGTTACCATTCACTATACAACCAACCCCTGCCCTGGCTCGTTCACTCATGGGAACTCCGCTGTAGTATAGCATGTTGCCATCATGGTCCAGAACGCCCTGTCCCTTTGTCTTTGTTTCTGTAAGTGCCAGGACTGTCAATTTTGCTCTCTTCATCTCCTCTATTAGTTCTTGTTCTTTTCCGTTTATACTTCGTACATTCCAAGTTCCGTAAATAGTGGTCCTTATATCTCTCCTGTTCGTCTCCGTTGAGGTCAGTGTGGTTTTCTCTGTGTTCTAACTTGTAATCGTTGATTTAAGACAAACAGGTGATTAGCCTGTTGTGTCTTTGCATGGTGGAGGGGCTGCCTCCTTACAGCCTCCATGCTTGCCGACCCGTTTTTGTCCACGGCTGCTTATTTATTCGCAGCTAACCTCCAAATTAGGAGGCCTTTCAGGAGTCCGAAACCCTGCTGACGCGCCTGGTAGGAGGTAGGGGCCTCCCCCAGGCCCGTATATGGTATACTGCCATATTGGTCGCGGCAATTCAAAGTCGGCATCTCGACCGACAACTTCAATAGAACGTTTATATCATCGACCGCCGCGCGCACACACGTAATCGTCAAAGAAAGCCGACACCGCCGAGTTTGGTCGGGAGCCGTTTGGGATATCGCAATTTGCAGACGTTAACAAAAGAATGCGTAACTCTTAATTGAAGAGAAGAAGGATTTCTACGGAAGCTTCAGTAGCATCGCTCGGTGTGGGAGCTATAAAACCAACTGTTCGGGCTAAACTCATCATTCCTGGTACAATCTCTCAAGTGCGTGCACCTCGCTTGTCGATATTCGTGTCAGTTATTACACAGTCACATTACAGACCTCAAATTATCATTGGAAGGAAATGGCGGAATCTAGAGTTAAGCCTGTGGCATTAGACCTGCCTGAGGATTTCTTCACCACGTTCGAGTTCTCTCGTGGGCCAGTTCTTGGACGAGGCATGAGCGGGGAAGTGGTTTTAGCAACGTCATCCAGATACCCGGATCTGAAGACAGCTGTCAAGATGCTAACACTACTGACACCCGATGGAGGTGTTAGAAACAAGAGCTTGTTCGCCACTGAGATAGCAGCTATCAAAGATTTGTCTCACCCACACGTCATCAAACATATTTTGTCTGCCACCTGTCCAGAGTACCTGGTCATCTGTACTGAGTACTGTCTTAACGGAACCTTGTCTTCCGGTTTAAGACATCTAACTCCACAGCTGTCTACAATGTATTTTCTCCAGATAGCTTGTGCTACTCGCTACCTTAACGACAAACAAAGAATAGTTCACTGCGACATCAAACCAGGCAACATCTTCATCAACGCCAAAAACGACGCCGTCCTTGGTGACTTTGGGCTGTCATTTTTCATCCTTCCAAACGAAACGGTGGTACCTACAGGGGGCATGGGTGGTACGCGTTACTTCGTTGCTCCGGAAATAATTAACTGCATCCATGTGGATCCCTACAAGGTATTTATCATTTATTTTTATAAAAAGGAATTAATTTTGTAGTTTATAATGTGTTTGTTATGTATTTGGATTATGATTTGATTTTCGTATTATAAGCTATAATTTTTTTACTTTGATCTACTATTCATATAACGAATGTTATTTGTGTTAAATACTGTTCTAATGGTTAATTATATAGTTATGTTTAAATTGATTGTCTTCTGTTCTGCATATCTATTGCCCGAAAGATAATACATGCTATGTTAATATACTCTACTTACTTAATCTTTCTTTCGTAAAACTTTTTCGTTTTAAGAATATTTCTCATCTATGAACCTACACATTTCTAGTCTTTTGTCATTCTTTTCAATCTACTCCGTCATTCCAGCATATATCAATGAAAGTTCCATGTTCTCATCTACAGTTAGACATGTACTCACTGGGTGTTCTGCTCTGGTGCCTATTATTCCTGAGAGAACCAACCTCCAACAATTTTCGAGACTGTTTGAAGAACATGCAACTCTTAATGGCCATCCCTCAACCTCTCAGGTATGCTACAGTTTTCAACAAATATTTAATCACTTTCCTGTATTGTATACAATAGGGCATCTTATAAGATGTGCCGTGGAACCTCCGATTTTAAAATGATTAGGTCACGCAAAAATGAGTTTAGCGTGTGGTGGTAGAAGTGCCTGATAACACATACATACTCCGATCGTCAATAAACACATTGAACTCTTTACGTCTTTACTGACACACAACATAAACTCTCAGGTGTTAGGACTCCAACACAGTAAACACTATCGCTGACCACAAATACAAAAAATAGTATCAATTATTAACATGAATAATTGTTGCAAAATATCACAAAAAGCAAACAACTACTAAAGTAAATAATATCTATATAAAACTATCACAGAGGATTCAAGCATATCCGTGTATCGTAAGAATTCGCCTCTGGCTGTGAATACAGAGACTTCAATGCGCGTCTGATAGCTCTGAAGAATAGTTCGGGTTTCGGAACCTCACAGCAGGCTAGGCACAGCACAGGTTATTTACATTCGTAGCTTGGTTTCATTGAAAGCCTCTGTTGGTTCCAGATCCCATGCAGTGCGTTTCAAAGAAGCGGCAACTAGATCGACTGTTAGAAGAGTTTTTGGGTGACCTTCGTTTGTCAGTTTTGTTTACTGACCAGGTAAATGTAATCCTCAGTGGAGTAAAAATGTTCGCTATCGTGGTAGGATTACAGTTAAGGTATTTGTCCATGCGATTCGGGATCAAGATGCTGAGCAGCGCATGAGCTGCAGTGGTCAGCGACCCATAGCTGACTGCTAGCGTCAGGGCCAGCGAACCAGAGCTGCCAAGACCCTTCTACACCTCCACTCGGTGATCCTGGATAACAGGCTGCGGCAGGGCAGACTGGCTAAGGAGAAGGGATCGAAGAGAGAATGCTAACCCGGTACTCATAAAATGCTTGCTGAAGTCGGATGTGTTGGACCGAAAGGTGCAAATATCGCAGTCAAGCTGTAAACTACGACACAACGCATTCCGTTCTCTGGACTACATTGTGCTACTTAAACCCTTTCAGGGTTTGGTAGCGGGAGATTGAGATCTAACGAAGAAGAAGAAGTCCATGCGATTCGGAGGTCTTATCTAATCGCAAGGTCTTCTAGGTGCTCTAGTGGTTTTATAAGTTCTTAAAGATGGGAGCCTCGTAGGAGTGCCATTTGTGAAGTCGAGGTCGGTCCCACGTAGCAGTTGGAAAGTGACACCTGGAGTACGCATCTACAGTGACTATGGTTTCAATCTGATCTACTGTAGAAGCGATGAGACATCCCTGCCCAGCACTGGATGATGTAGAGAACAGGTGAGAGAGATTGTGATCCAGGCATGCTCTTGCTTCAGTGTTGCTGCTGAATTGACCGTTGTGGTGTGTTTATTAGTCCATCATGGGACGTTGAAGCGAACGTCTGGTCAGGAAAAGAATACTGATCAGACAATGTTAGCCAGGGTCAGCAGAAATGTACTGGCCAAGACGATCACCTGACCTTCTCGTTGGTCGTCCTGGAAACGGGCTATTGTCGACACCAGCAGTCTGGCTAACAAGGTGAAGTTTGACATGATCCCAGTAGAAGTGAGTGATACGCAGATGAAGCAAGGCATATCACAACCGCCTGAAGGACCTATTCCACCTTCATCAGCCCTCTCCGGATGTGAGGTAAGCTAAAGCAACCCGCCACTTAACATCCTTTTCATAGCGCACAAAAGAGTAACATACTCATTATGAGCATTCGTAAACAACAACAACTAGTCCATCTTCTAACTCACTAAGCAGCTAACTAAGTAACTGTCAATGGTACAATTATGCCGAAAACTACTCAATGACAACAAAAACTAAATATAAATTTGTCTCTATCTACAGGCGGTGCCTAATAACCCTTCTACAGATTGATCCTGCTACAAGACCTTCAGCCACATCTCTGTTGAACATGTTGACCAGCGTTGGTTTCTTCAGTGGTTTTATCAACGGGCTGTGAGATCACGTGATCTGGTGTAGTAAGCACTTTAATTATTTTTCTTACTAATTTAAATGTGAGGTTTATCTATTTATTATTACCTTTGCTCCCGTAACTGTATTAACTATCAATCACAGTGAAATTCTTATTTCATCGCCAAGTTAATGTGAACAAGTCAACCTTCAAGTGATTCGAACTCGTGCCTGCTGATTAGAAAACCAATATTTCTAACTTCTCGGCCACCTGCTCTTTTAAGTCACAATGAATAATTCTTTGAGTAACTATCCCCATGATGATCATTTGTTTACGTAGTTTGTTTTACTTGTGTAGTTTAGTTTTTAAGACGAGCAGTTCACCTACTTATCTTAAGTTTTCTATCTGTTAATTTTAATTTTCTTACATTTCAGAGGAAACATAGACTGTATTGTATGCCACAAACCTCTTCTTTGTCCTGTATTATCTGCTTTCCATTTTCTGCAATGACCAAGCAGGGGATAGGAGACAAAGCTCAAGATATGAGAAAAGCCACTGCAGCCTGCCAGGTAACGCCCTTAACAGTGCGCACATAAAAGTAATATTACTCCATGTGGACATTCAACAACAACACATGACCAAACAAAGTTAACAGCCGAACAAATTGAAATACCATAACGGGGAACGGAGACGGTAGTCCGGTCAGAGATTACATACTGAACAGGACGTCGCGTCAAGGTCAGGCCCAATGTAGTCTGACTGACGTGGTGTGTATCGACCTGATTTCCCTAGTAGTGAGCGTCACCCAGATGGATCCAAGTATAGCACAACTGCTTGGGCAACCCTAAACTGGCTTCATCAGCATGCTTGAGATGTGAGGAAAATTACTAGAACCCTCAACTTAACGCCCTCTTCATGGCACTCAAACAAGGTAATCTTACTCACTGTTTACTTTCAACAGGAATAGGTGACCAAACAAAGTGGCCAGCTAAACAGATTTATTTGTCATTTTTACCCAAAATGATATTTCGCTCTCCGGTCACACCTTTCGCATGTCATGTGACAGTCTTATTCTTGTAAACTTCCTTTTCTATTAGATTGAGTTTCGTATTCGTGATACAAACTTCCATCTGACGTATACGGCAGAAAAGGAAGTAAAATGCAGAAACAAAATATAAACAGGGATTTCTAAATTAGTTATATCAGACGAGCTAAAATATGTAAAACATTCTAGTTAAAGTCAAACATACATGTGGTAGCCAACGGTCAGAAAGTATGGAACAATATATAAGAGAAATCCCTAAACATAATGGAAGCTCCTATTGGGACTGTCTGAAAACAAGCATACATCGTAAAATTAAAACTACCGATAAAAGAATTTAGTTCAAATGTGAGGCCAAGGAATGAGACAGATGAACGAAAATGGAGAAATGTTTGCAGGGTTGTGTGCGCTATAGAAAATATTAATTGGAGGAAGCATGTTCTCTCACAAAAAGGTACATAAGCCCACTTGGCGATATCCAAACCATGTGACAGAAAGTCAGATTGATCACATATGTGTCAGGTCAAGCTTTCAAGGGTATACTACGAGATGTAAGAGTAAAGCGAAGCGCAGATGTAACGTCAGACCACCACATGTTGTTGGGGATTTTGAAGCTAAAACTAAAAAAGTACCCAGTACAGAGCGCAAGGAGAAGAAGATATAACGTACACACCTTACAAGACCAGTAGAACGAGACATACTTTAGCTTAATACTGAATAACAGATACCACGTGCCACAAGAGCTATATGAGGATAAAGAGACGAACATTTTTATTATATGAGACAAGGCTAAAGAGATGTGAAACAAGATATATGAAGAAACTGTAGGATTAAAGAGAGCCCAACACAAAGAATGGATCACAAGCACATAAAATACACATAAAATAGAAGATATGAAAAAGAAGAAACCTTTACTCAGCAATTGCCGAACCCGAGCAACCAAAGCATAAGAACAGAATAAGTTTATTGTTACAGACAAAGAGGTGAAGACACATTTAAGGAAGAATAAAAGATAATATATTGACAAGTTGGCACAGGTGGCAGAAGAGGCAGCGGAGAGAGAGAGAGGAAAAATGAGAGACCTACCAAACAAGATATAAATCCAAAGGAAATATCCAGAATGAAGACATGGAAAGCTGCTGGACCAGATGGAATAGCTGTCGAAGACATTAAGACATATATAAATAATACTGCTGAGACAATGCAAGGAATATTAAATAAGATATGTGAAGTGGAAAGAGTGCCGACAGAATGGAAAGACAGACATCTGATCATGCACATATCATATAGCTACGCTACGCATCATAGTAGAACAAAGTAATGAATAGAAATCATACCTTTACGGAAATGTAATAGATTATGAAATAACGTTTGACAGTGTGGATCAAAGTACCCTATGGCAACTGTTAAGATACTATTGGATACCAGAGAAGTACACAACCCTCATTCAGAGTATGTACAAAGACACAAATAGTAGAGTGGTACACGATAAAGCACTGACTGACAGCTTCGGTGTGCAAGCAACTGTGACACAAGGATTCCTGCTCTTGCCTTTCTTGTTCTTGTTGGTTTAGATTGGATAATGAAGACATCAATCCAGAGAAAAAGAACTGGTATTCAGTAGACACTATTGTCACGATTGGAGAACGTGGACTTCACAGATGATCTGGTACTTTTGTCACACAGTCGTAGCCAAATGCTAGAGAAACTTGATAGGGTGGAAAAACAATTGGCCAAACTGGAATTGAATACCAACATGAAGACAATCAAGCTCTTAAAGCTCAACACTATCAGCAAAGAACCAATTATGCTGGAGGGAGAGCAGTTGGGAAAAAGACAAATTTACCTACTTAGACTGCACAATAGAAAAAACAGCTGGTACAGCTGCAGATGCAAGGATCAGAATTGGATAGGCAAGAGAGACATTCCTGACGCTAAACAACATATAGAAATCAGTAGAAATCAAGATTCATACAAAAATGTGAATATTCAAAGCCAGTATCAAGTCGGTGTTACTGTGTGGAGCGGAGACATGGAGAACGACCAAGGTTGTACAACAAAGACTATAGCCAGTCCTTCATTAACAGATGCCTACGAAGGATAATGGATATGAAGTGGCCCGACACACTGAGGAATGAAAACATATGAAAAGGATCAAACAACAGTCAATGCAATAACAAAGTTAGCGACGGGCTTGATGAGTCTAGGATGTAGCCGTGCATGAGCTGACAGCAACCATCGACTCACAGCTGCCTAGTTGCATTAGATTCAGCGAACAAGAGCTGACCAGGACCCTATTCCCTCTCCACGTGACGACTCTGTAAACAGGCTGCTCTAGTCTCTAGGATAGTATGTCCAAGGAATATGGACTGCAGTGGAAAGATAAATCCGTACTCAGAAAGTCAGGTGAAATCAGATGTGTTGGGATGAAAGACATAACTATCGCAGACTTGCTGTAAACTAAAACAGAACGTCCTTTTCAGGGCTAGCGCAGAAGAATTAGATAAGGAAGAAGAAGAAGATCAAGAATAAGAAGAACCTTAACATCTTTTATGAAATGTTGGAACAGCAGCGACGACAACCAGAGTCCGTGTCTATTTGAACAACGATCGAAGGAGGTCTTTCTCTTAGCCTACACAGAAAATCTTCTTTAATAGAACTTTGAACCGACGAACTTTGGATTGTCCTTGTGGTCTAGACCCCTTTCTTCTTTCTTCCAATGCTCATCTCCGCATCTAGTATTTTCTCCGTCTGGTAACACAACGAACCCTAGCAGTGAAAACTAAAACAACATTTTACATTTCAGGCCGATGTCAGGACGAAACCGTCTTCTGCATAGAGCGCTGATATCTCTTCCTGGGCGAACAGGCGTTGAGATCGAAGAAGGCAAGCAGTATAAATATCTGGATCGTCTGTCTTTAAATAGCTGTGATTGATGGAATTGGGATACCACCAAGGGCAGCGGTGCCAGCTCGGCTTTGCATTGCACTGGTCGTGTCTACTCAGCCTATGGTTTTGCCCAACTCGAAATTCGGCATCCACCTCAGCATTGCACAGCGCTGACAGTGTCTCATTCTTTATTGCAAATAGACACATTTCGAGTTTATGGATGAGCAACATTCTCTGGGTACTGTGAGCTGGTAGAGATGGTAGACCGCTAGTGCGTCGGTAGCTCCTCAGCATTGAGCGGTGCTGAGGTTGATGAACTCCATATTGCACAGAGCTGAGTATGCCCAACGCAGTGTTTCACTGAAAGAAGCGTGTCCCAAATCATTTTGCAAAATTGAAACACGACTGAACTGAGCGATAGGAGAGTTTATTCCGCGCCCAGTATGTTGCTAGGAGTGCTTCAGAATTATTGAGCTCGACACTGGGCATTGCATACCGTCTTATGCATCACACTCCTCCCCTCTGTGGTCGAGAAGGATCCACATATTTTTCTGGTTTCTGAATGTTACAGAACACTCCCTTACACGTTGCGCTCTCATATTTAGAAGGATGACCTTGCTTGGTCACAGAGATCATTTTAATCAGGCCACGTTGTACATTTTTCTGTGCACGTGACGGTCCCAAGCCCGTTAAAACTGAGAGGGAAAAGATCCTTGGATCATTATCGCCATCACCATTTTGTGAAGCTGCAGATTTGTCATTCTCATCATCCCATGTAACGTTAATTTCAGATTCAGGAACATTCTGTTCTGTTCTATTTCTAAGAACCGACGTCACTGCATTCCGGGCATACCCATAGCTGCTCAGTTTCTCTTCAAATAGTGTAAGGTATGGATGATGATGGTCCCTGTAGTCTGCTGGTTGTACACTCTCCTGCGCCTTCCTCTCATGCGCCCCACTCCGCTCGAACCTGTTTAATGTCGAAACTTTGCAGTCTGTGGATTGCTGCTTCATCTATTGCGGTGTCCTCATCCAGCAGGCTGTCATTGATTGATTACAAAATGTCACTTCTATCCATCACTAATGTGTCCATGATGGGAGCTTGTGAAGCCAAGATGTCATCTCATTGCCCTGAATACCAGCATAAAAGTCTCATATATCTATTTCAGTGTTGTGGTAACTGCTTCCGTCTCCATTCTCATATTGGAGGTTGTTGACAAATATGCCCTACTGCGCTGAGCAACGACCTCTCCTCTTAGTCTAGCCGAGAAACTCCAGCCTGATGTCTGACTGCGCACGACTGATTCGTCAGTGTATGTGACAGCGTCACTACCCTGTGTGTTCTCAGTTATTTGCTAATTTACCTCGCGCTCTGCTCTCTCGCTGCTCCGTTCTCTGCATTCCTTGCCTACGGTTATGATGACTCTCCGGTACTCTATCATTCTATCACCAGTGTGGACCCATTGTTCCCTTTTGGCTATAGTCTCAGCTGGAATTGACGTGGCCGATTGTTGTTTCAGCCTGTGCCATCCATGACGATCCTTTCTTGATCCCTTGATATTTGAGATACTACTGTCCAATCGTATCAGGTAGAATCTGCTCCCGTTCAATGTAGGCCTTTATTTTCCTGGCCACTATCTTCTCGAGCAATTTTCCATATACATTTTGAATGGTGATTATTAGAAAGCCGCTGAGAAGCGTGGAGTCCTTACCAAGTTTAGGCAGTGGGCATAGATAGCTATTAAGCCAGTCCTCGGGGACAGATGACTTCTCTATAGTGGGGTTGAACTCCTTCACCATATTTCTTATCTCTGTCTCATCCAACTGCTTCATGTGGCAATACTGTACTCCATCAGGACCTGCGGCAGTGTTTTTGCTTGTACGTAGGCTATTTACGACCTCCGCCTCTGTGATAAGGTCTACATACGCCTCTCTCCTGATAGCTGAGTCTAAGATGTTTTTCCGAGTTTCCTGACGTGCGTCTCTGTCGCCCATGACAGTCTGGGTAACATATCTACTGACAAAAAAACTCAGACCCTTCTCTTCATCTGTCTTGAGGAGCCCTCCTGTGGTGTCTTGAATGTTGGAAATAAGCTGGCTTGTAGTCATTCCTTTCATCTTTCGATGCATGTGCCAGAACTTATGGAGAGTATTATCATTAATCACACCTGTTATGAACTCCTCCCATTGCTCGCTTTTGGATTCTCTAGCTAACGCTTTAAAGAAATTGGTAGCTTTGCGTTTTACTTCCTCCTTCTCGTTCAACGCGTGGAAATTAATACCAGCTCTCTTTCTGGCCTTAGCCCAATCCTTTGTTGCCGTCTTCGTTTTCTCTCCAGGCCGTATCAACAGCTTGATTCCACCAGGGTGGTTTGACAAATGGGGATCTAGTGGTCTTGCATCCGGTCGTCTGGCGCAGCTTGTTCACTACATTATCATCTTCGTATGTGTATCTGAAGACCTGTTTGGCTTTCCGGTGTCTGATTTGTTTTCCTCTTGGCATAAGTACGATACACGGCAGGTGGTTGCTCTCGTATGCCCCTAATACGTCCTAGCGTGTGGATGGAGCAACATTATTGAATATAAGAGCCAGGTCGATGACTCCGTCCTTATCTCCCGGTCGAGATGCTATTCTAGTTGAACTTCCGTCATTCACGACAGTGAGGTTTGTGTGGACTAATGCGTGGCTTCAGGCAACCCCTTACCAATTTTTAGTGGCATTTCCCCACTCCTTTGATCTAGCATTAAAGTAAAGTAAAATAAAGTAAAGTAAAGTAAAATAAAGTAAAGTAAATTTAAGTAACCCATACTATTGTTGCCGTAGGGGTGTGATATGTTAGCGACCTCAGATTTCAAAGGCTCGGCTATTTGAAAAATAAGTGCAGTCTTCCTGATCGGTTCGTTCCAGCTATGTTTATGTCTTGTATAATTCTTGTATATGCGTCTGGAGGTTTTTATCTTCACATGTGTTTTGAAAAGGGCGTTAATTGAAATGTTGCCAAAACGATCACCTGACCTTCTCGTTGGTCGTCCTGGAAACGGGCTATTGTCGACACCAGCAGTCTGGCTAACAAGGTGAAGTTTGACATGATCCCCGTAGTAGTGAGTGATACGCAAATGAAGCCAGGCATATCATGAACGCCTGAAGGACCCCATTCCACCTTCATCAGCCCTCTCTGGATGTGAGGTAAGCTAAAGCAACCCGCCACTTAACGTCCTTTTCAGAGCGCACAAAAGAGTAACATACTCATTATGAGCATTCGTAAACAACAACAACTAGTCCATCTTCTAACTCACTAACCAGCTAACTAAGTAACTGTCAATGGTACAATTATGCCGAAAACTACTTAATGACAACAAAAACTAAATATAAATTTGTCTCTATCTACAGGCGGCGCCTGATAACCCTTCTACAGATTGATCCTGCTACAAGACCTTCAGCCACATCTCTGTTGAACATGTTGACCAGCGTTGGTTTCTTCAGTGGTTTCATCAACGGGCTGTGAGATCACGTGATCTGGTGTCGTAAGCACATTACCTATTTTTCTTACTAATTTAAATGTGAGGTTAATATATGTTATTATTACTTTTGCTCCCGTAACTGTATCAACTATCAATCACAGTGAAATTCTTATTTCATTGCCAACTTAATGTGAACAATTCAACCTTCAAGTGATTCGATTTCGTGCTTGCAGATTACTTACTTACTTAGTCGATCCTCTTCTACCGTGAGGTGTAGAGGTTTGCCAAAGAGAACGCCACACTGCTCTATCCGCCGACTTTTTCCTGGCCTCTTTCCAATCCAGCCCTCTATCACTTAGGGACTGTCGTATGTTGTCTTCCCAACGTACTTTGGGACGTCCTCGGGGTCTGCGTCCTTGACTTTTGATCTCCCATGACCGCTTTGGTATCCGATCTTCTTCCATTCTACAGACATGGCCAAACCACTGTAGGTGGGACTGCTCCACTCGTGTCTGCAGGGGTTGAACTTCAAGATTGCTACGTATTGTCTGGTTACGGATCTTGTCCCTTTTCGTCACCTGAACCGTCTTTCTTAGGTATCTCATTTCTGAAGTTTGTAATTGCCTTTCTTTGGATGTAGTCATTGCCCATGACTCACATCCATATGTCAGGACAGGCACATAGGTCGAGCAGTATACACCCATCTTTGTTTTCCTGCTTATTTCTCTTCTACTGAGGAAACCTCTGTTTATTGCATGGAACAGTCTACCTGCTGCTGCCCTTCGTGCAGTTAACTCCTCTTTGATTCCTCCCCTGCTGTCTATTACCACTCCTAGATATTTAAAGTTGCTGACCTGCTCTAGTGCTCGTGTTCCCAGGGTTATCTGATGTCTCTTTTCATCTCTGGCGATCACCATGGTTTTTGTTTTTTTGGAGTTGCTGATGTGCATTCCTCTCTTCTTCAACTCTTCTTCCCAGAGCTGATCTGGAGATGTGCTTCGGTTTTTTTTTCGTGATCAGGGCCACATCGTCTGCAAATGCTAGTTCCGATATGTAACTTGGTCTCATCTTCCAGTACCCTACTTCATACTTTTTTGTCCGTTCCTTGGAGGCTTTGATGACTTCATTCATGAGGAGTATGAAAAGGTAAGGTGTTAGAATGTCCCCATGTTTTACTCCGCTAGTGGTCTTGAACTCTCCTGACTTTTGATTTGATGTCCGCACATAATTTCTGCATGTTTTATAGAAACTCTGTATGGCAGAGATCAGGGGTCCTGGGATGTTCTTCCTAGTCAGGCAATCCCAGAGTTTGTCCCAAGGAACTTTATCTGAGAATCTGAGAAATATTCTTTCCATCTGTTCATTACCTCTTCTGTGGCAGTCAACAGCACACCTTGTTTATCTTTAACAAATTTCAGGGGGCATGCCTTTTCCTTCCTCATGTTCTTTGAAGTCTTGTAGAACAGTTTCTGGTTTACTCCAGCATTATTTTCCAGTTTCTCTCCAAATTCTTCCCAGGATTTCTGTTTGGCCTTGAGCACAGTCTTCTTTGCTTCTGTTCTAAAATTGACATATTCTTTATATTTCTTTGTTTGTTCTTCTGTATTCCTAGCCCCTATGTATTGCTTCCATGCCTTTTTCTCTCCTCGTATTATTGTTTTCACTTCTTCTGTCCACCATGGTGTACTTTTTCTCTTCCACCTTTCTTTGGTTTGACCGCATGCTTCTGCTGCAGCCTCTTTGAGGATGTCTTAGAATTTTACCCAAAGCATTTCCATATCTTCTTCAGATTCTTCTATCCTTTCTATTGCTGTTGTTATGAGCCCTTGGTATTTCCTTTTAACATCTGGTTCTCGTAGTTTGTAAGCCTTAATTTTATTTTCTCCTTGTGTATTATGTTTCATGCTTGCTGATGGGTGTTGCCTAGCTGGATAGTGTTTTTCAATTTCTCTCTTTATTTTAACTAGGTAGTGGTCGGTTCCTATCTCTGGTCCTCTGAACACTAGCATCCTTTACATACTTGAAATCAGTTTTCCTCACTATTGCATAGTCAATTATGGATCTTTCATTTCTTGCCGGCTCACATCTTGTGTAGCCATGGATACGCTTGTGTGGAAACCTTGTATTTGTAATAATAAGGTTCTCTTCTGTGCAGAATCTGAGCAGTCGTTTTCCATTGTCATTTAAGACATCTTCTCCATACCTACCGATCACTCCATCCCATCTAGAATAGTCGTTTCCAACTCTTGCGTTGAAGTCTCCAAGGAGAAGTATTTCATAATGGCAATCGTCAATGGTCCTTTGAAGGAGCTCATAAAATGCATCTTTTATGTCGGTGCTCTCATCTTCGTTTGGTGCAAACACAGTGACGCTATCCATTTGACTATCCTCCTTTTGTAGACTTAGAACCATCAGTCGTTCTGAAATGAACTTCCATCCTTTAATGTTTCCTTTGTTGTTACCATTCACTATACAACCAACCCCTGCCCTGGCTCGTTCACTCATGGGAACTCCGCTGTAGTATAGCATGTTGCCATCATGGTCCAGAACGCCCTGTCCCTTTGTCTTTGTTTCTGTAAGTGCCAGGACTGTCAATTTTGCTCTCTTCATCTCCTCTATTAGTTCTTGTTCTTTTCCGTTTATACTTCGTACATTCCAAGTTCCGTAAATAGTGGTCCTTATATCTCGCCTGTTCGTCTCCTTTGAGGTCAGTGTGGTTTTCTCTGTGTTCTAACTTGTAATCGTTGATTTAAGACAAACAGGTGATTAGCCTGTTGTGTCTTTGCATGGTGGAGGGGCTGCTTCCTTACAGCCTCCATGCTTGACGACCCGTTTTTGTCCACGGCTGCTTATTTATTCGCAGCTAACCTCCAAATTAGGAGGCCTTTCAGGAGTCCGAAACCCTGCTGACGCGCCTGGTAGGAGGTAGGGGCTTCGCCCAGGCCCGTATATGGTAAACTGCCATATTGGTCGCGGCAATTCAAAGTCGGCATCTCGACCGACAACTTCAATAGAACGTTTATTTCTTCGACCGCCTCGCGCAGAGACGTAATCGTCAAAGAAAGCCGACACCGTCGAGTTTGGTCGGGAGCCGATTGGGAGATCTAATCTCATGGGATATCGCAATTGGCAGACGTTTACAAAAGAATGCGTAACTCTTAATTGAAGAGAAGAAGGATTTCTACGGAAGCTTCAGTAGCATCGCTCGGTGTGGGAGCTATAAAACCAATTGTTCCGGGTAAACTCATCATTCCTGGTACAATCTCTCAAGTGCGTGCACCTCGCTTGTCGATATTCGTGTCAGTTATTACACAGTCACATTACAGACCTCAAATTATCATTGGAAGGAAATGGCGGAATCTAGAGTTAAGCCTGTGGCATTAGACCTGCCTGAGGATTTCTTCACCACGTTCGAGTTCTCTCGTGGGCCAGTTCTTGGACGAGGCATGAGCAGGGAAGTGGTTTTAGCAACGTCATCCAGATACCCGGATCTGAAGACAGCTGTCAAGATACTAACACTACTGACACCCGATGGAGGTGTTAGAAACAAGAGCTTGTTCGCCACTGAGATAGCAGCTATCAAAGATTTGTCTCACCCACACGTCATCAAACATATTTTGTCTGCCACCTGTCCAGAGTACCTGGTCATCTGTACTGAGTACTGTCTTAACGGAACCTTGTCTTCCGGTTTAAGACATCTAACTCCACAGCTGTCTACAATGTATTTTCTCCAGATAGCTTGTGCTACTCGCTACCTTAACGACAAACAAAGAATAGTTCACTGCGACATCAAACCAGGCAACATCTTCATCAACGCCAAAAACGACGCCGTCCTTGGTGACTTTGGGCTGTCATTTTTCATCCTTCCAAACGAAACGGTGGTACCTACAGGGGGCATGGGTGGTACGCGTTACTTCGTTGCTCCGGAAATAATTAACTGCATCCATGTGGATCCCTACAAGGTATTTATCATTTATTTTTATAAAAAGGAATTAATTTTGTAGTTTATAATGTGTTTGTTATGTATTTGGATTATGATATGATTTTCGTATTATAAGCTATAATTTTTTTACTTTGATCTACTATTCATATAACGAATGTTATTTGTGTTAAATACTGTTCTAATGGTTAATTATATAGTGTATGTTTAAATTGATTGTTGTCTGTTCTGCATATCTATTGCCCGAAAGATAATACATGCAATGTTAATATACTCTACTTACTTAATCTTTCTTTCGTAAAACTTTTCCGTTTTAAGAATATTTCTCATCTATGAGCTACACATTTCTAGTCTTTTGTCATTCTTTTCAATCTACTCCGTAATTCCAGCATATGTCAATGAACGTTCCATGTTCTCATCTACAGTTAGACATGTACTCACTGGGTGTTCTGCTCTGGTGCCTATTATTCCTGAGAGAACCAACCTCCAACAACTTTCGAGACTGTTTGAAGAACATGCAACACTTAATAGCCATCCCTCAACCTCTCAGGTATGCTACAGTTTTCAACAAATATTTAATCACTTTCCTGTATTGTATACAATAGGGCATCTTATAAGATGTGCCGTGGAACCTCCGATTTTAAAATGATTAGGTCACGCAAAAATGAGTTTAGCCTGTGGTGGTAGAAGTGCCTGATAACACATACATACTCCGATCGTCAATAAACACATTGAACTCCTAACGTCTTTACTGACACACAACATAAACTCTCAGGCGTTTGGAATCCAACACAGTAAACACTATCGCTGACCACAAATACAAAAAAATAGTATCAATTATTAACATGAATAATTGTTGCAAAATATCACAAAAAGCAAACAACTACTAAAGTAAATAATATATATATAAAACTATCACAGAGGATTCAAGCATATCCGTGTATCGTAAGAATGCGCCTCTGGCTGTGAATACGGAGACTTCAATGCGCTTCTTACAGCTCTGAAGAATAGTTCGGGTTTCGGAACCTCACAGCAGGCTAGGCACAGTACAGGTTATTTACATTCGTAGCTTGGTTTCATTGAAAGCCTCTGTTGGTTCCAGATCCTATGCAGTGCGTTTCAAAGAGGCGGCAGCTAGATCGACTGTTAGAAGAGTTTTTGGGTGACCCTCGTTTGTCAGTTTTGTTTACTGACCAGGTAAATGTAATCCTCAGTGGAGTAAAAATGGTCGCTATCGACAATATACCGTGGTAGGATTGCAGTTAAGGTGATTCGGGATCAAGATGCTGAGCAGCGCATGAGCTGCAGTGGTCAGCGACCCATAGCTGACTGCTAGCGTCAGGGCCAGCGAACCAGAGCTGCCAAGACCCTTCTACACCTCCACTCGGTGATCCTGGATAACAGGCTGCAGCAGGGCAGACTGACTAAGGAGAAGGGATCGAAGAGAGAATGCTAACCCGGTACTCATAAAATGCTTGCTGAAGTCGGATGTGTTGGACCGAAAGGTGCAAATATCGCAGTCAAGCTGAAAACTACGACACGACGCATTCTGTTCTCTGGACTACATTATGCTACTTAAGCCCTTTCATGGTTTGGTAGCGAGAGATTGAGTTCTAACGAAGAAGAAGAAGTCCATACGATTTGGAGGTCTTATCTAAATGCAAGGTCTTCTAGGTGCTCTAGTGGTTTTATAAGTTCTTGGGGATGGGAGCCTCGTAGGAGTGCCATTTGTGAAGTCGAGGTCGGTCACACGTAGAAGTTCGAAAGTGATACCTGTGATATGCATCTCCAGTGGACTATGGTTTCAATCTGTTCTACTGTAGAACAATGCTGAAGAGATGAGACATCCCTGTCCAGCACTGGATGATGTAGAGAACAGGTGAGAGAGATTGTGATCCAGGCATGCTCTTGCTTCAGTGTTGCTGCTGAATTGACCGTTGTGGTGTGTTCGGACCTCATACGAAGGTGGTAGTTAGGAAGAGACATTGAAGCTAAGACAACACGAAACAGGTGTTTTGACGTCCTTGCCTGCAATTTACTGTGCATAGTCAGGAGTATAGAAGACCTGTGGGAGGGAAGGGAGATTGATCATATAGTTTATTAGCCCATTATGGGACGTTGAAGCGAAAGTCTTGTCAGGCAAAAAATACTGATCAGACAATGTTAGCCAGGGTCAGCAGAAATGTACTGGCCAAGACGATCACCTGACCTTCTCGTTGGTCGTCCAGGAAACGGGCTATTGTCGACACCAGCAGTCTGGCTAACAAGGTGAAGTTTGACATGATCCCCGTAGTAGTGAGTGATACGCAGATGAAACCAAGCACACCACAACCGCCTGGAGGACATAATCCACCTTCATCAGCCCTCTCCGGATGTGAGGTAAGCTAAAGCAACCCGCCACTTAACGTCTTTTTCAGAGCTCACAAAAGAGTAACATACTCATTATGAGCATTCGTAAACAACAACAACTAGTCCATCTTCTAACTAACTAACCAGCTAACTAAGTAACTGTCAATGGTACAATTATGCCGAAAACTACTTAATGACAACAAAAACCAAATATAAATTTGTCCCTATCTACAGGCGGCGCCTGATAACCCTTCTACACATTGATCCTGCTACAAGACCTTCAGCCACATCTCTGTTGAACATGTTGACCAGCGTTGGTTTCTTCAGTGGTTTCATCAACGGGCTGTGAGATCACGTGATCTGGTGTCGTAAGCACTTTAATTATTTTTCTTACTAATTTAAATGTGAGGTTTATCTATTTTATTATTACTTTTGCTCCCGTAACTGTATAAACTATCAATCACAGTGAAATTCTTATTTCATCGCCAACTTAATGTGAACAATTCAACCTTCAAGTGATTCGAACTCGTGCTTGCAGATTACTTACTTACTTAGTCGCTCCTCTTCTACCGTGAGGTGTAGAGGTTTGCCAAAGAGAACGCCACACTGCTCTATCCGCCGTCTTTTTCCTGGCCTCTTTCCAATCCAGCCCTCTATCACTTAGGGACTGTCGTATGTTGTCTTCCCAACGTACTTTGGGACGTCCTCGGGGTCTGCGTCCTTGACTTTTGATCTCCCATGACCGCTTTGGTATCCGATCTTCTTCCATTCTACAGACATAGCCAAACCACTGTAGTTGGGACTGCTCCACTCGTGTCTGCAGGGGTTGAACTTCAAGATTGCTACGTATTGTCTGGTTACGGATCTTGTCCCTTTTCGTCACCTGAACCGCCTTTCTTATGTACCTCATTTCTGAAGTTTGTAATTGCCTTTCTTGGGCTGTAGTCATTGCCCATGACTCACATCCATATGCCAGGACAGGCAGATAGGTCGAGTAGTATACATCCATCTTTGTTTTCCTGCTTATTTCTCTTCTACTGAGGAAACCTCTGTTTATTGCATGGAACAGTCTACCTGCTGCTGCCCTTCGTGCAGTTAACTCCTCTTTGATTCCTCCCCTGCTGTCTATTACCACTCCTAGATATTTAAAGTTGCTGACCTGCTCTAGTGCTCGTGTTCCCAGGGTTATCTGATGTCTTTTTTCATCTCTGGCGATCACCATGGTTTTTGTTTTTTTGGAGTTGCTGATGTGCATTCCTCTCTTCTTCAACTCTTCTTCCCAGAGCTGATCTGGAGATGTGCTTCGGTTTTTTTTCGTGATCAGGGCCACATCGTCTGCAAATGCTAGTTCCGATATGTAACTTGGTCTCATCTTCCAGTACCCTACTTCATACTTTTTTGTCCGTTCCTTGGAGGCTTTGATGACTTCATTCCTGAGGAGTATGAAAACATAAGGTGTTAGAATGTCCCCCTGTTTTACTCCGCTAGTGGTCTTGAACTCTCCTGACTTTTGATTTGATGTCCGCACATAATTTCTGCATGTTTTATAGAAACTCTGTATGGCAGACATAAGGGGTCCTGGGATGTTCTTCCTTGTCAGGCACTCCCAGAGTCTGTCCCAAGGAACTTTATCAAATCCTTTCTCCAAATCCAAAAAGCAGAGATGCATCTCTTTATCATATTCAAGAGCCTTTTCACTTAGCTGTCTGAGTGTAAAGATAAGGTCTTGAGTACTTCTGTTTGCCCTAAACCCACATTGAGTTTCATCCATATTTGGCTCTGCTAGACCTCTTAATAGCCGTTCTAGAATCCTAGAGTAGACTTTCCCGGGGACACTAAGAAGGGAAATACCTCGGTGATTTTCACATTGTCGATTGTCGCCCTTTTTAAATATTGGTATTATTATTGCAACCTCCCAGTCTCTTGGTATCTTCTTGTGGCACCAAGCTGCCTTGAGAATCTTCATGAATAGCATCTCTCCTGCCGCTCACATGTATTTAACCATTTCTGGTGTTATACCATCATGTCCTGCTGCATTACCAATCTTAATTTTCTCCAATGCTGCCTTTAGTTCTTCCATTGTGATATTATCGGTTCCCTCCACGGCTCCCTCTTCTTGAATTGGGACTGTTACTTCCAGAGCTTGGTTTTCCTCCACTCCAAGGAGATCTGAGAAATATTCTTTCCATCTGTTCATTACCTCTTCTGCGCAGTCAACAGCGCACTTTGTTTATATTTAACAAATTTCAAGGGGCATGCCTTTTCCTTCCTCATGTTCTTTAAGGTCTTGTAGAACAGTTTCTGGTTTTCTCCAGCATTATTTTCCAGTTTGTCTCCAAATTCTTCCCAGGATTTCTGTTTGGCCTTCAGCACAGTCTTCTTTGCTTCTGTTCTAAAATTTACATATTCTTTATATTTCTTTGTTTGTTCTTCTGTATTCCTAGCCCCTAGGTATTGCTTCCATGCCTTTTTCTTTCCTCGTATTATTGTTTTCACTTCTTCTGTCCACCATGGTGTACTTTTTCTCTTCCACCCTTCTTTGGTTTGACCGCATGCCTCTGCTGCAGCCTCTTTGAGGATGTCTTAGAATTTTACCCAAAGCATTTCCATATCTTCTTCAGATTCTTCTATCCTTTCTATTGCTGTTGTTATGAGCCCTTGGTATCTCCTTTTAACATCTGGTTCTCGTAGTTTGTAAGCCTTAATTTCATGTTCTCCATGTGTATTATGTTTCATGCTTGCTGATGGGTGTTGCCTAGCTGGATAGTGTTTTTCAATTTCTCTCTTTATTTTAACTAGGTAGTGGTCGGTTCCTATCTCTGGTCCTCTGAACACTAGCATCCTTTACATACTTGAAATCAGTTTTCCTCACTATTGCATAGTCAATTATGGATCTTTCATTTCTTGCCGGCTCACATCTTGTGTAGCCATGGATACGCTTGTGTGGAAACCTTGTATTTGTAATAACAAGGTTCTGTTCTGTGCAGAATCTGAGCAGTCGTTTTCCATTGTCATTTAAGACATCTTCTCCATACCTACCGATCACTCCATCCCATCTAGAATAGTCGTTTCCAACTCTTGCGTTGAAGTCTCCAAGGAGAAGTATTTCATTATGGCAATCGTCAATGGTCCTTTGAAGGAGCTCATAAAATTCATCTTTTATGTCGGTGCTCTCATCTTCGTTTCGTGCAAACACAGTGACGATATCCATTTGACTATCCTCCTCTTGTAGACTTAGAACCATCAGTCGTTCTGAAATGAACTTCCATCCTTTAATGTTTGCTTTGTTGTTACCATTCACTATACAACCAACCCCTGCCCTGGCTCGTTCACTCATGGGAACTCCGCTGTAGTATAGCATGTTGCCATCATGGTCCATAACGCCCTGTCCCTTTGTCTTTGTTTCTGTGAGTGCCAGGACTGTCAATTTTGCTCTCTTCATCTCCTCTATTAGTTCTTGTTTTTTTCCGTTTATACTTCGTACATTCCAAGTTCCGTAAATAGTGGTCCTTATATCTCTCCTGTTCGTCTCCGTTGAGGTCAGTGTGGTTTTCTCTGAGTTTTGACTTGTAATCGTTGATTTAAGAAAAATATGTGATTAGCCTGTTGTGTCTTTGCATGGTGGAGGGGCTGCCTCCTTACAGCCTCCCTGCTTGCCGACCCGTTTTTGTCCACGGCTGCTTATTTATTCGCAGCTAACCTCCAAATTAGGAGGCCTTTCAGGAGTCCGAAACCCTGCTGACGTGCCTGGTAGGAGGTAGGGGCCTCCCCCAGTCCCGTATATGGTATACTGCCATATTGGTCGCGGCAATTCAAAGTCGGCATCTCGACCGACAACTTCAATAGAACGTTTATATCATCGACCGCCGCGCGCACACACGTAATCGTCAAAGAAAGCCGACACCGCCGAGTTTGGTCGGGAGCCGTTTGAGAGATCTAATCTCAAGGGATATCGCAATTGGCAGACGTTAACAAAAGAATGCGTAACTCTTAATTGAAGAGAAGATGGATTTCTACGGAAGCTTCAGTAGCATCGCTCGGTGTGGGAGCTATAAAACCAACTGTTCGGGCTAAACTCATCATTCCTGGTACAATCTCTCAAGTGCGTGCACCTCGCTTGTCGATATTCGTGTCAGTTATTACACAGTCACATTACAGACCTCAAATTATCATTGGAAGGAAATGGCGGAATCTAGAGTTAAGCCTGTGGCATTAGACCTGCCTGAGGATTTCTTCACCACGTTCGAGTTCTCTCGTGGGCCAGTTCTTGGACGAGGCATGAGCGGGGAAGTGGTTTTAGCCACGTCATCCAGATACCCGGATCTGAAGACAGCTGTCAAGATACTAACACTACTGACACCCGATGGAGGTGTCAGAAACAAGAGCTTGTTCGCCACTGAGATAGCAGCTATCAAAGATTTGTCTCACCCACACGTCATCAAACATATTTTGTCTGCCACCTGTCCAGAGTACCTGGTCATCTGTACTGAGTACTGTCTTAACGGAACCTTGTCTTCCGGTTTAAGACATCTAACTCCACAGCTGTCTACAATGTATTTTCTCCAGATAGCTTGTGCTACTCGCTACCTTAACGACAAACAAAGAATAGTTCACTGCGACATCAAACCAGGCAACATCTTCATCAACGCCAAAAACGACGCCGTCCTTCGTGACTTTGGGCTGTCATTTTTCATCCTTCCAAACGAAACGGTGGTACCTACATGGGGCATGGGTGGTACGCGTTACTTCGTTGCTCCGGAAATAATTAACTGCATCCATGTGGATCCCTACAAGGTATTTATCATTTATTTTTATAAAAAGGAATTAATTTTGTAGTTTATAATGTGTTTGTTATGTATTTGGATTATGATTTGATTTTCGTATTATAAGCTATAATTTTTTTACTTTGATCTACTATTCATATAACGAATGTTATTTGTGTTAAATACTGTTCTAATGGTTAATTATATAGTTATGTTTAAATTGATTGTTGTCTGTTCTGCATATCTATTGCCCGAAAGATAATACATGCTATGTTAATATACTCTACTTACTTAATCTTTCTTTCGTAAAACTTTTTCGTTTTAAGAATATTTCTCATCTATGAACCTACACATTTCTAGTCTTTTGTCATTCTTTTCAATCTACTCCGTCATTCCAGCATATATCAATGAAAGTTCCATGTTCTCATCTACAGTTAGACATGTACTCACTGGGTGTTCTGCTCTGGTGCCTATTATTCCTGAGAGAACCAACCTCCAACAATTTTCGAGACTGTTTGAAGAACATGCAACTCTTAATGGCCATCCCTCAACCTCTCAGGTATGCTACAGTTTTCAACAAATATTTAATCACTTTCCTGTATTGTATACAATAGGGCATCTTATAAGATGTGCCGTGGAACCTCCGATTTTAAAATGATTAGGTCACGCAAAAATGAGTTTAGCGTGTGGTGGTAGAAGTGCCTGATAACACATACATACTCCGATCGTCAATAAACACATTGAACTCTTTACGTCTTTACTGACACACAACATAAACTCTCAGGTGTTAGGACTCCAACACAGTAAACACTATCGCTGACCACAAATACAAAAAATAGTATCAATTATTAACATGAATAATTGTTGCAAAATATCACAAAATGCAAACAACTACTAAAGTAAATAATATCAATATAAAACATCACAGAGGATTCAAGCATATCCGTGTATCGTAAGAATTCGCCTCTGGCTGTGAATACAGAGACTTCAATGCGCGTCTGATAGCTCTGAAGAATAGTTCGGGTTTCGGAACCTCACAGCAGGCTAGGCACAGCACAGGTTATTTACATTCGTAGCTTGGTTTCATTGAAAGCCTCTGTTGGTTCCAGATCCCATGCAGTGCGTTTCAAAGAGGCGGCAGCTAGATCGACTGTTAGAAGAGTTTTTCGGTGACCCTCGTTTGTCAGTTTTGTTTACTGACCAAGTAAATGTAATCCTCAGTGGAGTAAAAATGATCGCTATCGACAATATACCGTGGTAGGATTACAGTTAAGGTATTTGTCCATGCGATTCGGGATCAAGATGCTGAGCAGCGTATGAGCTGCAGTGGTCAGCGACCCATAGCTGACTGCTAGCGTCAGGGCCAGCGAACCAGAGCTGCCAAGACCCTTCTACACCTCCACTCGGTGATCCTGGATAACAGGCTGCAGCAGGGCAGACTGGCTAAGGAGAAGGGATTGAAGAGAGAATGCTAACCCGGTACTCATAAAATGCTTGCTGAAGTCGGATGTGTTGGACCGAAAGGTGCAAATATCGCAGTCAAGCTGTAAACTACGACACAACGCATTCCGTTCTCTGGACTACATTCTGCTTCTTAAGCCCTTTCAGGGTTTGGTAGCGGGAGATTGAGATCTAACGAAGAAGAAGAAGTCCATGCGATTCGGAGGTCTTATCTAATCACAAGGTCTTCTAGGTGCTCTAGTGGTTTTATAAGTTCTTAGGGATGGGAGCCTCGTAGGAGTGCCATTTGTGAAGTCGAGGTCGGTCACACGTAGAATTTGGAAAGTGACACCTGGAGTACGCATCTACAGTGACTATGGTTTCAATCTGATCTACTGTAGAAGCGATGAGACATCCCTGTCCAGCACTGGATGATGTAGAGAACAGGTGAGAGAGATTGTGATCCAGGCATACTCTTGCTTCAGGGTCGCTGCTGAATTGACCGTTGGGGTGTATTTATTAGTCCATCATGGGACGTTGAAGCGAACTTCTGGTCAGGAAAAGAATACTGATCAGACAATGTTAGCCAGGGTCAGCAGAAATGTACTGGCCAAGACGATCACCTGACCTTCTCGTTGGTCGTCCTGGAAACGGGCTATTGTCGACACCAGCAGTCTGGCTAACAAGGTGAAGTTTGACATGATCCCAGTAGAAGTGAGTGATACGCAGATGAAGCAAGGCATATCACAACCGCCTGAAGGACCTATTCCACCTTCATCAGCCCTCTCCGGATGTGAGGTAAGCTAAAGCAACCCGCCACTTAACATCCTTTTCATAGCGCACAAAAGAGTAACATACTCATTATGAGCATTCGTAAACAACAACAACTAGTCCATCTTCTAACTCACTAAGCAGCTAACTAAGTAACTGTCAATGGTACAATTATGCCGAAAACTACTCAATGACAACAAAAACTAAATATAAATTTGTCTCTATCTACAGGCGGTGCCTGATAACCCTTCTACAGATTGATCCTGCTACAAGACCTTCAGCCACATCTCTGTTGAACATGTTGACCAGCGTTGGTTTCTTCAGTGGTTTTATCAACGGGCTGTGAGATCACGTGATCTGGTGTAGTAAGCACTTTAATTATTTTTCTTACTAATTTAAATGTGAGGTTTATCTATTTATTATTACCTTTGCTCCCGTAACTGTATTAACTATCAATCACAGTGAAATTCTTATTTCATCGCCAAGTTAATGTGAACAAGTCAACCTTCAAGTGATTCGAACTCGTGCCTGCTGATTAGAAAACCAATATTTCTAACTTCTCGGCCACCTGCTCTTTTAAGTCACAATGAATAATTCTTTGAGTAACTATCCCCATGATGATCATTTGTTTACGTAGTTTGTTTTACTTGTGTAGTTTAGTTTTCAAAAAGCAGTTCACCTACTTATCTTGAGTTTTCTATCTGTTAATTTTAATTTTCTTACATTTCAGAGGAAACATAGACTGTATTGTATGCCACAAACCTCTTCTTTGTCCTGTATTATCTGCTTTCCATTTACTGCAATGACCAAGCAGGGGATAGGAGACAAAGCTCAAGATATGAGAAAAGCCACTGCAGCCTGCCAGGTAACGCCCTTAACAGTGCGCACATAAAAGTAATATTACTCCATGTGGACATTCAACAACAACACATGACCAAACAAAGTTAACAGCCGAACAAATTGAAATACCATAACGGGGAACGGAGACGGTAGTCCGGTCAGAGATTACATACTGAACAGGACGTCGCGTCAAGGTCAGGCCCAATGTAGTCTGACTGACGTGGTGTGTATCGACCTGATTTCCCTAGTAGTGAGCGTCACCCAGATGGATCCAAGTATAGCACAACTGCTTGGGCAACCCTAAACTGGCTTCATCAGCATGCTTGAGATGTGAGGAAAATTACTAGAACCCTCAACTTAACGCCCTCTTCATGGCACTCAAACAAGGTAATCTTACTCACTGTTTACTTTCAACAGGAATAGGTGACCAAACAAAGTGGCCAGCTAAACAGATTTATTTGTCATTTTTACCCAAAATGATATTTCGCTCTCCGGTCACACCTTTCGCATGTCATGTGACAGTCTTATTCTTGTAAACTTCCTTTTCTATTAGATTGAGTTTCGTATTCGTGATACAAACTTCCATCTGACGTATACGGCAGAAAAGGAAGTAAAATGCAGAAACAAAATATAAACAGGGATTTCTAAATTAGTTATATCAGACGAGCTAAAATATGTAAAACATTATAGTTAAAGTCAAACATACATGTGGTAGCCAACGGTCAGAAAGTATGGAACAATATATAAGAGAAATCCCTAAACATAATGGAAGCTCCTATTGGGACTGTCTGAAAACAAGCATACATCGTAAAATTAAAACTACCGATAAAAGAATTTAGTTCAAATGTGAGGCCAAGGAATGAGACAGATGAACGAAAATGGAGAAATGTTTGCAGGGTTGTGTGCGCTATAGAAAATATTAATTGGAGGAAGCATGTTCTCTCACAAAAAGGTACATAAGCCCACTTGGCGATATCCAAACCATGTGACAGAAAGTCAGATTGATCACATATGGTCAAGCTTTCAAGGGTATACTACAAGATGTAAGAGTAAAGCGAAGCGCAGATGTAACGTCCGACCACCACATGTTTTTGGGAATTTTGAAGCTAAAACTAAAAAAGTACCCAGTACAGAGCGCACGGAGAAGAAGATATAACGTACACACCTTACAAGACCAGTAGAACGAGACATACTTTAGCTTAATACTGAATAACAGATACCACGTGCCACAAGAGCTATATGAGGATAAAGAGACGAACATTATTATTATATGGGACAAGGCTAAAGAGATGTGGAACAAGATATATGAAGAAACTAGGATTAAAGAGAGCCCAACACAAAGAATGGATCACAAGCGAGACATTACATAAAAAAGAAGATATGAAAAAGAAGACAACTTTACTCAGCAATTGCCGAACCCGAGCAACCAAAGCATAAGAACAGAATAAGTTTATTGTTACAGACAAAGAGGTTAAGACACATTTAAGGAAGAATAAAAGATAATATATTGACAAGTTGGCACAGGTGGCAGAAGAGGCAGCGGAGAGAGAGAGAGGAAAAATGAGAGACCTACCAAACAAGATATAAATCCAAAGGAAATATCCAGAATGACGACACGGAAAGCTGCTGGACCAGATGGAATAGCTGTCGAAAACATTAAGACATATACAAATAATACTGCTGAGACAATGCAAGGAATATTAAAGAAGATATGGGAAGTGGAAAGAGTGCCGACAGAATGGAAAGACAGTCATCTGATCATGCACATATCATATAGCTACGCTACGTATCATTGTAGAACAAAGTAATGAATAAAAATCATACCTTTACGGAAATTTAATAGAATATGAAATAACGTTTGACAGTGTGAATCAAAGTACCCTATGGCAACTGTTAAGATACTATTGGATACCAGAGAAGTACACAACCCCCATCCAGAGTATGTACAAAGACACAAATAGTAGAGTGGTACACGGTAAAGCACTGACTGACAGCTTCGGTGTGCAAGCAACTGTGACACAAGGATTCCTGCTCTCGCCTTTCTTGTTCTTGTTGGTTTAGATTGGATAATGAAGACATCAATCCAGAGAAAAAGAACTGGTATTCAGTAGACACTATTGTCACGATTGGAGAACGTGGACTTCACAGATGATCTGGTCCTTTTGTCACACAGTCGTAGCCAAATGCTAGAGAAACTTGATAGGGTGGAAAAACAATTGGCCAAACTGGAATTGAATACCAACATGAAGACAATCAAGCTCTTAAAGCTCAACACTATCAGCAAAGAACCAATTATGCTGGAGGGAGAGCAGTTGGGAAAAAGACAAATTTACCTACTTAGACTGCACAATAGAAAAAACAGCTGGTACAGCTGCAGATGCAAGGATCAGAATTGGATAGGCAAGAGAGACATTCCTGACGCTAAACAACATATAGAAATCCATAGAAATCAAGATTCATACAAAAATGTGAATATTCAAAGCCAGTATCAAGTCGGTGTTACTGTGTGGAGCGGAGACATGGAGAACGACCAAGGTTGTACAACAAAGACTATAGCCAGTCCTTCATTAACAGATGCCTACGAAGGATAATGGATATGAAGTGGCCCGACACACTGAGGAATGAAAACATATGAAAAGGATCAAACAACAGTCAATGCAATAACAAAGTTAGCGACGGGCTTGATGAGTCTAGGATGTAGCAGTGCATGAGCTGACAGCAACCATCGACTCACAGCTGCCTAGTTGCATTAGATTCAGCGAACAAGAGCTGACCAGGACCCTATTCCCTCTCCACGTGACGACTCTGTAAACAGGCTGCTCTAGTCTCTAGGATAGTATGTCCAAGGAATATGGACTGCAGTGGAAAGATAAATCCGTACTCAGAAAGTCAGGTGAAATCAGATGTGTTGGGATGAAAGACATAACTATCGCAGACTTGCTGTAAACTAAAACAGAACGTCCTTTTCAGGGCTAGCGCAGAAGAATTAGATAAGGAAGAAGAAGAAGATCAAGAATAAGAAGAACCTTAACATCTTTTATGAAATGTTGGAACAGCAGCGACGACAACCAGAGTCCGTGTCTATTTGAACAACGATCGAGGGAGGTCTTTCTCTTAGCCTACACAGAAAATCTTCTTTAATAGAACTTTGAACCGTCGAACTTTGGATTGTCCTTGTGGTCTAGACCCCTTTCTTCTTTCTTCCAATGCTCATCTACGCATCTAGTATTTTCTCCGTCTGGTAACACAACGAACCCTAGCAGTAAAAACTAAAACAACATTTTACATTTCAGGCCGATGTCAGGACGAAACCGTCTTCTGCATAGAGCGCTGATATCTCTCCCCGGGCGAACAGGCGTTGAGATCGAAGAAGGCAAGCAGTATAAATATCTGGATCGTCTGTCTTTAAAAAGCTGTGATTGATGGAATTGGGATACCACCAAGGGCAGCGGTGCCAGCTCGGCTTTGCATTGCACTGGTCGTGTCTACTCAGCCTGTGGTTTTGCCCAACTCGAAATTCGGCATCCACCTCAGCATTGCACAGCGCTGACAGTGTCTCATTCTTTATTGCAAAAGACACATTTCGAGTGTACGGATGAGCAACATGCTCTGGGTACTGTGAGCTGGTAGAGATGGTAGACCGCTAGTGCCTCGGTAGCTCCTCAGCATTGAGCGGTGCTGAGGTTGATGAACTCCATATTGCACAGAGCTGAGTATGCCCAACGCAGTATTTCACTGAAAGAAGCGTGTCCCAAATCATTTTGCAAAATTGAAACACGACTGAACTGAGCGATAGGAGAGTCTATTCCGCGCCCAGTATGTTGCTAGGAGTGCTTCAGAATTATTGAGCTCGACACTGGGCATTGCATACCGTCTTATGCATCACACTCCTCCCCTCTGTGGTCGAGAAGGATCCACATATTTTTCTGGTTTCTGAATGTTACAGAACACTCCCTTGCACGTTGCGCTCTCATATTTATAAGGATGACCTTGCTTGGTCACAGAGATCATTTTAATCAGGCCACGTTGTACATTTTTCTGTGCACGTGACGGTCCCAAGCCCGTTAAAACTGAGAGGGAAAAGATCCTTGGATCATTATCGCCATCACCATTTTGTGAAGCTGCAGATTTGTCATTCTCATCATCCCATGTAACGTTAATTTCAGATTCAGGAACATTCTGTTCTGTTCTATTTCTAAGAACCGACGTCACTGCATTCCGGGCATACCCATAGCTGCTCAGTTTCTCTTCAAATAGTGTAAGGTATGGATGATGATGGTCCCTGTAGTCTGCTGGTTGTACACTCTCCTGCGCCTTCCTCTCATGCGCCCCACTCCGCTCGAACCTGTTTAATGTCGAAACTTTGCAGTCTGTGGATTGCTGCTTCATCTATTGCGGTGTCCTCATCCAGCAGGCTGTCATTGATTGATTACAAAATGTCACTTCTATCCATCACTAATGTGTCCATGCTGGGAGCTTGTGAAGCCAAGATGTCATCTCATTGCCCTGAATACCAGCATAAAAGTCTCATATATCTATTTCAGTGTTGTGGTAACTGCTTCCGTCTCCATTCTCATATTGGAGGTTGTTGACAAATATGCCCTACTGCGCTGAGCAACGACCTCTCCTCTTAGTCTAGCCGAGAAACTCCAGCCTGATGTCTGACTGCGCACGACTGATTCGTCAGTGTATGTGACAGCGTCACTACCCTGTGTGTTCTCAGTTATTTGCTAATTTACCTCGCGCTCTGCTCTCTCGCTGCTCCGTTCTCTGCATTCCTTGCCTACGGTTATGATGACTCTCCGGTACTCTATCATTCTATCACCAGTGTGGACCCATTGTTCCCTTTTGGCTATAGTCTCAGCTGGAATTGACGTGGCCGATTGTTGTTTCAGCCTGTGCCATCCATGACGATCCTTTCTTGATCCCTTGATATTTGAGATACTACTGTCCAATCGTATCAGGTAGAATCTGCTCCCGTTCAAGGTAGGCCTTTATTTTCCTGGCCACTATCTTCTCGAGCAATTTTCCATATACATTTTGAATGGTGATTATTAGAAAGCCGCTGAGAAGCGTGGAGTCCTTACCAAGTTTAGGCAGTGGGCATAGATAGCTATTAAGCCAGTCCTCGGGCACAGATGACTTCTCTATAGTGGGGTTGAACTCCTTCACCATATTTCTTATCTCTGTCTGATCCAACTGCTTCATGTGGCAATACTGTACTCCATCAGGACCTGCGGCAGTGTTTTTGCTTGTACGTAGGCTATTTACGACCTCCGCCTCTGTGATAAGGTCTACATACGCCTCTCTCCTGATAGCTGAGTCTAAGATGTTTTTCCGAGTTTCCTGACGTGCGTCTCTGTCGCCCATGACAGTCTGGGTAACATATCTACTGACAAAAAAACTCAGACCCTTCTCTTCATCTGTCTTGAGGAGCCCTCCTGTGGTGTCTTGAATGTTGGAAATAAGCTGGCTTGTAGTCATTCCTTTCATCTTTCGATGCATGTGCCAGAACTTATGGAGAGTATTATCATTAATCACACCTGTTATGAACTCCTCCCATTGCTCGCTTTTGGATTCTCTAGCTAACGCTTTAAAGAAATTGGTAGCTTTGCGTTTTACTTCCTCCTTCTCGTTCAACGCGTGGAAATTAATACCAGCTCTCTTTCTGGCCTTAGCCCAATCCTTTGTTGCCGTCTTCGTTTTCTCTCCAGGCCGTATCAACAGCTTGATTCCACCAGGGTGGTTTGACAAATGGGGATCTAGTGGTCTTGCATCCGGTCGTCTGGCGCAGCTTGTTCACTACATTATCATCTTCGTATGTGTATCTGAAGACCTGTTTGGCTTTCCGGTGTCTGATTTGTTTTCCTCTTGGCATAAGTACGATACACGGCAGGTGGTTGCTCTCGTATGCCCCTAATACGTCCTAGCGTGTGGATGGAGCAACATTATTGAATATAAGAGCCAGGTCGATGACTCCGTCCTTATCTCCCGGTCGAGATGCTATTCTAGTTGAACTTCCGTCATTCACGACAGTGAGGTTTGTGTGGACTAATGCGTGGCTTCAGGCAACCCCTTACCAATTTTTAGTGGCATTTCCCCACTCCTTTGATCTAGCATTAAAGTAAAGTAAAGTAAAGTAAAATAAAGTAAAGTAAAGTAAAATAAAGTAAAGTAAATTTAAGTAACCCATACTATTGTTGCCGTAGGGGTGTGATATGTTAGCGACCTCAGATTTCAAAGGCTCGGCTATTTGAAAAATAAGTGCAGTCTTCCTGATCGGTTCGTTCCAGCTATGTCCATGTCTTGTATAATTCTTGTATATGCGTCTGGAGGTTTTTATCTTCACATGTGTTTTGAAAAGGGCGTTAATGGAAATGTTGCCAAGACGATCACCTGACCTTCTCGTTGATCGTCCTGGAAACGGGCTATTGTCGACACCAGCAGTCTGGCTAACAAGGTGAAGTTTGACATGATCCCCGTAGTAGTGAGTGATACGCAAATGAAGCCAGGCATATCATAAACGCCTGAAGGACCCCATTCCACCTTCATCAGCCCTCTCCGGATGTGAGGTAAGCTAAAGCAACCCGCCACTTAACGTCCTTTTCAGAGCGCACAAAAGAGTAACATACTCATTATGAGCATTCGTAAACAACAACAACTAGTCCATCTTCTAACTCACTAACCAGCTAACTAAGTAACTGTCAATGGTACAATTATGCCGAAAACTACTTAATGACAACAAAATCTAAATATAAATTTGTCTCTATCTACAGGCGGTGCCTGATAACCCTTCTACAGATTGATCCTGCTACAAGACCTTCAGCCACATCTCTGTTGAACATGTTGACCAGCGTTGGTTTCTTCAGTGGTTTCATCAACGGGCTGTGAGATCACGTGATCTGGTGTCGTAAGCACATTACCTATTTTTCTTACTAATTTAAATGTGAGGTTAATATATGTTATTATTACTTTTGCTCCCGTAACTGTATCAACTATCAATCACAGTGAAATTCTTATTTCATTGCCAACTTAATGTGAACAATTCAACCTTCAAGTGATTCGATTTCGTGCTTGCAGATTACTTACTTACTTAGTCGATCCTCTTCTACCGTGAGGTGTAGAGGTTTGCCAAAGAGAACGCCACACTGCTCTATCCGCCGACTTTTTCCTGGCCTCTTTCCAATCCAGCCCTCTATCACTTAGGGACTGTCGTATGTTGTCTTCCCAACGTACTTTGGGACGTCCTCGGGGTCTGCGTCCTTGACTTTTGATCTCCCATGACCGCTTTGGTATCCGATCTTCTTCCATTCTACAGACATGGCCAAACCACTGTAGGTGGGACTGCTCCACTCGTGTCTGCAGGGGTTGAACTTCAAGATTGCTACGTATTGTCTGGTTACGGATCTTGTCCCTTTTCGTCACCTGAACCGTCTTTCTTAGGTATCTCATTTCTGAAGTTTGTAATTGCCTTTCTTTGGATGTAGTCATTGCCCATGACTCACATCCATATGTCAGGACAGGCACATAGGTCGAGCAGTATACACCCATCTTTGTTTTCCTGCTTATTTCTCTTCTACTGAGGAAACCTCTGTTTATTGCATGGAACAGTCTACCTGCTGCTGCCCTTCGTGCAGTTAACTCCTCTTTGATTCCTCCCCTGCTGTCTATTACCACTCCTAGATATTTAAAGTTGCTGACCTGCTCTAGTGCTCGTGTTCCCAGGGTTATCTGATGTCTCTTTTCATCTCTGGCGATCACCATGGTTTTTGTTTTTTTGGAGTTGCTGATGTGCATTCCTCTCTTCTTCAACTCTTCTTCCCAGAGCTGATCTGGAGATGTGCTTCGGTTTTTTTTCGTGATCAGGGCCACATCGTCTGCAAATGCTAGTTCCGATATGTAACTTGGTCTCATCTTCCAGTACCCTACTTCATACTTTTTTGTCCGTTCCTTGGAGGCTTTGATGACTTCATTCCTGAGGAGTATGAAAACATAAGGTGTTAGAATGTCCCCCTGTTTTACTCCGCTAGTGGTCTTGAACTCTCCTGACTTTTGATTTGATGTCCGCACATAATTTCTGCATGTTTTATAGAAACTCTGTATGGCAGAGATCAGGGGTCCTGGGATGTTCTTCCTAGTCAGGCAATCCCAGAGTTTGTCCCAAGGAACTTTATCTGAGAATCTGAGAAATATTCTTTCCATCTGTTCATTACCTCTTCTGTGGCAGTCAACAGCACACCTTGTTTATCTTTAACAAATTTCAGGGGGCATGCCTTTTCCTTCCTCATGTTCTTTGAGGTCTTGTAGAACAGTTTCTGGTTTACTCCAGCATTATTTTCCAGTTTCTCTCCAAATTCTTCCCAGGATTTCTGTTTGGCCTTGAGCACAGTCTTCTTTGCTTCTGTTCTAAAATTGACATATTCTTTATATTTCTTTGTTTGTTCTTCTGTATTCCTAGCCCCTATGTATTGCTTCCATGCCTTTTTCTCTCCTCGTATTATTGTTTTCACTTCTTCTGTCCACCATGGTGTACTTTTTCTCTTCCACCCTTTTTTGGTTTGACCGCATGCTTCTGCTGCAGCCTCTTTGAGGATGTCTTAGAATTTTACCCAAAGCATTTCCATATCTTCTTCAGATTCTTCTATCCTTTCTATTGCTGTTGTTATGAGCCCTTGGTATTTCCTTTTAACATCTGGTTCTCGTAGTTTGTAAGCCTTAATTTTATTTTCTCCTTGTGTATTATGTTTCATGCTTGCTGATGGGTATTGCCTAGCTGGATAGTGTTTTTCAATTTCTCTCTTTATTTTAACTAGGTAGTGGTCGGTTCCTATCTCTGGTCCTCTGAACACTAGCATCCTTTACATACTTGAAATCAGTTTTCCTCACTATTGCATAGTCAATTATGGATCTTTCATTTCTTGCCGGCTCACATCTTGTGTAGCCATGGATACGCTTGTGTGGAAACCTTATATTTGTAATAACAAGGTTCTCTTCTGTGCAGAATCTGAGCAGTCGTTTTCCATTGTCATTTAAGACATCTTCTCCATACCTACCGATCACTCCATCCCATCTAGAATAGTCGTTTCCAACTCTTGCGTTGAAGTCTCCAAGGAGAAGTATTTCATTATGGCAATCGTCAATGGTCCTTTGAAGGAGCTCATAAAATGCATCTTTTATGTCGGTGCTCTCATCTTCGTTTGGTGCATACACAGTGACGATATCCATTTGACTATCCTCCTTTTGTAGACTTAGAACCATCAGTCGTTCTGAAATGAACTTCCATCCTTTAATGTTTCCTTTGTTGTTACCATTCACTATACAACCAACCCCTGCCCTGGCTCGTTCACTCATGGGAACTCCGCTGTAGTATAGCATGTTGCCATCATGGCCCAGAACGCCCTGTCCCTTTGTCTTTGTTTCTGTAAGTGCCAGGACTGTCAATTTTGCTCTCTTCATCTCCTCTATTAGTTCTTGTTCTTTTCCGTTTATACTTCGTACATTCCAAGTTCCGTAAATAGTGGTCCTTATATCTCGCCTGTTCGTCTCCGTTGAGGTCAGTGTGGTTTTCTCTGTGTTCTAACTTGTAATCGTTGATTTAAGACAAACAGGTGATTAGCCTGTTGTGTCTTTGCATGGTGGAGGGGCTGCCTCCTTACAGCCTCCATGCTTGCCGACCCGTTTTTGTCCACGGCTGCTTATTTATTCGCAGCTAACCTCCAAATTAGGAGGCCTTTCAGGAGTCCGAAACCCTGCTGACGCGCCTGGTAGGAGGTAGGGGCCTCCCCCAGGCCCGTATATGGTATACTGCCATATTGGTCGCGGCAATTCAAAGTCGGCATCTCGACCGACAACTTCAATAGAACGTTTATATCATCGACCGCCGCGCGCACACACGTAATCATCAAAGAAAGCCGACACCGCCGAGTTTGGTCGGGAGCCGTTTGGGAGATCTAATCTCAAGGGATATCGCAATTTGCAGACGTTAACAAAAGAATGCGTAACTCTTAATTGAAGAGAAGAAGGATTTCTACGGAAGCTTCAGTAGCATCGCTCGGTGTGGGAGCTATAAAACCAACTGTTCGGGCTAAACTCATCATTCCTGGTACAATCTCTCAAGTGCGTGCACCTCGCTTGTCGATATTCGTGTCAGTTATTACACAGTCACATTACAGACCTCAAATTATCATTGGAAGGAAATGGCGGAATCTAGAGTTAAGCCTGTGGCATTAGACCTGCCTGAGGATTTCTTCACCACGTTCGAGTTCTCTCGTGGGCCAGTTCTTGGACGAGGCATGAGCGGGGAAGTGGTTTTAGCAACGTCATCCAGATACCCGGATCTGAAGACAGCTGTCAAGATGCTAACACTACTGACACCCGATGGAGGTGTTAGAAACAAGAGCTTGTTCGCCACTGAGATAGCAGCTATCAAAGATTTGTCTCACCCACACGTCATCAAACATATTTTGTCTGCCACCTGTCCAGAGTACCTGGTCATCTGTACTGAGTACTGTCTTAACGGAACCTTGTCTTCCGGTTTAAGACATCTAACTCCACAGCTGTCTACAATGTATTTTCTCCAGATAGCTTGTGCTACTCGCTACCTTAACGACAAACAAAGAATAGTTCACTGCGACATCAAACCAGGCAACATCTTCATCAACGCCAAAAACGACGCCGTCCTTGGTGACTTTGGGCTGTCATTTTTCATCCTTCCAAACGAAACGGTGGTACCTACAGGGGGCATGGGTGGTACGCGTTACTTCGTTGCTCCGGAAATAATTAACTGCATCCATGTGGATCCCTACAAGGTATTTATCATTTATTTTTATAAAAAGGAATTAATTTTGTAGTTTATAATGTGTTTGTTATGTATTTGGATTATGATTTGATTTTCGTATTATAAGCTATAATTTTTTTACTCTGATCTACTATTCATGTAACGAATGTTATTTGTGTTAAATACTGTTCTAATGGTTAATTATATAGTTATGTTTAAATTGATTGTCTTCTGTTCTGCATATCTATTGCCCGAAAGATAATACATGCTATGTTAATATACTCTACTTACTTAATCTTTCTTTCGTAAAACTTTTTCGTTTTAAGAATATTTCTCATCTATGAACCTACACATTTCTAGTCTTTTGTCATTCTTTTCAATCTACTCCGTCATTCCAGCATATATCAATGAAAGTTCCATGTTCTCATCTACAGTTAGACATGTACTCACTGGGTGTTCTGCTCTGGTGCCTATTATTCCTGAGAGAACCAACCTCCAACAATTTTCGAGACTGTTTGAAGAACATGCAACTCTTAATGGCCATCCCTCAACCTCTCAGGTATGCTACAGTTTTCAACAAATATTTAATCACTTTCCTGTATTGTATACAATAGGGCATCTTATAAGATGTGCCGTGGAACCTCCGATTTTAAAATGATTAGGTCACGCAAAAATGAGTTTAGCGTGTGGTGGTAGAAGTGCCTGATAACACATACATACTCCGATCGTCAATAAACACATTGAACTCTTTACGTCTTTACTGACACACAACATAAACTCTCAGGTGTTAGGACTCCAACACAGTAAACACTATCGCTGACCACAAATACAAAAAATAGTATCAATTATTAACATGAATAATTGTTGCAAAATATCACAAAAAGCAAACAACTACTAAAGTAAATAATATCTATATAAAACTATCACAGAGGATTCAAGCATATCCGTGTATCGTAAGAATTCGCCTCTGGCTGTGAATACAGAGACTTCAATGCGCGTCTGATAGCTCTGAAGAATAGTTCGGGTTTCGGAACCTCACAGCAGGCTAGGCACAGCACAGGTTATTTACATTCGTAGCTTGGTTTCATTGAAAGCCTCTGTTGGTTCCAGATCCCATGCAGTGCGTTTCAAAGAAGCGGCAACTAGATCGACTGTTAGAAGAGTTTTTGGGTGACCTTCGTTTGTCAGTTTTGTTTACTGACCAGGTAAATGTAATCCTCAGTGGAGTAAAAATGTTCGCTATCGTGGTAGGATTACAGTTAAGGTATTTGTCCATGCGATTCGGGATCAAGATGCTGAGCAGCGCATGAGCTGCAGTGGTCAGCGACCCATAGCTGACTGCTAGCGTCAGGGCCAGCGAACCAGAGCTGCCAAGACCCTTCTACACCTCCACTCAGTGATCCTGGATAACAGGCTGCGGCAGGGCAGACTGGCTAAGGAGAAGGGATCGAAGAGAGAATGCTAACCCGGTACTCATAAAATGCTTGCTGAAGTCGGATGTGTTGGACCGAAAGGTGCAAATATCGCAGTCAAGCTGTAAACTACGACACAACGCACTCCGTTCTCTGGACTACATTCTGCTACTTAAGCCCTTTCAGGGTTTGGTAGCGGGAGATTGAGATCTAACGAAGAAGAAGAAGTCCATGCGATTCGGAGGTCTTATCTAATCGCAAGGTCTTCTAGGTGCTCTAGTGGTTTTATAAGTTCTTAAAGATGGGAGCCTCGTAGGAGTGCCATTTGTGAAGTCGAGGTCGGTCACACGTAGAAGTTGGAAAGTGACACCTGGAGTACGCATCTACAGTGACTATGGTTTCAATCTGATCTACTGTAGAAGCGATGAGACATCCCTGCCCAGCACTGGATGATGTAGAGAACAGGTGAGAGAGATTGTGATCCAGGCATACTCTAGCTTCAGGGTTGCTGCTGAATTGACCGTTGTGGTGTGTTTATTAGTCCATCATGGGACGTTGAAGCGAACGTCTGGTCAGGAAAAGAATACTGATCAGACAATGTTAGCCAGGGTCAGCAGAAATGTACTGGCCAAGACGATCACCTGACCTTCTCGTTGGTCGTCCTGGAAACGGGCTATTGTCGACACCAGCAGTCTGGCTAACAAGGTGAAGTTTGACATGATCCCAGTAGAAGTGAGTGATACGCAGATGAAGCAAGGCATATCACAACCGCCTGAAGGACCTATTCCACCTTCATCAGCCCTCTCCGGATGTGAGGTAAGCTAAAGCAACCCGCCACTTAACATCCTTTTCATAGCGCACAAAAGAGTAACATACTCATTATGAGCATTCGTAAACAACAACAACTAGTCCATCTTCTAACTCACTAAGCAGCTAACTAAGTAACTGTCAATGGTACAATTATGCCGAAAACTACTCAATGACAACAAAAACTAAATATAAATTTGTCTCTATCTACAGGCGGTGCCTGATAACCCTTCTACAGATTGATCCTGCTACAAGACCTTCAGCCACATCTCTGTTGAACATGTTGACCAGCGTTGGTTTCTTCAGTGGTTTTATCAACGGGCTGTGAGATCACGTGATCTGGTGTAGTAAGCACTTAAATTATTTTTCTTACTAATTTAAATGTGAGGTTTATCTATTTATTATTACCTTTGCTCCCGTAACTGTATTAACTATCAATCACAGTGAAATTCTTATTTCATCGCCAAGTTAATGTGAACAAGTCAACCTTCAAGTGATTCGAACTCGTGCCTGCTGATTAGAAAACCAATATTTCTAACTTCTCGGCCACCTGCTCTTTTAAGTCACAATGAATAATTCTTTGAGTAACTATCCCCGTGATGATCATTTGTTTACGTAGTTTGTTTTACTTGTGTAGTTTAGTTTTCAAAAAGCAGTTCACCTACTTATCTGTAAGTTTTCTATCTGTTAATTTTAATTTTCTTACATTTCAGAGGAAACATAGACTGTATTGTATGCCACAAACCTCTTCTTTGTCCTGTATTATCTGCTTTCCATTTTCTGCAATGACCAAGCAGGGGATAGGAGACAAAGCTCAAGATATGAGAAAAGCCACTGCAGCCTGCCAGGTAACGCCCTTAACAGTGCGCACATAAAAGTAATATTACTCCATGTGGACATTCAACAACAACACATGACCAAACAAAGTTAACAGCCGAACAAATTGAAATACCATAACGGGGAACGGAGACGGTAGTCCGGTCAGAGATTACATACTGAACAGGACGTCGCGTCAAGGTCAGGCCCAATGTAGTCTGACTGACGTGGTGTGTATCGACCTGATTTCCCTAGTAGTGAGCGTCACCCAGATGGATCCAAGTATAGCACAACTGCTTGGGCAACCCTAAACTGGCTTCATCAGCATGCTTGAGATGTGAGGAAAATTACTAGAACCCTCAACTTAACGCCCTCTTCATGGCACTCAAACAAGGTAATCTTACTCACTGTTTACTTTCAACAGGAATAGGTGACCAAACAAAGTGGCCAGCTAAACAGATTTATTTGTCATTTTTACCCAAAATGATATTTCGCTCTCCGGTCACACCTTTCGCATGTCATGTGACAGTCTTATTCTTGTAAACTTCCTTTTCTATTATATTGAGTTTCGTATTCGTGATACAAACTTCCATCTGACGTATACGGCAGAAAAGGAAGTAAAATGCAGAAACAAAATATAAACAGGGATTTCTAAATTAGTTATATCAGACGAGCTAAAATATGTAAAACTTTATAGTTAAAGTCAAACATACATGTGGTAGCCAACGGTCAGAAAGTATGGAACAATATATAAGAGAAATCCCTAAACATAATGGAAGCTCCTATTGGGACTGTCTGAAAACAAGCATACATCGTAAAATTAAAACTACCGATAAAAGAATTTAGTTCAAATGTGAGGCCAAGGAATGAGACAGATGAACGAAAATGGAGAAATGTTTGCAGGGTTGTGTGCGCTATAGAAAATATTAATTGGAGGAAGCATGTTCTCTCACAAAAAGGTACATAAGCCCACTTGGCGATATCCAAACCATGTGACAGAAAGTCAGATTGATCACATATGTGTCAGGTCAAGCTTTCAAGGGTATACTACAAGATGTAAGAGTAAAGCGAAGCGCAGATGTAACGTCCGACCACCACATGTTTTTGGGAATTTTGAAGCTAAAACTAAAAAAGTACCCAGTATAGAGCGCACGGAGAAGAAGATATAACGTACACACCTTACAAGACCAGTAGAACGAGACATACTTTAGTTTAATACTGAATAACATACCACGTGCCACAAGAGCTATATGAGGATAAAGAGAGGAACATTATTATTATATGGGACAAGGCTAAAGAGATGTGGAACAAGATATATGAAGAAACTAGGATTAAAGAGAGCCCAACACAAAGAATGGATCACAAGCGAGACATTACATAAAAAAGAAGATATGAAAAAGAAGACAACTTTACTCAGCAATTGCCGAACCCGAGCAACCAAAGCATAAGAACAGAATAAGTTTATTGTTACAGACAAAGAGGTTAAGACACATTTAAGGAAGAATAAAAGATAATATATTGACAAGTTGGCACAGGTGGCAGAAGAGGCAGCGGAGAGAGAGAGAGGAAAAATGAGAGACCTACCAAACAAGATATAAATCCAAAGGAAATATCCAGAATGAAGACACGGAAAGCTGCTGGACCAGATGGAATAGCTGTCGAAAACATTAAGACATATACAAATAATACTGCTGAGACAATGCAAGGAATATTAAAGAAGATATGGGAAGTGGAAAGAGTGCCGACAGAATGGAAAGACAGTCATCTGATCATGCACATATCATATAGCTACGCTACGCATCATTGTAGAACAAAGTAATGAATAAAAATCATACCTTTACGGAAATTTAATAGAATATGAAATAACGTTTGACAGTGTGAATCAAAGTACCCTATGGCAACTGTTAAGATACTATTGGATACCAGAGAAGTACACAACCCCCATCCAGAGTATGTACAAAGACACAAATAGTAGAGTGGTACACGGTAAAGCACTGACTGACAGCTTCGGTGTGCAAGCAACTGTGACACAAGGATTCCTGCTCTCGCCTTTCTTGTTCTTGTTGGTTTAGATTGGATAATGAAGACATCAATCCAGAGAAAAAGAACTGGTATTCAGTAGACACTATTGTCACGATTGGAGAACGTGGACTTCACAGATGATCTGGTCCTTTTGTCACACAGTCGTAGCCAAATGCTAGAGAAACTTGATAGGGTGGAAAAACAATTGGCCAAACTGGAATTGAATACCAACATGAAGACAATCAAGCTCTTAAAGCTCAACACTATCAGCAAAGAACCAATTATGCTGGAGGGAGAGCAGTTGGGAAAAAGACAAATTTACCTACTTAGACTGCACAATAGAAAAAACAGCTGGTACAGCTGCAGATGCAAGGATCAGAATTGGAAAGGCAAGAGAGACATTCCTGACGCTAAACAACATATAGAAATCCATAGAAATCAAGATTCATACAAAAATGTGAATATTCAAAGCCAGTATCAAGTCGGTGTTACTGTGTGGAGCGGAGACATGGAGAACGACCAAGGTTGTACAACAAAGATTATAGCCAGTCCTTCATTAACAGATGCCTACGAAGGATAATGGATATGAAGTGGCCCGACACACTGAGGAATGAAAACATATGAAAAGGATCAAACAACAGTCAATGCAATAACAATGTTAGCGACGGGCTTGATGAGTCTAGGATGTAGCAGTGCATGAGCTGACAGCAACCATCGACTCACAGCTGCCTAGTTGCATTAGATTCAGCGAACAAGAGCTGACCAGGACCCTATTCCCTCTCCACGTGACGACTCTGTAAACAGGCTGCTCTAGTCTCTAGGATAGTATGTCCAAGGAATATGGACTGTAGTGGAAAGATAAATCCGTACTCAGAAAGTCAGGTGAAATCAGATGTGTTGGGATGAAAGACATAACTATCGCAGACTTGCTGTAAACTAAAACAGAACGTCCTTTTCAGGGCTAGCGCAGAAAAATTAGATAAGGAAGAAGAAGAAGATCAAGAATAAGAAGAACCTTAACATCTTTTATGAAATGTTGGAACAGCAGCGACGACAACCAGAGTCCGTGTCTATTTGAACAATGATCGAAGGAGGTCTTTCTCTTAGCCTACACAGAAAATCTTCTTTAATAGAACTTTGAACCGACGAACTTTGGATTGTCCTTGTGGTCTAGACCCCTTTCTTCTTTCTTCCAATGCTCATCTCCGCATCTAGTATTTTCTCCGTCTGGTAACACAACGAACCCTAGCAGTGAAAACTAAAACAACATTTTACATTTCAGGCCGATGTCAGGACGAGACCGTCTTCTGCATAGAGCGCTGATATCTCTCCCTGGGCGAACAGGCGTTGAGATCGAAGAAGGCAAGCAGTATAAATATCTGGATCGTCTGTCTTTAAAAAGCTGTGATTGATGGAATTGGGATACCACCAAGGACAGCGGTGCCAGCTCGGCTTTGCATTGCACTGGTCGTGTCTACTCAGCCTGTGGTTTTGCCCAACTCGAAATTCGGCATCCACCTCAGCATTGCACAGCGCTGACAGTGTCTCATTCTTTATTGCAAAAGACACATTTCGAGTGTACGGATGAGCAACATTCTCTGGGTACTGTGAGCTGGTAGAGATGGTAGAACGCTAGTGCCTCGGTAGCTCCTCAGCATTGAGCGGTGCTGAGGTTGATGAACTCCATATTGCACAGAGCTGAGTATGCCCAACGCAGTATTTCACTGAAAGAAGCGTGTCCCAAATCATTTTGCAAAATTGAAACACGACTGAACTGAGCGATAGGAGAGTCTATTCCGCGCCCAGTATGTTGCTAGGAGTGCTTCAGAATTATTGAGCTCGACACTGGGCATTGCATACCGTCTTATGCATCACACTCCTCCCCTCTGTGGTCGAGAAGGATCCACATATTTTTCTGGTTTCTGAATGTTACAGAACACTCCCTTGCACGTTGCGCTCTCATATTTATAAGGATGACCTTGCTTGGTCACAGAGATCATTTTAATCAGGCCACGTTGTACATTTTTCTGTGCACGTGACGGTCCCAAGCCCGTTAAAACTGAGAGGGAAAAGATCCTTGGATCATTATCGCCATCACCATTTTGTGAAGCTGCAGATTTGTCATTCTCATCATCCCATGTAACGTTAATTTCAGATTCAGGAACATTCTGTTCTGTTCTATTTCTAAGAACCGACGTCACTGCATTCCGGGCATACCCATAGCTGCTCAGTTTCTCTTCAAATAATGTAAGGTATGGATGATGATGGTCCCTGTAGTCTGCTGGTTGTACACTCTCCTGCGCCTTCCTCTCATGCGCCCCACTCCGCTCGAACCTGTTTAATGTCGAAACTTTGCAGTCTGTGGATTGCTGCTTCATCTATTGCGGTGTCCTCATCCAGCAGGCTGTCATTGATTGATTACAAAATGTCACTTCTATCCATCACTAATGTGTCCATGCTGGGAGCTTGTGAAGCCAAGATGTCATCTCATTGCCCTGAATACCAGCATAAAAGTCTCATATATCTATTTCAGTGTTGTGGTAACTGCTTCCGTCTCCATTCTCATATTGGAGGTTGTTGACAAATATGCCCTACTGCGCTGAGCAACGACCTCTCCTCTTAGTCTAGCCGAGAAACTCCAGCCTGATGTCTGACTGCGCACGACTGATTCGTCAGTGTATGTGACAGCGTCACTACCCTGTGTGTTCTCAGTTATTTGCTAATTTACCTCGCGCTCTGCTCTCTCGCTGCTCCGTTCTCTGCATTCCTTGCCTACGGTTATGATGACTCTCCGGTACTCTATCATTCTATCACCAGTGTGGACCCATTGTTCCCTTTTGGCTATAGTCTCAGCTGGAATTGACGTGGCCGATTGTTGTTTCAGCCTGTGCCATCCATGACGATCCTTTCTTGATCCCTTGATATTTGAGATACTACTGTCCAATCGTATCAGGTAGAATCTGCTCCCGTTCAATGTAGGCCTTTATTTTCCTGGCCACTATCTTCTCGAGCAATTTTCCATATACATTTTGAATGGTGATTATTAGAAAGCCGCTGAGAAGCGTGGAGTCCTTACCAAGTTTAGGCAGTGGGCATAGATAGCTATTAAGCCAGTCCTCGGGGACAGATGACTTCTCTATAGTGGGGTTGAACTCCTTCACCATATTTCTTATCTCTGTCTCATCCAACTGCTTCATGTGGCAATACTGTACTCCATCAGGACCTGCGGCAGTGTTTTTGCTTGTACGTAGGCTATTTACGACCTCCGCCTCTGTGATAAGGTCTACATACGCCTCTCTCCTGATAGCTGAGTCTAAGATGTTTTTCCGAGTTTCCTGACGTGCGTCTCTGTCGCCCATGACAGTCTGGGTAACATATCTACTGACAAAAAAACTCAGACCCTTCTCTTCATCTGTCTTGAGGAGCCCTCCTGTGGTGTCTTGAATGTTGGAAATAAGCTGGCTTGTAGTCATTCCTTTCATCTTTCGATGCATGTGCCAGAACTTATGGAGAGTATTATCATTAATCACACCTGTTATGAACTCCTCCCATTGCTCGCTTTTGGATTCTCTAGCTAACGCTTTAAAGAAATTGGTAGCTTTGCGTTTTACTTCCTCCTTCTCGTTCAACGCGTGGAAATTAATACCAGCTCTCTTTCTGGCCTTAGCCCAATCCTATGTTGCCGTCTTCGTTTTCTCTCCAGGCCGTATCAACAGCTTGATTCCACCAGGGTGGTTTGACAAATGGGGATCTAGTGGTCTTGCATCCGGTCGTCTGGCGCAGCTTGTTCACTACATTATCATCTTCGTATGTGTATCTGAAGACCTGTTTGGCTTTCCGGTGTCTGATTTGTTTTCCTCTTGGCATAAGTACGATACACGGCAGGTGGTTGCTCTCGTATGCCCCTAATACGTCCTAGCGTGTGGATGGAGCAACATTATTGAATATAAGAGCCAGGTCGATGACTCCGTCCTTATCTCCCGGTCGAGATGCTATTCTAGTTGAACTTCCGTCATTCACGACAGTGAGGTTTGTGTGGACTAATGCGTGGCTTCAGGCAACCCCTTACCAATTTTTAGTGGCATTTCCCCACTCCTTTGATCTAGCATTAAAGTAAAGTAAAGTAAAGTAAAATAAAGTAAAGTAAAGTAAAATAAAGTAAAGTAAATTTAAGTAACCCATACTATTGTTGCCCTAGGGGTGTGATATGTTAGCGACCTCAGATTTCAAAGGCTCGGCTATTTGAAAAATAAGTGCAGTCTTCCTGATCGGTTCGTTCCAGCTATGTCCATGTCTTGTATAATTCTTGTATATGCGTCTGGAGGTTTTTATCTTCACATGTGTTTTGAAAAGGGCGTTAATGGAAATGTTGCCAAGACGATCACCTGACCTTCTCGTTGGTCGTCCTGGAAACGGGCTATTGTCGACACCAGCAGTCTGGCTAACAAGGTGAAGTTTGACATGATCCCCGTAGTAGTGAGTGATACGCAAATGAAGCCAGGCATATCATAAACGCCTGAAGGACCCCATTCCACCTTCATCAGCCCTCTCCGGATGTGAGGTAAGCTAAAGCAACCCGCCACTTAACGTCCTTTTCAGAGCGCACAAAAGAGTAACATACTCATTATGAGCATTCGTAAACAACAACAACTAGTCCATCTTCTAACTCACTAACCAGCTAACTAAGTAACTGGCAATGGTACAATTATGCCGAAAACTACTTAATGACAACAAAAACTAAATATAAATTTGTCTCTATCTACAGGCGGTGCCTGATAACCCTTCTACAGATTGATCCTGCTACAAGACCTTCAGCCACATCTCTGTTGAACATGTTGACCAGCGTTGGTTTCTTCAGTGGTTTCATCAACGGGCTGTGAGATCACGTGATCTGGTGTCGTAAGCACATTACCTATTTTTCTTACTAATTTAAATGTGAGGTTAATATATGTTATTATTACTTTTGCTCCCGTAACTGTATCAACTATCAATCACAGTGAAATTCTTATTTCATTGCCAACTTAATGTGAACAATTCAACCTTCAAGTGATTCGATTTCGTGCTTGCAGATTACTTACTTACTTAGTCGATCCTCTTCTACCGTGAGGTGTAGAGGTTTGCCAAAGAGAACGCCACACTGCTCTATCCGCCGACTTTTTCCTGGCCTCTTTCCAATGCAGCCCTCTATCACTTAGGGACTGTCGTATGTTGTCTTCCCAACGTACTTTGGGACGTCCTCGGGGTCTGCGTCCTTGACTTTTGATCTCCCATGACCGCTTTGGTATCCGATCTTCTTCCATTCTACAGACATGGCCAAACCACTGTAGGTGGGACTGCTCCACTCGTGTCTGCAGGGGTTGAACTTCAAGATTGCTACGTATTGTCTGGTTACGGATCTTGTCCCTTTTCGTCACCTGAACCGTCTTTCTTAGGTATCTCATTTCTGAAGTTTGTAATTGCCTTTCTTTGGATGTAGTCATTGCCCATGACTCACATCCATATGTCAGGACAGGCACATAGGTCGAGCAGTATACACCCATCTTTGTTTTCCTGCTTATTTCTCTTCTACTGAGGAAACCTCTGTTTATTGCATGGAACAGTCTACCTGCTGCTGCCCTTCGTGCAGTTAACTCCTCTTTGATTCCTCCCCTGCTGTCTATTACCACTCCTAGATATTTAAAGTTGCTGACCTGCTCTAGTGCTCGTGTTCCCAGGGTTATCTGATGTCTCTTTTCATCTCTGGCGATCACCATGGTTTTTGTTTTTTTTGAGTTGCTGATATGCATTCCTCTCTTCTTCAACTCTTCTTCCCAGAGCTGATCTGGAGATGTGCTTCGGTTTTTTTTCGTGATCAGGGCCACATCGTCTGCAAATGCTAGTTCCGATATGTAACTTGGTCTCATCTTCCAGTACCCTACTTCATACTTTTTTGTCCGTTCCTTGGAGGCTTTGATGACTTCATTCATGAGGAGTATGAAAAGGTAAGGTGTTAGAATGTCCCCCTGTTTTACTCCGCTAGTGGTCTTGAACTCTCCTGACTTTTGATTTGATGTCCGCACATAATTTCTGCATGTTTTATAGAAACTCTGTATGGCAGAGATCAGGGGTCCTGGGATGTTCTTCCTAGTCAGGCAATCCCAGAGTTTGTCCCAAGGAACTTTATCTGAGAATCTGAGAAATATTCTTTCCATCTGTTCATTACCTCTTCTGTGGCAGTCAACAGCACACCTTGTTTATCTTTAACAAATTTCAGGGGGCATGCCTTTTCCTTCCTCATGTTCTTTGAGGTCTTGTAGAACAGTTTCTGGTTTACTCCAGCATTATTTTCCAGTTTCTCTCCAAATTCTTCCCAGGATTTCTGTTTGGCCTTGAGCACAGTCTTCTTTGCTTCTGTTCTAAAATTGACATATTCTTTATATTTCTTTGTTTGTTCTTCTGTATTCCTAGCCCCTATGTATTGCTTCCATGCCTTTTTCTCTCCTCGTATTATTGTTTTCACTTCTTCTGTCCACCATGGTGTACTTTTTCTCTTCCACCCTTTTTTGGTTTGACCGCATGCTTCTGCTGCAGCCTCTTTGAGGATGTCTTAGAATTGTACCCAAAGCATTTCCATATCTTCTTCAGATTCTTCTATCCTTTCTATTGCTGTTGTTATGAGCCCTTGGTATTTCCTTTTAACATCTGGTTCTCGTATTTTGTAAGCCTTAATTTTATTTTCTCCTTGTGTATTATGTTTCATGCTTGCTGATGGGTATTGCCTAGCTGGATAGTGTTTTTCAATTTCTCTCTTTATTTTAACTAGGTAGTGGTCGGTTCCTATCTCTGGTCCTCTGAACACTAGCATCCTTTACATACTTGAAATCAGTTTTCCTCACTATTGCATAGTCAATTATGGATCTTTCATTTCTTGCCGGCTCACATCTTGTGTAGCCATGGATACGCTTGTGTGGAAACCTTGTATTTGTAATAACAAGGTTCTCTTCTGTGCAGAATCTGAGCAGTCGTTTTCCATTGTCATTTAAGACATCTTCTCCATACCTACCGATCACTCCATCCCATCTAGAATAGTCGTTTCCAACTCTTGCGTTGAAGTCTCCAAGGAGAAGTATTTCATTATGGCAATCGTCAATGGTCCTTTGAAGAAGCTCATAAAATGCATCTTTTATGTCGGTGCTCTCATCTTCGTTTGGTGCATACACAGTGACGATATCCATTTGACTATCCTCCTCTTGTAGACTTAGAACCATCAGTCGTTCTGAAATGAACTTCCATCCTTTAATGTTTCCTTTGTTGTTACCATTCACTATACAACCAACCCCTGCCCTGGCTCGTTCACTCATGGGAACTCCGCTGTAGTATAGCATGTTGCCATCATGGCCCAGAACGCCCTGTCCCTTTGTCTTTGTTTCTGTAAGTGCCAGGACTGTCAATTTTGCTCTCTTCATCTCCTCTATTAGTTCTTGTTCTTTTCCGTTTATACTTCGTACATTCCAAGTTCCGTAAATAGTGGTCCTTATATCTCGCCTGTTCGTCTCCGTTGAGGTCAGTGTGGTTTTCTCTGTGTTCTAACTTGTAATCGTTGATTTAAGACAAACAGGTGATTAGCCTGTTGTGTCTTTGCATGGTGGAGGGGCTGCCTCCTTACAGCCTCCATGCTTGCCGACCCGTTTTTGTCCACGGCTGCTTATTTATTCGCAGCTAACCTCCAAATTAGGAGGCCTTTCAGGAGTCCGAAACCCTGCTGACGCGCCTGGTAGGAGGTAGGGGCCTCCCCCAGGCCCGTATATGGTATACTGCCATATTGGTCGCGGCAATTCAAAGTCGGCATCTCGACCGACAACTTCAATAGAACGTTTATATCATCGACCGCCGCGCGCACACACGTAATCGTCAAAGAAAGCCGACACCGCCGAGTTTGGTCGGGAGCCGTTTGGGAGATCTAATCTCAAGGGATATCGCAATTTGCAGACGTTAACAAAAGAATGCGTAACTCTTAATTGAAGAGAAGAAGGATTTCTACGGAAGCTTCAGTAGCATCGCTCGGTGTGGGAGCTATAAAACCAACTGTTCGGGCTAAACTCATCATTCCTGGTACAATCTCTCAAGTGCGTGCACCTCGCTTGTCGATATTCGTGTCAGTTATTACACAGTCACATTACAGACCTCAAATTATCATTGGAAGGAAATGGCGGAATCTAGAGTTAAGCCTGTGGCATTAGACCTGCCTGAGGATTTCTTCACCACGTTCGAGTTCTCTCGTGGGCCAGTTCTTGGACGAGGCATGAGCGGGGAAGTGGTTTTAGCAACGTCATCCAGATACCCGGATCTGAAGACAGCTGTCAAGATGCTAACACTACTGACACCCGATGGAGGTGTTAGAAACAAGAGCTTGTTCGCCACTGAGATAGCAGCTATCAAAGATTTGTCTCACCCACACGTCATCAAACATATTTTGTCTGCCACCTGTCCAGAGTACCTGGTCATCTGTACTGAGTACTGTCTTAACGGAACCTTGTCTTCCGGTTTAAGACATCTAACTCCACAGCTGTCTACAATGTATTTTCTCCAGATAGCTTGTGCTACTCGCTACCTTAACGACAAACAAAGAATAGTTCACTGCGACATCAAACCAGGCAACATCTTCATCAACGCCAAAAACGACGCCGTCCTTGGTGACTTTGGGCTGTCATTTTTCATCCTTCCAAACGAAACGGTGGTACCTACAGGGGGCATGGGTGGTACGCGTTACTTCGTTGCTCCGGAAATAATTAACTGCATCCATGTGGATCCCTACAAGGTATTTATCATTTATTTTTATAAAAAGGAATTAATTTTGTAGTTTATAATGTGTTTGTTATGTATTTGGATTATGATTTGATTTTCGTATTATAAGCTATAATTTTTTTACTTTGATCTACTATTCATATAACGAATGTTATTTGTGTTAAATACTGTTCTAATGGTTAATTATATAGTTATGTTTAAATTGATTGTCTTCTGTTCTGCATATCTATTGCCCGAAAGATAATACATGCTATGTTAATATACTCTACTTACTTAATCTTTCTTTCGTAAAACTTTTTCGTTTTAAGAATATTTCTCATCTATGAACCTACACATTTCTAGTCTTTTGTCATTCTTTTCAATCTACTCCGTCATTCCAGCATATATCAATGAAAGTTCCATGTTCTCATCTACAGTTAGACATGTACTCACTGGGTGTTCTGCTCTGGTGCCTATTATTCCTGAGAGAACCAACCTCCAACAATTTTCGAGACTGTTTGAAGAACATGCAACTCTTAATGGCCATCCCTCAACCTCTCAGGTATGCTACAGTTTTCAACAAATATTTAATCACTTTCCTGTATTGTATACAATAGGGCATCTTATAAGATGTGCCGTGGAACCTCCGATTTTAAAATGATTAGGTCACGCAAAAATGAGTTTAGCGTGTGGTGGTAGAAGTGCCTGATAACACATACATACTCCGATCGTCAATAAACACATTGAACTCTTTACGTCTTTACTGACACACAACATAAACTCTCAGGTGTTAGGACTCCAACACAGTAAACACTATCGCTGACCACAAATACAAAAAATAGTATCAATTATTAACATGAATAATTGTTGCAAAATATCACAAAAAGCAAACAACTACTAAAGTAAATAATATCTATATAAAACTATCACAGAGGATTCAAGCATATCCGTGTATCGTAAGAATTCGCCTCTGGCTGTGAATACAGAGACTTCAATGCGCGTCTGATAGCTCTGAAGAATAGTTCGGGTTTCGGAACCTCACAGCAGGCTAGGCACAGCACAGGTTATTTACATTCGTAGCTTGGTTTCATTGAAAGCCTCTGTTGGTTCCAGATCCCATGCAGTGCGTTTCAAAGAAGCGGCAACTAGATCGACTGTTAGAAGAGTTTTTGGGTGACCTTCGTTTGTCAGTTTTGTTTACTGACCAGGTAAATGTAATCCTCAGTGGAGTAAAAATGTTCGCTATCGTGGTAGGATTACAGTTAAGGTATTTGTCCATGCGATTCGGGATCAAGATGCTGAGCAGCGCATGAGCTGCAGTGGTCAGCGACCCATAGCTGACTGCTAGCGTCAGGGCCAGCGAACCAGAGCTGCCAAGACCCTTCTACACCTCCACTCGGCGATCCTGGATAACAGGCTGCGGCAGGGCAGACTGGCTAAGGAGAAGGGATCGAAGAGAGAATGCTAACCCGGTACTCATAAAATGCTTGCTGAAGTCGGATGTGTTGGACCGAAAGGTGCAAATATCGCAGTCAAGCTGTAAACTACGACACAACACATTCCGTTCTCTGGACTACATTCTGCTACTTAAGCCCTTTCAGGGTTTGGTAGCGGGAGATTGAGATCTAACGAAGAAGAAGAAGTCCATGCGATTCGGAGGTCTTATCTAATCGCAAGGTCTTCTAGGTGCTCTAGTGGTTTTATAAGTTTTTAGGGATGGGAGCCTCGTAGGAGTGCCATTTGTGAAGTCGAGGTCGGTCACACGTAGAAGTTGGAAAGTGACACCTGGAGTACGCATCTACAGTGACTATGGTTTCAATCTGATCTACTATAGAAGCGATGAGACATCCCTGCCCAGCACTGGATGATGTAGAGAACAGGTGAGAGAGATTGTGATCCAGGCATACTCTTGCTTCAGGGTTGCTGCTGAATTGACCGTTGTGGTGTGTTTATTAGTCCATCATGGGACGTTGAAGCGAATGTCTGGTCAGGAAAAGAATACTGATCAGACAATGTTAGCCAGGGTCAGCAGAAATGTACTGGCCAAGACGATCACCTGACCTTCTCGTTGGTCGTCCTGGAAACGGGCTATTGTCGACACCAGCAGTCTGGCTAACAAGGTGAAGTTTGACATGATCCCAGTAGAAGTGAGTGATACGCAGATGAAGCAAAGCATATCACAACCGCCTGAAGGACCTATTCCACCTTCATCAGCCCTCTCCGGATGTGAGGTAAGCTAAAGCAACCCGCCACTTAACATCCTTTTCATAGCGCACAAAAGAGTAACATACTCATTATGAGCATTCGTAAACAACAACAACTAGTCCATCTTCTAACTCACTAAGCAGCTAACTAAGTAACTGTCAATGGTACAATTATGCCGAAAACTACTCAATGACAACAAAAACTAAATATAAATTTGTCTCTATCTACAGGCGGTGCCTGATAACCCTTCTACAGATTGATCCTGCTACACGACCTTCAGCCACATCTCTGTTGAACATGTTGACCAGCGTTGGTTTCTTCAGTGGTTTTATCAACGGGCTGTGAGATCACGTGATCTGGTGTAGTAAGCACTTTAATTATTTTTCTTACTAATTTAAATGTGAGGTTTATCTATTTATTATTACCTTTGCTCCCGTAACTGTATTAACTATCAATCACAGTGAAATTCTTATTTCATCGCCAAGTTAATGTGAACAAGTCAACCTTCAAGTGATTCGAACTCGTGCCTGCTGATTAGAAAACCAATATTTCTAACTTCTCGGCCACCTTTTCTTTTAAGTCACAATGAATAATTCTTTGAGTAACTATCCCCATGATGATCATTTGTTTACGTAGTTTGTTTTACTTGTGTAGTTTAGTTTTCAAAAAGCAGTTCACCTACTTATCTTAAGTTTTCTATCTGTTAATTTTACTTTTCTTACATTTCAGCGGAAACATAGACTGTATTGTATGCCACAAACCTCTTCTTTGTCCTGTATTATCTGCTGTCCATTTTCTGCAATGACCAAGCAGGGGATAGGAGACAAAGCTTAAGATATGAGAAAAGCCACTGCAGGCTGCCAGGTAACGCCCTTAACAGTGCGCACATAAAAGTAATATTACTCCATGTGGACATTCAACAACAACACATGACCAAACAAAGTTAACAGCTGAACAAATTTAGATACCATAACGGGGAACGGAGACGGTAGTCCGGTCAGAGATTACATACTGAACAGGACGTCGCGTCAAGGTCAGGCCCAATGTAGTCTGACTGACGTGGTGTGTATCGACCTGATTTCCCTAGTAGTGAGCGTCACCCAGATGATTCCAAGTATAGCACAACTGCTTGGGCAACCCTGAACCGCCTTCATCAGCATGCTTGGGATGGGAGAAAAATTACTAGAACCCTCAACTTAACGCCCTTTTCATGGCACTCAAACAAGGTAATCTTACTCACTGTTTACTTTCAACAGGAATAGGTGACCAAACAAAGTGGCCAGCTAAACAGATTTATTTGTCATTTTTACCCAAAATGATATTTCGCTCTCCGGTCACATCTTTCGCATGTCATGTGACAGTCTTATTCTTGTAAACTTCCTTTTCTATTAGATTGAGTTTCGTATTCGTGATACAAACTTCCATCTGACGTATTCGCAGAAAAGGAAGTAAAATGCAGAAACAAAATATAAACAGGTATTTCTAAATTAGTTATATCAGACGAGCTAAAATATGTAAAACATTATAGTTAAACATACAAGTCAGACATACATGTGGTAGCCAACGGTCAGAAAGTATGGAACAATATATAAGAGAAAGCCAAAAACATAATGGAAGCTCCTATTAGGACTGTCTGAAAACAAGCATATATCGTAAAATTAAAACTACCGATAAAAGAATTTAGATCAAACATAGGCCAAGGAATGAGACAGATGAACGAAAATGGAGAAATGTTTGCAGGGTTTTGTGCGCCATTGAAAATATTAATTGGAGGAAGCATGTTCTCTCACAAAAAGGTACATAAGCCCACTTGGAGATATCCAAACCATGTGACAGAAAGTCAAATTGATCACATATGTGTTAGGTCAAGCGTTCAAGCGTTCTTCTTCTTCTTCTTCTTCTTCTTCTTCTTCTTCTTCTTCTTCGTACGCAGTCAGACAGTAACCATTATTTTTTCGAAAAAAGCGGCGGTCATCCTGAGGCTGTCGACACTGCCATAGAGCTTGTCTTGCAGTTCCACTGGTGATGGCCACATCTGCTCTCTCTGATCCTCGTATGACGAGCAGTTTTGCAGCAGATGTTCAGCGGTCATTTTACCGGTACCGCATGGGCATTTGTCGGTACCACCTATCTTTAATTTGTTGAATAGGTGGTACCTCAGTCTATTGCGGCCAGTGCAAAGTCTGAAGACAACGACCTGCTCTCTTCTGTTCAACTGGTAATAGGCATCGTTTTTGGTGTAACCAGTATGTTCGGTTTCCCATTTGCTCAAGTATCTGGCTTTGATAAGCTGTTTTGACTCTTCGTACGTCATACTAGTATCTGTTTGTGGTAGTCTTGCACCTTCTTTTGTCAGTCTGTCTGCCTCCTCGTTGCCTTGGATGTTGCAGTGTGATGGGACCCACTGTACAACTACCCTTTTTGGTGCGGACTGCTAGCACAGTTTGCAGAGTGCTGCTCTTAAGTCGTTAAGCTCAGTGTTTTTCTGGCTTTTTAGCGCTGTGACTACGGTGAGAGCATCTGTAAGCAGGACTATATGGCTTTCATTTTCTTTATGTGTCACCATTTCTTCCACTGCCGCCCTCAGTGCCTCTGCCTCCGCTCTGAAATTGCTTGTGTACTTACCAGTAGCGAATGACAGTGTTATTTTTCTGCCATTTGGTAGGTTCAGGAATGCTCCTGCCCCTCCTTTTCTGTGTAGTGTTTGTTACAGTCCAGTCCAGTCCATGCTTGGGTAGTTTTCCGATATAAAGCTTAGTGTAGTATCTCTCCTTTCTTTTTCAGTCTGGCAGTTTATTGTTTCCAATACCTGGTATATTTTCTACCACCTCTGGAAATATATCCTGCCTCCAGGTAGGTTTTCGTACAGTAATGATGGGTTTTGGTGTTGTTAGTGCGTTTATGGGATCTTCGTGCATCTTTGCTTTGGCTATTTCTGCAAAGTTTCTCCGCTTTAGTTTCCCATTTCCCAAATTGTTTAGTCTCTGGTGCATTGGATGGTCAGTCAGTCTTCGGAGTTTCTCTGACTGCAGCTGGGCTCTGCACTCTCTTCTATCAGTCATGGGTTGCAGTTTTGTAATCTTTTCAAGTTCTACAATTGGCGTTGACTTCATTCCTCCTGTTATAACTCTCATGGCTTGGTTTTGGAGTTTGCTAACTTTATCGAAGTTCGCCTTTGCTGCTGTTGTCCATGCCGCAATGCCATACTCGAGAACTGGTCTCACTCTTCCAGTGTACAGTTTCTTTAGTATGCTTTCATCTGCTCCCCAGCTTGTGCCAGCAAGTTTCCTCATGATTGCCATTCTTTCTCTGGCTCTCAATCGGTTTCTCTCGATCTGACTTTTCCATGTCATGCGCCGATCAAATGTGACTCCAGGATAGTTTGGGTTGTCGTTTGGCTGCAGGAATTTATCATTCAAACTTAATTTGGTATTTTGGGGTTTGATTGAAAGCGAGAATATTGTGCATGTGGTTTTCTCCTCGTTTATATTTACCAGCCATGAGTTCGCCCACTCTTCCAGCGATGTTAGGGCCTGCTGCATCCGATTTCTTGCTATGGTGAGATTCGTTTCAGAGGTCCACATAGCCAGATCGTCTGCAAACATTGAGCTATGGACTCTTCTTGGTATATTCTCTGTAATGTCGTTTATATACACCAGGAAGAGTGTGGGTGACAGTACTCCCCCTTAGGGTACTCCCTGCTCGAGTGTCACCTTTTTTGCTCATCTGCCCTTGTACTTGGACTCTGGCCGTTCTGTTTTTTAGGTAGTTGTTGATCCACTTGTACATTTTCCCACAAACATCACTTCTTCTTAGCTTGACTCTAAGTCCATCTTTCCAGACTTTGTCAAATGCCTTTTCCAGGTCCACCCACACCGCTACTGTGTGTTTCTGTGCCTGGTAGGCATCTTCTATTTCCTGGACTATGAGGATGACCTGGTCCTCAGTGGATCTGTGCTGTCTAAAGCAGGCTTGCTGTGGAATTAGTATTCGTTTTTCTTCCAGATGCCACATCAGTTCAAGCGTTCAAGATGTAAGAGTAAAGCGAAGCGCAGATGTAACGTCAGACCACCACATGTTGTTGGGGATTTTGAAGCCAAAACTAAAAAGGTACCCAGTACAGAGCGCAAGGAGAAGAAGATATAACGTACACACCTTACAAGACCAGTAGAACGAGACATACTTTAGCTTAATACTGAATAACATACCACGTGCCACAACAGCTATACCAAAATAAAGATATGGACATTATTATTATATGAGACAAGGCTAAAGAGATGTGGAACAAGATATATGAATAAACTGTAGGATTAAAGAGAGCCCAACACAAAGAATGGATCACAAGCGAGACATTACATAAAATAGAAGATAGGAAAAAGAAGACAACTTTACTCAGCAATTGCCGAACCCGAGCAACCAAAGCATAAGAACAGAATAAGTTTATTGTTACAGACAAAGAGGTGAAGACACATTTAAGGAAAAATAAAAGATAATATATTGACAAGTTGGCACAGGTGGTAGAAGAGGCAGCGGAGGGAGAGAGAGAGGAAAAATGAGATACCTACCAAACAAGATATAAATCCAAAGGAAATATCCAGAATGAAGACATGGAAAGCTGCTGGACCAGATGGAATAGCTGTCGAAGACATTAAGACATATATAAATAATACTGCTGAGACAATGCAAGGAATATTAAAGAAGATATGGGAAGTGGAAAGAGTGCCGACAGAATGGAAAGACAGACATCTGATCATGCACATATCATATAGCTATGCTACGCATCATAGTAGAACAAAGTAATGAATAGAAATCATACCTTTACGGAAATTTAATAGATTATGAAATAACGTTTGACAGTGTGGATCAAAGTACCCTATGGCAACTGTTAAGATACTATTGGATACCAGAGAAGTACACAACCCCCATCCAGAGTATGTACAAAGACACAAATAGTAGAGTGGTACACGATAAAGCACTGACTGACAGCTTCGGTGTGCAAGCAACTGTGACACAAGGATTCCTGCTCTCGCCTTTCTTGTTCTTGTTGGTTTAGATTGGATAATGAAGACATCAATCCAGAGAAAAAGAACTGGTATTCAGTAGACACTATTGTCACGATTGGAGAACGTGGACTTCACAGATGATCTGGACCTTTTGTCACACAGTCGTAGCCAAATGCTAGAGAAACTTGATAGGGTGGAAAAACAATTGGCCAAACTGGAATTGAATACCAACATGAAGACAATCAAGCTCTTAAAGCTCAACACTATCAGCAAAGAACCAATTATGCTGGAGGGAGAGCAGTTGGGAAAAAGACAAATTTACCTACTTAGACTGCACAATAGAAAAAACAGCTGGTACAGCTGCAGATGCAAGGATCAGAAAGACTAAAGCCAGTCCTTCATTAACAGATGCCTACGAAGGATAATGGATATGAAGTGGCCCGACACACTGAGGAATGAAAACATATGAAAAGGATCAAACAACAGTCAATGCAATAACAAAGTTAGCGACGGGTTTGATGAGTCTAGGATGTAGCAGTGCATGCGCTGACAGCAACCATCGACTCACAGCTGCCTAGTTGCATTAGATTCAGCGAACAAGAGCTGACCAGGACCCTATTCCCTCTCCACGTGACGACTCTGTAAACAGGCTGCTCTAGTCTCTAGTATAGCATGTCCAAGGAATATGGATTGCAGTAGAAAGATAAATCCGTACTCAGAAAGTCAGGTGAAATCATATGTGTTGGGACGAAAGACATAAATATAGCAAACTCGCTGTAAACTACAACAGAACGTCCTTTTCAGGGCTAGCGCAGAAGAATTAGATAAGGAAGAAGAAGAATATCAAGAATAAGAAGAACCTTAACATCTTTTATGAAATGTTGGAACAGAAGCGACGACAACCAGAGTCCGTGTCTATTTGAACAACGATCGAAGGAGGTCTTTCTCTTAGCCTACACAGAAAATCTTCTTTAATAGAACTTTGAACCGTCGAACTTTGGATTGTCCTTGTGGTCTAGACCCCTTTCTTCTTTCTTCCAATGCTCATCTCCGCATCTAGTATTTTCTCCGTCTGGTAACACAACGAGCCCTAGCAGTGAAAACTAAAACAACATTTTACATTTCAGGCCGATGTCCTACTAACAAGGTGAAAGTGGCCAGAAGCATGGAAGAAATAAATTTATATTCCCCTACCCAAAAAAGGCAACCTGAAGCTGTGCACGAACTACCGAACTATCGCACTAATCAGCCATGCTAGCAAGATACTCCTTCGAATCCTATTAAGAAGGATAGAGAAAAGGTTTGAATCTGAAATTCACGTAGTCCAGGCAGGTTTTAGGAAAGACAGAGGGACCCGGGACCACATATTCAATTTAAGGAGTATCTATAAATAAAGTAGAGAGTTTAATGTAGACATGTACACATGTTTCATTGATTACACTAAGGCCTTTGACACGGTAAAACATCAAAATCTGTGGAGAATCATGAAGGAAATGGGTTTTCCTTTGCATATAGTCCATCTCATTGAAACATTATACCAAGATCAACAAGCCGCTGTCCGAGTATCTAGGCAAACATCAGATTGGTTTGCAGTACAAAAGGGAGTCCGACAGGGATGTATACTCTCACCTTATCTGTACAACATATATGCGGAATGTATAATGAGAAATGTGCGAGAAGATGAGAACATTGAAAGTTTCGACCCATTTACGATTGGTGGGTACGAGATTCCAGAGTTACGATATGCAGATGACACAGTGATACTATCAAGAAGTGCGGAAGGGCTAGAGCAGCTACTTTCAGCCGTTAATGGACATAGTAAAGATCAAAATCTGTTCATAAACATAAACAAAACAAAGATAATGACCACCGATAAAACACAATGTCAACATACATTTACAGTGGGTGGTGGGGAAATAGATCAGGTTACCCATTTTGAATATCTGGGCTCCAGAATCGACAAAAATGGTGACTGCTCGAAAGAAATCAGAAGAAGACTAGCTATGGCAATGCAGAGACTGAACAGCCTGAAGAAATTATGGCAGGGCACCAACAAAACGATAAAAGTAAAAGTCTTGAGAGCCTGTGTTTTTCCTGTGGCAGCTTATGGCTGTGAAGCATGGACGATTACCAAAACTTCTAGACAAAGAATCGAATCCTTCGAGTCAAAATGTTACAGAAAGATCCTCAGAATACCCTGGACAGAGTAAAGAACAAATGTAGACATTCGGCAAAAGTTGAGCATAGAGGACAACTGGTTTATCAATTCCATTTTGGCTAGAAAATGCAAATACTTTGGTCACATCAAGAGACACAACGGTCTTGAGAGGACGGTAATGGAAGATATGGTGCCAGGCAAAAGAGGAAGGGGTAGAACAAGAAGACGATGGCACAAAGATATCCAGGAGTGCCTGAGTATGACAGTGGCGGAAGCTGGAGTTTTGGCAAGGGAACGAGTTTCTTTCAGACAGACTGTGATGGAAGCGACGTTCTACAAAGGACATGCTACATGAGAGGCCGATGTCAGGACGAGACCGTCTTCTGCATAGAGCGCTGATATCTCTCCCTGGGCGAACAGGCGTTGAGATCGAACAAGGCAAGCAGTATAAATATCTGGATCGTCTGTCTTTAAATAGGTGTGATTGATAGAATTGGGATACCACCAAGGGCAGCGGTGCCAGCTCGGCTTTGCATTGCACTGGTCGTGTCTACTCAGCCTGTGGTTTTGCCCAACTCGAAATTCGGCATCCACCTCAGCATTGCACAGCGCTGACAGTGTCTCATTCTTTATTGCAAATAGACACATTTCGAGTTTATGGATGAGCTGCATTCTCTGGGTACTGTGAGCTGGTAGAGATGGTAGACCGCTAGTGCCTCGGTAGCTCCTCAGCATTGAGCGGTGCTCAGGTTGATGAACTCCATATTGCACAGAGCTGAGTATGCCCAACGCAGTATTTCACTGAAAGAAGCGTGTCCCAAATCATTTTGCAAAATTGAAACACGACTGAACTGACCGATAGGAGAGTCTATTCCGCGCCCAGTATGTTGCTAGGAGTGCTTCAGAATTATTGAGCTCGACACTGGGCATTGCATACCGTCTTATGCATCACACTCCTCCCCTCTGTGGTCGAGAAGGATCCACATATTTTTCTGGTTTCTGAATGTTACAGAACACTCCCTTGCACGATGCGCTCTCATATTTATAAGGATGACCTTGCTTGGTCACAGAGATCATTTTAATCAGGCCACGTTGTACATTTTTCTGTGCACGTGACGGTCCCAAGCCCGTTAAAACTGAGAGGGAAAAGATCCTTGGATCATTATCGCCATCACCATTTTGTGAAGCTGCAGATTTGTCATTCTCATCATCCCATGTAACGTTAATTTCAGATTCAGGAACATTCTGTTCTGTTCTATTTCTAAGAACCGACGTCACTGCATTCCGGGCATACCCATAGCTGCTCAGTTTCTCTTCAAATAGTGTAAGGTATGGATGATGATGGTCCCTGTAGTCTGCTGGTTGTACACTCTCCTTCGCCTTCCTCTCATGCGCCCCACTCCGCTCGAACCTGTTTAATGTCGAAACTTTGCAGTCTGGGGATTGCTGCTTCATCTATTGCGGTGTCCTCATCCAGCAGGCTGTCATTGATTGATTACAAAATGTCACTTCTATCCATCACTAATGTGTCCATGATGGGAGCTTGTGAAGCCAATATGTCATCTCATTGCCCTGAATACCAGCATGAACACGACAGTAGATTCCTGTCAACGCCACGAGGTTTGAGGCTTCAACAGCAGCTTTCCACTCGTACCTAAGCCATCCCATCCGTACTTTCTGAAGTACGGATGTGTGTCTGTCACGTTGACTGTTGTTGTTATAAAAGTCTCATATATCTATTTCAGTGTTGTGGTAACTGCTTCCGTCTCCATTCTCATATTGGAGGTTGTTGACAAATATGTCCTACTGCCCTGAGCAACGACCTCTCCTATTAGTCTAGCCGAGAAACTCCAGCCTGATGTCTGACTGCGCACGACTGATTCGTCAGTGTATGTGACAGCGTCACTACCCTGTGTGTTCTCAGTTATTTGCTAATTTACCTCGCCCTCTGCTCTCTCGCTGCTCCGTTCTCTGCATTCCTTGCCTACGGTTATGATGACTCTCCGGTACTCTATCATTCTATCACCAGTGTGGACCCATTCTTCCCTTTTGGTTATAGTCTCAGCTGGAATTGACGTGGCCGATTGTTGTGTCAGCCTGTGCTATCCATGACGATCCTCTCTTGATTCTTGATCCCTTGATATTTGAGATACTACTGTCCAATCGTATCAGGTAGAATCTGCTCCCGTTCAAGGTAGGCCTTTATTTTCCTGGCCACTATCTTCTCGAGCAATTTTCCATATACATTTTGTATGGTGATTATTAGAAAGCCGCTGAGAAGCGTGGAGTCCTTACCAAGTTTAGGCAGTGGGAATAGATAGCTATTAAGCCAGTCCTCGGGCACAGATGACTTCTCTATAGTGGGGTTGCACTCCTTCACCATATTTCTTATCTCTGTCTCATCCAACTGCTTCATGTGGCAATACTGTACTCCATCAGGACCTGCGGCAGTGTTTTTGCTTGTACGTAGACTATTTACGACCTCCGCCTCTGTGATAAGGTCTACATACGCCTCTCTCCTGATAGCTGAGTCTAAGATGTTTTTCCGAGTTTCCTGACGTGCGTCTCTGTTGCCCATGACAGTCTGGGTAACATATCTACTGACAAAAAAACTCAGACCCTTCTCTTCATCTGTCTTGAGGAGCCCTCCTGTGGTGTCTTGAATGTTGGAAATAAGCTGGCTTGTAGTCATTCCTTTCATCTTTCGATGCATGTGCCAGAACTTATGGAGAGTATTATCATTAATCACACCTGTTATGAACTCCTCCCATTGCTCGCTTTTGGATTCTCTAGCTAACGCTTTAAAGAAATTGGTAGCTTTGCGTTTTACTTCCTCCTTCTCGTTCAACGCGTGGAAATTAATACCAGCTCTCTTTCTGGCCTTAGCCCAATCCTTTGTTGCCGTCTTCGTTTTCTCTCCAGGCCGTATCAACAGCTTGAGTCCACCAGGGTGGTTGGACAAATGGGGATCTAGTGGTCTTGCATCCGGTCGTCTGGCGCAGCTTGTTCACTACATTATCATCTTCGTATGTGTATCTGAAGACCTGTTTGGCTTTCCGGTGTCTGATTTGTTTTCCTCTTGGCATAAGTACGATACACGGCAGGTGGTTGCTCTCGTATGCCCCTAATACGTCCTAGCGTGTGGATGGAGCAACATTATTGAATATAAGAGCCAGGTCGATGACTCCGTCCTTATCTCCCGGTCGAGATGCTATTCTAGTTGAACTTCCGTCATTCACGACAGTGAGGTTTGTGTGGACTAATGCGTGGCTTCAGGCAACCCCTTACCAATTTTTAGTGGCATTTCCCCACTCCTTTGATCTAGCATTAAAGTAAAGTAAAGTAAAGTAAAATAAAGTAAAGTAAAGTAAAATAAAGTAAAGTAAATTTAAGTAACCCATACTATTGTTGCCGTAGGGGTGTGATATGTTAGCGACCTCAGATTTCAAAGGCTCGGCTATTTGAAAAATAAGTGCAGTCTTTCTGATCGGTTCGTTCCAGCTATGTCCATGTCTTGTATAATTCTTGTATATGCGTCTGGAGGTTTTTATCTTCACATGTGTTTTGAAAAGGGTGTTAATCGAAATGTTGCCAAGACGATCACCTGACCTTCTCGTTGGTCGTCCTGGAAACGGGCTATTGTCGACACCAGCAGTCTGGCTAACAAGGTGAAGTTTGACATGATCCCCGTAGTAGTGAGTGATACGCAAATGAAGCCAGGCATATCATAAACGCCTGAAGGACCCCATTCCACCTTCATCAGCCCTCTCCGGATGTGAGGTAAGCTAAAGCAACCCGCCACTTAACGTCCTTTTCAGAGCGCACAAAAGAGTAACATACTCATTGTGAGCATTCGTAAACAACAACAACTAGTCCATCTTCTAACTCACTAACCAGCTAACTAAGTAACTGTCAATGGTACAATTATGCCGACAACTACTTAATGACAACAACAACTAAATATAAATTTGTCTCTATCTACAGGCGGTGCCTGATAACCCTTCTACAGATTGATCCTGCTACAAGACCTTCAGCCACATCTCTGTTGAACATGTTGACCAGCGTTGGTTTCTTCAGTGGTTTCATCAACGGGCTGTGAGATCACGTGATCTGGTGTCGTAAGCACATTACCTATTTTTCTTACTAATTTAAATGTGAGGTTAATATATGTTATTATTACTTTTGCTCCCGTAACTGTATCAACTATCAATCACAGTGAAATTCTTATTTCATTGACCTCGGGGTCTGCGTCCTTGACTTTTGATCTCCCATGACCGCTTTGGTATCCGATCTTCTTCCATTCTACAGACATTGCCAAACCACTGTAGTTGGGACTGCTCCACTCGTGTCTGCAGGGGTTGAACTTCAAGATTGCTACGTATTGTCTGGTTACGGATCTTGTCCCTTTTCGTCACCTGAACCGTCTTTCTTAGGTACCTCATTTCTGAAGTTTGTAATTGCCTTTCTTGGGATGTAGTCATTGCCCATGACTCACATCCATATGTCAGGACAGGCACATAGGTCGAGCAGTATACACCCATCTTTGTTTTCCTGCTTATTTCTCTTCTACTGAGGAAACCTCTGTTTATTGCATGGAACAGTCTACCTGCTGCTGCCCTTCGTGCAGTTAACTCCTCTTTGATTCCTCCCCTGCTGTCTATTACCACTCCTAGATATTTAAAGTTGCTGACCTGCTCTAGTGCTCGTGTTCCCAGGGTTATCTGATGTCTCTTTTCATCTCTGGCGATCACCATGGTTTTTTGTTTTTTTTTGGAGTTGCTGATGTGCATTCCTCTCTTATTCAACTCTTCTTCCCAGAGCTGATCTGGAGATGTGCTTCGTTTTTTTTTCGTGATCATTGCCACATCGTCTGCAAATGCTAGTTCCGATATGTAACTTGGTCTCATCTTCCAGTACCCTACTTCATACTTTTTTGTCCGTTCCTTGGAGGCTTTGATGACTTCATTCATGAGGAGTATGAAAAGGTAAGGTGTTAGAATGTCCCCCTGTTTTACTCCGCTAGTGGTCTTGAACTCTCCTGACTTTTGATTTGATGTCCGCACATAATTTCTGCATGTTTTATAGAAACTCTGTATGGCAGAGATCAGGGGTCCTTTGATGTTCTTCCTTGTCAGGCAATCCCAGAGTTTGTCCCAAGGAACTTTATCAAATCCTTTCTCCAAATCCAAAAAGCAGAGATGCATCTCTCTATCATATTCAAGAGCCTTTTCACTTAGCTGTCTGAGTGTAAAGATAAGGTCTTGAGTACTTCTGTTTGCCCTAAACCAACATTGAGTTTCATCCATATTTGGCTCTGCTAGACCTCTTAATCGCCGTTCTAGAATCCTAGAGTAGACTTTGCCGGGGACACTAAGAAGGGAAATACCTCGGTGATTTTCACATTGTCGATTGTCACCCTCTTTAAATATTGGTTTTATTATTGCAACCTCCCAGTCTCTTGGCATCTTCTTGTGGCGCCAAGCTGCCTTGAGAATCTTCATGAATAGCATCTCTCCTGTCGCTCCCATGTATTTAACCATTTCTGGTGTTATACCATCATGTCCTGCTGCTTTACCAATCTTAATTTTCTCCAATGCTGCCTTTAGTTCTTCCATTGTGATATTATCGTTTCCCTCCACGGCTCCCTCTTCTTGAATTGGGACTGTTACTTCCAGAGCTTGTTTTTCCTCCACTCCAAGGAGATCTGAGAAATATTCTTTCCATCTGTTCATTACCTCTTCTTGGACAGTCAACAGCACACCTTGTTTATCTTTAACAAATTTCAGGGGGCATGCCTTTTCCTTCCTCATGTTCTTTAAGGTCTTGTAGAACAGTTTCTGGTTTTCTCCAGCATTATTTTCCAGTTTCTCTCCAAATTCTTCCCAGGATTTCTGTTTGGCCTTGAGCACAGTCTTCTTTGCTTCTGTTCTAAAATTGACATATTCTTTATATTTCTTTGTTTGTTCTTCTGTATTCCTAGCCCCTATGTATTGCTTCCATGCCTTTTTCTTTCCTCGTATAATTGTTTTCACTTCTTCTGTCCACCATGGTGTACTTTTTCCCTTCCACCCTTCTTTAGTTTGACCGCATGCTTCTGCTGCAGCCTCTTTGAGGATGTCTTAGAATTTTACCCAAAGCATTTCCATATCTTCTTCAGATTCTTCTATCCTTTCTATTGCTGTTGTTATGAGCCCTTGGTATTTCCTCTTAACATCTGGTTCTCGTAGTTTGTAAGCCTTAATTTTATTTTCTCCTTATGTATTATGTTTCATGCTTGCCTAGCTGGATAGTGTTTTTCAATTTCTCTCTTTATTTTAATTAGGTAGTGGTCGCTTCCTATCTCTGGTCCTCTGAACACTAGCATCCTTTACATACTTGAAATCCGTTTTCCTCACTATTGCATAGTCAATTATGGATCTTTCATTTCTTGCCGGCTCACATCTTGTGTAGCCATGGATACGCTTGTGTGGAAACCTTGTATTTGTAATAACAAGGTTCTCTTCTGTGCAGAATCTGAGCAGTCGTTTTCCATTGTCATTTAAGACATCTTCTCCATACCTACCGATCACTCCATACCATCTAGAATAGTCGTTTCCAACTCTTGCGTTGAAGTCTCCAAGGAGAAGTATTTCATTTTGGCAATCGTCAATGGTCCTTTGAAGGAGCTCATAAAATGCTTCTTTTATGTCGGTGCTCTCATCTTCGTTTGGTGCATACACAGTGACGATATCCATTTGACTATCCTCCTTTTGTAGACTTAGAACCATCAGTCGTTCTGAAATGAACTTCCATCTTTTAATGTTTCCTTTGTTGTTACCATTCACTATACAACCAACCCCTGCCCTGGCTTGTTCACTCATGGGAACTCCGCTGTAGTATAGCATGTTGCCATCATGGTCCAGAACGCCCTGTCCCTTTGTCTTTGTTTCTGTAAGTGCCAGGACTGTCAATTTTGTTCTCTTCATCTCCTCGATTAGTTCTTGTTTTGTTCCGTTTATACTTCGTACATTCCATGTTCCGTAAATAGTGGTCCTTATATCTCGCCTGTTCGTCTCCGTTGAGGTCAGTGTGTTTTCTCTGTGTTTTGACTTGTAATCGTTGATTTAAGACAAACAGGTGATTAGCCTGTTGTGTCTTTGCATGGTGGAGGGGCTGCCTCCTTACAGCCTCCATGCTTGCCGACCCGTTTTTGTCCACGGCTGCTTATTTATTCGCAGCTAACCTCCAAATTAGAAGGCCTTTCAGGAGTCCGAAACCCTGCTGACGCGCCTGGTAGGAGGTAGGGGCCTCCCCCAGGCCCGTATATGGTATACTGCCATATTGGTCGCGGCAATTCAAAGTCGGCATCTCGACCGACAACTTCATTAGAACGTTTATTTCATCGACCGCCGCGCGCACACACGTAATCGTCAAAGAAAGCCGACACCGCCGAGTTTGGTCGGGAGCCGTTTGGGAGATCTAATCTCAAGGGATATCGCAATTGGCAGACGTTAACAAAAGAATGCGTAACTCTTAATTGAAGAGAAGAAGGATTTCTACGGAAGCTTCAGTAGCATCGCTCGGTGTGGGAGCTATAAAACCAACTGTTCGGGCTAAACTCATCATTCCTGGTACAATCTCTCAAGTGCGTGCACCTCGCTTGTCGATATTCGTGTCAGTTATTACACAGTCACATTACAGACCTCAAATTATCATTTGAAGGAAATGGCGGAATCTATAGTTAAGCCTGTGGCATTAGACTTGCCTGAGGATTTCTTTACCACGTTCGAGTTCTCTCGTGGGCCAGTTCTTGGACGAGGCATGAGCGGGGAAGTGGTTTTAGCCACGTCATCCAGATACCCGGATCTGAAGACAGCTGTCAAGATACTAACACTACTGACACCCGATGGAGGTGTTAGAAACAAGAGCTTGTTCGCCACTGAGATAGCAGCTATCAAAGATTTGTCTCACCCACACGTCATCAAACATATTTTGTCTGCCACCTGTCCAGAGTACCTGGTCATCTGTACTGAGTACTGTCTTAACGGAACCTTGTCTTCCGGTTTAAGACATCTAACTCCACAGCTGTCTACAATGTATTTTCTCCAGATAGCTTGTGCTACTCGCTACCTTAACGACAAACAAAGAATAGTTCACTGCGACATCAAACCAGGCAACATCTTCATCAACGCCAAAAACGACGCCGTCCTTGGTGACTTTGGGCTGTCATTTTTCATTCTTCCAAACGAAACGGTGGTACCTACAGGGGGCATGGGTGGTACGCGTTACTTCGTTGCTCCGGAAATAATTAACTGCATCCATGTGGATCCCTACAAGGTATTTATCATTTATTTTTATAAAAAGGAATTAATTTTGTAGTTTATAATGTGTTTGTTAAGTTTTTGGATTATGATTTGATTTTCGTATTATAAGCTATAATTTTTTTTACTTTGATCTACTATTCATATAACGAATGTTATTTGTGTTAAATACTGTTCTAATGGTTAATTATATAGTTATGTTTAAATTGATTGTTGTCTGTTCTGCATATCTATTGCCCGAAAGATAATACATGCTATGTTAATATACTCTACTTACTTAATCTTTCTTTCGTAAAACTTTTTCGTTTTAAGAATATTTCTCATCTATGAGCTACACATTTCTAGTCTTTTGTCATTCTTTTCAATCTACTCCGTCATTCCAGCATATATCAATGAAAGTTCCATGTTCTCATCTACAGTTAGACATGTACTCACTGGGTGTTCTGCTCTGGTGCCTATTATTCCTGAGAGAACCAACCTCCAACAATTTTCGAGACTGTTTGAAGAACATGCAACTCTTAATGGCCATCCCTCAACCTCTCAGGTATGCTACAGTTTTCAACAAATATTTAATCACTTTCCTGTATTGTATACAATAGGGCATCTTATAAGATGTGCCGTGGAACCTCCGATTTTAAAATGATTAGGTCACGCAAAAATGAGTTTAGCGTGTGGTGGTAGAAGTGCCTGATAACACATACATACTCCGATCGTCAATAAACACATTGAACTCTTTACGTCTTTACTGACACACAACATAAACTCTCAGGCGTTAGGAATCCAAAACACAGTAAACACTATCGCTGACCACAAATACAAAAAAATAGTATCAATTATCAACATTAATAATTGTTGCAAAATATCACAAAAAGCAAACAACTACTAAAGTAAATAATATCTATATAAAACTATCACAGAGGATTCAAGCATATCCGTGTATCGTAAGAATTCGCCTCTGGCTGTGAATACAGAGACTTCAATGCGCGTCTGATAGCTCTGAAGAATAGTTCGGGTTTCGGAACCTCACAGCAGGCTAGGCACAGCACAGGTTATTTACATTCGTAGCTTGGTTTCATTGAAAGCCTCTGTTGGTTCCAGATCCCATGCAGTGCGTTTCAAAGAAGCGGCAGCTAGATCGACTGTTAGAAGAGTTTTAGGTGACCTTCGTTTGTCAGTTTTGTTTACTGACCAGGTAAATGTAATCCTCCGTGGAGTAAAAATGTTCGCTATCGACAATATACCGTGGTAGGATTACAGTTAAGGTATTTGTCCATGCGATTCGGGATCAAGATGCTGAGCAGCGCATGAGCTGCAGTGGTCAGCGACCCATAGCTGACTGCTAGCGTCAGGGCCAACGAACCAGAGCTGCCAAGACCCTTCTACACCTCCACTCGGTGATCCTGGATAACAGGCTGCAGCAGGGCAGACTGGCTAAGGAGAAGGGATTGAATAGAGAATGCTAACCCGGTACTCATAAAATGCTTGCTGAAGTCGGATGTGTTGGACCGAAAGGTGCAAATATCGCAGTCAAGCTGTAAACTACGACACAACGCATTCCGTTCTCTGGACTACATTCTGCTACTTAAGCCCTTTCAGGGTTTGGTAGCGGGATATTGAGATCTAACGAAGAAGAAGACGTCCATGCGATTCGGAGGTCTTATTTAGATTGATAGGTCTTCTAGGTGCTCTAGTGGTTTTATAAGTTCTTAGGGATGGGAGACTCGTAGGAGTGCCATTTGTGAAGTCGAGGTCGGTCACACGTAGAATTTGGAAATTGACACCTGGAGTATGCATCTCCAGTGACTATGGTTTCAATATGTTCTACTGTAGAAGCGATGAGACATCCCTGCCCAGCACTGGATGATGTAGAGAACAGGTAGGAGAGATTGTGATCCAGGCATACTCTTGCTTCAGGGTCGCTGCTGAATTGACCGTTGGGGTGTGTTTATTAGTCCATCATGGGACGTTGAAGCGAACGTCTGGTCAGGAAAAGAATACTGATCAGACAATGTTAGCCAGGGTCAGCAGAAATGTACTGGCCAAGACGATCACCTGACCTTCTCGTTGGTCGTCCTGGAAACGGCCTATTGTCGACACCAGCAGTCTGGCTAACAAGGTGAAGTTTGACATGATCCCAGTAGAAGTGAGTGATACGCAGATGAAGCAAAGCATATCACAACCGCCTGAAGGACCCAATCCACCTTCATCAGTCCTCTCCGGATGTGAGGTAAGCTAAAGCAACCCGCCACTTAACGTCCTTTTCAGAGCGTACAAAAGAGTAACATACTCATTGTGAGCATTCGTAAACAACAACAACTAGTCCATCTTCTAACTCACTAACCAGCTAACTAAGTAACTGTCAATGGTACAATTATGCCGAAAACTACGTAATGACAACAAAAACTAAATATAAATTTGTCTCTATCTACAGGCGGTGCCTGATAACCCTTCTACAGATTGATCCTGCTACAAGACCTTCAGCCACATCTCTGTTGAACATGTTGACCAGCGTTGGTTTCTTCAGTGGTTTTATCAACGGGCTGTGAGATCACGTGATCTGGTGTAGTAAGCACTTTAATTATTTTTCTTACTAATTTAAATGTGAGGTTTATCTATTTATTATTACCTTTGCTCCCGTAACTGTATTAACTATCACTCACAGTGAAATTCTTATTTCATCGCCAAGTTAATGTGAACAAGTCAACCTTCAAGTGATTCGAACTCGTGCCTGCTGATTAGAAAACCAATATTTCTAACTTCTCGGCCACCTGCTCTTTTAAGTCACAATGAATAATACTTTGAGTAACATCCCATGCAGTGCGTTTCAAAGAAGCGGCAGCTAGATCGACTGTTTGAAGAGTTTTAGGTGACCTTCGTTTGTCAGTTTTGTTTACTGACCAGGTAAATGTAATCCTCCGTGGAGTAAAAATGTTCGCTATCGACAATATACCGTGGTAGGATTACAGTTAAGGTATTTGTCCATGCGATTTCGGGATCAAGATGCTGAGCAGCGCATGAGCTGCAGTGGTCAGCGACCCATAGCTGACTGCTAGCGTCAGGGCCAACGAACCAGAGCTGCCAAGACCCTTCTACACCTCCACTCGGTGATCCTGGATAACAGGCTGCAGCAGGGCAGACTGGCTAAGGAGAAGGGATTGAATATAGAATGCTAACCCGGTACTCATAAAATGCTTGCTGAAGTCGGATGTGTTGGACCGAAAGGTGCAAATATCGCAGTCAAGCTGTAAACTACGACACAACGCATTCCGTTCTCTGGACTACATTCTGCTACTTAAGCCCTTTCAGGGTTTGGTAGCGGGATATTGAGATCTAACGAAGAAGAAGACGTCCATGCGATTCGGAGGTCTTATTTAGATTGATAGGTCTTCTAGGTGCTCTAGTGGTTTTATAAGTTCTTAGGGATGGGAGACTCGTAGGAGTGCCATTTGTGAAGTCGAGGTCGGTCACACGTAGAATTTGGAAATTGACACCTGGAGTATGCATCTCCAGTGACTATGGTTTCAATATGTTCTACTGTAGAAGCGATGAGACATCCCTGCCCAGCACTGGATGATGTAGAGAACAGGTAGGAGAGATTGTGATCCAGGCATACTCTTGCTTCAGGGTCGCTGCTGAATTGACCGTTGGGGTGTGTTTATTAGTCCATCATGGGACGTTGAAGCGAACGTCTGGTCAGGAAAAGAATACTGATCAGACAATGTTAGCCAGGGTCAGCAGAAATGTACTGGCCAAGACGATCACCTGACCTTCTCGTTGGTCGTCCTGGAAACGGCCTATTGTCGACACCAGCAGTCTGGCTAACAAGGTGAAGTTTGACATGATCCCAGTAGAAGTGAGTGATACGCAGATGAAGCAAAGCATATCACAACCGCCTGAAGGACCCAATCCACCTTCATCAGTCCTCTCCGGATGTGAGGTAAGCTAAAGCAACCCGCCACTTAACGTCCTTTTCAGAGCGCACAAAAGAGTAACATACTCATTGTGAGCATTCGTAAACAACAACAACTAGTCCATCTTCTAACTCACTAACCAGCTAACTAAGTAACTGTCAATGGTACAATTATGCCGAAAACTACGTAATGACAACAAAAACTAAATATAAATTTGTCTCTATCTACAGGCGGTGCCTGATAACCCTTCTACAGATTGATCCTGCTACAAGACCTTCAGCCACATCTCTGTTGAACATGTTGACCAGCGTTGGTTTCTTCAGTGGTTTTATCAACGGGCTGTGAGATCACGTGATCTGGTGTAGTAAGCACTTTAATTATTTTTCTTACTAATTTAAATGTGAGGTTTATCTATTTATTATTACCTTTGCTCCCGTAACTGTATTAACTATCACTCACAGTGACATTCTTATTTCATCGCCAAGTTAATGTGAACAAGTCAACCTTCAAGTGATTCGAACTCGTGCCTGCTGATTAGAAAACCAATATTTCTAACTTCTCGGCCACCTGCTCTTTTAAGTCACAATGAATAATACTTTGAGTAACATCCCATGCAGTGCGTTTCAAAGAAGCGGCAGCTAGATCGACTGTTTGAAGAGTTTTAGGTGACCTTCGTTTGTCAGTTTTGTTTACTGACCAGGTAAATGTAATCCTCCGTGGAGTAAAAATGTTCGCTATCGACAATATACCGTGGTAGGATTACAGTTAAGGTATTTGTCCATGCGATTCGGGATCAAGATGCTGAGCAGCGCATGAGCTGCAGTGGTCAGCGACCCATAGCTGACTGCTAGCGTCAGGGGCAACGAACCAGAGCTGCCAAGACCCTTCTACACCTCCACTCGGTGATCCTGGATAACAGGCTGCAGCAGGGCAGACTGGCTAAGGAGAAGGGATTGAATAGAGAATGCTAACCCGGTACTCATAAAATGCTTGCTGAAGTCGGATGTGTTTGACCGAAAGGTGCAAATATCGCAGTCAAGCTGTAAACTACGACACAACGCATTCCGTTCTCTGGACTACATTCTGCTACTTAAGCCCTTTCAGGGTTTGGTAGCGGGATATTGAGATCTAATGAAGAAGAAGACGTCCATGCGATTCGGAGGTCTTATTTAGATTGATAGGTCTTCTAGGTGCTCTAGTGGTTTTATAAGTTCTTAGGGATGGGAGACTCGTAGGAGTGCCATTTGTGAAGTCGAGGTCGGTCACACGTAGAATTTGGAAATTGACACCTGGAGTATGCATCTCCAGTGACTATGGTTTCAATATGTTCTACTGTAGAAGCGATGAGACATCCCTGCCCAGCACTGGATGATGTAGAGAACAGGTAGGAGAGATTGTGATCCAGGCATACTCTTGCTTCAGGGTCGCTGCTGAATTGACCGTTGGGGTGTGTTTATTAGTCCATCATGGGACGTTGAAGCGAACGTCTGGTCAGGAAAAGAATACTGATCAGACAATGTTAGCCAGGGTCAGCAGAAATGTACTGGCCAAGACGATCACCTGACCTTCTCGTTGGTCGTCCTGGAAACGGCCTATTGTCGACACCAGCAGTCTGGCTAACAAGGTGAAGTTTGACATGATCCCAGTAGAAGTGAGTGATACGCAGATGAAGCAAAGCATATCACAACCGCCTGAAGGACCCAATCCACCTTCATCAGTCCTCTCCGGATGTGAGGTAAGCTAAAGCAACCCGCCACTTAACGTCCTTTTCAGAGCGCACAAAAGAGTAACATACTCATTGTGAGCATTCGTAAACAACAACAACTAGTCCATCTTCTAACTCACTAACCAGCTAACTAAGTAACTGTCAATGGTACAATTATGCCGAAAACTACGTAATGACAACAAAAACTAAATATAAATTTGTCTCTATCTACAGGCGGTGCCTGATAACCCTTCTACAGATTGATCCTGCTACAAGACCTTCAGCCACATCTCTGTTGAACATGTTGACCAGCGTTGGTTTCTTCAGTGGTTTTATCAACGGGCTGTGAGATCACGTGATCTGGTGTAGTAAGCACTTTAATTATTTTTCTTACTAATTTAAATGTGAGGTTTATCTATTTATTATTACCTTTGCTCCCGTAACTGTATTAACTATCAATCACAGTGAAATTCTTATTTCATCGCCAAGTTAATGTGAACAAGTCAACCTTCAAGTGATTCGAACTCGTGCCTGCTGATTAGAAAACCAATATTTCTAACTTCTCGGCCACCTGCTCTTTTAAGTCACAATGAATAATACTTTGAGTAACTATCCCCATGATGATCATTTGTTTACGTAGTTTGTTTTACTTGTGTAGTTTAGTTTTCAAAAAGCAGTTCACCTACTTATCTTAAGTTTTCTATCTGTTAATTTTACTTTTCTTACATTTCAGCGGAAACATAGACTGTATTGTATGCCACAAACCTCTTCTTTGTCCTGTATTATCTGCTGTCCATTTTCTGCAATGACCAAGCAGGGGATAGAAGACAAAGCTTAAGATATGAGAAAAGCCACTGCAACCTGCCAGGTAACGCCCTTAACAGTGCGCACATAAAAGTAATATTACTCCATGTGGACATTCAACAACAACACATGACCAAACAAAGTTAACAGCTGAACAAATTTAGATACCATTACGGGGAACTGAGACGGTAGTCCGATCAGAGATTACATACTGAACAGGACGTCGCGTCAAGGTCAGGCCCAATGTAGTCTGACTGACGTGGTGTGTATCGACCTGATTTCCCTAGTAGTGAGCGTCACCCAGATGGATCCAAGTATAGCACAACTGCTTGGGCAACCCTAAACTGGCTTCATCAGCATGCTTGAGATGTGAGGAAAATTACTAGAACCCTCAACTTAACGCCCTCTTCATGGCACTCAAACAAGGTAATCTTACTCACTGTTTACTTTCAACAGGAATAGGTGACCAAACAAAATGGCCAGCTAAACAGATTTATTTGTCATTTTTACCGAAAATGATATTTCGCTCTCCGGTCACACCTTTCGCATGTCATGTGACAGTCTTATTGTTATAAACTTCCTTTTCTATTAGATTGAGTTTCGTTTTCGTGATACAAACTTCCATCTGACGTATACGCCAGAAAAGGAAGTAAAATGCAGAAACAAATAAACAGGGATTTCTAAATTAGTTATATCAGACGAGCTAAAATATGTAAAACATTCTAGTTAAAGTCAAACATACATGTGGTAGCCAGCGGTCAGAAAGTATGGAACAATATTTAAGAGAAAGCCCTAAACATAATGGAAGCTCCTATTGGGACTGTCTAAAAACAAGCATACATCGTAAAATTAAAACTACCGATAAAAGAATTGAGTTCAAATGTGAGGCCAAGGAATGAGACAGATGAACGAAAATGGAGAAATTTTTGCAGGGTTGTGTGCGCTATAGAAAATATTAATTGGAGGAAGCATGTTCTCTCACAAAAAGGTACATAAGCCCACTTGGCGATATCCAAACCATGTGACAGAAAGTCAGATTGATCACATATGTGTCAGGTCAAGCTTTCAAGGGTATACTACGAGATGTAAGAGTAAAGCGAAGCGCAGATGTAACGTCAGACCACCACATGTTGTTGGGGATTTTGAAGCTAAAACTAAAAAAGTACCCAGTACAGAGCGCAAGGAGAAGAAGATATAACGTACACACCTTACAAGACTAGTAGAACGAGACGTACTTTAGCTTAATACTGAATAACAGATACCACGTGCCACAAGAGCTATATGAGGATAAAGAGACGAACATTATTATTATATGAGACAAGGCTAAAGAGATGTGGAACAAGATATATGAAGAAACTGTAGGATTAAAGAGAGCCCAACACAAAGAATGGATCACAAGCGAGACATTACATAAAATAGAAGTTAGGAAAAAGAAGACAACTTTACTCAGCAATTGCCGAACCCGAGCAACCAAAGCATAAGAACAGAATAAGTTTATTGTTACAGACAAAGAGGTGAAGACACATTTAAAGAAGAATAAAAGATAATATATTGACAAGTTGGCACAGGTGGCAGAAGAGGCAGCGGAGAGAGAGAGAGGAAAAATGAGAGACCTACCAAACAAGATATAAATCCAAAGGAAATATCCAGAATGAAGACATGGACAGCTGCTGGACCAGATGGAATAGCTGTCGAAGACATAAAGACATATATAAATAATACTGCTGAGACAATGCAAGGAATATTAAAGAAGATATGGGAAGTGGAAAGAGTGCCGACAGAATGGAAAGACAGACATCTGATCATGCACATATCATATAGCTACGCTACGCATCATAGTAGAACAAAGTAATGAATAGAAATCATACCTTTACGGAAATTTAATAGATTATGAAATAACGTTTGACAGTGTGGATCAAAGTACCCTATGGCAACTGTTAAGATACTATTGGATACCAGAGAAGTAAACAATCACCATCCAGAGTATGTACAAAGACACAAAAAGTAGAGTGGTACACGATAAAGCACTGACTGACAGCTTCGGGGTGCAAGCAACTGTGACACAAGGATTCCTGCTCTCGCCTTTCTTGTTCTTGTTGGTTTAGATTGGATAATGAAGACATCAATCCAGAGAAAAAGAACTGGTATTCAGTAGACACTATTGTGACGATTGGAGAACGTGGACTTCACAGATGATATGGTCCTTTTGTCACACAGTCGTAGCCAAATGCTAGAGAAACTTGATAGGGTGGAAAAACAATTGGCCAAACTGGAATTGAATACCAACATGAAGACAATCAAGCTCTTAAAGATCAACACTATCAGCAAAGAACCAATTATGCTGGAGGGAGAGCAGTTGGGAAAGAGACAAAAATACCTACTTGGACTGCACAATAGAAAAAACAGCTGGTACAGCTGCAGATGCAAGGATCAGAATTGAATAGGTAAGAGAGACATTCCTGACGCTAAACAACATATAGAAATCCATAGAAATCAAGATTCATACAAAAATGTGAATATTCAAAGCCAGTATCAAGTCGGTGTTACAGTGTGGAGCGGAGACATGGATAACGACCAAGGTTGTACAACAAAAAATACAGTCAGTCCTTCATTAACAGATGCTTTCGAAGGATAATGGATATGAAGTGGCCCGACAAACTGAGGAATGAAAACATATGAAAAGGATCAAGCAAACAGTCAGTGCAATAACAAAGTTAGCGACGGGCTTGATGAGTCTAGGATGTAGCAATGCATGAGCTGACAGAAACCATCGATTCACATCTGCCTAGTTGCATTAGATTCAGCGAACAAGAGCTGACCAGGACCCTATTCCCTCTCTACGTGACGACTCTGTATACAGGCTGCTCTAGTCTCTAGTATAGTATGTCCAAGGAATATGGATTGCAGTGGAAAGATAAATCCGTACTCAGAAAGTCAGGTGAAATCAGATGTGTTGGGACGAAAGACATAAATATCGCAGACTCGCTGTAAACTACAAATCGAACGTCCTTTTCAGGGCTAGCGCAGAAGAATTAGATAAGAAAAAAAGAAGAAGATAAAGAATAAGAAGAACCTTAACATCTTTTATGAAATGTTGGAACAGAAGCGACGACAACCAGAGTCCGTGTCTATTTGAACAACGATCGAAGGAGGTCTTTATCTTAGCCTACACAGAAAATCTTCTTTAATAGAACTTTGAACCGTCGAACTTTGGATTGTCCTTGTGGTCTAGACCCCTTTCTTCTTTCTTCTAATGCTCATCTCCGCATCTAGTATTTTCTCCGTCTGGTAACACAACGAACCCTAGCAGTGAAAACTAAAACAACATTTTACATTTCAGGCCGATGTCAGGACGAGACCGTCTTCTGCATAGAGCGCTGATATATCTCCCTGGGCGCTGACAGTGTCTCATTCTTTATTGCAAATAGACACATTTCGAGTTTACGGATGAGCAACATTCTCTGGGTACTGTGAGCTGGTAGAGATGGTAGACCGCTAGTGCGTCGGTAGCTCCTCAGCATTGCGCTGTGCTGAGGTTGATGAACTCCATATTGCACAGAGCTGAGTATGCCCAACGCAGTATTTCACTGAAAGAAGCGTGTCCCAAATCATTTTGCAAAATTGAAACACGACTGAACTGAGCGATAGGAGAGTCTATTCCGCGCCCAGTATGTTGCTAGGAGTGCTTCAGAATTATTGAGCTCGACACTGGGCATTGCATACCGTCTTATGCATCACACTCCTCCCCTCTGTGGTCGAGAAGGATCCACATATTTTTCTGGTTTCTGAATGTTACATAACACTCCCTTGCACGTTGCGCTCTCATATTTAGAAGGATGACCTTGCTTGGTCACAGAGATCATTTTAATCAGGCCACGTTGTACATTTTTCTGTGCACGTGACGGTCCCAAGCCCGTTAAAACTGAGAGGGAAAAGATCCTTGGATCATTATCGCCATCACCATTTTGTGAAGCTGCAGATTTGTGATTCTCATCATCCCACGTAACGTTAATTTCAGATTCAGGAACATTCTGTTCTGTTCTATTTCTAAGAACAAACGTCACTGCATTCCGGGCATACCCATAGGTAATCAGTCTCTCATCAAATGGTGTAAGGTATGGGTGATATTGGTCCATGCAGTCTGCTGATTGTACACTCTCCTGCTCCTTTTTCTCATGCGCCCCACTCCGCTCGAACCTCGTTTAATGTCGAAACTTTGCAGTCTGTGGATTGCTGCTTCATCTATTGCGGTGTCCTCATCCAGCAGGCCGTCATTGATTGATTACAAAATGTCACTTCTATCCATCACTAATGTGTCCATGATGGGAGCTTGTGAAGCCAAGATGTCATCGCATTGCCATGAACACCAGCATGAACAAGACAGTAGATTCCTGTCAACTCCACGACGTTTGAGGCCTCAAAAGCAGCTTTCCACTCGTACCTACGCCATCCCATCCGTACTTTCTGAAGTACGGATGTGTGTCTGTCACGTTGGCTGTTGTTGTTATAAAAGTCTCATATATCTATTTCAGTGTTGTGGTAACTGCTTCAGTCTCCATTCTCATATTGGACGTTGTTGACAAATATGCCCTACTGCGCTGAGCAACCACCTCTCCTTTTAGTCTAGCCGAGAAACTCGAGCCTGATGTCTGAATGCGCACGACTGATTCGTCAGTGTATATGACAGCGTCACTACCCTGTGTGTTCTCAGTTATTTGCTAATTTACCTCGCGCTCTGCTCTCTCGCTGCTCCGTTCTCTGCATTTCTTGCCTAAGGTTATGATGACTCTCTGGTACTCTATCATTCTATCACCAGCGTGGAACCATTCTTCCCTTTAGGCTATAGTCTCAGCTGGAGTGACGTGGCCGATTGTTGTCTCAGCCTGTGCCATCTATGACGACCCTCTCTTGATTCTTGATCCCTTGATATTTGAGATACTACTGTCCAATCGTATCAGGTAGAATCTGCTCCCGTTGAAGGTAGGCCTTTATTTTCGTGGCCACTGGAAAACGGGCTATTGTCGACACCAGCAGTCTGGCTAACAAGGTGAAGTTTGACATGATCCCCGTAGTAGTGAGTGATACGCAAATGAAGCCAGGCATATCATAAACGCCTGAAGGACCCCAATCCACCTTCATCAGCCCTCTCCGGATGTGAGGTAAGCTAAAGCAACCCGCCACTTAACGTCCTTTTCAGAGCGCACAAAAGAGAAACATACTCATTATGAGCATTCGTAAACAACAACAACTAGTCCATCTTCTAACTCACTAAGCAGCTAACTAAGTAACTGTCAATGGTACAATTATGCCGAAAACTACTTAATGACAACAAAAACTAAATATAAATTTGTCTCTATCCACGGCTGCTAATTTATTCGCAGCTAACCTCCAAATTAGGAGGCCTTTCAGGAGTCCGAAACCCTGCTGACGCGCCTGGTAGGAGGTAGGGGCTTCGCCCAGGCCCGTATATGGTAAACTGCCATATTGGTCGCGGCAATTCAAAGTTGGCATCTCGACCGACAACTTCAATAGAACGTTTATTTCATCGACCGCCGCGCGGAGACACGTAATCGTCAAAGAAAGCCGACACCACCGAGTTTGGTCGGGAGCCGATTGGGAGATCTAATCTCAAGGGATATCGCAATTGGCAGACGTTAACAAAAGATTGCGTAATTCCTAATTTAAGAGAAGAAGGATTTCTACGGAAGCTTCAGTAGCATCGCTCGGTGTGGGAGCTATAAAACCAACTGTTCGGGCTAAACTCATCATTCCTGGTACAATCTCTCAAGTGCGTGCACCTCGCTTGTCGATATTCGTGTCAGTTATTACACAGTCACATTACAGACCTCAAATTATCATTGGAAGGAAATGGCGGAATCTAGAGTTAAGCCTGTGGCATTAGACCTGCCTGAGGATTTCTTCACCACGTTCGAGTTCTCTCGTGGGCCAGTTCTTGGACGAGGCATGAGCGGGGAAGTGGTTTTAGCCACGTCATCCAGATACCCGGATCTGAAGACAGGTGTCAAGATAATAACACTACTGACACCCGATGGAGGTGTTAGAAACAAGAGCTTGTTCGCCACTGAGATAGCAGCTATCAAAGATTTGTCTCACCCACACGTCATCAAACATATTTTGTCTGCCACCTGTCCAGAGTACCTGGTCATCTGTACTGAGCACTGTCTTAACGGAACCTTGTCTTCCGGTTTAAGACATCTAACTCCACAGCTGTCTACAATGTATTTTCTCCAGATAGCTTGTGCTACTCGCTACCTTAACGACAAACAAAGAATAGTTCACTGCGACATCAAACCAGGCAACATCTTCATCAACGCCAAAAACGACGCCGTCCTTGGTGACTTTGGGCTGTCATTTTTCATCCTTCCAAACGACACGGTGGTACCTACAGAGCGCATGGGTGGTACGCGTTACTTCGTTGCTCCGGAAATAATTAACTGCATCCATGTGGATCCCTACAAGGTATTTATCATTTATTTTTTATAAAATTGTGTAGTTTATAATGTGTTTGTTATGTATTTGGATTATGATATGATTTTCGTATTATAAGCTATAATTTTTTTACTTTGATCTACTATTCATGTAAAGAATGTTATTTGTGTTAAATACTGTTCCAATGGTTAATTATATAGTTATGTTTAAATTGATTGTTGTCTGTTCTGCATATCTATTGCCCGAAAGATAATACATGCTATGTTAATATACTCTACTTACTTAATCTTTCTTTCGTAAAACTTTTTCGTCTTAAGAATATTTCTCATCTATGAGCTACACATTTCTAGTCTTTTGTCATTCTTTTCAATCTACTCCGTCATTCCAGCATATATCAATGAAAGTTCCATGTTCTCATCTACAGTTAGACATGTACTCGCTGGGTGTCCTGCTCTGGTGCCTATTATTCCTGAGAGAACCAACCTCCAACAATTTTCGAGGCTGTTTGAAGAACATGCAACTCTTAATGGCCATCCCTCAACCTCTCAGGTATGCTACCGTTTTCAACAAATATTTAATCACTTTCCTGTATTGTATACAATAGGATAGTTGGACCGAAAGGTGCAAATATCGTAGTCAAGCTGTAAACTACGACACAACGCATTCCGTTCTCTGGACTACATTCTGCTACTTAAGCCCATTCAGGGTTTGGTAGCGGGAGATTGAGATCGAACGAAGAAGAAGAAGTCCATGCGATTCGGAGGTCTTGTCTAAATGCAAGGTCTTCTATGTGCTCTAGTGGTTTTATAAGCTCTTGGGGATGGGAGCCTCGAAGGAGTGCAATTTGTGAAGTCGAGGTCGGTCACACGTAGAAGTTCGAAAGTGACACCTGGGGTATGCATCTCCAGTGGACTTTGGTTTCAATCTGTTCTACTGTAGAAGCGATGAGACATCCCTGCCCAGCACTGGATGATGTAGAGAACAGGTAGGAGAGATTGTGATCCAGGCATACTCTTGCTTCAGTGTTGCTGCTGAATTGACCGTTTTGGTGTGTTCGGACCTCATACGAAGGTGGCAGTTAGGAAGAAACATTGAAGCTAAGACAAAATGAAGCAGGTGTTTTGACGTCCTTCCCTGGAATTTACTATGCATAGTTAGGAGTAAAGAGGACCTGACTGAGGGAAGGGAGATTGATCGTATAGTTTATTAGTCCATCATGGGACGTTCAAGCGAACGTCTGGTCAGGCACAAAATACTGATCAGACAATGTTAGCCAGGGTCAGCAATAATGTACTGGCCAAGACGATCACCTGACCTTCTCGTAGGTCGTCCTGGAAACGGGCTATTGTCGACACCAGCAGTCTGGCTAACAAGGTGAAGTTTGACATGATCCCAGTAGAAGTGAGTGATACGCAAATGAAGCCAGGCATATCATAAACGCCTGAAGGACCCCATTCCACCTTCATCAGCCCTCTCCGGATGTGAGGTAAGCTAAAGCAACCCGCCACTTAAAGTCCTTTTCAGAGCGCACAAAAGAGTAACATACTCATTATGAGCATTCGTAAACAACAACAACTAGTCCATCTTCTAACTCACTAAGCAGCTAACTAAGTAACTGTCAATGGTACAATTATGCCGAAAACTACTTAATGACAACAAAAACTAAATATAAATTTGTCTCTATCTACAGGCGGTGCCTGATAACCCTTCTACAGATTGATCCTGCTACAAGACCTTCAGCCACATCTCTGTTGAACATGTTGACCAGCGTTGGTTTCTTCAGTGGTTTCATCAACGGGCTGTGAGATCACGTGATCTGGTGTCGTAAGCACAGTAACTATTTTTCTTACTAATTTAAATGTGAGGTTTATATATTTTATTATTACTTTTGCTCCCGTAACTGTATCAACTATCAATCACAGTGAAATTCTTATTTCATCGCCAACTTAATGTGAACAATTCAACCTTCAAGTGATTCGAATTCGTGCTTGCAGATTACTTACTTACTTAGTCGCTCCTCTTTTACCGTGGGGTGTAGAGGTTTGCCAAAGAGAACGCCACACTGCTCTATCCGCCGTCTTTTCCTGGCCTCTTTCCAATCCAGCCCTCTATCACTTAGGGACTGTCGTATGTTGTCTTCCCAACGTACTTTGGGACGTCCTCGGGGTCTGCGTCCTTGACTTTTGATCTCCCATGACCGCTTTGGTATCCGATCTTCTTCCATTCTACAGACATGGCCAAACCACTGTAGTTGGGACTGCTCCACTCGTGTCTGCAGGGGTTGAACTTCAAGATTGCTACGTATTGTCTGGTTACGGATCTTGTCCCTTTTCGTCACCTGAACCGCCTTTCTTAGGTACCTCATTTCTGAAGTTTGTAATTGCCTTTCTTGGGCTGTAGTCATTGCCCATGACTCACATCCATATGTCAGGACAGGCACATAGGTCGAGCAGTATACATACATCTTTTTTTTCCTGATTATTTCTCTTCTACTGAGGAAACCTCTGCTTATTGCATGGAAAAGTCTACCTGCTGCTGCCCTTCGTGCAGTTAACTCCTCTTTGATTCCTCCCCTGCTGTCTATTAGCACTCCTAGATATTTAAAGTTGCTGATCTGCTCTAGTGCTCGTGTTCCCAGGGTTATCTGATGTCTCTTTTCATCTCTGGCGATCATCATGGTTTTTGTTTTTTTGGAGTTGCTGATGTGCATTCCTCTCTTCTTCAACTCTTCTTCCCAGAGCTGCAAGTTGATCTGGAGTTGTGCTTCGGTTTTCGTGATCAGGGCCACATTGTCTGCAAATGCTAGTTCCGATATGTAACTTGGTCTCATCTTCCAGTACCCTAATTCATACTTTTTTGTCCGTTCCTTGGAGGCTCCGATGACTTCATCCATGAGGAGTATGAAAAGGTAAGGTGTTAGAATGTCCCCCTGTTTTACTCCGCTAGTGGTCTTGAACTCTCCTGACTTTTGATTTGATGTCCGCACATAATTTCTGCATGTTTTATAGAAACTCTGTATGGCAGAGATCAGGGGTCCTGGGATGTTCTTCCTTGTCAGGCAGTCCCAGAGTTTGTCCCAAGGAACTTTATCAAATCCTTTCTCCAAATCCAAAAAGCAGAGATGCATCTCTTTATCATATTTAAGAGCCTTTTCACTTAGCTGTCTGAGTGTAAAGATAAGGTCTTGAGTACTTCTGTTTGCCCTAAACCCACATTGAGTTTCATCCATATTTGGCTCTGCTAGACCTCTTAATCGTCGTTTTAGAATCCTAGAGTAGACTTTGCCGGGGACACTAAGAAGGGAAATACCTCGGTGATTTTCACATTTTCGAATGTCACCCTTTTTAAATATTGGTATTATTATTGCAACCTCCCAGTCTCTTGGTATCTTCTTGTGGCGCCAAGCTGCCTTGAGAATCTTCATGAATAGCATCTCTCCTGCCGCTCCCATGTATTTAACCATTTCTGGTGTTTTACCATCATGTCCTGCTGCTTTACCAATCTTAATTTTCTCCAATGCTGCCTTTAGTTCTTCCATTGTGATATTATCGTTTCTCTCCACGGCTCCCTCTTCTTGAATTGGGACTGTTACTTCCAGAGCTTGGTTTTCCTCCACTCCAAGGATATCTGAGAAATATTCTTTCCATCTGTTCATTGCCTTTTCTGTGGCAGTCAACAGCACACCTTGTTTATCTTTAACAAATTTCAGAGGGCATGCCTTTTCCTTCCTCATGTTCTTTGAGGTCTTGTAGAACAGTTTCTGGTTTTCTTTTTCTTTCCTCGTATTATTGTTTTCACTTCTTCTGTCCACCATGGTGTACTTTTTCTCTTCCACCCTTCTTTGGTTTGACCGCATGCCTCTGCTGCAGCCTCTTTGAGGATATCTTAGAATTTTACCCAAAGCATTTCCATATCTTCTTCAGATTCTTCTATCCTTTCTATTGCTGTTGTTATGAGCCCTTGGTATTTCCTTTTAACATCTGGTTCTCGTAGTTTGTAAGCCTTAATTTTATGTTCTCCTTGTGTATTATATTTCATGCTTGCTGATGGGTGTTGCCTAGCTGGATAGTGTTTTTCAATTTCTCTCTTTATTTTAACTAGGTAGTGGTCGCTTCCTATCTCTGGTCCTCTGAACACTAGCATCCTTTACATACTTGAAATCAGTTTTCCTCACTATTGCATAGTCAGTTATAGATCTTTCATTTCTTGCCGGCTCACATCTTGTGTAGCCATGGATACGCTTGTGTGGAAACCTTGTATTTGTAATAACAAGGTTCTCTTCTGTGCAGAATCTGAGCAGTCGTTTTCCATTGTCATTTAAGACATCTTCTCCATACCTACCGATCACTCCATCCCATCTAGAATAGTCGTTTCCAACTCTTGCGTTGAAGTCTCCAAGGAGAAGTATTTCATTATGGCAATCGTCAATGGTCCTTTGAAGGAGCTCATAAAATGCATCTTTTATGTCGGTGCTCTCATCTTCGTTTGGTGCATACACAGTGACGATATCCATTTTACTATCCTCCTTTTGTAGACTTAGAACCATCAGTCGTTCTGAAATGAACTTCCATCCCTTAATGTTTGCTTTGCAGTAACCATTCACTATAAAATCCAACCCCTGCCCTGGCTCGTTCACTCATGGGAACTCCGCTGTAGTATAGCATGTTGCCATCATGGTCCAGAACTCCCTGTCCCTTTTTCTTTGTTTCTGTAAGTGCCAGGACTGTCAATTTTGCTCTCTTCATCTCCTGGATTAGTTCTTGTTCTTTTCCGTTTATACTTCGTACATTCCATGTTCCGTAAATAGTGGTCCTTATATCTCGCCTGTTCGTCGACGTTGAGGTCAGTATGGTTTTCTCTGTGTTTTGACTTGTAATCGTTGTTTTAAGACAAACAGGTGATTAGCCTGTTGTGTCTTTGCATGGTGGAGGGGCTGCCTCCTTACAGCCTCCATGCTTGCCGACCCGTTTTTGTCCACGGCTGCTTATTTATTAGCAGCTAACCTCCAAATTAGGAGGCCTTTCAGGAGTCCGAAACCCTGCTGACGCGCGTGGTAGGAGGTAGGGGCTTCGCCCGTGCCCGTATATGGTAAACTGCCATATTGGTCGCGGCAATTCAAATTCGGCATCTCGACCGACAACTTCAATAGAACGTTTATTTCATCGACCGCCGCGCGCACACACGTAATCGTCAAAGAAAGCCGACACCACCGAGTTTGGTCGGGAGCCGATTGGGAGATCTAATCTCAAGGGATATCGCAATTGGCAGACGTTAACAAAAGATTGCGTAATTCCTAATTGAAGAGAAGAAGGATTTCTACGGAAGCTTCAGTAGCATCGCTCGGTGTGGGAGCTATAAAACCAACTGTTCGGGCTAAACTCATCATTCCTGGTACAATCTCTCAAGTGCGTGCACCTCGCTTGTCGATATTCGTGTCAGTTTTAAAACAGTCACATTACATACCTCAAATTATCATTGGAAGGAAATGGCGGAATCTAGAGTGAAGCCTGTGGCATTAGACCTGCCTGAGGATTTCTTCACCACGTTCGAGTTCTCTCGTGGGCCAGTTCTTGGACGAGGCATGAGCGGGGAAGTGGTTTTAGCCACGTCATCCAGATACCCGGATCTGAAGACAGCTGTCAAGATACTAACACTACTGACACCCGATGGAGGTGTTAGAAACAAGAGCTTGTTCGCCACTGAGATAGCAGCTATCAAAGATTTGTCTCACCCACACGTCATCAAACATATTTTGTCTGCCACCTGTCCAGAGTACCTGGTCATCTGTACTGAGTACTGTCTTAACGGAACCTTGTCTTCCGGTTTAAGACATCTAACTCCACAGCTGTCTACAATGTATTTTCTCCAGATAGCTTGTGCTACTCGCTACCTTAACGACAAACAAAGAATAGTTCACTGCGACATCAAACCAGGCAACATCTTCATCAACGCCAAAAACGACGCCGTCCTTGGTGACTTTGGGCTGTCATTTGTCATCCTTCCAAACGACACGGTGGTACCTACAGGGGGCATGGGTGGTACGCGTTACTTCGTTGCTCCGGAAATAATTAACTGCATCCATGTGGATCCCTACAAGGTATTTATCATTTATTTTTATAAAAAGGAATTAATTTTGTAGTTTATAATGTGTTTGTTATGTATTTGGATTATGATATGATTTTCGTATTATAAGCTATAATTTTTTTACTTTGATCTACTATTCATGTAACGAATGTTATTTGTGTTAAATACTGTTTCAATGGTTAATTATATAGTTATGTTTAAATTGATTGTTGTCTGTTCTGCATATCTATTGCCCGAAAGATAATACATGCTATGTTAATATACTCTGCTTACTTAATCTTTCTTTCGTAAAACTTTTTCGTCTTAAGAATATTTCTCATCTATGAGCTACACATTTCTAGTCTTTTGTCATTCTTTTCAATCTACTCCGTCATTCCAGAATATATCAATGAAAGTTCCATGTTCTCATCTACAGTTAGACATGTACTCGCTGGGTGTCCTGCTCTGGTGCCTATTATTCCTGAGAGAACCAACCTCCAACAATTTTCGAGACTGTTTGAAGAACATGAAACTCTTAATGGCCATCCCTCAACCTCTCAGGTATGCTACAGTTCTCAACAAATATTTAATCACTTTCCTGTATTGTATAAAATAGGGCATCTTATAAGATGTGCCGTGGAATCTCCGATTTTAAAATGATTAGGTCACGCAAAAATGAGTTTAGCGTGTGGTGGTAGAAGTGCCTGATAACACATACATACTCCGATCGTCAATAAACACATTGAACTCTTTACGTCTTTACTGACACACAACATAAACTCTCAGGTGTTAGGACTCCAACACAGTAAACACTATCGCTGACCACAAATACAAAAAATAGTATAAATTATTAACATGAATAATTGTTGAAAAATATCACAAAAAGCAAACAACTACTAAAGTAAATAATATATATATAAAACTATCACAGAGGATTCAAGCATATCCGTGTATCGTAAGAATTAACCTCTGGCTGTGAATACAGAGACTTCAATGCGCGTCTGATAGCTCTGAAGAATAGTTCGGCTTTCGGAACCTCACAGCAGGCTAGGCACAGCACAGGTTATTTACATTCGTAGCTTGGTTTCATTGAAAGCTTCTGTTGGTTCCAGATCCCACGCAGTGCGTTTCAAAGAAGCGGCAGCTAGATCGACTGTTAGAAGAGTTTTTGGGTGACCTTCGTTTGTCAGTTTTGTTTACTGACCAGGTAAATGTAATCCTCAGTGGAGTAAAAATGTTCGCTATCGACAATATACCGTGGTAGGATTACAGTTAAGGTATTTGTCCATGCGATTCGGGATCAAGATGCTGAGCAGTGCATGAGCTGCAGTGGTCAGCGACCCATAGCTGACTGCTAGCGTCAGGGCCAGCGAACCAGAGCTGCCAAGACCCTTCTACACCTCCACTCGGTGATCCTGGATAACAGGCTGCAGCAGGGTAGACTGGCTAAGGAGAAGGGATCGAAGAGAGAATGCTAACCCGGTACTCATAAAATGCTTGCTGAAGTCGGATGTGTTGGACCGAAAGGTGCAAATATCGCAGTCAAGCTGTAAACTACGACACAACGCATTCCGTTCTCTGGACTACATTTTGCTACTTAAGCCCTTTCAGGGTTTGGTAGCGGGAGATTGAGATCTAACGAAGAAGAAGAAGTCCATGCGATTCGGAGGTCTTATCTAATCGCAAGGTCTTCTAGGTGCTCTAATGGTTTTATAAGTTCTTAGGGATGGGAGCCTCGTAGGAGTGCCATTTGTGAAGTCGAGGTCGGTCACACGTAGAAGTTGGAAAGTGACACCTGGAGTATGCATCTCCAGTGACTATGGTTTCAATCTGTTCTACTGTAGAAGCGATGAGACATCCCTGCCCAGCACTGGATGATGTAGAGAACAGGTAGGAGAGATTGTGATCCAGGCATACTCTTGCTTCAGGGTCGCTGCTGAATTGACCGTTGGGGTGTGTTTATTAGTCCATCATGGGACGTTGAAGCGAACATCTGGTCAGGAAAAGAATACTGATCAGACAATGTTAGCCAGGGTCAGCAGAAATGTACTGGCCAAGACGATCACCTGACCTTCTCGTTGGTCGTCCTGGAAACGGGCTATTGTCGACACCAGCAGTCTGGCTAACAAGGTGAAGTTTGACATGATCCCAGTAGAAGTGAGTGATACGCAGATGAAGCAAAGCATATCACAACCGCCTGAAGGACCTATTCCACCTTCATCAGCCCTCTCCGGATGTGAGGTAAGCTAAAGCAACCCGCCACTTAACGTCCTTTTCAGAGCGCACAAAAGAGTAACATACTCATTATGAGCATTCGTAAACAACAACAACTAGTATATCTTCTAACTCACTAAGCAGCTAACTAAGTAACTGTCAATTGTACAATTATGCCGAAAACTACTTAATGAAAACAAAAACTAAATATAAATTTGTCTCTATCTACAGGCGGTGCCTGATAACCCTTCTACAGATTGATCCTGCTACAAGACCTTCAGCCACATCTCTGTTGAACATGTTGACCAGCGTTGGTTTCTTCAGTGATTTTATCAACGGGCTGTGAGATCACGTGATCTGGTGTAGTAAGCACTTTAATTATTTTTCTTACTAATTTAAATGTGAGGTTTATCTATTTATTATTACCTTTGCTCCTGTAACTGTATTAACTATCAATCACAGTGAAATTCTTATTTCATCGCCAAGTTAATGTGAACAAGTCAACCTTCAAGTGATTCGAACTCGTGCCTGCTGATTAGAAAACCAATATTTCTAACTTCTCGGCCACCTGCTCTTTTAAGTCACAATGAATAATACTTTGAGTAACTATTCCCATGATGATCATTTGTTTACGTAGTTTGTTTTACTTGTGTAGTTTAGTTTTCAAAAAGCAGTTCACCTACTTATCTTAAGTTTTCTATCTGTTAATTTTACTTTTCTTACATTTCAGAGGAAACATAGACTGTATTGTATGCCACAAACCTCTTCTTTGTCCTGTATTATCTGCTTTCCATTTTCTGCAATGATCAAGCAGGGGATAGGAGACAAAGCTCAAGATATGAGAAAAGCCACTGCAGCCTGCCAGGTAACGCCCTTAACAGTGCGCACAAAAAAGTAATATTACTCCATGTAGACATTCAACAACAACACATGACCAAACAAAGTTAACAGCCGAACAAATTGAAATACCATAACGGGGAACGGAGACGGTAGTCCGGTCAGAGATTTCATACTGAACAGGACGTCGCGTCAAGGTCAGGCCCAATGTAGTCTGACTGACGTGGTGTGTATCGACCTGATTTCCCTAGTAGTGAGCGTCACCCAGATGGATCCAAGTATAGCACAACTGCTTGGGCAACCCTAAACTGGCTTCATCAGCATGCTTGAGATGTGAGGAAAATTACTAGAACCCTCAACTTAACGCCCTCTTCATGGCACTCAAACAAGGTAATCTTACTCACTGTTTACTTTCAACAGGAATAGGTGACCAAACAAAGTGGCCAGCTAAACAGATTTATTTGTCATTTTTACCCAAAATGATATTTCGCTCTCCGGTCACACCTTTCGCATGTCATGTGACAGTCTTATTCTTGTAAACTTCCTTTTCTATTAGATTGAGTTTCGTATTCGTGATACAAACTTCCATCTGACGTATACGGCAGAAAAGGAAGTAAAATGCAGAAACAAAATATAAACAGGGATTTCTAAATTAGTTATATCAGACGAGCTAAAATATGTAAAACATTCTAGTTAAAGTCAAACATACATGTGGTAGCCAACGGTCAGAAAGTATGGAACAATATATAAGAGAAATCCCTAAACATAATGGAAGCTCCTATTGGGACTGTCTGAAAACAAGCATACATCGTAAAATTAAAACTACCGATAAAAGAATTGAGTTCAAATGTGAGGCCAAGGAATGAGACAGATGAACGAAAATGGAGAAATGTTTGCAGGGTTGTGTGCGCTATAGAAAATATTAATTGGAGGAAGCATGTTCTCTCACAAAAAGGTACATAAGCCCACTTGGCGATATCCAAACCATGTGACAGAAAGTCACATTGATCACATATCTGTCAGGTCAAGCTTTCAAGGGTATACTACGAGATGTAAGAGTAAAGCGAAGCGCAGATGTAACGTCAGACCACCACATGTTGTTGGGGATTTTGAAGCTAAAACTAAAAAAGTATCCAGTACAGAGCGCAAGGAGAAGAAGATATAACGTACACACCTTACAAGACCAGTAGAACGAGACGTACTTTAGCTTAATACTGAATAACAGATACCACGTGCCACAAGAGCTATGTGTAGATAAAGAGACGAACATTATTATTATATGAGACAAGGCTAAAGAGATGTGGAACAAGATATATGAAGAAACTGTAGGATTAAAGAGAGCCCAACACAAAGAATGGATCACAAGCGAGACATTACATAAAATAGAAGATAGGAAAAAGAAGACAACTTTACTCAGCAATTGCCGAACCCGAGCAACCAAAGCATAAGAACAGAATAAGTTTATTGTTACAGACAAAGAGGTGAAGACACATTTAAGGAAGAATAAAAGATAATATATTGACAAGTTGGCACGGGTGGCAGAAGAGGCAGCGGAGAGAGAGAGAGGAAAAATGAGAGACCTACCAAACAAGATATAAATCCAAAGGAAATATCCAGAATGAAGACATGGACAGCTGCTGGACCAGATGGAATACCTGTCGAAGACATAAAGACATATATAAATAATGCTACTGAGACAATGCAAGGAATATTAAAGAAGATATGGGAAGTGGAAAGAGTGCCGACAGAATGGAAAGACAGACATCTGATCATGCACATATCATATAGCTACGCTACGCATCATAGTAGAACAAAGTAATGAATTGAAATCATACCTTTACGGAAATTTAATAGATTATGAAATAAAGTTTGACAGTGTGGATCAAAGTACCCTATGGCAACTGTTAAGATACTATTGGATACCAGAGAAGTAAACAATCACCATCCAGAGTATGTACAAAGACACAAAAAGTAGAGTGGTACACGATAAAGCACTGACTGACAGCTTCGGGGTGCAAGCAACTGTGACACAAGGATTCCTGCTCTCGCCCTTCTTGTTCTTGTTGGTTTAGATTGGATAATGAAGACATCAATCCAGAGAAAGAGAACTGGTATTCAGTAGACACTATTGTCACGATTGGAGAACGTGGACTTCACAGATGATCTGGTCCTTTTGTCACACAGTCGTAGCCAAATGCTAGAGAAACTTGATAGGGTGGAAAAACAATTGGCCAAACTGGAATTGAATACCAACATGAAGACAATCAAGCTCTTAAAGCTCAACACTATCAGCAAAGAACCAATTATGCTGGAGGGAGAGCAGTTGGGAAAAAGACAAATTTACCTACTTAGACTGCACAATAGAAAAAACAGCTGGTACAGCTGCAGATGCAAGGATCAGAATTGGAAAGGCAAGAGAGACATTCCTGACGCTAAACAACATATAGGAATCCATAGAAATCAAGATTCATACAAACATGTGAATATTCAAAGCCAGTATCAAGTCGGTGTTACAGTGTGGAGCGGAGACATGGAGAACGACCAAGGTTGTACAACAAAGACTATAGCCAGTCCTTCATTAACAGATGCCTACGAAGGATAATGGATATGAAGTGGCACGACAAAATGAGGAATGAAAACATATGAAAAGGATCAAGCAAACAGTCAGTGCAATAACAAAGTTAGCGACGGGCTTGATGAGTCTATGATGTAGCAGTGCATGAGCTGACAGCAACCATCGACTCACAGCTGCCTAGTTGCATTAGATTCAGCGAACAAGAGCTGACCAGGACCCTATTCCCTCTCCACGTGACGACTCTGTAAACAGGCTGCTCGAGTCTCTAGTATAGTATGTCCAAGGAATATGGATTGCAGTGGAAAGATAAATCCGTACTCAGAAAGTCAGGTGAAATCAGATGTGTTGGGACGAAAGACATAAATATCGCAGACTCGCTGTAAACTACAAATCGAACGTCCTTTTCAGGGCTAGCGCAGAAGAATTAGATAAGGAAGAAGAAGAAGATCAAGAATAAGAAGAACCTTAACATCTTTTATGAAATGTTGGAACAGCAGCGACGACAACCAGAGTCCGTGTCTATTTGAACAACGATCGAAGGAGGTCTTTCTCTTAGCCTACACAGAAAATCTTCTTTAATAGAACTTTGAACCGACGAACTTTGGATTGTCCTTGTGGTCTAGACCCCTTTCTTCTTTCTTCCAATGCTCATCTCCGCATCTAGTATTTTCTCCGTCTGGTAACACAACGAACCGTAGCAGTGAAAACTAAAACAACATTTTACATTTCAGGCCGATGTCAGGACGAGACCGTCTTCTGCATAGAGCGCTGATATCTCTCCCTGGGCGAACAGGCGTTGAGATCGAAGAAGGCAAGCAGTATAAATATCTGGATCGTCTGTCTTTAAAAAGCTGTGATTGATGGAATTGGGATACCACCAAGGGCAGCGGTGCCAGCTCGGCTTTGCATTGCACTGGTCGTGTCTACTCAGCCTGTGGTTTTGCCCAACTCGAAATTCGGCATCCACCTCAGCATTGCACAGCGCTGACAGTGTCTCATTCTTTATTGCAAATAGACACATTTCGAGTTTATGGATGAGCAACATTCTCTGGGTACTGTGAGCTGGTAGAGATGGTAGACCGCTAGTGCGTCGGTAGCTCCTCAGCATTGAGCGGTTCAGAGGTTGATGAACTCCATATTGCACAGAGCTGAGTATTCCCAACGCAGTGTTTCACTGAAAGAAGCGTGTCCCAAATCATTTTGCAAAATTGAAACACGACGGAACTGAGCGATAGGAGAGTCTATTCCGCGCCCAGTATGTTGCTAGGAGTGCTTCAGAATTATTGAGCTCGACACTGGGCATTGCATACCGTCTTATGCATCACACCCCTCCCCTCTGTGGTCGAGAAGGATCCACATATTTTTATGGTTTCTGAATATTACAGAACACTCCCTTTCACGTTGCGCTCTCATATTTATAAGGATGATCTTGCTTGGTCACAGAGATCATTTTAATCAGGCCACGTTGTTCATTTTTCTTTGCACGTGACGGTCCCAAGCCCGTTAAAACTGAGAGGGAAAAGATCCTTGGATCATTATCGCCATCACCATTTTGTGAAGCTGCAGATATGTCACTCTCATCATCCCATGTAACGTTAATTTCAGATTCAGGAACATTCTGTTCTGTTCTATTTCTAAGAACCGACGTCACTGCATTCCGGGCATACCCATAGGTGCTCAGTTTCTCATCAAATGGTGTAAGGTATGGATGATGATGGTCCCTGTAGTCTGTTGGTTGTACACTCCCCTGCGCCTTCCTCTCATGTGCTCCACTCCGCTCGAACCTGTTTAATGTCGAAACTTTGCAGTCTGTGGATTGCTGCTTCATCAATTGCGGTGTCCTCATCCAGCAGGCGGTCATTGATTGATTACAAAATGTCACTTCTATCCATCACTAATGTGTCCATGATGGGAGCTTGTGAAGCCAAGATGTCATCTCATTGCCCTGAATACCAGCATGAATACGACAGTAGATTCCTGTCAACGCCACGAGGTTTGAGGCTTCAACAGCAGCTTTCCACTCGTACCTAAGCCATCCCATCCGTACTTTCTGAAGTACGGATGTGTGTCTGTCACGTTGACTGTTGTTGTTATAAAAGTCTCATATATCTATTTCAGTGTTGTGGTAACTGCTTCCGTCTCCATTCTCATATTGGAGGTTGTTGACAAATATGCCCTACTGCGCTGAGCAACGACCTCTCCTCTTAGTCTAGCCGAGAAACTCCAGCCTGATGTCTGACTGCGCACGACTGATTCGTCAGTGTATGTGACAGCGTCACTACCCTGTGTGTTCTCAGTTATTTGCTAATTTACCTCGCGCTCTGCTCTCTCGCTGCTCCGTTCTCTGCATTCCTTGCCTACGGTTATGATGCCTCTCTCATTCTATCACCAGTGTGGACCCATTCTTCCCTTTTGGTTATAGTCTCAGCTGGAATTGACGTGGCCGATTGTTGTCTCAGCCTGTGCCATCCATGACAATCCTTTCTTGATCCCTTGATATTTGAGATACTACTGTCCAATCGTATCAGGTAGAATCTGCTCCCGTTCAAGGTAGGCCTTTATTTTCCTGGCCACTATCTTCTCGAGCAATTTTCCATATACATTTTGAATGGTGATTATTAGAAAGCCGCTGAGAAGCGTGGAGTCCTTACCAAGTTTAGGCAGTGGGCATAGATAGCTATTAAGCCAGTCCTCGGGCACAGATGACTTCTCTATAGTGGGGTTGAACTCCTTCACCATATTTCTTATCTCTGTCTCATCCAACTGCTTCATGTGGCAATACTGTACTCCATCAGGACCTGCGGCAGTGTTTTTGCTTGTACGTAGGCTATTTACGACCTCCGCATCTGTGATAAGGTCTACATACGCCTCTCTCCTGATAGCTGAGTCTAAGATGTTTTTCCGAGTTTCCTGACGTGCGTCTCTGTCGCCCATGACAGTCTGGGTAACATATCTACTGAAAAAAAAACTCAGACCCTTCTCTTCATCTGTCTTGAGGAGCCCTCCTGTGGTGTCTTGAATGTTGGAAATAAGCTGGCTTGTAGTCATTCCTTTCATCTTTCGATGCATGTGCCAGAATTTATGGAGAGTATTATCATTAATCACACCTGTTATGAACTCCTCCCATTGCTCGCTTTTGGATTCTCTAGCTAACGCTTTAAAGAAATTGGTAGCGTTTTACTTTCTTTTTCTCGTTCAACGCGTGGAAATTAATACCAGCTCTCTTTCTGGCCTTAGCCCAATCCTTTGTTGCCGTCTTCGTTTTCTCTCCAGGCCGTATCAACAGCTTGATTCCACCAGGGTGGTTTGACAAATGGGGATCTAGTTGTCTTGCATCCGGTCGTCTGGCGCAGCTTGTTCACTACATTATCATCTTCGTATGTGTATCTGAAGACCTGTTTGGCTTTCCGGTGTCTGATTTGTTTTCCTCTTGGCATAAGTACGATACACGGCAGGTGGTTGCTCTCGTATGCGCCTAATACGTCCTAGCGTGTGGATGGAGCAACATTATTGAATATAAGAGCCAGGTCGATGACTCCGTCCTTATCTCCCGGTCGAGATGCTATTCTAGTTGAACTTCCGTCATTCACGACAGTGAGGTTTTGTGTGTGGACTAATGCGTGGCTTTAGGCAACCCCTTACCAATTTTTAGTGGCATTTCCCCACTCCTTTGATCTAGCATTAAAGTAAAGTAAAGTAAAGTAAAATAAAGTAAAGTAAAGTAAAATAAAGTAAAGTAAATTTAAGTAACCCACACTATTGTTGCCGTAGGGGTGTGATATGTTAGCGACCTCAGATTTCAAAGGCTCGGCTATTTGAAAAATAAGTGCAGTCTTCCTGATCGGTTCGTTCCAGCTATGTCCATGTCTTGTATAATTCTTGTATATGCGTCTGTCTGGAGGTTTTTATCTTCACATGTGTTTTGAAAAGGGCGTTAATCGAAATGTTGCCAAGACGATCACCTGACCTTCTCGTTGGTCGTCCTGGAAACGGGCTATTGTCGACACCAGCAGTCTGGCTAACAAGGTGAAGTTTGACATGATCCCCGTAGTAGTGAGTGATACGCAAATGAAGCCAGGCATATCATAAACGCCTGAAGGACCCAATCCACCTTTATCAGCCCTCTCCGGATGTGAGGTAAGCTAAAGCAACCCGCCACTTAACGTCCTTTTCAGAGCGCACAAAAGAGTAACATACTCATTATGAGCATTCGTAAACAACAACAACTAGTCCATCTTCTAACTCACTAATCAGCTAACTAAGTAACTGTCAATGGTACAATTATGCCGAAAACTACTTAATGACAACAAAAACTAAATATAAATTTGTCTCTATCTACATGCGGTGCCTGATAACCCTTCTACAGATTGATCCTGCTACAAGACCTTCAGCCACATCTCTGTTGAACATGTTGACCAGCGTTGGTTTCTTCAGTGGTTTCATCAACGGGCTGTGAGATCACGTGATCTGGTGTCGTAAGCACATTACCTATTTTTCTTACTAATTTAAATGTGAGGTTAATATATGTTATTATTACTTTTGCTCCCGTAACTGTATCAACTATCAATCACAGTGAAATTCTTATTTCATTGCCAACTTAATGTGAACAATTCAACCTTCAAGTGATTCGATTTCGTGCTTGCAGATTACTTACTTACTTAGTCGATCCTCTTCTACCGTGAGGTGTAGAGGTTTGTCAAAGAGAACGCCACACTGCTCTATCCGCCGACTTTTTCCTGGCCTCTTTCCAATCCAGCCCTCTATCACTTAGGGACTGTCGTATGTTGTCTTCCCAACGTACTTTGGGACGTCCTCGGGGTCTGCGTCCTTGACTTTTGATCTCCCATGACCGCTTTGGTATCCGATCTTCTTCCATTCTACAGACATGGCCAAACCACTGTAGTTGGGACTGCTCCACTCGTGTCTGCAGGGGTTGAACTTCAAGATTGCTACGTATTGTCTGGTTACGGATCTTGTCCCTTTTCGTCACCTGAACCGTCTTTCTTAGGTACCTCATTTCTGAAGTTTGTAATTGCCTTTCTTGGGCTGTAGTCATTGCCCATGACTCACATCCATATGTCAGGACAGGCACATAGGTCGAGCAGTATACACCCATCTTTGTTTTCCTGCTTATTTCTCTTCTACTGAGGAAACCTCTGTTTATTGCATGGAACAGTCTACCTGCTGCTGCCCTTCGTGCAGTTAACTCCTCTTTGATTCCTCCCCTGCTGTCTATTACCACTCCTAGATATTTAAAGTTGCTGACCTGCTCTAGTGCTCGTGTTCCCAGGGTTATCTGATGTCTCTTTTCATCTCTGGCGATCACCATGGTTTTTGTTTTGGAGTTGCTGATGTGCATTCCTCTCTTCTTCAACTCTTCTTCCCAGAGCTGATCTGGAGATGTGCTTCGGTTTTTTTTCGTTATCAGGGCCACATCGTCTGCAAATGCTAGTTCCGATATGTAACTTGGTCTCATCTTCCAGTACCCTACTTCATACTTTTTTGTCCGTTCCTTGGAGGCTTTGATGACTTCATTCATGAGGAGTATGAAAAGGTAAGGTGTTAGAATGTCCCCCTGTTTTACTCCGCTAGTGGTCTTGAACTCTCCTGACTTTTGATTTGATGTCCGCACATAATTTCTGCATGTTTTATAGAAACTCTGTATGGCAGAGATCAGGGGTCCTGGGATGTTCTTCCTTGTCAGGCAATCCCAGAGTTTGTCCCAAGGAACTTTATCTGAGAATCTGAAAAATATTCTTTCCATCTGTTCATTACCTCTTCTGTGGCAGTCAACAGCACACCTTGTTTATCTTTAACAAATTTCAGGGGGCATGCCTTTTCCTTCTTCATGTTCTTTGAGGTCTTGTAGAACAGTTTCTGGTTTACTCCAGCATTATTTTCCAGTTTCTCTCCAAATTCTTCCCAGGATTTCTGTTTGGCCTTGAGCACAGTCTTCTTTTCTTCTGTTCTAAAATTGACATATTCTTTATATTTCTTTGTTTGTTCTTCTGTATTCCTAGCCCCTATGTATTGCTTCCATGCCTTTTTCTTTCCTCGTATTATTGTTTTCATTTCTTCTGTCCACCATGGTGTACTTTTTCTCTTCCACCCTTTTTTGGTTTGACCGCATGCCTCTGCTGCAGCCTCTTTGAGGATGTCTTAGAATTTTACCCAAAGCATTTCCATATCTTTTTCAGATTCTTCTATCCTTTCTATTGCTGTTGTTATGAGCCCTTGGTATCTCCTTTTAACATCTGGTTTTCGTAGTTTGTAAGCCTTAATTTTATTTTCTCCTTGTGTATTATGTTTCATGCTTGCTGATGGGTGTTGCCTAGCTGGATAGTGTTTTTCAATTTCTCTCTTTATTTTAACTAGGTAGTGGTCGCTTCCTATCTCTGGTCCTCTGAACACTAGCATCCTTTACATACTTTAAATCTGTTTTCCTCACTATTGCATAGTCAATTATGGATCTTTCATTTCTTGCCGGCTCACATCTTGTGTAGCCATGGATACGCTTGTGTGGAAACCTTGTATTTGTAATAACAAGGTTCTGTTCTGTGCAGAATCTGAGCAGTCGTTTTCCATTGTCATTTAAGACATCTTCTTCATACCTACCGATCACTCCATCCCATCTAGAATAGTAGTTTCCAACTCTTGCGTTGAAGTCTCCAAGGATAAGTATTTCATTATGGCAATCGTCAATGGTCCTTTGAAGGAGCTCATAAAATGCATCTTTTATGTCGGTGCTCTCATCTTCGTTTGGTGCATACACAGTGACGATATCCATTTTACTATCCTCCTCTTGTAGACTTAGAACCATGTTCCGTAAATAGTGGTCCTTATATCTCGCCTGTTCGTCTCCGTTAAGGTCAGTGTGGTTTTCTCTGTGTTTTGACTTGTAATCGTTGATTTAAGACAAACAGGTGATTAGCCTGTTGTGTCTTTGCATGGTGGAGGGGCTGCCTCCTTACAGCCTCCATGCTTGCCGACCCGTTTTTGTCCACAGCTGCTTATTTATTCGCAGCTAACCTCCAAATTAGGAGGCCTTTCAGGAGTCCGAAACCCTGCTGACGCGCCTGGTAGGAGGTAGGGGCCTCCCCCAAGCCCGTATATGGTATACTGCCATATTGGTCGCGGCAATTCAAAGTCGGCATCTCGACCGACAACTTCAATAGAACGTTTATATCATCGACCGCCGCGCGCACACACGTAATCGTCAAAGAAAGCCGACACCGCCGAGTTTGGTCGGGAGCCGTTTGGGAGATCTAATCTCAAGGGATATCGCAATTGGCAGACGTTAACAAAAGAATGCGTAACTCTTAATTGAAGAGAAGAAGGATTTCTACGGAAGCTTCAGTAGCATCGCTCGGTGTGGGAGCTATAAAACCAACTGTTCGGGCTAAACTCATCATTCCTGGTACAATCTCTCAAGTGCGTGCACCTCGCTTGTCGATATTCGTGTCAGTTATTACACAGTCACATTACAGACCTCAAATTATCATTGGAAGGAAATGGCGGAATCTAGAGTTAAGCCTGTGGCATTAGACCTGCCTGAGGATTTCTTCACCACGTTCGAGTTCTCTCGTGGGCCAGTTCTTGGACGAGGCATGAGCGGGGAAGTGGTTTTAGCCACGTCATCCAGATACCCGGATCTGAAGACAGCTGTCAAGATACTAACACTACTGACACCCGATGGAGGTGTTAGAAACAAGAGCTTGTTCGCCACTGAGATAGCAGCTATCAAAGATTTGTCTCACCCACACGTCATCAAACATATTTTGTCTGCCACCTGTCCAGAGTACCTGGTCATCTGTACTGAGTACTGTCTTAACGGAACCTTGTCTTCCGGTTTAAGACATCTAACTCCACAGCTGTCTACAATGTATTTTCTCCAGATAGCTTGTGCTACTCGCTACCTTAACGACAAACAAAGAATAGTTCACTGCGACATCAAACCAGGCAACATCTTCATCAACGCCAAAAACGACGCCGTCCTTGGTGACTTTGGGCTGTCATTTTTCATCCTTCCAAACGAAACGATGGTACCTACAGGGGGCATGGGTGGTACGCGTTACTTCGTTGCTCCGGAAATAATTAACTGCATCCATGTGGATCCCTACAAGGTATTTATCATTTATTTTTATAAAAAGGAATTAATTTTGTAGTTTATAATGTGTTTGTTATGTATTTGGATTATGATTTGATTTTCGTATTATAAGCTATAATTTTTTTACTTTGATCTACTATTCATATAACGAATGTTATTTGTGTTAAATACTGTTCTAATGGTTAATTATATAGTTATGTTTAAATTGATTGTTGTCTGTTCTGCATATCTATTGCCCGAAAGATAATACATGCTATGTTAATATACTCTACTTACTTAATCTTTCTTTCGTAAAACTTTTTCGTCTTAAGAATATTTCTCATCTATGAGCTACACATTTCTAGTCTTTTGTCATTCTTTTCAATCTACTCCGTCATTCCAGCATATATCAATGAAAGTTCCATGTTCTCATCTACAGTTAGACATGTACTCGCTGGGTGTCCTGCTCTGGTGCCTATTATTCCTGAGAGAACCAACCTCCAACAATTTTCGAGACTGTTTGAAGAACATGCAACTCTTAATGGCCATCCCTCAACCTCTCAGGTATGCTACAATTTTCAACAAATATTCAATCACTTTCCTGTATTGTATACAATAGGGCATCTTATAAGATGTGCCGTGGAACCTCCGATTTTAAAATGAATAGGTCACGCAAAAATGAGTTTAGCGTGTGGTGGTAGAAGTGCCTGATAACACATACATACTCCGATCGTCAATAAACACATTGAACTCTTTACGTCTTTACTGACACACAACATAAACTCTCAGGTGTTAGGACTCCAACACAGTAAACACTATCGCTGACCACAAATACAAAAATTAGTATCAATTATTAACATGAATAATTGTTGAAAAATATCACAAAAAGCAAACAACTACTAAAGTAAATATAATCTATATAAAACTATCACAGAGTATTCAAGCATATCCGTGTATCGTAAGAATTCGCCTCTGGCTGTGAATACAGAGACTTCAATGCGCGTCTGATAGCTCTGAAGAATAGTTCGGGTTTCGGAACCTCACAGCAGGCTAGGCACAGCACAGGTTATTTACATTCGTAGCTTGGTTTCATTGAAAGCCTCTGTTGGTTCCAGATCCCATGCAGTGCGTTTCAAAGAAGCGGCAGCTAGATCGACTGTTAGAAGAGTTTTTGGGTGACCTTCGTTTGTCAGTTTTGTTTACTGACCAGGTAAATGTAATTCTCAGTGGAGTAAAAATGTTCGCTATCGACAATATACCGTGGTAGGATTACAGTTAAGGTATTTGTCCATGCGATTCGAGATCAAGATGCTGAGCAGTGCATGAGCTGCAGTGGTCAGCGACCCATAGCTGACTGCTAGCGTCAGGGCCAGCGAACCAGAGCTGCAAAGACCCTTCTACACCTCCACTCGGTGATCCTGGATAACAGGCTGCAGCAGGGCAGACTGGCTAGGAGAAGGGATCGAAGAGAGAATGCTAACCCGGTACTCATAAAATGCTTGCTGAAGTCGGATGTGTTGGACCGAAAGGTGCAAATATCGCAGTCAAGCTGTAAACTACGACACAACGCATTCCGTTCTCTGGACTACATTCTGATACTTAAGCCCTTTCAGGGTTTGGTAGCGGGAGATTGAGATCTAACGAAGAAGAAGAAGTCCATGCGATTCGGAGGTCTTATCTAATCGCAAGGTCTTCTAGGTGCACTAGTGGTTTTACAAGTTCTTAGGGATGGGAGCCTCGTAGGAGTGCCATTTGTGAAGTCGAGGTCGGTCACACGTAGAATTTGGAAAGTGACACCTGGAGTACGCATCTGAAGTGACTATGGTTTCAATCTGATCTACTGTAGAAGCGATGAGACAGCCCTGCCCAGCACTGGATGATGTAGAGAACAGGTAGGAGAGATTGTGATCCAGGCATACTCTTGCTTCAGGGTCGCTGCTGAATTGACCGTTGTGGTGTCTTTATTAGTCCATCATGGGACGTTGAAGCGAACATCTGGTCAGGAAAAGAATACTGATCAGACAATGTTAGCCAGGGTCAGCAGAAATGTACTGGCCAAGACGATCACCTGACCTTCTCGTTGGTCGTCCTGGAAACGGCCAATTGTCGACACCAGCAGTCTGGCTAACAAGGTGAAGTTTGACATGATCCCAGTAGAAGTGAGTGATACGCAGATGAAGCAAGGCATATCACAACCGCCTGAAGGACCCAATCCACCTTCATCAGTCCTCTCCGGATGTGAGGTAAGCTAAAGCAACCCCCAACTTAACGTCCTTTTCAGAGCGCACAAAAGAGTAACATACTCATTATGAGCATTCGTAAACAACAACAACTAGTCCATCTTCTAACTCACTAACCAGCTAACTAAGTAACTGTCAATGGTACAATTAGGCCGAAAACTACTTAATGACAACAAAAACTAAATATAAATTTGTCTCTATCTACAGGCGGTGCCTGATAACCCTTCTACAGATTGATCCTGCTACAAGACCTTCAGCCCCATCTCTGTTGAACATGTTGACCAGCGTTGGTTTCTTCAGTGGTTTTATCAATGGGCTGTGAGATCACGTGATCTGGTGTCGTAAGCACATTAATTATTTTGTCTTACTAATTTAAATGTGAGGTTTATATATTTTATTATTACTTTTTCTCCCGTAACTGTATCAACTATCAATCCCAGTGAAATTCTTATTTCATCGCCAACTTAATGTGAACAATTCAACCTTTAAGTGATTCGAATTCGTGCTTGCAGATTACTTACTTACTTTGTCGCTCCTCTTCTACCGTGAGGTTCAGAGGTTTGCAAAAGAGAACGCCACACTGCTCTATCCGCTGTCTTTTTCCTGGCCTCTTTCCAATCCAGCCCTCTATCACTTAGGGACTGTCGTATGTTGTCTTCCCAACGTACTTTGGGACGTCCTCGGGGTCTGCGTCCTTGACTTTTGATCTCCCATGACCGCTTTGGTATCCGATCTTCTTCCATTCTAATGACATGGCCAAACCACTGTAGTTGGGACTGCTCCACTCGTGTCTGCAGGGGTTGAACTTCAAGATTGCTACGTATTGTCTGGTTACGGATCTTGTCCCTTTTCGTCACCTGAACCGCCTTTCTTAGGTACCTCATTTCTGAAGTTTGTAATTGCCTTTCTTGGGCTGTAGTCATTGCCCATGACTTACATCCATATGTCAGGACAATCACACAGGTCGAGCAGTATACATCCATCTTTGTTTTCCTGCTTATTTTTCTTCTACTGAGGAAACCTCTGTTTATTGCATGGAACAGTCTACCTGCTGCTGCCCTTCGTGCAGTTAACTCCTCTTTGATTCCTCCCCTGCTTTCTATTACCACTCCTAGATATTTAAAGTTGCTGACCTGCTCTAGTGCTCGTGTTCCCAGGGTTATCTGATGTCTCTTTTCATCTCTGGCGATCACCATGGTTTTTGTTTTGGAGTTGCTGATGTGCATTCCTCTCTTCTTCAACTCTTCTTCCCAGAGCTGCAAGTTGATCTGGAGTTGTGCTTCGGTTTTCGTGATCAGGGCCACATTATCTGCAAATGCTTGTTCCGATATGTAACTTGGTCTCATCTTCCAGTACCCGACTTCATACTTTTTTGTCCGTTCATTGGAGGCTTTGATGACTTTATCCATGAGGAGTATCTTCTTCTTCTTCTGCGTACAAAGTCAGACAGTAACCATTATTTTTTCGAAAAAAGCGGCGGTCATCCTGAGGCTCTCGCCACTGCCATAGAGCTTGTCTTGCAGTTCCACTGGTAATAGCCACATCTGCTCTCTCTGATCCTCGTATGTCGGGCAGTTCTGCAGCAGATGTTCAGTGGTCATTTTTCCAGTACCGCACGGGCATTCGTCGGTACACCCTATCTTTAATTTGTTGAATAGGTGGTACCTCAGTCTGTTGTGGCCAGTGCGAAGTCTGAAGACAAATACCTGCTCTCTTCGGTTCAACTGGTAATAGGCATCGTTTTTGGTGTAACCAGTATGTTCGGTTTCCCATTTGGTCATGTATCTGGCTTTGATAAGCCGTTTTGACTCTTCGTACGTCATACTGGTATCTGTTTGTGGTAGTCTTGCACCTTCTTTTGCCAGTCTGTCTGCCTCCTCGTTGCCTTGGATGTTGCAGTGTGACGGAACCCACTGTACCACTACCCTTTTTGGTGCGGACTGCTGGCACAGTTTGCAGAGTGCTGCTCTTAAGTCATTAAGCTCAGTGTTTTTCTGGCTTTTTAGCGCTGTGACTACGGCGAGAGCATCTGTCAGCAGGACTATATGGCTCTCATTTTCACTGTGTGTCACCATTTCTTCCACTGCCGCCCTCAGTGCCTCTGCCTCCGCTCTGAAATTGCTTGTGTACTTACCAGTAGCGAATGACAGTGTTATTTTTCTGCCATTTGGTAGGTTCAGGAATGCTCCTGCCCCTCCGTTCTGTGTAGTGTTTGTTACAGAACCGTCGGTGTATGCATGGGTCCAGTCCATGCTTGGGTAGCTTTTCGTTATGAAGCTTAGGGTAGTGTCTCTCCTTTCTTTTTCAGTCTGGCAGTTTTTGTTTGCAATACCTGGTATATTTTCTACCACCTCTGGAAATATATCCTGCCTCCAGGTAGGTTTTCGTACAGTAGTGATGGGTTTTGGTGTTGTTAGTGCGTTTATGGGATCTTCGTGCATCTTTGCTTTGGCTATTTCTGCAAAGTTTCTCCGCTTTAGTTTCCCATTTCACAAATAGTTTAGTCTCTGGTACATTGGATGGTCCGTCAGTCTTCGGAGTTTCTCTGACTGCAGCTGGGCTCTGCAGTCTCTTCTATCGGTCATGGATTGCAGTTTTGTAATCTTTTCAAGTTCTACAATTGGCGTTGACTTCATGCCACCTGTTATAATTCTCATGGCTTGGTTTTGAAGTTTGTTAACTTTATCGAAGTTCGCCTTCGCTGCTGTTGTCCATGCCGCAATGCCATACTCGAGAACTGGTCTCACTCTTCCAGTGTACAGTTTCTTTAGTATGCCTTCGTCTGCTCCCCAGCTTGTGCCAGCAAGTTTTCTCATGATTGCCATTCTTTCTCTGGCTTTCATTCGGTTTCTCTCAATCTGACTTTTCCATGTCATGCGCCGATCAAATGTGACTCCCAGATAGGTTGGGTTGTCGTTTGGCTGCAGGATTTTGCCATTTAGACTTAATTTGGTACTTTTGGGTTTTAATGAGAGCGAGAATATTGTGCACGTGGTTTTCTCCTCGTTTATTTTGACCAGCCATGAGTTCGCCCACTCTTCCAGCGATGTTAGGGCCTGCTGCATCCGATTTCTTGCTATGGTGAGATTCTTTTCAGAGGTCCACATAGCCAGATCGTCTGCAAACATTGAGCTATGGACTCTTCTTGGTATATTCTCTGTAATATCGTTTATATATACCAGGAAGAGTGTGGGTGACAATACTCCCCCTTGGGGTACTCCCTGCTCGAGTGTCACCTTTTTGCTCATCTGCCCTTGTACTTGGACTCTGGCCGTTCTTTGTTTGAGGTAGTGGTTGATCCACTTGTACATCTTCCCACAGACATCACTTCTTCTTAGCTTGACTCTAAGTCCGTCCTTCCAGACTTTGTCAAATGCCTTTTCCAGATCCACCCAAACAGCTACTGTGTGTTTCTGTGCCTGGTAGGCATCTTCTATCTCCTGGGCTATGAGGATGACCTGGTCCTCAGTGGATCTGTGCTGTCTAAAGCCGGCTTGCTGTGGAATTAGTATTCGTTTTTCTTCCAGATGCCACATCAGTCTGGTGTTTATCATCCGTTCCATCAGCTTGCCGACACAGCTCAGTAGGCTGATGGGCCTGTATCCATTTGGATCTGTTTTATCCTTTCCTGTTTTTGGTACTGGTACCAGTATTGCGTCTTTCCATGCCTGGGGTACAATACCCCTTTTCCAGCTTTGGTTCAGGACTGATAGTAGTTTCCTCTTCGCTGTTTGGCCCAGCCCCATCAGCATTTCGTTTGTTATCCCGTCTTTTCCAGGAGATTTCCTTTTCTTTAGTGTTCTCATAGCCTCTTCCATTTCGCGCATTGTTAGTTTGGCCATCATGTGCTCTTCGGGAGCCGTATTTATGTTTTCGTGTCCCTTTAGCTCTTCGCTAATGTCTGTATGCTTATCTGCAGGGACCTCGATGTGGTTTGCTCTGGCATAGTGATCGACAAAGGCGTTTGCGGCTTTCTTACCTGTGATCAAGTTCTCGCCCTGCTTGATAGTAAGTTGTTTATTTGACGGGGTTTCGTCGTTCATGGCTCTGACTAGCTTCCATAGCTTGTTCCCGTCTTTGTCCAGGTTTAGACTTTCCGTTTTATTTTTCCAGCTTTCTCTTGCTGTACTTCGCCGCGGCGGCTTTGAGGGCGATGTTTGCCTCCATGGATTTTTCTCGCTCTGCCATGTTCCTAGCATTTGTTACTGCATCTTCCACTTTCTGCAACTCATCATTCCAGTAGGGCTTATAGTTTTTCCTAGCTCCTCTTGGGATGGTTTCAGTGGCGGCTTGCATTATTGCCTTGCTTAGGCTCTCTACCATGGGCTTCATTTTGGTTTTTCGTGTGTTGATGGTTTCACACAGCCCATCTGTCAGGATTGCAAATCTGTCCCAGTCGGCTCGTTTGTAATTCCAACGTTGGAGCGGTTTTGTTTCCTGTGGGCCTACTTCCATGTCAATGGTTAGCCTGATCGGCCTGTGGTCGCTACCTGCCAGTTGGTTTAGCACCTGGCGGTCTATTTTATGGTGTATGTCCTGTGTGGAGAAGGCCAAATCTGGAGTCGAGGTGGTATGCCATGTTCTTGAATAGAAGCTAGGGCTATCCTCCGGCCTATTGATTAGGGAGAGATTTGCATCTATCTCCCAATCTTCCACTTCGTCACCTCTGCTGTCTGTGTCAGAGTATCCCCATCTCTCCGAGTGGCTGTTGAAATCTCCAACTACTATGCAGTTGGAGTCTCTGACCTCCATACTCGAGAGCGATAGGTCTCTATTTGGTGGTCCGTACAGATTGAAAATGCGGAGCTTCGTCTCTTGGGCCATTATGTCAACTCCTACAATTTCTGCTTGTCCGGTGTGATTGACAGATACCGCGCTACTCGGTATGCAGTTTCTGGTCAGTATCAGGACCCCTCCTTTGTGGCCTTCTCTATCTAGACGGAAGGTCTGGTATCCTCTGATTGAGAATTTATGGTTATTGTTGAGGTGCGTTTCCTGGATACATGCCACGTCAATCCTACCTTCATGCAGGTGGTGTGTTAGGGAAAGTTTTTTGTTAATGACTCCCTCCGCATTCCACTGTAGTATTTTGAGGGTCTTGAGGTTTTGGCCAATAGAAGTTGCCCCATAGCCATGTGCCTTGACTCCACGACACATGGGTGGGTGACCACCAGTAGTCAAGGGTGGGCCCCTTCGAGGCGTGAGGCCCGGCACTATCGCTGCCTGGCGGGACTCCGCAGGATGAGCGCCATGCGTTTTTCTAATAGGTTGTACTGCCATCATACTGTGATTTACGTTGCACTGTTTTGTTAGGCTTGCGGCCCCGTGCATCCGATTTCAACAGGCGTTTCTGTAGGGATGCCCTCCTTAACCTTTGGCTGTCCCCAGCCTATTTGCAAGGCAGCAGTTGTTCATGATCAGAGTTTTCTCTCTTATGGAAGTTGTCTTACCAGACTATCGAGTCTTCACTACTCGTGTCTATAGGGTGCAATGATGATATGTGATGATAAATGAGATGGACTGGTTTACCCGGAAGAGAGGCAGTCCAGTGTGTCTGTATCCCAGGATCGTCACGTCCTGCCAGAAACGTAGCATTTGCATGGGAGTGGGGTATCTCTTTTTCCCTTTATTTTCTTGGCTTCTATGCAGGGATGGTACGCCTAGCATTCCCCGCCACCTGGGGTGTTGACACAGTGGGGCAGGTGTGCAATGTCCGCTGGTCTGCATCTCTTCTGCGTCCAGTATGATAGTTATATGGCTGATAACGTACAGAGGTAGATATCGTAGCCGGAGTGCATTCAGCCAGAGGACAAGCCTGGTAATGTCACAGAGATGTTGTTCGCCTGATGTGCGGACAACTCTCATGGTCAGTGGTTGAGTCTTGACAGTTCACAGTGAGGTGGCTGCTCTACCTTTTTCGACACCCCGACCAGGTACTAAGTCTTTGGTTGGTGTTTTCGCACCCCATCGCCGTATAGGGTGAGTATCGAGCAGTTGTCCGCCCGCTTTGATTGGCGGACGGCAAGGACCTCTAACTGTGTGGCTCTACCTGATAGGGCTGGGGCGCAAGCCCCAGGTCCCGAGCATGTAGGAGCCTCCCATTGCAGTGGTGCTGAGATTTTGGGCGGGATTGCGGCTTACAAGGGTTCGGCCGTAATCCCCCACATGGTAGCCTGGCGCCCTTGGCTTATCAGCCTGGTACGTGAACCAAAGTGTCTGCGGCTCCTCTCGATTTGAGCTGGTTTTCCGTAGCAACGCCCTGTCATTTGTAGGGTAAAACTGACCTGTCTTCAGATGATCTATTTCCAGCACCCGTTCACTATTTGGTCAGACGAATTTATTGAGGGCTTTTGTTTGTCAATGACCAGGTATTTGAAATCTGCGGTTTCTGCGGAGTTAAACACGATTTCCGTAGCGTTCTTTCATTTTAGTGTTTGAGAGCTGACTTGTCATCCGTGAGTCTAATACCAGCGTACGTTCATTATTAGACCCAAACGGCAGTGCTCTCGATTTGTCAGTTGTTCTACAGTATTGGCGTGTTCAGTCAAATTAAGCCGCAGGTTCCACACCTGGTGGTGCCCTTCCGTCAATTCCCTTAGCGAGACAATCAAGTTTCTTAGAGGGTAGCCCCAGATTTTCGAAGGTCTAATTCCAGCACATGTTCTCTATTAGACCCCACGACGGTGTACTTTTTGATAGTCATTCTGCAGTATTGGCGTATTAAGTTAATTTAGGTCTCAGGCTCCACTCCTGATAGTGCTCTTCCGTCAATTCCTTTTTCAGAACACTGGATGCAGACCAAACCGGGCCACAGGGGGCATAACCGATTGGTTTTGAACTAATAAAAGCGCTCTTTCCGCGAGGGTCGGAGCTTGGTAAGCATGTATTAGCTCTAGAATTGCCACAGTTATCCAAGTAGGATCGTGTCATCTAAGGAACCTCGACTGATTTAATGAGCCATTCGCGGTTTCACCGTGAGACAGTGTGAACTTAGACATGCATGGCTTAATCTTTGAGACAAGCATATGACTACTGGCAGGATCAACCAGATATCTGTCGGAGACGTACGTACAGCACACACCGGTCGGCGGAGGAAGGGTGTGTAAAAAGCCTCGCTGGGACGACGGCCGCAGGGACCGACTGACGGGACGGACGGACGGTTTGTTCCACCCGTCCCTCACTCCGTCGACCTAGGACCGCCTGACAGGGGCCTCCCACACGCACCAGACGACCGACCGACCGGGCTCGCTCGAGGAGGGATGGCAGCACTCTGTGCAGAACGGATCCCAACGACCTCGGCGATGAATTTCACTGGGACTAGAGACAATTTGGCCTGCCGGCCTGCCCTTCTCCGTAGGGAGAACGCAGGGCCTCGAGGCAACGATTCCTGCTTTCCATTTGCCGGTCACAAGCTCTTTGCGAGAGTCGGACCACCAGCGAGACGTACTGTCGAGCTCTGCTATAAGCCTTAGATAAATCACCACGGACGGACCACGTTTCCTGATACGGACCAGACCAGCGCACCTCGGTGGAGGAGCCGCTGCAACAAACCGCACCCAATTCGCTCTACGGGGAAAGGCAGGCGAGCGTTTTCCGCAAGCCCGCGCTATCGCTTCGCCTGGCGGGACTGAGATCGCTTTACGAACACTGGTTGAAATTGAGTCGCTGCGGCGAGACAACTACCCCAGATCATGAGGAGTATGAAAAGGTAAGGTGTTAGAATGTCCCCCTGTTTTTCTCCGCTAGTGGTCTTGAACTCTCCTGACTTTTGATTTGATGTCCGCACATAATTTCTGCATGTTTTATAGAAACTCTGTATGGCAGAGATCAGGGGTCCTTTGATGTTCTTCCTTGTCAGGCAATCCCAGAGTTTGTCCCAAGGAACTTTATCAAATCCTTTCTCCAAATCCAAAAAGCAGAGATGCATCTCTCTATCATATTCAAGAGCCTTTTCACTTAGCTGTCTGAGTGTAAAGATAAGGTCTTGAGTACTTCTGTTTGCCCTAAACCCACATTGAGTTTCATCCATATTTGGCTCTGCTAGACCTCTTAATCGCCGTTCTAGAATCCTAGAGTAGACTTTGCCGGGGACACTAAGAAGGGAAATACCTCGGTGATTTTCACATTGTCGATTGTCGCCCTTTTTAAATATTGGTATTATTATTGCAACCTCCCAGTCTCTTGGCATCTTCTTGTGGCCTCCAAGCTGCCTTGAGAATAGCATCTCCCCTACCGCTCCCATGTATTTAACCATTTCTGGTGTTATACCATCATGTCTTGCTGCTTTACCCATCTTAATTTTCTCCAATGCTGCCTTTAGTTCTTCCATTGTGATATTATCGTTTCCCTCCACGGCTCCCTCTTCTTGAATTGGGACTGTTACTTCCAGAGCTTGTTTTTCCTCCACTCCAAGGAGATCTGAGAAATATTCTTTCCATCTGTTCATTACCTCTTCTGGGGCAGTCAACAGCACACCTTGTTTATCTTTAACAAATTTCAGGGGGCATTCCTTTTCTTTCCTCATGTTCTTTAAGGTCTTGTAGAACAGTTTCTGGTTTTCTCCAGCATTATTTTCCAGTTTCTCTCCAAATTCTTCCCAGGATTTCTGTTTGGCCTTGAGCACAGTCTTCTTTGCTTCTGTTCTAAAATTTACATATTCTTTATATTTCTTTGTTTGTTCTTCTGTATTCCTAGCCCCTATGTATTGCTTCCATGCCTTTTTCTTTCCTCGTATAATTGTTTTCACTTCTTCTGTCCACCATGGTGTACTTTTTCTCTTCCACCCTTCTTTGGTTTGACCGCATGCCTCTGCTGCAGCCTCTTTGAGGATGTCTTTGAATTTTACCCAAAGCATTTCCATATCTTCTTCAGATTCTTCTATCCTTTCTATTGCTATTGTAATGAGCCCTTGGTATCTCCTTTTAACATCTGGTTCTTGTAGTTTGTAAGCCTTAATTTTATTTTCTCCTTATGTATTATGTTTCATGCTTGCCTAGCTGGATAGTGTTTTTCCATTTCTCTCTTTATTTTAACTAGGTAGTGGTCGCTTCCTATCTCTGGTCCTCTGAACACTAGCATCCTTTACATACTTGAAATCCGTTTTCCTCACTATTGCATAGTCAATTATGGATCTTTCATTTCTTGCCGGCTCACATCTTGTGTAGCCATGGATACGCTTGTGTGGAAACCTTGTATTTGTAATAACAAGGTTCTCTTCTGTGCAGAATCTGAGCAGTCGTTTTCCATTGTCATTTAAGACATCTTCTCCATACCTACCGATCACTCCATCCCATCTAGAATAGTCGTTTCCAACTCTTGCGTTGAAGTCTCCAAGGAGAAGTATTTCATTATGACAATCGTCAATGGTCCATTGAAGGAGCTCATAAAATGCATCTTTTATGTCAGTGCTCTCATCTTCGTTTGGTGCATACACAGTGACGATATCCATTTGACTATCCTCCTTTTGTAGACTTAGAACCATCAGTCGTTCTGAAATGAACTTCCATCCTTTAATGTTTCCTTTGTTGTTACCATTCACTATACAACCAACCCCTGCCCTGGCTCGTTCACTCATGGGAACTCCGCTGTAGTATAGCATGTTGCCATCATGGTCCAGAACTCCCTGTCCCTTTTTCTTTGTTTCTGTAAGTGCCAGGACTGTCAATTTTGCTCTCTTCATCTCCTCGATTAGTTCTTGTTTTTTTCCGTTTATACTTCGTACATTCCATGTTCCGTAAATAGTGGTCCTTATATCTCGCCTGTTCGTCTCCGTTGAGGTCAGTGTGGTTTTCTCTGTGTTTTGACTTGTAATCGTTGATTTAAGACAAACAGGTGATTAGCCTGTTGTGTCTTTGCATGGTGGAGGGGCTGCCTCCTTACAGCCTCCATGCTTGCCGACCCGTTTTTGTCCACGGCTGCCTTTTTATTCGCAGCTAACCTCCAAATTAGGAGGCCTTTCAGGAGTCCGAAACCCTGCTGACGCGCCTGGTAGGAGGTAGGGGCCTCCCCCAGGCCCGTATATTGTATACTGCCATATTGGTCGCGGCAATTCAAAGTCGGCATCTCGACCGACAACTTCAATAGAACGTTTATTTCATCGACCGCCGCGCGCACACACGTAATCGTCAAAGAAAGCCGACACCGCCGAGTTTGGTCGGGAGCCGTTTGGGAGATCTAATCTCAAGGGATATCGCAATTGGCAGACGTTAACAAAAGAATGCGTAACTCTTAATTGAAGAGAAGAAGGATTTCTACGGAAGCTTCAGTAGCATCGCTCGGTGTGGGAGCTATAAAACCAACTGTTCGGGCTAAACTCATCATTCCTGGTACAATCTCTCAAGTGCGTGCACCTCGCTTGTCGATATTCGTGTCAGTTATTACACAGTCCCATTACAGACCTCAAATTATCATTTGAAGGAAATGGCGGAATCTATAGTTAAGCCTGTGGTATTAGACTTGCCTGAGGATTTCTTCACCACGTTCGAGTTCTCTCGTGGGCCAGTTCTTGGACGAGGCATGAGCGGGGAAGTGGTTTTAGCCACGTCATCCAGATACCCGGATCTGAAGACAGCTGTTAAGATACTAACACTACTGACACCCGATGGAGGTGTTAGAAACAAGAGCTTGTTCGCCACTGAGATAGCAGCTATCAAAGATTTGTCTCACCCACACGTCATCAAACATATTTTGTCTGCCACCTGTCCAGAGTACCTGGTCATCTGTACTGAGTACTGTCTTAACGGAACCTTGTCTTCCGGTTTAAGACATCTAACTCCACAGCTGTCTACAATGTATTTTCTCCAGATAGCTTGTGCTACTCGCTACCTTAACGACAAACAAAGAATAGTTCACTGCGACATCAAACCAGGCAACATCTTCATCAACGCCAAAAACGACGCCGTCCTTGGTGACTTTGGGCTGTCATTTTTCATTCTTCCAAACGAAACGGTGGTACCTACAGGGGGCATGGGTGGTACGCGTTACTTCGTTGCTCCGGAAATAATTAACTGCATCCATGTGGATCCCTACAAGGTATTTATCATTTTTTTTATAAAAAGGAATTAATTTTGTAGTTTATAATGTGTTTGTTATGTATTTGGATTATGATTTGATTTTCGTATTATAAGCTATAATTTTTTTTACTTTGATCTACTATTCATATAACGAATGTTATTTGTGTTAAATACTGTTCTAATGGTTAATTATATAGTTATGTTTAAATTGATTGTTGTCTGTTCTGCATATCTATTTCCCGAAAGATAATACATGCTATGTTAATATACTCTACTTACTTAATCTTTCTTTCGTAAAACTTTTTCGTTTTAAGAATATTTCTCATCTATGAGCTACCCATTTCTAGTCTTTTGTCATTCTTTTCAATCTACTCCGTCATTCCAACATATATCAATGAAAGTTCCATGTTCTCATCTACAGTTAGACATGTACTCACTTGGTGTTCTGCTCTGGTGCCTATTATTCCTGAGAGAACCAACCTCTAACAATTTTCGAGACTGTTTGAAGAACATGCAACTCTTAATGGCCATCCCTCAACCTCTCAGGTATGCTACAGTTTTCAACAAATATTTAATCACTTTCCTGTATTGTATACAATAGGGCATCTTATAAGATGTGCCGTGGAACCTCCGATTTTAAAATGATTAGGTCACGCAAGAATGAGTTTAGCGTGTGGTGGTAGAAGTGCCTGATAACACATACATACTCCGATCGTCAATAAACACTTTGAACTCTTTACGTCTTTACTGACACACAACATAAACTCTCAGGCGTTAGGAATCCAAAACACAGTAAACACTATCGCTGACCACAAATACACAAAAATAGTATCAATTATCAACATGAATAATTGTTGCAAAATATCACAAAAAGCAAACAACTACTAAAGTAAATAATATCTATATAAAACTATCACAGAGGATTCAAGCATATCCGTGTATCGTAAGAATTCGCCTCTGGCTGTGAATACAGAGACTTCAATGCGCGTCTGATAGCTCTGAAGAATAGTTCGGGTTTCGGAACCTCACAGCAGGCTAGGCACAGCACATGTTATTTACATTCGTAGCTTGGTTTCATTGAAAGCCTCTGTTGGTTACAGATCCCATGCAGTGCGTTTCAAAGAAGCGGCAGCTAGATCGACTGTTAGAAGAGTGTTTGGGTGACCTTCGTTTGTCAGTTTTGTTTACTGACCAGGTACTCAGTGGCGTAAAAATGGTCGCTATCGACAGTATACCGTGGTAGGATTACAGTTAAGGTATTTGTCCATGCGATTCGGGATCAAGATGCTGAGCAGCGCATGAGCTGCAGTGGTCAGCGACCCATAGGTGACTGCTAGCGTCAGGGCCAGCGAACCAGAGCTGCCAAGACCCTTCTACACCTCCACTCGGTGATCCTGGATAACAGGCTGCAGCAGGGCAGACTGGCTAAGGAGAAGGGATTGAAGAGAGAATGCTAACCCGGTACTCATAAAATGCTTGCTGAAGTCGGATGTGTTGGACCGAAAGGTGCAAATGTCGCATTCAAGCTGTAAACTACGACACAACGCATTCCGTTCTCTGGACTACATTCTGCTACTTAAGCCCTTTCAGGGTTTGGTAGCGGGAGATTGAGATCTAACGAAGAAGAAGAAGTCCATGCGATTCGGAGGTCTTATCTAAATGCAAGGTCTTCTAGGTGCTCTAGTGCTTTTATAAGTTCTTGGGCATTGGAGCCTCGTAGGAGAGCCATTTGTGAAGTCGAGGTCGGTCACACGTAGAAGTTCGAAAATGACACCTGGAGTATGCATCTCCAGTGACTATGGTTTCAATCTGTTCTACTGTAGAAGCGATGAGACATCCCTGCCCAGCACTGGATGATGTAGAGAACAGGTAGGAGAGATTGTGATCCGAGCATACTCTTGCTTCAGTGTTGCTGCTGAATTGACCGTTGTGGTGTGTTCGGACCTCATACGAAGGTGGTAGTTAGGAAGAGACATTGAAGCTAAGACAAAATGAAGCAGGTGTTTTGACGTCCTTGCCTGCAATTAACTGTGCATAGTTAGGAGTATAGAAGACCTGCGGGAGGGAAGGGAGATTGATCGTATAGTTTATTAGTCCATCATGGGACGTTGAAGCGAACGTCTGGTCAAGAAAAGAATACTGATCAGACAATGTAAGCTAGGGTCAGCAGAAATGTACTGGCCAAGACGATCACCTGACCTTCTCGTTGGTCGTCCTGGAAACGGGCTATTGTCGACACCAGCAGTCTGGCTAACAAGGTGAAGTTTGACATGATCATAGTAGAAGTGAGTGATACACAGATGAAGCCAAGCATATCACAACCGCCTGAAGGACCCAATCCACCTTCATCAGTCCTCTCCGGATGTGAGGTGAGCTAAAGCAACCCGCCACTTAACGTCCTTTTCAGAGCGCACAAAAGAGTAACATACTCATTGTGAGCATTCGTAAACAACAATAACTAGTCCATATTCTAACTCACTAAGCAGCTAACTAAGTAACTGTCAATGGTACAATTTTGCCGAAAACTACTTACTGACAATAAAAACTAAATATAAATTTGTCTCTATCTACAGGCGGTGCCTGATAACCCTTCTACAGATTGATCCTGCTACAAGACCTTCAGCCACATCTCTGTTGAACATGTTGACCAGCGTTGGTTTCTTCAGTGGTTTCATCAACGGTCTGTGAGATCACGTGATCTTGTGTCGTAAGCACTTTAATTATTTTTCTTACTAATTTAAATGTGAGGTTTATCTATTTTATTATTACCTTTGCTCCCGTAACTGTATCAACTATCAATCACAGTGAAATTCTTATTTCATCGCCAAGTTAATGTGAACAAGTTAACCTTCAAGTGATTCGAACTCGTGCCTGCTGATTAGAAAACCAATATTTCTAACTTCTCGGCCACCTGCTCTTTTAAGTCACAATGAATAATACTTTGACTAACTATTCCCATGATGATCATTTGTTTACGTAGTTTGTTTTACTTGTGTAGTTTAGTTTTCAAAAAGCAGTTCACCTACTTATCTTAAGTTTTCTATCTGTTAATTTTACTTTTCTTACATTTCAGAGGAAACATAGACTGTATTGTATGCCACAAACCTCTTCTTTGTCCTGTATTATCTGCTTTCCATTTTCTGCAATGATCAAGCAGGGGATAGGAGACAAAGCTCAAGATATGAGAAAAGCCACTGCAGCCTGCCAGGTAACGCCCTTAACAGTGCGCACAAAAAAGTAATATTACTCCATGTAGACATTCAACAACAACACATGACCAAACAAAGTTAACAGCCGAACAAATTGAAATACCATAACGGGGAACGGAGACGGTAGTCCGGTCAGAGATTTCATACTGAACAGGACGTCGCGTCAAGGTCAGGCCCAATGTAGTCTGACTGACGTGGTGTGTATCGACCTGATTTCCCTAGTAGTGAGCGTCACCCAGATGGATCCAAGTATAGCACAACTGCTTGGGCAACCCTAAACTGGCTTCATCAGCATGCTTGAGATGTGAGGAAAATTACTAGAACCCTCAACTTAACGCCCTCTTCATGGCACTCAAACAAGGTAATCTTACTCACTGTTTACTTTCAACAGGAATAGGTGACCAAACAAAGTGGCCAGCTAAACAGATTTATTTGTCATTTTTACCCAAAATGATATTTCGCTCTCCGGTCACACCTTTCGCATGTCATGTGACAGTCTTATTCTTGTAAACTTCCTTTTCTATTAGATTGAGTTTCGTATTCGTGATACAAACTTCCATCTGACGTATACGGCAGAAAAGGAAGTAAAATGCAGAAACAAAATATAAACAGGGATTTCTAAATTAGTTATATCAGACGAGCTAAAATATGTAAAACATTCTAGTTAAAGTCAAACATACATGTGGTAGCCAACGGTCAGAAAGTATGGAACAATATATAAGAGAAATCCCTAAACATAATGGAAGCTCCTATTGGGACTGTCTGAAAACAAGCATACATCGTAAAATTAAAACTACCGATAAAAGAATTGAGTTCAAATGTGAGGCCAAGGAATGAGACAGATGAACGAAAATGGAGAAATGTTTGCAGGGTTGTGTGCGCTATAGAAAATATTAATTGGAGGAAGCATGTTCTCTCACAAAAAGGTACATAAGCCCACTTGGCGATATCCAAACCATGTGACAGAAAGTCACATTGATCACATATGGTCAAGCTTTCAAGGGTATACTACAAGATGTAAGAGTAAAGCGAAGCGCAGATGTAACGTCCGACCACCACATGTTTTTGGGAATTTTGAAGCTAAAACTAAAAAAGTACCCAGTATAGAGCGCACGGAGAAGAATATATAACGTACACACCTTACAAGACCAGTAGAACGAGACATACTTTAGCTTAATACTGAATAACATACCACGTGCCACAAGAGCTATATGAGGATAAAGAGACGAACATTATTATTATATGGGACAAGGCTAAAGAGATGTGGAACAAGATATATGAAGAAACTAGGATTAAAGAGAGCCCAACACAAAGAATGGATCACAAGCGAGACATTACATAAAAAAGAAGATATGAAAAAGAAGACAACTTTACTCAGCAATTGCCGAACCCGAGCAACCAAAGCATAAGAACAGAATAAGTTTATTGTTACAGACAAAGAGGTTAAGACACATTTAAGGAAGAATAAAAGATAATATATTGACAAGTTGGCACAGGTGGCAGAAGAGGCAGCGGAGAGAGAGAGAGGAAAAATGAGAGACCTACCAAACAAGATATAAATCCAAAGGAAATATCCAGAATGAAGACACGGAAAGCTGCTGGACCAGATGGAATAGCTGTCGAAAACATTAAGACATATACAAATAATACTGCTGAGACAATGCAAGGAATATTAAAGAAGATATGGGAAGTGGAAAGAGTGCCGACAGAATGGAAAGACAGTCATCTGATCATGCACATATCATATAGCTACGCTACGCATCATTGTAGAACAAAGTAATGAATAAAAATCATACCTTTACGGAAATTTAATAGAATATGAAATAACGTTTGACAGTGTGAATCAAAGTACCCTATGGCAACTGTTAAGATACTATTGGATACCAGAGAAGTACACAACCCCCATCCAGAGTATGTACAAAGACACAAATAGTAGAGTCGTACACGGTAAAGCACTGACTGACAGCTTCGGTGTGCAAGCAACTGTGACACAAGGATTCCTGCTCTCGCCTTTCTTGTTCTTGTTGGTTTAGATTGGATAATGAAGACATCAATCCAGAGAAAAAGAACTGGTATTCAGTAGACACTATTGTCACGATTGGAGAACGTGGACTTCACAGATGATCTGGTCCTTTTGTCACACAGTCGTAGCCAAATGCTAGAGAAACTTGATAGGGTGGAAAAACAATTGGCCAAACTGGAATTGAATACCAACATGAAGACAATCAAGCTCTTAAAGCTCAACACTATCAGCAAAGAACCAATTATGCTGGAGGGAGAGCAGTTGGGAAAAAGACAAATTTACCTACTTAGACTGCACAATAGAAAAAACAGCTGGTACAGCTGCAGATGCAAGGATCAGAATTGGATAGGCAAGAGAGACATTCCTGACGCTAAACAACATATAGAAATCCATAGAAATCAAGATTCATACAAAAATGTGAATATTCAAAGCCAGTATCAAGTCGGTGTTACTGTGTGGAGCGGAGACATGGAGAACGACCAAGGTTGTACAACAAAAGATTATAGCCAGTCCTTCATTAACAGATGCCTACGAAGGATAATGGATATGAAGTGGCCCGACACACTGAGGAATGAAAACATATGAAAAGGATCAAACAACAGTCAATGCAATAACAAAGTTAGCGACGGGCTTGATGAGTCTAGGATGTAGCCGTGCATGAGCTGACAGCAACCATCGACTCACAGCTGCCTAGTTGCATTAGATTCAGCGAACAAGAGCTGACCAGGACCCTATTCCCTCTCCACGTGACGACTCTGTAAACAGGCTGCTCTAGTCTCTAGGATAGTATGTCCAAGGAATATGGACTGCAGTGGAAAGATAAATCCGTACTCAGAAAGTCAGGTGAAATCAGATGTGTTGGGATGAAAGACATAACTATCGCAGACTTGCTGTAAACTAAAACAGAACGTCCTTTTCAGGGCTAGCGCAGAAGAATTAGATAAGGAAGAAGAGGAAGATCAAGAATAAGAAGAACCTTAACATATTTTATGAAATGTTGGAACAGCAGCGACGACAACCAGAGTCCGTGTCTATTTGAACAACGATCGAAGGAGGTCTTTCTCTTAGCCTACACAGAAAATCTTCTTTAATAGAACTTTGAACCGACGAACTTTGGATTGTCCTTGTGGTCTAGACCCCTTTCTTCTTTCTTCCAATGCTCATCTCCGCATCTAGTATTTTCTCCGTCTGGTAACACAACGAACCCTAGCAGTGAAAACTAAAACAACATTTTACATTTCAGGCCGATGTCAGGACGAAACCGTCTTCTGCATAGAGCGCTGATATCTCTTCCTGGGCGAACAGGCGTTGAGATCGAAGAAGGCAAGCAGTATAAATATCTGGATCGTCTGTCTTTAAATAGCTGTGATTGATGGAATTGGGATACCACCAAGGGCAGCGGTGCCAGCTCGGCTTTGCATTGCACTGGTCGTGTCTACTCAGCCTATGGTTTTGCCCAACTCGAAATTCGGCATCCACCTCAGCATTGCACAGCGCTGACAGTGTCTCATTCTTTATTGCAAATAGACACATTTCGAGTTTATGGATGAGCAACATTCTCTGGGTACTGTGAGCTGGTAGAGATGGTAGACCGCTAGTGCGTCGGTAGCTCCTCAGCATTGAGCGGTGCTGAGGTTGATGAACTCCATATTGCACAGAGCTGAGTATGCCCAACGCAGTGTTTCACTGAAAGAAGCGTGTCCCAAATCATTTTGCAAAATTGAAACACGACTGAACTGAGCGATAGGAGAGTCTATTCCGCGCCCAGTATGTTGCTAGGAGTGCTTCAGAATTATTGAGCTCGACACTGGGCATTGCATACCGTCTTATGCATCACACTCCTCCCCTCTGTGGTCGAGAAGGATCCACATATTTTTATGGTTTCTGAATGTTACAGAACACTCCCTTACACGTTGCGCTCTCATATTTAGAAGGATGACCTTGCTTGGTCACAGAGATCATTTTAATCAGGCCACGTTGTACATTTTTCTGTGCACGTGACGGTCCCAAGCCCTTTAAAACTGAGAGGGAAAAGATCCTTGGATCATTATCGCCATCACCATTTTGTGAAGCTGCAGATTTGTCATTCTCATCATCCCATGTAACGTTAATTTCAGATTCAGGAACATTCTGTTCTGTTCTATTTCTAAGAACCGACGTCACTGCATTCCGGGCATACCCATAGCTGCTCAGTTTCTCTTCAAATAGTGTAAGGTATGGATGATGATGGTCCCTGTAGTCTGCTGGTTGTACACTCTCCTGCGCCTTCCTCTCATGCGCCCCACTCCGCTCGAACCTGTTTAATGTCGAAACTTTGCAGTCTGTGGATTGCTGCTTCATCTATTGCGGTGTCCTCATCCAGCAGGCTGTCATTGATTGATTACAAAATGTCACTTCTATCCATCACTAATGTGTCCATGATGGGAGCTTGTGAAGCCAAGATGTCATCTCATTGCCCTGAATACCAGCATAAAAGTCTCATATATCTATTTCAGTGTTGTGGTAACTGCTTCCGTCTCCATTCTCATATTGGAGGTTGTTGACAAATATGCCCTACTGCGCTGAGCAACGACCTCTCCTCTTAGTCTAGCCGAGAAACTCCAGCCTGATGTCTGACTGCGCACGACTGATTCGTCAGTGTATGTGACAGCGTCACTACCCTGTGTGTTCTCAGTTATTTGCTAATTTACCTCGCGCTCTGCTCTCTCGCTGCTCCGTTCTCTGCATTCCTTGCCTACGGTTATGATGACTCTCCGGTACTCTATCATTCTATCACCAGTGTGGACCCATTGTTCCCTTTTGGCTATAGTCTCAGCTGGAATTGACGTGGCCGATTGTTGTTTCAGCCTGTGCCATCCATGACGATCCTTTCTTGATCCCTTGATATTTGAGATACTACTGTCCAATCGTATCAGGTAGAATCTGCTCCCGTTCAATGTAGGCCTTTATTTTCCTGGCCACTATCTTCTCGAGCAATTTTCCATATACATTTTGAATGGTGATTATTAGAAAGCCGCTGAAAAGCGTGGAGTCCTTACCAAGTTTAGGCAGTGGGCATAGATAGTTATTAAGCCAGTCCTCGGGCACAGATGACTTCTCTATAGTGGGGTTGAACTCCTTCACCATATTTCTTATCTCTGTCTCATCCAACTGCTTCATGTGGCAATACTGTACTCCATCAGGACCTGCGGCAGTGTTTTTGCTTGTACGTAGGCTATTTACGACCTCCGCCTCTGTGATAAGGTCTACATACGCCTCTCTCCTGATAGCTGAGTCTAAGATGTTTTTCCGAGTTTCCTGACGTGCGTCTCTGTCGCCCATGACAGTCTGGGTAACATATCTACTGACAAAAAAACTCAGACCCTTCTCTTCATCTGTCTTGAGGAGCCCTCCTGTGGTGTCTTGAATGTTGGAAATAAGCTGGCTTGTAGTCATTCCTTTCATCTTTCGATGCATGTGCCAGAACTTATGGAGAGTATTATCATTAATCACACCTGTTATGAACTCCTCCCATTGCTCGCTTTTGGATTCTCTAGCTAACGCTTTAAAGAAATTGGTAGCTTTGCGTTTTACTTCCTCCTTCTCGTTCAACGCGTGGAAATTAATACCAGCTCTCTTTCTGGCCTTAGCCCAATCCTTTGTTGCCGTCTTCGTTTTCTCTCCAGGCCGTATCAACAGCTTGATTCCACCAGGGTGGTTTGACAAATGGGGATCTAGTGGTCTTGCATCCGGTCGTCTGGCGCAGCTTGTTCACTACATTATCATCTTCGTATGTGTATCTGAAGACCTGTTTGGCTTTCCGGTGTCTGATTTGTTTTCCTCTTGGCATAAGTACGATACACGGCAGGTGGTTGCTCTCGTATGCCCCTAATACGTCCTAGCGTGTGGATGGAGCAACATTATTGAATATAAGAGCCAGGTCGATGACTCCGTCCTTATCTCCCGGTCGAGATGCTATTCTAGTTGAACTTCCGTCATTCACGACAGTGAGGTTTGTGTGGACTAATGCGTGGCTTCAGGCAACCCCTTACCAATTTTTAGTGGCATTTCCCCACTCCTTTGATCTAGCATTAAAGTAAAGTAAAGTAAAGTAAAATAAAGTAAAGTAAAGTAAAATAAAGTAAAGTAAATTTAAGTAACCCATACTATTGTTGCCGTAGGGGTGTGATATGTTAGCGACCTCAGATTTCAAAGGCTCGGCTATTTGAAAAATAAGTGCAGTCTTCCTGATCGGTTCGTTCCAGCTATGTTTATGTCTTGTATAATTCTAGTATATGCGTCTGGAGGTTTTTATCTTCACATGTGTTTTGAAAAGGGCGTTAATGGAAATGTTGCCAAGACGATCACCTGACCTTCTCGTTGGTCGTCCTGGAAACGGGCTATTGTCGACACCAGCAGTCTGGCTAACAAGGTGAAGTTTGACATGATCCCCGTAGTAGTGAGTGATACGCAAATGAAGCCAGGCATATCATAAACGCCTTAAGGACCCCATTCCACCTTCATCAGCCCTCTCTGGATGTGAGGTAAGCTAAAGCAACCCGCCACTTAACGTCCTTTTCAGAGCGCACAAAAGAGTAACATACTCATTATGAGCATTCGTAAACAACAACAACTAGTCCATCTTCTAACTCACTAACCAGCTAACTAAGTAACTGTCAATGGTACAATTATGCCGAAAACTACTTAATGACAACAAAAACTAAATATAAATTTGTCTCTATCTACAGGCGGCGCCTGATAACCCTTCTACAGATTGATCCTGCTACAAGACCTTCAGCCACATCTCTGTTGAACATGTTGACCAGCGTTGGTTTCTTCAGTGGTTTCATCAACGGGCTGTGAGATCACGTGATCTGGTGTCGTAAGCACATTACCTATTTTTCTTACTAATTTAAATGTGAGGTTAATATATGTTATTATTACTTTTGCTCCCGTAACTGTATCAACTATCAATCACAGTGAAATTCTTATTTCATTGCCAACTTAATGTGAACAATTCAACCTTCAAGTGATTCGATTTCGTGCTTGCAGATTACTTACTTACTTAGTCGATCCTCTTCTACCGTGAGCTGTAGAGGTTTGCCAAAGAGAACGCCACACTGCTCTATCCGCCGACTTTTTCCTGGCCTCTTTCCAATCCAGCCCTCTATCACTTAGGGACTGTCGTATGTTGTCTTCCCAACGTACTTTGGGACGTCCTCGGGGTCTGCGTCCTTGACTTTTGATCTCCCATGACCGCTTTGGTATCCGATCTTCTTCCATTCTACAGACATGGCCAAACCACTGTAGGTGGGACTGCTCCACTCGTGTCTGCAGGGGTTGAACTTCAAGATTGCTACGTATTGTCTGGTTACGGATCTTGTCCCTTTTCGTCACCTGAACCGTCTTTCTTAGGTATCTCATTTCTGAAGTTTGTAATTGCCTTTCTTTGGATGTAGTCATTGCCCATGACTCACATCCATATGTCAGGACAGGCACATAGGTCGAGCAGTATACACCCATCTTTGTTTTCCTGCTTATTTCTCTTCTACTGAGGAAACCTCTGTTTATTGCATGGAACAGTCTACCTGCTGCTGCCCTTCGTGCAGTTAACTCCTCTTTGATTCCTCCCCTGCTGTCTATTACCACTCCTAGATATTTAAAGTTGCTGACCTGCTCTAGTGCTCGTGTTCCCAGGGTTATCTGATGTCTCTTTTCATCTCTGGCGATCACCATGGTTTTTGTTTTTTTGGAGTTGCTGATGTGCATTCCTCTCTTCTTCAACTCTTCTTCCCAGAGCTGATCTGGAGATGTGCTTCGGTTTTTTTTCGTGATCAGGGCCACATCGTCTGCAAATGCTAGTTCCGATATGTAACTTGGTCTCATCTTCCAGTACCCTACTTCATACTTTTTTGTCCGTTCCTTGGAGGCTTTGATGACTTCATTCATGAGGAGTATGAAAAGGTAAGGTGTTAGAATGTCCCCCTGTTTTACTCCGCTAGTGGTCTTGAACTCTCCTGACTTTTGATTTGATGTCCGTACATAATTTCTGCATGTTTTATAGAAACTCTGTATGGCAGAGATCAGGGGTCCTGGGATGTTCTTCCTAGTCAGGCAATCCCAGAGTTTGTCCCAAGGAACTTTATCTGAGAATCTGAGAAATATTCTTTCCATCTGTTCATTACCTTTTCTGTGGCAGTCAACAGCACACCTTGTTTATCTTTAACAAATTTCAGGGGGCATGCCTTTTCCTTCCTCATGTTCTTTGAGGTCTTGTAGAACAGTTTCTGGTTTACTCCAGCATTATTTTCCAGTTTCTCTCCAAATTCTTCCCAGGATTTCTGTTTGGCCTTGAGCACAGTCTTCTTTGCTTCTGTTCTAAAATTGACATATTCTTTATATTTCTTTGTTTGTTCTTCTGTATTCCTAGCCCCTAGATATTGCTTCCATGCCTTTTTCTTTCCTCGTATTATTGTTTTCACTTCTTCTGTCCACCATGGTGTACTTTTTCTCTTCCACCCTTCTTTGGTTTGACCGCATGCTTCTGCTGCAGCCTCTTTGAGGATGTCTTAGAATTTTACCCAAAGCATTTCCATATCTTCTTCAGATTCTTCTATCCTTTCTATTGCTGTTGTTATGAGCCCTTGGTATTTCCTTTTAACATCTGGTTCTCGTAGTTTGTAAGCCTTAATTTTATTTTCTCCTTGTGTATTATGTTTCATGCTTGCTGATGGGTGTTGCCTAGCTGGATAGTGTTTTTCAATTTCTCTCTTTATTTTAACTAGGTAGTGGTCGGTTCCTATCTCTGGTCCTCTGAACACTAGCATCCTTTACATACTTGAAATCAGTTTTCCTCACTATTGCATAGTCAATTATGGATCTTTCATTTCTTGCCGGCTCACATCTTGTGTAGCCATGGATACGCTTGTGTGGAAACCTTGTATTTGTAATAACAAGGTTCTCTTCTGTGCAGAATCTGAGCAGTCGTTTTCCATTGTCATTTAAGACATCTTCTTCATACCTACCGATCACTCCATCCCATCTAGAATAGTCGTTTCCAACTCTTGCGTTGAAGTCTCCAAGGAGAAGTATTTCATTATGGCAATCGTCAATGGTCCTTTGAAGGAGCTCATAAAATGCATCTTTTATGTCGGTGCTCTCATCTTCGTTTGGTGCATACACAGTGACGATATCCATTTGACTATCCTCCTTTTGTAGACTTAGAACCATCAGCCGTTCTGAAATGAACTTCCATCCTTTAATGTTTCCTTTGTTGTTACCATTCACTATACAACCAACCCCTGCCCTGGCTCGTTCACTCATGGGAACTCCGCTGTAGTATAGCATGTTGCCATCATGGTCCAGAACGCCCTGTCCCTTTGTCTTTGTTTCTGTAAGTGCCAGGACTGTCAATTTTGCTCTCTTCATCTCCTCTATTAGTTCTTGTTCTTTTCCGTTTATACTTCGTACATTCCAAGTTCCGTAAATAGTGGTCCTTATATCTCGCCTGTTCGTCTCCTTTCAGGTCAGTGTGGTTTTCTCTGTGTTCTAACTTGTAATCGTTGATTTAAGACAAACAGGTGATTAGCCTGTTGTGTCTTTGCATGGTGGAGGGGCTGCTTCCTTACAGCCTCCATGCTTGACGACCCGTTTTTGTCCACGGCTGCTTATTTATTCGCAGCTAACCTCCAAATTAGGAGGCCTTTCAGGAGTCCGAAACCCTGCTGACGCGCCTGGTAGGAGGTAGGGGCTTCGCCCAGGCCCGTATATGGTAAACTGCCATATTGGTCGCGGCAATTCAAAGTCGGCATCTCGACCGACAACTTCAATAGAACGTTTATTTCTTCGACCGCCGCGCGCAGAGACGTAATCGTCAAAGAAAGCCGACACCGTCGAGTTTGGTCGGGAGCCGATTGGGAGATCTAATCTCATGGGATATCGCAATTGGCAGACGTTTACAAAAGATTGCGTAACTCTTAATTGAAGAGAAGTAGGATTTCTACGGAAGCTTCAGTAGCATCGCTCGGTGTGGGAGCTATAAAACCAATTGTTCCGGGTAAACTCATCATTCCTGGTACAATCTCTCAAGTGCGTGCACCTCGCTTGTCGATATTCGTGTCAGTTATTACACAGTCACATTACAGACCTCAAATTATCATTGGAAGGAAATGGCGGAATCTAGAGTTAAGCCTGTGGCATTAGACCTGCCTGAGGATTTCTTCACCACGTTCGAGTTCTCTCGTGGGCCAGTTCTTGGACGAGGCATGAGCGGGGAAGTGGTTTTAGCCACGTCATCCAGATACCCGGATCTGAAGACAGCTGTCAAGATACTAACACTACTGACACCCGATGGAGGTGTCAGAAACAAGAGCTTGTTCGCCACTGAGATAGCAGCTATCAAAGATTTGTCTCACCCACACGTCATCAAACATATTTTGTCTGCCACCTGTCCAGAGTACCTGGTCATCTGTACTGAGTACTGTCTTAACGGAACCTTGTCTTCCGGTTTAAGACATCTAACTCCACAGCTGTCTACAATGTATTTTCTCCAGATAGCTTGTGCTACTCGCTACCTTAACGACAAACAAAGAATAGTTCACTGCGACATCAAACCAGGCAACATCTTCATCAACGCCAAAAACGACGCCGTCCTTGGTGACTTTGGGCTGTCATTTTTCATCCTTCCAAACGAAACGGTGGTACCTACAGGGGGCATGGGTGGTACGCGTTACTTCGTTGCTCCGGAAATAATTAACTGCATCCATGTGGATCCCTACAAGGTATTTATCATTTATTTTTATAAAAAGGAATTAATTTTGTAGTTTATAATGTGTTTGTTATGTATTTGGATTATGATATGATTTTCGTATTATAAGCTATAATTTTTTTACTTTGATCTACTATTCATATAACGAATGTTATTTGTGTTAAATACTGTTCTAATGGTTAATTATATAGTGTATGTTTAAATTGATTGTTGTCTGTTCTGCATATCTATTGCCCGAAAGATAATACATGCAATGTTAATATACTCTACTTACTTAATCTTTCTTTCGTAAAACTTTTCCGTTTTAAGAATATTTCTCATCTATGAGCTACACATTTCTAGTCTTTTGTCATTCTTTTCAATCTACTCCGTAATTCCAGCATATGTCAATGAACGTTCCATGTTCTCATCTACAGTTAGACATGTACTCACTGGGTGTTCTGCTCTGGTGCCTATTATTCCTGAGAGAACCAACCTCCAACAACTTTCGAGACTGTTTGAAGAACATGCAACACTTAATAGCCATCCCTCAACCTCTCAGGTATGCTACAGTTTTCAACAAATATTTAATCACTTTCCTGTATTGTATACAATAGGGCATCTTATAAGATGTGCCGTGGAACCTCCGATTTTAAAATGATTAGGTCACGCAAAAATGAGTTTAGCCTGTGGTGGTAGAAGTGCCTGATAACACATACATACTCCGATCGTCAATAAACACATTGAACTCCTAACGTCTTTACTGACACACAACATAAACTCTCAGGCGTTTGGAATCCAACACAGTAAACACTATCGCTGACCACAAATACAAAAAAATAGTATCAATTATTAACATGAATAATTGTTGCAAAATATCACAAAAAGCAAACAACTACTAAAGTAAATAATATATATATAAAACTATCACAGAGGATTCAAGCATATCCGTGTATCGTAAGAATGCGCCTCTGGCTGTGAATACGGAGACTTCAATGCGCTTCTTACAGCTCTGAAGAATAGTTCGGGTTTCGGAACCTCACAGCAGGCTAGGCACAGTACAGGTTATTTACATTCGTAGCTTGGTTTCATTGAAAGCCTCTGTTGGTTCCAGATCCTATGCAGTGCGTTTCAAAGAGGCGGCAGCTAGATCGACTGTTAGAAGAGTTTTTGGGTGACCCTCGTTTGTCAGTTTTGTTTACTGACCAGGTAAATGTAATCCTCAGTGGAGTAAAAATGGTCGCTATCGACAATATACCGTGGTAGGATTGCAGTTAAGGTGATTCGGGATCAAGATGCTGAGCAGCGCATGAGCTGCAGTGGTCAGCGACCCATAGCTGACTGCTAGCGTCAGGGCCAGCGAACCAGAGCTGCCAAGACTCTTCTACACCTCCACTCGGTGATCCTGGATAACAGGCTGCAGCAGGACAGACTGGCTAAGGAGAAGGGACCGAAGAGAGAATGCTAACCCGGTACTCATACAATGCTTGCTGAAGTCGGATGTGTTGGACCAAAAGGTGCAAATATCGCAGTCAAGCTGTAAACTACGACACAACGCATTCCGATCTCTGGACTACATTCTGCTACTTAAGCCCTTTCAGGGTTTGGTAGCGGGAGATTGAGAACAAACGAAGAAGAAGAAGAAAAAGTCCATTGGATTCGGAGGTCTTATCTAAATGCAAGGTCTTCTAGGTGCTCTAGTGGTTTTATAAGTTCTTGGGGATGGGAGCCTCGTAGGAGTGCCATTTGTGAAGTCGAGGTCGGTCACACGTAGAAGTTCGAAAGTGATACCTGTGATATGCATCTCCAGTGGACTATGGTTTCAATCTGTTCTACTGTAGAACAATGCTGAAGAGATGAGACATCCCTGTCCAGCACTGGATGATGTAGAGAACAGGTGAGAGAGATTGTGATCCAGGCATGCTCTTGCTTCAGTGTTGCTGCTGAATTGACCGTTGTGGTGTGTTCGGACCTCATACGAAGGTGGTAGTTAGGAAGAGACATTGAAGCTAAGACAAAATGAAGCAGGTGTTTTGACGTCCTTGCCTGCAATTTACTGTGCAAAGTCAGGAGTATAGAAGACCTGTGGGAGGGAAGGGAGATTGATCGTATAGTTTATTAGTCCATCATAAGACGTTGAAGCGAACGTCTGGTCAGGCAAAAAATACTGATCAGACAATGTTAGCCAGGGTCAGCAGAAATGTACTGGCCAAGACGATCACCTGACCTTCTCGTTGGTCGTCCTGGAAACGGGCTATTGTCGACACCAGCAGTCTGGCTAACAAGGTGAAGTTTGACATGATCCCCGTAGTAGTGAGTGATACGCAAATGAAGCCAGGCATATCATAAACGCCTGAAAGACCCCATTCCACCTTCATCAGCCCTCTCCGGATGTGAGGTAAGCTAAAGCAACCCGCCACTTAACGTCCTTTTCAGAGCGCACAAAAGAGTAACATACTCATTATGAGCATTCGTAAACAACAACAACTAGTCCATCTTCTAACTCACTAAACAGCTAACTAAGTAACTGTCAGTGGTACAATTATGACGAAAGCTACTTAATGACAACAAAAACTAAATATAAATTTGTCTCTATCTACAGGCGGTGCCTGATAACCCTTCTACAGATTGATCCTGCTACAAGACCTTCAGCCACATCTCTGTTGAACATGTTGACCAGCGTTGGTTTCTTCTGTGGTTTCATCAACGGGCTGTGAGATCACGTGATCTGGTATCGTAAGCACTTTAATTATTTTTCTTACTAATTTAAATGTGGGGTTTATCTATTTTATTATTACCTTTGCTCCCGTAACTGTATTAACTATCAATCACAGTGGAATTCTTATTTCATCGCCAACTTAATGTAAACAATTCAACCTTCAAGTGATTCGAACTCGTGCCTGCAGATTATAAAAACAATATTTCTAACTTCTCGGCCACCTGCTCTTTTAAGTCACAATGAATAATACTTTGAGTAACTATTCCCATGATGATCATTTGTTTACGTAGTTTGTTTTACTTGTGTAGTTTAGTTTTTAAGACGAGCAGTTCACCTACTTATCTGTAAGTTTTCTATCTGTTAATTTTACTTTTCTTACATTTCAGCGGAAACATAGACTGTATTGTATGCCACAAACCTCTTCTTTGTCCTGTATTATCTGCTTTCCATTTTCTGCAATGACCAAGCAGGGGAAAGGCGACAAAGCTCAAGATATGAGAAAAGCCACTGCAGCCTGCCAGGTAACGCCCTTAACAGTGCGCACATAAAAGTAATATTACTCCATGTGGACATTCAACAACAACACATGACCAAACAAAGTTAACAGCTGAACAAATTTAGATACCATAACGGGGAACGGAGACGGTAGTCCGATCAGAGATTACATACTGAACATGACATCGCGTCAAGGTCAGGCACAATGCAATCTGACTGACGTGATGTGTATCGACCTGATTTCCCTAGTAGTGAGCGTCACCCAGATGGATCCAAGTATAGCACAACTGCTTGGGCAACCCTGAACCGCCTTCATCAGCATGCTTGAGATGTGAGGAAAATTACTAGAACCCTCAACTTAACGCCCTTTTCATGGCACTCAAACAAGGTAATCTTACTCACTGTTTACTTTCAACAGGAATAGGTGACCAAACAAAGTGGCCAGCTAAACAGATTTATTTGTCATTTTTACCCAAAATGATATTTCGCTCTCCGGTCACAAATTTCGCATTTCCTGTGACAGTCTTATTCTTGTAGACTTCCTTTTCTATTAGATTGAGTTTCGTATTCGTGATACAAACTTCCATCTGACGTATTCGCAGAAAAGGAAGTAAAATGCAGAAACAAAATATAAACAGGTATTTCTAAATTAGTTATATCAGACGAGCTAAAATATGTAAAACATTATAGTTAAACATACAAGTCAGACATACATGTGGTAGTCAACGGTCAGAAAGTATGGAACAATATATAAGAGAAAGCCAAAAACATAACGGAAGCTCCTATTAGGACTGTCTGAAAACAAGCATATATCGTAAAATTAAAACTACCGATAAAAGAATTTAGATCAAACATAGGCCAAGGAATGAGACAGATGAACGAAAATGGAGAAATGTTTGCAGGGTTTTGTGCGCTATTGAAAATATTAATTGGAGGAAGCATGTTCTCTCACAAAAAGGTACATAAGCCCCCTTGGAGATATCCAAACCATGTGACAGAAAGTCAAATTGATCACATATGTGTTAGGTCAAGCGTTCAAGCGTTCTTCTTCTTCTTCTTCTTCTTCTTCTTCTTCTTCGTACGCAGTCAGACAGTAACCATTATTTTTTCGAAAAAAGCGGCGGTCATCCTGAGGCTGTCGACACTGCCATAGAGCTTGTCTTGCAGTTCCACTGGTGATGGTCACATCTGCTCTCTCTGATCCTCGTATGACGAGCAGTTTTGCAGCAGATGTTCAGCGGCCATTTTACCGGTACCGCATGGGCATTTGTCGGTACCACCTATCTTTAATTTGTTGAATAGGTGGTACCTCAGTCTATTGTGGCCAGTGCAAAGTCTGAAGACAACGACCTGCTCTCTTCTGTTCAACTGGTAATAGGCATCGTTTTTGGTGTAACCAGTATGTTCGGTTTCCCATTTGCTCAAGTATCTGGCTTTGATAAGCTGTTTTGACTCTTCGTACGTCATACTAGTATCTGTTTGTGGTAGTCTTGCACCTTCTTTTGTCAGTCTGTCTGCCTCCTCGTTGCCTTGGATGTTGCAGTGTGATGGGACCCACTGTACCACTACCCTTTTTGGTGCGGACTGCTAGCACAGTTTGCAGAGTGCTGCTCTTAAGTCGTTAAGCTCAGTGTTTTTCTGGCTTTTTAGCGCTGTGACTACGGTGAGAGCATCTGTAAGCAGGACTATATGGCTTTCCTTTTCTTTATGTGTCACCATTTCTTCCACTGCCGCCCTCAGTGCCTCTGCCTCCGCTCTGAAATTGCTTGTGTACTTACCAGTAGCGAATGACAGTGTTATTTTTCTGTCATTTGGTAGGTTCAGGAATGCTCCTGCCCCTCCTTTTCTGTGTAGTGTTTGTTACAGTCCAGTCCAGTCCATGCTTGGGTAGTTTTCCGATATAAAGCTTAGTGTAGTATCTCTCCTTTCGTTTTCAGTCTGGCAGTTTTTTGTTTCCAATACCTGGTATATTTTCTACCACCTCTGGAAATATATCCTGCCTCCAGGTAGGTTTTCGTACAGTAGTGATGGGTTTTGGTGTTGTTAGTGCGTTTATGGGATCTTCGTGCATCTTTGCTTTGGCTATTTCTGCAAAGTTTCTCCGCTTTAGTTTCCCATTTCCCAAATTGTTTAGTCTCTGGTGCATTGGATGGTCAGTCAGTCTTCGGAGTTTCTCTGACTGCAGCTGGGCTCTGCACTCTCTTCTATCAGTCATGGATTGCAGTTTTGTAATCTTTTCAAGTTCTACAATTGGCGTTGACTTCAAGCCTCCTGTTATAACTCTCATGGCTTGGTTTTGGAGTTTGCTAACTTTATCGAAGTTCGCCTTTGCTGCTGTTGTCCATGCCGCAATGCCATACTCGAGAACTGGTCTCACTCTTCCAGTGTACAGTTTCTTTAGTATGCTTTCGTCTGCTCCCCAGCTTGTGCCAGCAAGTTTCCTCATGATTGCCATTCTTTCTCTGGCTCTCATTCGGTTTCTCTCGATCTGACTTTTCCATGTCATGCGCCGATCAAATGTGACTCCAAGATAGTTTGGGTTGTCGTTTGGCTGCAGGAATTTATCATTTAAACTTAATTTGGTATTTTGGGGTTTGATTGAAAGCGAGAATATTGTGCATGTGGTTTTCTCCTCGTTTATATTTACCAGCCATGAGTTCGCCCACTCTTCCAGCGATGTTAGGGCCTGCTGCATCCGATTTCTTGCTATGGTGAGATTCTTTTCAGAGGTCCACATAGCCAGATCGTCTGCAAACATTGAGCTATGGACTCTTCTTGGTATATTCTCTGTAATGTCGTTTATATACACCAGGAAGAGTGTGGGTGACAGTACTGCCCCTTAGGGTACTCCCTGCTCGAGTGTCACCTTTTTTGCTCATCTGCCCTTGTACTTGGACTCTGGCCGTTCTGTTTTTTAGGTAGTTGTTGATCCACTTGTACATTTTCCCACAAACATCACTTCTTCTTAGCTTGACTCTAAGTCCATCTTTCCAGACTTTGTCAAATGCCTTTTCCAGGTCCACCCACACCGCTACTGTGTGTTTCTGTGCCTGGTAGGCATCTTCTATTTCCTGGACTATGAGGATGACCTGGTCCTCAGTGGATCTGTGCTGTCTAAAGCAGGCTTGCTGTGGAATTAGTATTCGTTTTTCTTCCAGATGCCACATCAGTTCAAGCGTTCAAGATGTAAGAGTAAAGCGAAGCGCAGATGTAACGTCAGACCACCACATGTTGTTGGGGATTTTGAAGCCAAAACTAAAAAAGTACCCAGTACAGAGCGCAAGGAGAAGAAGATATAACGTACACACCTTACAAGACCAGTAGAACGAGACATACTTTAGCTTAATACTGAATAACATACCACGTGCCACAACAGCTATACCAAAATAAAGATATGGACATTATTATTATATGAGACAAGGCTAAAGAGATGTGGAACAAGATATATGAATAAACTGTAGGATTAAAGAGAGCCCAACACAAAGAATGGATCACAAGCTAAGACATTACATAAAATAGAAGATAGGAAAAAGAAGACAACTTTACTCAGCAATTGCCGAACCCGAGCAACCAAAGCATAAGAACAGAATAAGTTTATTGTTACAGACAAAGAGGTGAAGACACATTTAAGGAAAAATAAAAGATAATATATTGACAAGTTGGCACAGGTGGTAGAAGGGGCAGCGGAGAGAGAGAGAGGAAAAATGAGATACCTACCAAACAAGATATAAATCCAAAGGAAATATCCAGAATGAAGACATGGAAAGCTGCTGGACCAGATGGAATAGCTGTAGAAGACATTAAGACATATATAAATAATACTGCTGAGACAATGCAAGGAATATTAAAGAAGATATGGGAAGTGGAAAGAGTGCCGACAGAATAGAAAGACAGACATCTGATCATGCACATATCATATAGCTATGCTACGCATCATAGTAGAACAAAGTAATGAATAGAAATCATACCTTTACGGAAATTTAATAGATTATGAAATAACGTTTGACAGTGTGGATCAAAGTACCCTATGGCAACTGTTAAGATACTATTGGATACCAGAGAAGTACACAACCCCCATCCAGAGTATGTACAAAGACACAAATAGTAGAGTGGTACACGATAAAGCACTGACTGACAGCTTCGGTGTGCAAGCAACTGTGACACAAGGATTCCTGCTCTCGCCTTTCTTGTTCTTGTTGGTTTAGATTGGATAATGAAGACATCAATCCAGAGAAAAAGAACTGGTATTCAGTAGACACTATTGTCACGATTGGAGAACGTGGACTTCACAGATGATCTGGTCCTTTTGTCACACAGTCGTAGCCAAATGCTAGAGAAACTTGATAGGGTGGAAAAACAATTGGCCAAACTGGAATTGAATACCAACATGAAGACAATCAAGCTCTTAAAGCTCAACACTATCAGCAAAGAACCAATTATGCTGGAGGGAGAGCAGTTGGGAAAAAGACAAATTTACCTACTTAGACTGCACAATAGAAAAAACAGCTGGTACAGCTGCAGATGCAAGGATCAGAATTGGATAGGCAAGAGAGACATTCCTGACGCTAAACAACATATAGAAATCCATAGAAATCAAGATTCATACAAAAATGTGAATATTCAAAGCCAGTATCAAGTCGGTGTTACTGTGTGGAGCGGAGACATGGAGAACGATCAAGGTTGTACAACAAAGACTATAGCCAGTCCTTCATTAACAGATGCCTACGAAGGATAATGGATATGAAGTGGCCCGACACACTGAGGAATGAAAACATATGAAAAGGATCAAACAACAGTCAATGCAATAACAAAGTTAGCGACGGGCTTGATGAGTCTAGGATGTAGCAGTGCATGAGCTGACAGCAACCATCGACTCACAGCTGCCTAGTTGCATTAGATTCAGCGAACAAGAGCTGACCAGGACCCTATTCCCTCTCCACGTGACGACTCTGTAAACAGGCTGCTTTAGTCTCTAGTATAGTATGTCCAAGGAATATGGATTGTAGTGGAAAGATAAATCCGTACTCAGAAAGTCAGGTGAAATCAGATGTGTTGGGATGAAAGACATAAATATCGCAAACTCGCTGTAAACTAAAACAGAACGTCCTTTTCAGGGCTAGCGCAGAAGAATTAGATAAGGAAGAAGAAGAATATCAAGAATAAGAAGAACCTTAACATCTTTTATGAAATGTTGGAACAGAAGCGACGACAACCAGAGTCCGTGTCTATTTGAACAACGATCGAAGGAGGTCTTTCTCTTAGCCTACACAGAAAATCTTCTTTAATAGAACTTTGAACCGACGAACTTTGGATTGTCCTTGTGGTCTAGACCCCTTTCTTCTTTCTCCCAATGCTCATCTACGCATCTAGTATTTTCTCCGTCTGGTAACACAACGAACCCTAGCAGTGAAAACTAAAACAACATTTTACATTTCAGGCCGATGTCCTACTAACAAGGTGAAAGTGGCCAGAAGCATGGAAGAAATAAATTTATATTCCCCTACCCAAAAAAGGCAACCTGAAGCTGTGCACGAACTACCGAACTATCGCACTAATCAGCCATGCTAGCAAGATACTCCTTCGAATCCTATTAAGAAGGATAGAGAAAAGGTTTGAATCTGAAATTCACGTAGTCCAGGCAGGTTTTAGGAAAGACAGAGGGACCCGGGACCACATATTCAATTTAAGGAGTATCTATAAATAAAGTAGAGAGTTTAATGTAGACATGTACACATGTTTCATTGATTACACTAAGGCCTTTGACACGGTAAAACATCAAAATCTGTTGAGAATCATGAAGGAAATTGGTTTTCCTTTGCATATAGTCCATCTCATTGAAACATTATACCAAGATACTGCAAGACAAGCTCTATGGTAGTGGCGAGAGTCTCAGGATGACCGCCGCTTTTTTCGAGAAAATAATGGTTACTGTCTGACTGTGTACGCAGAAGAAGAAGATACCAAGATCAACAAGCCGCTGTCCGAGTATCTAGGCAAACATCAGATTGGTTTGCAGTACAAAAGGGAGTCCGACAGGGATGTATACTCTCACCTTATCTGTACAACATATATGCGGAATGTATAATGAGAAATGTGCGAGAAGATGAGAACATTGAAAGTTTCGACCCATTTACGATTGGTGGGTACGAGATTCCAGAGTTACGATATGCAGATGACACAGTGATACTATCAAGAAGTGCGGAAGGGCTAGAGCAGCTACTTTCAGCCGTTAATGGACATAGTAAAGATCAAAATCTGTTCATAAACATAAACAAAACAAAGATAATGACCACCGATAAAACACAATGTCAGCATACATTTACAGTGGGTGGTGGGGAAATAGATCAGGTTACCCATTTTGAATATCTGGGCTCCAGAATCGACAAAAATGGTGACTGCTCGAAAGAAATCAGAAGAAGACTAGCTATGGCAATGCAGAGACTGAACAGCCTGAAGAAATTATGGCAGGGCACCAACAAAACGATAAAAGTAAAAGTCTTGAGAGCCTGTGTTTTTCCTGTGGCAGCTTATGGCTGTGAAGCATGGACGATTACCAAAACTTCTAGACAAAGAATCGAATCCTTCGAGTCAAAATGTTACAGAAAGATCCTCAGAATACCCTGGACAGAGTAAAGAACAAATGTAGACATTCGGCAAAAGTTGAGCATAGAGGACAACTGGTTTATCAATTCCATTTTGGCTAGAAAATGCAAATACTTTGGTCACATCAAGAGACACAACGGTCTTGAGAGGACGGTAATGGAAGATATGGTGCCAGGCAAAAGAGGAAGGGGTAGACCAAGAAGACGATGGCACAGAGATATCCAGGAGTGCCTGAGTATGACAGTGGCGGAAGCTGGAGTTTTGGCAAGGGAACGAGTTTCTTTCAGACAGACTGTGATGGGAGCGACCTTCTACAAAGGACATGTTACATGAGAGGCCGATGTCAGGACGAGACCGTCTTCTGCATAGAGCGCTGATATCTCTCCCTGGGCGAACAGGCGTTGAGATCGAACAAGGCAAGCAGTATAAATATCTGGATCGTCTGTCTTTAAATAGGTGTGATTGATGGAATTGGGATACCACCAAGGGCAGCGGTGCCAGCTCGGCTTTGCATTGCACTGGTCGTGTCTACTCAGCCTGTGGTTTTGCCCAACTCGAAATTCGGCATCCACCTCAGCATTGCACAGCGCTGACAGTGTCTCATTCTTTATTGCAAAAGACACATTTCGAGTGTACGGATGAGCAACATTCTCTGGGTACTGTGAGCTGGTAGAGATGGTAGAACGCTAGTGCCTCGGTAGCTCCTCAGCATTGAGCGGTGCTGAGGTTGATAAACTCCATATTGCACAGAGCTGAGTATGCCCAACGCAGTGTTTCACTGAAAGAAGCGTGTCCCAAATCATTTTGCAAAATTGAAACACGACTGAACTGAGCGATAGGAGAGTCTATTCCGCGCCCAGTATGTTGCTAGGAGTGCTTCAGAATTATTGAGCTCGACACTGGGCATTGCATACCGTCTTATGCATCACACTCCTCCCCTCTGTGGTCGAGAAGGATCCACATATTTTTCTGGTTTCTGAATGTTACAGAACACTCCCTTACACGTTGCGCTCTCATATTTAGAAGGTTGACCTTGCTTGGTCACAGAGATCATTTTAATCAGGCCAAGTTGTACATTTTTCTGTGCACGTGACGGTCCCAAGCCCGTTAAAACTGAGAGGGAAAAGATCCTTGGATCATTATCGCCATCACCATTTTGTGAAGCTGCAGATTTGTCATTCTCATCATCCCATGTAACGTTAATTTCAGATTCAGGAACATTCTGTTCTGTTCTATTTCTAAGAACCGACGTCACTGCATTCCGGGCATACCCATAGCTGCTCAGTTTCTCATCAAATGGTGTAAGGTATGGATGATGATGGTCCCTGTAGTCTGCTGGTTGTACACTCTCCTGCGCCCCACTCCGCTCGAACCTCGTTTAATATCGAAACTTTGCAGTCTGTGGATTGCTGCTTCATCTATTGCGGTGTCCTCATCCAGCAGGCGGTCATTGATTGATTACAAAATGTCACTTCTATCCATCACTAATGTGTCCATGATGGGAGCTTGTGAAGCCAAGATGTCATCTCATTGCCCTGAACACCAGCATGAACAAGACAGGAGATTCCTGTCAACACCACGAGGTTTGAGGCCCCAACAGCAGCTTTCCACTCGTACCTAAGCCATCCCATCCGTACTTTCTGAAGTACGGATGTGTGTGTCACTTTGGTTGTTGTTGTTATAAAAGTCTCGTATATCTATTTCAGTGTTGTGGTAACTGCTTCCGTCTCCATTCTCATATTGGAGGTTGTTGACAAATATGCCCTACTGCGCTGAGCAACCACCTCTCCTCTTAGTCTAGAAGAGAAACTACAGCCTGATGTCTGCCTGCGCACGACTGATTCGTCAGTGTATATGACAGCGTCACTACCCTGTGTGTTCTCAGTTATTTGCTAAATTTACCTCGCGCTCTGCTCCCTCGCTGCTCCGTTCTCTGCATTCCTTGCCTAAAGTTATGATGACTCGCTGGTACACTGTCAGTCTATCACCAGTGTGGACCCATTCTTCCCTTTTGGCTATAGTCTCAGCTGGAGTGACGTGGCCGATTGTTGTCTCAGCCTGTGCCATCCATGACGATCCTCTCTTGATTCTTGATCCCTTGATATTTGAGATACTACTGTCCAATCGTATCAGGTAGAATCTGCTCCCGTTCAAGGTAGGCCTTTATTTTACTGGCCACTATCTTCTCACTACATTATCATCTTCGTATGTGTATCTGAAGACCTGTTTGGCTTTCCGGTGTCTGGTTTGTTTTCCTCTTGGCATAAGCACGAAACACGGCAGGTGGTCGCTCTCTTATGCCCCTAATACGTACTAGCGTGGGGATGGAGCAACATCACTGAATATAAGAGCCACGTCGATGACCCCGTCCTTATATCCCGGACGAGTTGCTATTCTAGTTGAACGTCCGTCATTCACGACAGTGAGGTTTGTGTCGACTAATGCGTGGCTTCAGGCGACCCCTTGCCAATTTTCAGTGGCATTTGGCCACTCCTTTGACCTAGCATTAAAGTAAAGTAAAGTAACACATACTATTGCTGCCGTAGGGGTGTTATATGTTAGCGAACTCAGATTTCAAAGGCTCTGCTATTTGAAAAATAAGTGCAGTCTTCCTGATCGGTTCGTTCCAGCTATGTCCATGTCTTGTATAATTCTTGTATATGCGTCTGGAGGTTTTTATCTTCAAATGTGTTTTGAAAAGGGCGTTAAGCGAAATGTTGCATTAGCTTTCGTCACATATCGAGCGTGCAGATGAAGGTTTACTCAGGTTCTCAGACTGTTGTGCTATGCTTTTCGTCATTTGTGTGACGCTCACTACTACAGGGATCACGTCGATTACAATTTCGTTAGCCAGAATGTCATGAAACAGTCTTATTCAATAGAAAACTGGATAAAAGTATGGCGGGGTCTTGGTCAGTATGTATGACCTGAATGGCTTGGCTTGGCTTCGTTCGTTCTCAATCTCCCGCTACCAAGCCCTAAAAGGGCTTAAGTAACAGAAAGTGGTCCAGAGAACGGAATGCGTTTTATCGTAGTTTACAGCTTGACTGCAATATTTGCACCTTTCGGTCCAACACATCCGACTTCAGCCAGAATTATTTGAGTATTGGGTTAGCATTCCCTCTTAGATATGTCTATGCGAGTATCCTGATTGCCCAGCTTTGCAATATGTGTTACAAAAATGTATTTGTGGAATTCGTCTTTTTTAAATGTAGTTTTTATAGTCAGTACCCATGACAATATAAGGATCACTCTTGAATAGTTTATTCCGAGTCGTTGTCTCTGTCTAATCACTATGCAATAATTTTTGTGATAATGTGGCTGAATAATTACATCGGTGCAATGCTTCAGTATGTATCTTAGATGTTGGAACAGGCGTTTGGTTGTAGTCAGTCCCTGTTCGAGACATAGGTTGATAATTTCGTCCCCATTGCTATTGCATTTCGTTGCAACATAGCTTCTCTGTAGCTTTTCCAGCTCCCTACAATTGAAATAATCCATCACTATCATCTCGTTCTGCTCAATATCCATCTATATTTAGGAAATCGAACAAGTGCTCGAAAAGCACTCGTCTGTCTTCCTCTTTGTAGCTGTCGTTCGATAGTACATGCACGTGAATTCCACTTGCCGTTTTAGCTTCTTCCGTAAATTGGAGACGTATGAGTCTCTCCGAAATGTACACTAAGTCTGTGGTGAGTTTTGACTTTTCTGGGTGTATTATAAATCAGAGCGGCTGATAGCGTACTAGTAGAAAATTCACTTTTTATTATAAAGTTACGGTATTAAACTCCCACTACCAGGAGCTCCAGTCGACCCAGCTGTAAAGTGGTACATGGCTAATGGTAATAAAAAAAGGCAGCGAGGAAGGTAACTTTCCCTGCTCACAAGGGTACGGTTTAGTTCAATGAAGGCTCTAACATGTCATCCTCGACGGCAGTGTCTGCTATGGGACTATTTTACCATACAAACCAATCTAAACACACGATCTGAAACAATTCTCCAACCACCCAGGAGCTGAAGCACCGACTGAGCTCAATTATTAGGAATGGTTTGTAAGTGACAACTAGATCAGACTCTTTCGTTAGACAAAAATCGAGGTCGGAACTTGACAGTTAGGATAACACATGAAAGTTGGTATCGGCAACTCGCGTGGTTCCAGGAACGTCAAAGTCAACCGCATCCGTCTATGGTAAACTGCCATTTTGGTCGCGGCAATTCAAAGTCGGCATCTCGACCGACAACTTCAATATAACGCATATTTCATCGACCGCCGCGCGCAGACACGTAATCGTCAAAGAAAGCCGACACGGCCAAGTTTGGTCGAGAGCCGATTGTGGAGATCTAATCTCGAGGGATATCGTAATTGGCAGACGTTAACAAAAGAATGCGTAACTCTTAATTGAAGAGAAGAAGGATTTCTACGGAAGCTTCAGTAGCATCGCTCGGTGTGGGAGCTATAAAACCAACTTTGCTGGCCTAAACTCATCATTCCTGGTACAATCTCTCAAGTGCGTGCACCTCGCTTGTCGATATTCGTGTCAGTTATTACACAGTCACATTACAGACCTCAAATTATCATTGGAAGGAAATGGCGGAATCTAGAGTTAAGCCTGTGGCATTAGACCTGCCTGAGGATTTCTTCACTACGTTCGAGTTCTCTCGTGGGCCAGTTCCTGGACGAGGCATGAGCGGGGAAGTGGTTTTAGCCACGTCATCCAGATACCCGCATCTAAAGACAGCTGTCAAGATACTAACACTACTGACACCCGATGAAGGTGTTAGAAACAAAAGCTTGTTCGCCACTGAGATAGCAGCTATCAAAGATTTGTCTCACCCACACGTCATCAAACATATTTTGTCTGCCACCTGTCCGGAGTACATGGTCATCTGTACTGAGTACTGTCTTAACGGAACCTTGTCTTCCGGCTTAAGACATCTAACTCCACAGCTGTCTACAATGTATTTTCCCCAGATAGCTTGTGCTACTCGCTACCTTAACGACAAACAAAGAATAGTTCACTGCGACATCAAACCAGGCAACATCTTCATCAACGCCAAAAACGACGCTGTCCTTGGTGACTTTGGGCTGTCATTTTTCATCCTTCCAAACGACACAGTCACATTACAGACCTCAAATTATCATTGGAAGGAAATGGCGGAATCTAGAGTTAAGCCTGTGGCATTAGACCTGCTTGAGGATTTCTTCACCACGTTCTTCTTCGTACGCTGTCAGACGTCAACCTGTATTTTTTCGAAGAAAGCGGCGGTCATCCTGAGGCTGTCGACACTGCCATAGAGCTTGTCTAGTATTGCCACTGGTGATGGCCACATGTGCTTTCTCTGGTCCTTGTATTTTGGGCAGTTTTGCAGCAGATGTTCAGCGGTCATTTTTCCGGTACCACAAGTGCATTCGTCAGTGCCATCTATCTTTAGTTTATTGATTAGGTGGTACCTCAGTCTGTTGTGGCCTGTGCGGAGTCTGAAGACCACGACCTGCTCTCTTCTGTTCAACTGGTAATAGGCTTCATTTTTTGTGTAGCCAGTATGTTCAGTTTCCCATTTGGTCATGTATCTGGCTCTAATAAGCCGTTTTGACTCTTCGTAGGTCACACTAGTATCTGTTTGTGGTAGTCTTGCACCTTCTTTTGCCAGTCTGTCTGCCTCCTCGTTGCCTTGGATGTTACAGTGGGATGGAACCCACTGTACCCCTACTCTTTTTGGTGCTGACTGCTGGCATAGTTGACAGAGTACTGCTCTTAAATTTGATTATTTTTCTGGCTTTTTAGTGCTGTAACCACGGCCAGGGCATCTGTAAACAGGACTATCTGGCTTTCATTGCTTTCGCCTGTCAGCATTTTTTTTACTGCAGCCTTCAGTGCCTCTGCCTCCGCTCTGAAATTGCTTGAGAATTTTCCAGTTGCCACTGAGAGTGTTATTTTTCTACCATTTGTTAGGCTCAGGAATACCCCTCCCCCTCCATTCTGTGTTGTGTTTGTTACAGAACAGTCGGTGTATGCATGGGTCCAGTACATGCTTTGGTAGTTTTCCGCTATGTACCTCAGGGTTATGTCTCTTCTTTATTTTTCAGTCTGGCTGTTCTTGTTTCCAATACCTGGTATATTTTCTACCACCTCCGGAATGATATGCTGCTTCCAGGTAGGTTTGCGTACAGTAGGGATGGGCTTTAGTGGTGTTATGGTGTTCATAGGGTCTTTGCTCATCTTTGCTTTGGCTATTTCTGTAAAGTTTCTCCGCTTTAGTTTCCATTTTCCAAATCTATTTAGTCTCTGTTGCATTGGATGGTCTGTCAGTCTTCTTAGTTTCTCTACTTGCTGCTGGACTCTGCAGTCTCTTCTGTCGGTCATGGATTGCAGATTTTTAATCTTTTCAAGTTCTACAATTGGCGTTGACTTCATGCCTCCTGTTATAACTCTCATGGCTTGGTTTTGAAGTTTGCTAATTTTATCAAAGTTCGCCTTTGCTGCTGTTCCCCATGCCGCAATGCCATACTCGAGAAATGGTCTCACTCTTGCAGTGTACAGTTTTTTCAGTATTCTTTCGTCTGTTCCCCAGCTTGTGCCAGGTATTTTCCTAATGATTGCCATTCTTTGTTTTGCTCTCATTCGGAGGGTGGTGATATGACTTCTGGTCTTACTTGCCACTCTGATCAGTCGTATAACTTCATGTACAGCAAACATGATCCACCAGAACAACCTGATCGGCACCATAAATAACACAAAATAGGGCGTTCCTGTTATGTGTAGACTGTTCTCAGCGCTGGTAAACCCTCTGCTTGGCTCAATGGGTAATACAAGCTGAAGCACAAGTCAGTTAAGAGATAGCTGTCCATGAGGTCCGTCTGTGAATTTCATAGGTATGGTAACCATATTTCCATATACGACCTATTTGACTGCGTTCTGGAGTGGAAAGAGCGTGCCTCCACCATTAGAATGCAGAGAGGCAAACTTTTTACCGATAAGATATATATAACAAAATGGAGCACTGAAACTGTCCCATATGAACTGAAGGATGCTACCATCCGCCATTTATGCAAGCGAAAGGAAAACTGCCAATCCTGCGACAACCACGGAGGAATTTCTCGCATATCAACTGCTGGCGGCACTGGCACAAGTTCTCACCCAATTGATCGATCAGTTAGTTGCAGAGAGCCAGTGTGGCTTCAAAGTGGGTCACGGAAAAGTGGATATGCTATAGGTGGCTCGGCAACTCCAGTAGAAATGTCAAGAGCAACATATGGTAATAACATGACTTTCATAGACTTGACTTTCATAGACGACGTTCATAGACCTGACAATGGCTTTTGACAGGATCAACAGAGATGGAGGATCATGATGAAATTTGGCTACCTAAGCAGATTCACAATGATCGTCTTCAATGCTCATTGGCAGGGTTGTGTTGATAAAATGCAGGACCGATGGTCAACCTTTCAATCACAGTAACCTGCAGGATCAAACTAAGGTCAAGAATACAACCATCGTTAACCTACTGTATGCTGATGGATGTACCCTCACTGCCAGCACTGAAAGACACGTGCAGCCACATGTGGACAAGTTCTCTGCTACAGCCTGTGGGATGTTCGGTATCACCATAAATACAAAAAAAGCAATTGAAGTTGTTTCAGTCTGCCTGAGTGGCGTACGTGGTAGCCCAGATATCAGAGTCAAGAATAAGCGCCTCGAATTAGTAAACAACTTCACTTACCTGGCCTGTACTGAGTACTCTCTTCGAGGAAACTACCATTCTTTGGGGTCAACAACAGAATCTCCAAGACCAGTGCTACTTTTGGGAGGCTGTTCAACAGCGTGTGGGGTTGACGTGGTCTAAGTCTTGATACGAAAGTCTTGAATCTACCTCGCTGTAGAGCTCACCGCCAGTCTGTAATGCCACAGAGACAGACTGTGTACAACAGCAGACATGTTAAACATACATAACGATTACAAACTGATCACGAACAGCTTTTCAGTATAAATCCGTCATATCAACACAATCTCTTTGTTCATTTCAAATGTCACAGTAAAGTGTAAGTACCACATAACGTTCTAGACTAACACAAAGTTGTTATCACAGAGACAGACAGAGAGAGAGAGAGAGAGAGAGAGAGAGAGAGAGAGAGAGAGAGTGAAAGCCATCAACGAAGCCTTTATCATCAACAATATTGATAAGCATATAATGAGCCCTTCATATTTCTTCTTCTTCTTCTTCTGCGTACGCAGTCAGACAGTAAGCATTATTTTTTCGAAAAAAGCGGCGGTCATCCTGAGGCTGTCGCCACTGCCATAGAGCTTGTCTTGCAGTTCCACTGGTGATGGCCACATCTGATCTCTCTGATCCTCGTATGTCGGGTAGTTCTGCAGCAGATGTTCAGCGGTAATTTTACCAGTACCGCACGGGCATTCGTCGGTACACCCTATCTTCAATTTGTTGAATAGGTGGTACCTCAGTCTATTGTGGCCAGTGCGAAGTCTGAAGACGACGACCTGCTCTCTTCGGTTCAACTGGTAATAGGCATCGTTTTTGGTGTAACCAGTATGTTCGGTTTCACATTTGGTCATGTATCTGGCTTTGATAAGCCGTTTTGACTCTTCGTACGTCATACTAGTCCTTCATATTTCAATTATTTTGACTCTACTAGTGCAAGATACTTGCCATTTTATGGCTGGACACCTCCGCTGGGATTATGGACCAGTGTCGCTAAAACAAAAGGAATATGTCTCTTCCTTATTCATTCAGCTAGATTGTTTCTGAGGAAAATTCTCCAGCTTTTTTTTAGCACACGAGAAGAGCTCTACTTGTGAACACAGTTTTGACACGCCTATCCCGGGAACTTGAGATGAGGCGCCCCCAAGTATATAAATAAAATGAGGGGGTTAGACTAGGATCTGTGCTGTCCCCTGGCCTGTTTAATATATACATATACATTTTTTTTACGAATTAGAAGAATTGCCTGGATTGAATATTGGAGGAGGAAGTATCAATAATATCAGATATGTGGAGGGTACAGTGTTGATAGCAGAGAATCTAGTACATCTGGAGAACCAAAATGATACAAGAGATAGCAATAGTCTGCAATGTGGGTCGGGAATCAACATAAAAGTTTTAGTATTCACTAAAAGAAAAGAAAGTCTATAAGCAGACATCCGCATAACTGGAGAAAGTCTGAACGTGTGAAGCTATCTATACTTTGATCATCTAATAACAGAGGATGACATTTGCGAAAGGGAGAGAGAATTGAAATGGGCAAAAATACATTTAACAGCATCAGGACTACACTTCTGTCCAAGCAGATATTCCAGATCTTAGAGAGATACACTTCTTTCCAAGCAGATATCCCAGATCTTAGAGAGATACACTTCTGTCCAAGCAGATATCTCAAACTAAAAATGAGAACCAATAAATGCTATGTCTATTCAGTTTTATTGTATTGAGCAGAAACTTGAACCCTGACAAAATAAAAAGGAGAAGAGTATTGATGCCTTTGAAATGTGGGTCTTAGAATAATTGAGGGGGTTTCTTTGGGAAAAATAATTTAAAAAAATAGCGAGGTTCTGGAACAACTCAAAGAGGAGAAGATGCTTTCAAAGGAATTAAAAAGCAGTAAACAAAATATTTTGGGCATCTCAAAACACATGACAGTCTGCTGAAGAATAAATTACATGGAAGAGTGGAGGGCCAAACGACAGCAAATGTACAGATTGACAGGCCTCAAGATGCGGTCAGGACACAGTCTGAGTGTACAGAATGACAGGCATCAAGATGTGGTCAGGACACAGTCTGACTGGGTGTACAGATTGACAGGCATCAAGATGGAGTCAGGACACAAGCTGACTGAGTGTACAGATTGACAGGCCTCAAGATGCGGTCAGGACACAGTCTGACTGAGTGTACAGATTGACAGGCCTCAAGATGCGGTCAGGACACAAGCTGACTGAGTGTACAGATTGACAGGCTTCAAGATGTGGTCAGGACACAGTCTGACTAAGTGTACAGATTGACAGGCCGAAAGATGCGGCCAGGACACAAGCTGACTGAGTGTACAGATTGCCAGGCCGAAAGATGCGGTCAGGACACAAGCTGACTGAGTGTACAGATTGACAGGCCGAAAGATGCGGTCAGGACACAAGCTGACTGAGTGTACAGATTGACAGGCATCAAGATGTGGTCAGGCCACAAGCTGACTGAGTGTACATATTGACAGGCCGAAAGATGCGGTCAGGACACAGTCTAGCTGAGTCTACAGACCTGACACGTGACAGAGACAACTTGAGATCGATGCCCGTCAACATCCGGTGCAGAGACAGCACTTGATGATGATGATCCTGGGCCTCAGTCTTGACTGACTGGCTAACACTACATGAGGGAACAGAGGAGAGATCCACGGTAGGGAGATGTTCAACCCGACTACAAGGTAGGGAGATGTTCAACCCGACTACACGGTAGGGAGATGTTCAACCCGACTCCACGGTAGGGAGATGTTCAACCCGACTCCACGGTAGGGAGATGTTCAACCCGACTCCACGGTAGGGAGATGTTCAACCCGACTACACGAAGACAGGCTCGGTGAGAAAAGTAGACGCTTAATAGAAAGGAACACAGATTAACTCTCATAGATTAAACATCATTATACAGACGTCTTCGCCTTCTTCTAACCCATAGGAAAACAAATCATTCACTTCGGTCTTAGTTCAAATATATGGACTTTCTTTAAAACACAGAAGACTATTCCATATTAAGGTGCCTATTGGTATATATGAATGGTATGGTGTGCAAATATATGAACGTGTCGTCTTCTACCGTACGTTGGTTAGCTATCGTAGTTATTCGCTTAAGTGGCATGCTCTCAGTGTGGCAGTGGACAGATTAATGTTTCTATAACCCTTGTTTGTATCATACACTAAACTCAGTGGCTCTAATTATGTAATTTGTGTCTTGTATTTTTTTAGGCCAATAGCGATGCCAGAATAGATCCGTCCTCAGCACATATTTCTTTGCTTCCCTAAGCTCAAACTGTCCCCAGCTTAGCTACAATGTAGACCTTGTTTCATCTCAGGTGTATCTAGGTAAGTCTCTAGGTAAGTTGTTTCGTTGGACTAAGATGAATCATCTAAAACAGTGCTCTTCAAACCGAGCTCTACCGCCCACTAGTGGCCGATTTTATATTCCAGGTGGGAGGTAGCAGAATAATGACATGCTGTATTAAATACACAAGCTGAGGAAACTATCGCAGCATACCAGAAAACCAACCAAAGTGCAGATTTTGAGAGCCTGTGTTTTTTTAGTGGCAGCATACACCATAAGGCTGTGAAATATGGAAAGTAATCCAAACGCCGAGCCCTTTGAGTCGAAATGTTATAGAAAGGTCATCAGAATACAGAGGGCCGAAAAAAAGAAGAATGCATACATTCGACAATATTTGGGCATAGAGGAGAGCCGGTTAATAAATTCCATGATAACCAGAAAATTGAAATACTTTGGCCACATCAAAAGACAACGATCTTGAAAGAAAGATAATGTAAGGTGGGATGCCGGGCAAGATGGAGAGGCATACCAAGAAAACGATGACACCACGATGTCAAGGAATGCTTGGTCGTGAATCTGGAGCACGCAGGTGATTCGACAAGAGATCGAGTTTATTTCAGATGGGCTGTGATGGGAACGACGTTTTGCAAAGGATATGTCTCATGATGATTAAAAACATCAAAAATACACACTCAGTGGACGATCATGGAATTTTATGCAATTAAACTGTTAGTGGGCGGTAAGGACAATTTACCCTCACGAAAGTTATTAAAGTGGGCGGTAAGATCAATTTGCCTGCACCAAAGGTATACAAATGAGAGGTCAGAACAATTTACCTTCACGAAAGGTATAAAAGTGGGCGGTAAAAACAATTTACCTTCACGAAAGGTATAAAAGTGGGCGGTAAAAACAATTTACCTTCACGAAAGGTATAAAAGTGGGCTCAGATATAATACGGATTAAGACCACTGATCTAAAGTGAGAGGGTAGACACCTTGCTAAATGTTCCATGCTATCAGTGTGGCAGTCGTGAAATTATTGTTTCTATTTCACACTGAGCCTCACCACACACAAACACACACACTGAGCCTCACCACACACAAACACACACACTGAGCCTCACCACACACAAACTGAGCCTCACCACACACAAACACACACACTGAGCCTCACCACACACAAACACACACACTGAGCCTCACCACACACAAACACACACACTGAGCCTCACCACACACAAACACACACACTGAGCCTCCCCACACACAAACACACACACTGAGCCTCACCACACACAAACACACACACTGAGCCTCACCACACACAAACACACACACTGAGCCTCACCACACACAAACACACACACTGAGCCTCACCACACACAAACACACACACTGAGCCTCACCACACACAAACACACACACTGAGCCTAACCACACACAAACACACACACTGAGCCTAACCACACACAAACACACACACTGAGCCTCACCACACACAAACACACACACTGAGCCTCACCACACACAAACACACACACTGAGCCTCACCACACACAAACACACACACTGAGCCTCACCACACACAAACACACACACTGAGCCTCACCACACACAAACACACACACTGAGCCTCACCACACACAAATACACACACTGAGCCTCACCACACACAAACACACACACTGAGCCTCACCACACACAAACACACACACTGAGCCTCACCACACACAAACACACACACTGAGCCTCACCACACACAAACACACACACTGAGCCTCACCACACACAAACACACACACTGCGCCTCACCACACACAAACACACACACTGAGCCTCACCACACACAAACACACACACTGAGCCTCACCCCACACAAACACACACACTGAGCCTCACCACACACAAACACACACAAACATTTCATCAGCACAACCACACACAAACATTTCATCAGCACAAACAACTTAAAACAGCCCTGATTTATTACAAAATACAAATCTCAATGTTTGTCTCGTCTTATAAAATGAAGTTTATGCTAGAAATGTTTTTGTACGGAACTTGTAACGGTTTGTAGTTTAAATATCATTGTATTCTGGTATGCTGCTAACTGTAATAGAATGGAAATTAGTGATGTGTTATGATTCGTGTCTATCCATGCAAGGTGAGTAGTGACGTCACAAGACAGGCTAGTTCAAGGCCGTGTTTGAAGCGATCATTCATTTGTGTGTTCACTTTCCTGTTGGGAATGTACATAAAAACACACCCACACACACACACACACACACACAAACACACACCTACACACAAACACCCACACACCCAGGCCCACACCTCACACACCCACGTACACACACCACATACTCACACATCCACACACCCACACACACGCCCACGCCTCCACCCACACACTCACACCCACACACATAACCACACCCATACACACACAGCCACACATACCCACACACACACCCACAAACACACCCACACACACACACCCACAAACACAAACACACACACCCACACACACAAACACAAATACACACACACACACACCCATATACACATCCATACACACAGAAACACCCACACACACACCCACACATACACAAACACCTACACACACAAACCCACACACACACACACAAACACCTACACACACACACCCACACACACACCCACATACACACAAACACCTACACCAAAAGCCACACACACACAAACACCAACACACACACAAACACCTACACACACCCACACACACCCACACACACATACACACAAACACACTCACACACACACACACAAACACACTCACACACACACAAACTCACACACAAACACACACACACCCACACACACAAACATACACATCCACACATACACAAACACACACATCCACAAACCCACACACACACATAAACCCACACACACCCACAAACACACAAACCCACGCACACACAAACACACACACACACCCACACACACACGAACACACACACACCCACACACACACAAACTCACACACACACAAACCCACACACACACACCTACACCCACCAAAATCACCCACACACACCCACCCACACACAAACACCCACCCACACACCCATCCACACACCCTCACCCACACACACACTCACACCCACACACACACCCACACACACATTCACACACACACCTACACCCACACACAAACACACACCTACACACCCACACACAAACACCAACGCCCACACATCCACACACCCACGTGCACACACCACACACCCACACACCCACACACACACCTACACACCCACAGACACGCCCACACATCCACCCACACACACACACACAAACTCACACACACACCTACACACATAAACCGACACACACAAACACACATCCACACAAACACACACACATACAAACACACACACACCCACACACACCCACACACACCCAAACACACACTCACACCCACACACACACCCACACACACACCACACCCACACACCACCACATACACACACACCCACCCACACACCACCCTCACCCCCCCCCAACACACACACACCACACACACCACACATACACAACACGCACCACACATACACCACACACACACACCCACGTGCATACACCACACACCCACGTGCATACACCACACACCCACACATCCACACACCCACACACACACCTACACACCCACACACGTCCACACATCTACCAACACACACACATACACAAACCCACACACACACACCTACACACACATAAACCCACACACACACAAACACACACCCACACAAACACACACACACACAAAACACACACACCCACACACACACAAACACACACACACACACAAATTCACACACACACAAACCTACACACACCCACACCCACCAAACCCACCCACACACAAACACCCACACACACAAACACTCACACACACAAACACCCACCCACACACCCATCCACACACCCACTAACCCTCACCCACACACACACTCACACCCACACACACCACACCCACACACCATCACATACACACACACCCACCCACACACCACCCTCACCCCCAACACACCCACCCACACACCACCCTCACCCCCAACACACCCACACACACACACCACACATACACCACACACACACACACCACACACACACCACACACCCACACCACACCACACCCCACACACACACCACACCACACACACCACACTACATACACACACCACACCACATACACACACCACACCACACACACACACCACACCACATACACACACCACACACACACACCACACATACCACCACATACAGACAGACGCACACATACACACACACACACATACGCATTCATTCTATCTTTAAAACGAACACAGAAAAAAAGGTCAGTGTAGCGTTTAGAGATGCACGGTGAGATTAACAGTTTTTAGATGGTTTAGAGAAAATGTTTTAAAAAGTTCACATACCGTTCCTTACGTCTTGTTATTATCCAATACTCGAATAACCCTTAAAGCAACACGCGTCTTTAGTTATGCACCTTATATTTAAAACCTAAACATCACTCAGATTAGTATATCCGATTACCCAGACAACATCTACACGACCTAGTCGTGAACAATGGTCACAAGGCGAATGTTTACCTCGTCACAAGGACAATGTATTCCTTACATCTCTTGTGGAAACCTCGGGAGACGGTAAGGGTAAGGAAGTAAAACCAGACAGAAAATCCGGAGTGGTAGCACCTAAGGCGGATGGTTTCAAAATTGCGAACTCATTCCGGCAGTTCCTGCAGCTGCCAAATTGTCATGATTTGCATACCTTTGGATTACTGTGTGAGAAGTGCAGCCATAAAGATAATCCGTGACCGAATCCGTAACACTGTGCTGAGGCAAACAGTAGGGACAAACCACGTAAGTGACTACATTGACTTCCAACAAATCAAGAATTTTGTCATTTAGTCAGAATGCATTATGACCAGCCTGCATCAAGAGCATATCATATGCAAGTTTCCCGTCCACGAGCAAGGAGCAGACCTCGACGGCTATGGATCGATGGTGTCTCTGACACTCTCAGGAAGTGTCACCTAACGACAGCACAAACCTTCCACTTGGCGATGACAATAAATCTATGCATCCCGCCTTTCTGCGACGCTGAATAGCAAGGACAGTTAGGACAACAGAATAAGAAGTCAAAGATTGCTAGGGTGCCTGGCAATAACTTTTCTCTTTCTCTGGTTTGTCATGGACAAGTGAGGGTAGAAAAGGTGCAGTCTTGTATGGATGGATGCAAATGTGCCAGTTAGGTTCGTGTGCAGGGTCTAACTTGTGTGTGCAAGTCCGACGTGTTCTGTCCTAAGTTGGAAGGTTATTCTCTGATCTGTGCGATTCTTTTTGTCGATGTCATTATTGCTTGAATGAGACCCTTGTGCCCATCGGTTCAGCCAATTGTTCTAAAGATCCAGGGGATCTGCGACAGTTTATTCCATCTTTCGTTACGTCTTCCCTGGACAAGTATGAAGGAGCTGAATTGGTTGTGAGAAACTTCTAGACTGTCTAGACTTATGTCTTATGTTGGACACCTGGTGTCCAAACCTAGCGTCCGACATTTCCTCGTAACTCCGTCAGGCGGTGCTACATTGATTATAGGGTATATCGTTTCAGTAGCTTGTACGTATCCTGTAACTATCCGCTGCAGCTAGGTTTCCTCTGAGAGCATTGACGAATTTCTCTGTAAGGCTTGGGTTAGTATTACTTCCTTAGATGTCAATGTAGGACAAAGATGCCAATGTTGGTGTAATCAAATTTGGCCGACCATATTCTCTACCTGTTTTTCATTTCTCATCTTTTATCCTCCGTTATTATATTTCTAAGATAGGAAAAGCAGCTGACCTGTTCTATTGTTTTCTATTAACTGTACACGTAGAGCAGAATTCTCTGTCACCTTTGTTAAGTAGGATAAGTTTCGTTATCTCTGTGTTAATGTCCAACCCCAAGTAACTTTCAGCTAGCAGAATTGCGTAATCCGATTATCTGAGGTTACATATATAGACACTTAGTCGTTAACTGGTTCTAGCGTTTTCTCCATCTGTTAAAAAATGTTTTGTGTCAACAGACAAGGGAGCAGTACGCATTCTTGTCGCTCTTCTATAACATCTATTAATGGTGATCAAATCCTGCCAGATCTTACAGCCAGAGCTTGCTTTCAGTATCAATCAATCAATCAATCAAAGTCTGTGGCTCCTCTCGGTGCATAGGTCATTGACAACATCACTCAAGCATATACTGTCCTGCGCTGTTTTTTCTCTCTTTCCCCTTGATGATTTCATGAAAGAAAATGTCTGGCAATGTTTGACGGTGTCTTCCATAGCGTATGCCGCATACTTTGTTCAACCATGATGGGTAGAGAAGCTATATTCTTCTTTTTTATCTTCGATCAACTGATGCTATGTTTAGAACATGGTAAGGTTCACGAAGGAGACTGTGCATGTCAGGTCTTCACTGGTTCCCCACGTCTCTCACTGGTCAGACTGCCTCTATCTGGTTGTTATAAGTAGGACTGTCCTGGATATGTTCTGGTGTTTGCTTGCGTGCTCCACAATCGCACGTGGCAGTGTCGCTGAGACCCATTATGTGGTGGTGGGCCTTTAGTCTACAATGTCCCGTTCTGAGTCTGAAGATCTTTGTCTGCCCATCTCTGTCAAGTTTGTCTGTGCTATCATTGTCTGGCTTGTATTCTTTGTACTGGTCTCTCCATTCCGTCCTTATGGATCGTTTGATGAGTGTCTTTGCTTCTTTATAACCTTATGGATGTCATGTCCGGCTTCTGTGAGATCATCTGTCTTGTCGATGTAATGTTTATTTGTTTAAAACTTATCTCCCTTCATCCTGCAATATTAACTTTTTAAAAACTGATCTCTCTTCAGTCTGCGATATTTTTTGTTTATAACTTGTCTCCTTTCAGCCTGGAATGTTTATTTGTTTAAACCTCGTCTCGCTTTAGTCTGTGATGTTTTATTTTCTATATAACTGTCTCTTTTCAATCTGTAATGTTTACTTTTCTGTATAACTGGTCTCCCTTCCATCTGTAATGTTTACTTTTCTGTGTACCTCGTCTCCCGTCAATCTGAAATGTTTTCTTTTCTGTATAACTCGTCTCCCTTCAGTCTTTATAACCGTTTTTGCCACTGTCCATTCTATCTGCTGGTGTTTCATTTTGGCCAAAACCTCAAGGCACGTTGTTTTCGGGTTTCTTCTGAAATCCTTTTTCTTCTAATCTTTATTTTAATGTGCCCCACATTATAGTGATGTCTGTTTAGTAAGGTCCGTATTGAGTTGTCCTGTTCATTTGTAACTTAAGCTGAACGTTTCCCATCACTACATTGTGGTCTGAAGCCACATCCACTCCTCTGTTTACCATGATATCTAAATATCGTTAAATTTTCAATTTATGCAAATGTGGCCAATCTGGTATTGCGTTACATGATATGCAGATATCCATGCTGCCCTATGTGGAAACATTCTTCTTCCAATGCCCAGCTGGTTTTCCTGTGCAAAAATTGTAATTCATAACTCCTAGACTATTGTTGCCCATAATCCCCTCATAGCCTCAATCGTGCTCTCCTGTTTTGGCAATACGTCTCCTATTACAACTGTTATCTAATAGATAGTACAGCTTGTAGTAGAAACTTTCTTTAATTGCTTCTTCGTTTTCTTTAGAAGTGATCAAGATGCTGAGCAGTGCATGAACTGCAGCTGTCAGCCACTCATAGCTTACTGCAAGCGCCAGGGAAAGCGAACCAGAGCTGCCAAGACCTTTTTACACCTCCACGCAAAAACAAGAGCAGGCTCGCTGAGGAGAAGGGAAAGAAGCGTAAAGGCTAACCAGGTACTAACAAATTCTGCTGGAGTCGAATGTGTCAGACCGAAAGGTGCAAATATCACAGTCAAGCTGTAATCTACGACACAGCACATTTTGTTCTCCCGACACCATCCTGCTACTTGTTAAGCCATTTTGATCGCTTGGTAGCGAGAGATTTAAAACGAGCTAAGAAGTTTTCTTTAGTCGAAGAGGAACATTGCACAATGTTTAGTTGTATCATTCTATGTGTGGTTTCTTAAATATTGCCGTAACCAGTCTCAATCAGCTGCACGCCACTCAGTAAGAACACTCCTCACTTCTGGCGTAAGCGTAGGTTCTAACCCTTCACAGTGTGGCACATTGTCTTCTTCGTGACCTGAATGTTTTATCTGTTTATGTCCATCTTTTTTTCTCGAACTATATAAACTGATGTTATATTTATCTCTCTATCTTGCAATTTGGGCTGATTTTATCGTCTCCTACATGGTTCTCATATTCCAGGTGCTGACTAGAGAGAGAGAGAGAGAGAGAGAGAGAGAGAGAGAGAGAGAGAGAAAGAGAGAGAGAGAGACAGAGAGAGAGAGAAAGAGAGAGCTGTTCCTTGACATGGCAAGTCGGCAAACCAGCATCCTATCGGCTTTCGTTGGTCTGTTTCATAAATTCTGTTCAATGACGTTTCTTCTTCTTCTTCTTTTTCTACTTCCTAGACGCTCGTCCCGAAAAAGGACGTTGTGTCGTAGTTTACAGCGAAGCTGTGATATCTGTGCGTTTCAGCCCGATACATTAGGTTTTTCTTTGGATACCGAGTTTGCCTTTCCACTGCGATAACCAGACTTCACTAGTGGGGCCAATTTCCAAATTTCCAGAATCGTCGCGTGGAGTCTGGTTTGTTTCCCTGATCAAAGCTGCCCCTTTATGAGGCCATGTGTTGCGCCTGTGGCTCCATGGAGCAATCGGGAATGAATACTCGCACATTATGAAGTACAAGAAAATCTGTAACAGCTATGCCAGATTTATTTGAAGAGGGCATCCTTAGAATAAGTGCTCAAAGAGCAAACAGTCAGACTCATTTACAAATGTAGTAGGGATCAGACAGTCATGGCTTGTATTATCGTGATTATGAACTGAGTGATTTAGCAAACAACAGAGGGTGGGAGAAGGGGAATACAATGGGCATTGGATTTGTATCTGGTAGACAAAAATGATATATGTATGGTATCATTTAAGCATCAGTGCAATATAAGCAGATTAACATTTGATGCAGCAAAAGTGGATTTTCGGAATAATGTGAACAGAGCAAAGGAAATGAGAATACACAATGAAGACACACAATAACGATGATTGGCCAGATAATTTTACCAAGTGCACACTTTTACCTTTCTTGGAAGTAACAATGACAACAAGAGAATTATAAGATGTAACACTGTGATACTTTGCGCCTCTCTTCTTACCACACACTCTCGTTTCATTTTACTCTGTTCAACAATCATATTCTTGCACAACTTTCACACGCGCCTTCAGGGTGAGTCCCTTGCATTTCACTTTGGTTGGGTTGGCTTCTGAGAGCGCACAAAACTTGCTTAGGTACATACACACTTACACATGCATTCAATCACTGGTTTATGTGTCTTAATATCGCCCAATTGACTTTTGTCTGGGGTGGAATATGCGCTAGAAATTAGTGAGGCAAACACTTAAAGTAAAATAAAAAAGTTGTAACGCTAGGATTAACAAGGACAGATTTAATGTTCAACTCCTGTAGCCAAACATACAAATCATCAGCATTCTCGGGGAAAAATAAGATTACAGTTTATTGACACTCAAATTGTTTTTGAGATGATGACGAAACATGTGATGACTCAACAAATTGTTTATTTCTTGGAATGAATATGATAATTGATCATTTCAATGGAATATCATTACAGATTTGCAGACTCAACAAATTGTTTATTTCTAGGAATGAATATGATCATTGATCATTTCAATGGAATATCATTACAGATTTGCAGACTCAACAAATTGTTTATTTCTTGGAATGAATATGATCATTGATCATTTCAATGGAATATGATTACAGATTTGCTGATACACAAATTACTGTGTGTGATGACGATCCAATTATGTTTTCCCTCTCAGTTTTGACGGACTTGGGACCGTCACGTGCACACAATAATGTACCACGTGGTCTGATTTAAAAAATCTCGCAGACCAGTAAAGATCACCCGTCTATAAATGAGAACTCAGCAAGCCAGTGATTCGTCCATAGCTTGCTAGTTCATGCCTCAACATTTCGTACAGAGCAGCATACAGTGCGGTCTGTTAGGTTATCTCGCTCTAAGATATTAACATCGGACTGAAATGTCAAATAGCTGTTTTATTAGTGTTCACTACAAGGACTCACTGTGTGGGCAGAATGTAAGAGGACCAGATGCCGAGATGATCACTGGAAGCTAAGAGAACGGGGTCTAGAATCATCTAAAGTTCGATGTGGCGACTACAGAAGATAGTCCCTTAGAGATATGTGACTAGACAAAGAGATATGTGACTAGACAAAGAGATATGTGACTAGACAAAGAGATATGTGACTAGACAAAGAGATGTGTGACTAGACAAAGAGATATGCGACTAGACAAAGAGATATGTGACTAGACAAAGAGATATGTGACTAGACAAAGAGATATGTGACTAGACAAAGAGATATGCGACTAGACAAAGAGATATCTGACTAGACAAAGAGATATGCGACTAGACAAAGAGATATACGACTAGACAAAGAGATATGCGACTAGACAAAGAGATATGCAGTTGCACATTCTGACGTTCGCTGTCACAAACCCCATGAGTCAAGAATAAGGAAAATCTATTTATCAGGTGCCCTGCCGGTTGACGTTGGCGATCAAGGACCTGCATCTATTTCTATCACCTGTGTCGTTGACCAACTTTGTTGTTGATTGTCGCCTTTGCCATTCTTTCAGACTATCCAACATATTCTCTCTATGCCTTTCTCTGTCTCTTTCCTGCTGTCATTTCCCACTATAACAACGTGCTCCAAGTCGCCTCTTCTCATAACATGCATTAGTGTGCCTTGCAGTCTATGCGACTCGCAGCATTCTTCTGTAAAACCACATCTGACTTGCTTGCAAAGGTCTATGAGCTTTCTTGCGGTTTGTCCATGATTCACTGCCCTGTGTCAGTACTGGTTCCACGTAGCATCCAAGGTCTTCTTTCTCAGTTCCAGTGACAAGGTTTTCAAAGAGCTATTTTGCTTGGCCTGTTCTGCATTTTATTTCGTAATTTCATCTTTCATCTGTTGTTATGTGTATGTCCAGGTATTTAAACGCGTTAACGTGTCTCAATTCGGTTCCCTTCGCTTTGACGAAGCATTATGGATAGTCCGATTTCTTAGTTCCTACCATCACCTCCGATTTCATTGTTCTTCTTCTTCTTCTTCATCTTCTTCTTCTTCTTCTTCTTCTTCTTCTTCTCCATCTTATTCTTTGTCAGCGTTATTATTGAAAAGGACGTAGTGTAGTAGTTTACATCGAGGCTGCGATATCTGCGCATTTCAACCAGAAACAAGATTTCAGCCGGTTTTTTTTAAAATACCGAGTTTGCCTTCCCACTGCGATTCCAATCACTTGGCTTAACTATACTAATGACTAATGCAGTCAGTTTTCCGGGCTGCCACATGCAGATGGAATAGGTTCTTATTTAGCTATAGTTCGCTGGCGCTGATGCTAGTAGCTAGCTAAACACCACTGGCTGCTGTCAGCCCATGCACTGCTGCATCTTGACCCCCATTTGTCCAATCTAAATATCTTTCGGCTAGCAGAAGATTAGCAAATATGTGGATGTTTATTGCCACCCCACAAAAAATGATTGCTGACTTCTCTCTTGAACAATTTGTCCTTTTCAATACTCGCGGCTACGTTTTCCTGATACAAAAATAGTTTTTAGCGTATCCTGCTGGACTCGAACGCGTCTATGTTGTTGATGTTGAATGCCCATAATAAATGTTTCTCTTTTTTGAAGCCTTAAAAAGGAATGTAATGGAGGGGGTGGGGTGGGAGGTAGTAGCTTTCCTTACATCCTGAGCGGGCTGATTAAGGTGGACCGGGGCCTTCATTCGGTTGCTTGCCTACATATGCGTGTCCCTCACTACTACGAGGCCACGTCGATCTCCACCTCGCTAACGAAACTTCTATAAAACAGCATGTTTCCAGTGAGCCCTGCGTGGAAGTGAGGTCGGGGTCTTGGACAGTATATTTTACCTGACCTTAACTTAACTTAACTTAACGTCTTTATACTGGTTTAGAAGACCTTGCAGAGTCTGTATACAACATTAACATGTCCGATCAGTATGTTTTTCCTAACCCCGACTAACATGTCTGATCAGTATGTTTTGCCTGACCAGACGGTAATCGTTTGTCTCCTCTACCCCAACGATGTATATAAAACATATTTAAATGATTTTTAGAAAATATATATTTTACTATTAGTGTCTTTATGCAGACTACTGGCGGAGGCGCGCCTATTCCACCGCAGACCGTTGTCAACTGGGCAATATTAAGACACATAAACCGGTGCTTGGATGCATGTGTACGCCTGTATGTACCTATGCTAAGTTTGTGCGCCCTCAGAAGCTAGCCCAACCAAAGTGCAATGGAAGGGCCTCACCCTGAGGGCGCGTGTGAAAGTTGTGTAAGAGTGTGACTGTAGGACAGAGTCAAATGAAACAGAGTGAGGTGAGAAGAGAGAGAAGCCCCAGAGGATTGCTAGAGTTCAAGGAAGGATTGCTATATACATGTTTTTAGATTTTCCCACTGCTTGCATTTTCATCTGGGCGTTCACCTTTGTATTGTTCAATGTTTCTGACAGTCGGATATTTAATTATTTATTTTACGTTTGTCTTATTGCTCTAACCACAAAGGCGGTTTGCGTTGCATTATATTTTTTATTTTGAGCCTGACGGTCCAGTGCATCTGACTTCAGCATGCATTTGATCTAAATGCTTCCTCTTGCATTTTATACGGGTTTGCTTACCCTGGATAACGGCCGGTGCTGTGATGGGGAGCGAACCCAGCACCTTCGGATTGTGAGCAGTGTCACTTAACCCTTAGCCCAAGCCGTATACTTGACAGTCGGATATTATATTTATTGATTATTTTCACAAGGTATTTCTGTTAAATGTTTGGCTGCTTGAATGCTGATATGTCTAATTGGGCATCCATTTTATGTTAATTATTTGGCTGATTTAATATGAACATGTCTATTTGGGGATATCTTTTATATCTTTCATCTTTCCTTTTCTAATTTTGTGGCTCATGAGCTTTTCCACAAAAATAATCTTCTTGTGAGCTTGTTGGAAAACTGTGCTGTTAAAGATACCAAATTGGGTTTTTTTTCACAAAAATGTATCACCCTATGCCCTCTGTCGCCTTTTTTCCCTTATTATATTCTTGTATTTTTCCTCAGTACAAATTTCCCTACTATATTGTATTTTCAATGGATGGTGGTTTTATAACGTAGATATACAGATTCCAACCACTTGAAACATGAATTTTTGTAAAGGCTATTTGTGTTGAAATGAAGACTACAGTGTAACTCATAGTATCTACGTGTTTACATTTGAAGCAGCAACAAAATTTTAAAACATAATTAAATAGACAGGTACTAAATAACAATTAGTTCGCGACACCAGATCACGTGATCTCTCATGGATCTTTGATGAAGCTGCTGAATAATCCAGTGCTGGTCAACATCGTCAGTAGAGATGTGGCTGTAGGTCTTCGAGTGGGGTCAATCTGCAGCAGGGTTATCAGACACCGCCTGTAGACAGAGACAAGACCCCGTATTGAGTTTGATATTACTGCTAGTGTTCGGCATAAGTTTACAGATTAGATAGTAGAAAATGAACATGAGATACAAGATTAAATTAGATAGACAGATTAAATAATTAAGTTACAATAGATTAGTAAGCAAATATAGAATAACGTTTCACCCACTACAAATAACAATAGACTGACCAACATATTTCTCACTTTAAACTGTCCTACAAAAACAATGTTTTCCTCTCATTAAAAATAAGTGCTATAATTGTATGTCTCCGCCTTCAAGTGACGGTCCTGGAAACAGGCTGTACTCGTGTAACATGGCTAAGAGAATATTGATCAAAAATGGAGGGTAAACCTGGTTCAAATATGATGAGAGTGTCGACCAGAACGGAGCAGATGAGATCAAGATGCTGAGCAGGGCATGAGCTGTAGCTGCCAGCAACCCCAAAGCTGACTGATGGTTCAGGGCCAGCGATCTAGAACTGCTAAGACCCTTCTACACCTTCACGTGGTGATCCTGGATAACAAGCTGCAATAAGGCAGACTGGCTTAGGAGAGGAGGAAAGGTTAACACGGTACCCCAAAATGCCATGCTGAAACAGGGAGTGTCGAGCCGAACGATGCAGATAGTGTAGTGTCCCTGTAATATTTGAAACAATGCCCTTTTATTGACGAATGCCTTTAGAAAATAAAGAATATTATGGGATACGTATTGGAATGGGTAGTTGGTTGGTTTTTTATTCAACGGCCTATGGGCGCATGCCATATAGTGGTATCTGCAAGTGTGTGTGAGCTGTTGTTTAGTTCCGTACAAAGTGTTCCATTTGTCTGGCCTTGGTGGAAGAATATCTTTCCTAACACCGGCAAGCGCCGGACATTCAAAAAGATGATGTTCAACAGTTTCATAAGAATGTGTGCACTGCTGGCACTCTGGAGTATGTTCTGGTTGGATTATGTTCAAATGACTGTTAAGTTGTATGTGTTTAGTGCCAAGTCCCAAAATGGGGCTTTGGTCTCTCCTTTTCAGGAGATTGATGTTGTCTTTGGAATTTGGGATGGCCATGTGTTCGTAATTTTCTCTCCCAGTATTTCCCATTGCCCATCTATTCAGCCAGGCATCTTTGTTTCAGTACCTGTTTGATTGTCTGTATGGTTGTTGGTATGTATTGTTGTTCTTGGCGTGATCCTTTCTTAGCTAGTCTGCTTTGTCATTGCCAGGTGTATTTGAGTGACCAGGGATCCATTGTATAACTATTCTGACTTTATGGGATGTGAGACGTTGGTTGGCATCTAGGGATATTTGGGTAAATTCAGGCTTACAATTATCACCATCTTCCAGAGCTTGAGGGGCTGATAATGAGTCTGTAAAGATTACGATGCTTGGAGTTTTTGATGGGAAAGCATCAAATTCAGTATTCAAGTGGTACAGGGCTACTTTCAGCGCTGTTATTTCTGCTTCATAAATTGAACATATCTCCTCACATGCATCAAACAGCTCATCAGATGTTCTGTCTGAACACCTAATGTAGACTACATATCTCGCTTTAATTGTGGCCTTAAAAACAGATCCATCATTACAAACATGTATCCATTCTTCTGAGTAGGTGTCATTCATGCTCTGTGATGCTCTCATAAGTCTTACTAAATCAGCACTTCTTGTTGTATTATCTGTTAGTTTTGTTATAATTTCTGGCATTTATAAACGTGCACGGTGCTGATAAATTTCTTGTTGCTCTATGTGTTTCTTGTCTTTTGTCTGGTACGTGAAATCTGTCTTTAATCTCACTGACGTGGTGGAGGATAGACTTTTGTTTTATTCTCTGCTTCTGTTGCCAATTTTCTGCAAGGCTTCCATTAGGGCGGTCTCTGGTCATCATTTTATTTCTGCCATAAACTTCCATAGCGGCCACATCTCTTCGCATCTCAAGGGGTTCCACATTCACGTGAATTTCACATGTAGCAGTGAGTTTGACCTCATTGCTCCACTAATAAGGAGCAGGGGATTGTTCTCCACCATGTCCAGGAAATTTACATTAGTCTGTAGGCATGTTGTCAGGAGCAACTGCTGCATTCTAAAGCAGAGCGTAGGTTTCTAATATACAAGTCACTCATAGTGTCCTTGTCTGATCCCTATGCTGTACCAGCGAGCCTCTTCAATAACTGTAGCCGCCTCAATCCTTTATTTTTAACATTTTTCTTGAGGCTGATCTGTCGGTCGAGATTAACTCCAAGATATATAGGCTCTTCCTCTCTGGGCAATGTCTGTTTGCTGAATCTCACTGATATTTTTCTTGCTACTTTGTGGCTCTTGGTAAAGATAGTGTAAACAGTATTTTCACAGTATATCTTCAGTTTCCACATTTCGCAATACTTTTGCAGTTTTTTCAGCTCTCCATGTAATCTGTGTGCTGCACTTTCTACATCAACATGGTTTTCTCATATTGCCAGTTCATCAGAATACCTGATTTTTCAGCTTTGATGTGATTGGTCAGGTCATTGATGTAGATGAGTAAAATAGTGCAGCTCAAAGTCGAGCCCTGTAGTAAAGCCTTCCTTTAAGACTTCTTTAGAGGAGACTGCATTGTTCATCTTTGTCTGGATTGTTCGGTCAATGAGGAAATATGTTATCCAGTTGTACAGCTTTCGGCTAATCCCTGCGCCAGTTATCTTCATCAAGAAGCGGTTTCTCCATACTCGATGCCTGTTGCAAGCCGAAGAAGATTGCTACTGTATGTTTCTTATTTTGAAACCCATCACGAATCTTCTGTGTTTACATGAAAAGCTGGTCTTCTGTGCATCTACATTTTCTGAAGCCTGCCTGTTCATTTCAAAGTATTTCTGAACTCTCAAGGAACCAGTAAAAACGTGCATATCCCATTCTTTCTGCTAATTTTTTAAGGCATGATGTTAATGAGATGGGACAGTAGCTTTTTTGGTTCATCTGGAGGTGTGCTCCCTTTTAGAATGGAGATCACATGTGCATTCTTCTAGTTGTTGTGCAGTTGTCTATTTCTCCAAGTCATGTTGATTAACTTGAGAACTGTTACTTTGCTCAATGAGCCCAGGCGAGTTAATATTTCATTATGGGTCCTGTCTGGACTAGGATACTTTCTAGGTTTTGATTTATTCAGACCTTGTTGGAATTCTGGCATAAAGCATTGGAATGAACGAAATAACCAGAACATGGATACGGTTAAAATTGTTTATTGACGGGTGCAGTGTCTGTTACCAGGCACTACTCCGACCATCAACGAAACTAATTGCCTTTTTTAAAATTGGAGATCACTTACAATTTTCATTGTGTGTACAATACAGATGTAACGTCATCGGCGACAAAGCCGGTGCACGACATAAAACGGCACCTCCCCACGACGTCTACTGACACAAGTTGATAGAAAATGATGACGATTCAACACAGGAAACTGATACATTTTTGTTTGAAAACTGTAGCATACCTGAGAGGTTGAGGGATGTTTTTTAAGAGTTGTTTGTTCTTTACACAGTCTCGGAAATTGTTGGAGGTCGGTTCTCTCATGAATAATAGGCACCAGAGCAGAACACCCAGTGAGTACATGTCCAGCTGTAGATGAGAACATGGAGCTTTGATTGATACATACATAACTTAACGTTTAACTTAAAGTTAAACTTAAACGTTTTTATACTGGTTTAGAAGACTCTGCATAGTGTGTATACAACCAGTTTCATTTGCATTACCTTGCTCTAAAAGCTATGCGTATCCAATTTATTCTTAAATGCATTAATTGTCCCTGCATCCACTACCTCATGTGGCAATGCATTCCAAGCATTCACCACTCTCTGACTACAATCTAAGCTGGACCTTTAGTTAATTTGTAGTTATGCCCTCTTGTTCTTGTGGATGGTTGTATTTGGAAAAACCTTATACTCTTTAGACATCTTATAAACCTGTATTGTCATCTCTAATTCTTCTCTTTTTTAGACACTGTAGACCGGTTTCTCTGAGTCTTTCCTCAAAACTGTAATTCTGGAATCCCACTATCAGCTTTGTCGCTCTTTTTTGTATTCTTTCCATCAAGCTTTTAACCCCTCTGAGGTAAATGGAAAAGACGAACAAAATACTAAAAATATGGAGTACATAGATCAAAAATATTATGAAAACGGAAAGATTTGTAAGAAACCAATATTTGAGAGATATTGTCAAAATTGAAAGTTCTGTAAGAAAGCAAGATTAACTAAGAAGAGCATATAGACTATATCATCGGACGATAGATAAGTAAGATTGATAGACAGAACACGACGATCTATATTTAAACAGCACGGGATATATACATACGCACGTGTGTGCGTGTGGGTGTGTGTGTGTGTGTGTGTGTGTGTGTGTGTGTATGTTGCACTATAGCAAGGAACTAACGCAAACGAATCTCGTAATATGACAAGCACATTTAAAGTCAAGCATAATTACAACTTGTAAAAATGAAAGCTTCCAAAACAAACAAAAATGACTGTAGCATATCGATATATGTTTTATTAAGACAGAATGCCTGGTAAGAAACACGATTGATTAAGTAGAGTATAACTATACACACAATATTATATTATCGATATACGGACGATAAACACTTTAGATAAACATATCGCACGGTGATCTAATTTTTAATATTGTGTGTATGAGTTTCGTAAAGGAAGATTAAACCAAAGCTAAAAAATTTTTAATCCAAAAATCTAACACGATAATAAATGCACATTGATTACCAGCAACATAAAAAAAATATGCGTTTTATTCAAATGAGATATAAATACCTTGAACGGATCCACGTGGATGCAGCTGATTACTTCCGGAGCAACGAAATAACGCGTACCACCCATGTCCTTGGTAGGTACCACTGTGTCGTTTGGAAGGATGAAAATAGACAGCCCAAAGTCACCAAGGACGGCGTCGTTTTTGGCGTTGATGAAGATGTTGCCTGGTTTGATGTCGCAGTGAACTATTCTTTGTTTGTCGTTAAGGTAGCGAGTAGCACAAGCTATCTGGAGAAAATACATTGTAGACAGCTGTGGAGTTAGATGTCTTAAACCGGAAGACAAGGTTCCGTTAAGACAGTACTCAGTACAGATGACCAGGTACTCTGGACAGGTGGCAGACAAAATATGTTTGATGACGTGTGGGTGAGACACATCTTGGATAGCTGCTATCTCATTGGCGAACAGGCTCTTGTTTCTAACACCTCCATCGGGTGTCAGTAGTGACAGTATCTTGACAGCTGTCTTCAGATGCGGGTATCTGGATGACGTGGCTAAAACCACTTCCCCGCTCATGCCTCGTCCAAGAACTTTTCCACGAGAGAACTCGAACGTGGTGAAGAAATCCTCAGGTAGATCTAATGCCACAGGCTTAACTCTAGATTCCGCCATTTCATTCAAACGAAAACTCGAATAGTGTAATGCAGCTGTAGAATATGTCCACTCTGATATCCACAAGCGAGGTACACACTTGAGCGACTAAGCATTGAATGATGAGTTTACACACAAGAAAAGATGGTTGTGTAGCAACCAGATGATGTATGATGTTCTTGCACCTTCCGTGGTAATTATTTCTTTTGTCCCTAAATGAGAGTGTATCATTTTTTTTAAGCTCCACCAGTTGAGATATTGACCAGGTTGGACCTCCAAAACGATTCAGGATATCAGACGCCAGTGTCAGCGTTCTTTCAGGATTACCTGACCTCCATCGTCGCTGACCTCATAATCCTCTTTTGAAATTGTCTGCCCCACCTTGGATTTGTTTCATTAATGTATCAACGAGACGCCAGTCGACTCTGAGGCGTCGGGGCCAATCTGGACGTCGGTGAACTGCCTAAGAGTGGCCACGAAGAAGCTACTATTTGAAATACTTAGACACACGCGATTTCGATGTTTGAGAAATCCCGGCTTTGAAGTTTTGACCTTGATTTTTGACCAGCGAAGAAGTTTATTCTAATTCTGAATCACAAACCATTCAAAGTAATTAAGCTTCATCCAGACGTTAGCTTCTGGTTGATAAGAGACGTGTCACAGATCGTGTATTCTGATTTGGCTATCGGATGCTTTAGATCGAGGGTTTCAAACTGGTGGTCATGTGAGCCGGCGTAAAAGTTTTCTGCTGCAGGCTGCGAGACTGACTTTTAGAGCAAGATAAGAGATAAAGATTAGACGATAATATATGCCATTATTTCCACCCTACAATCTAACTAAAGAAAAAACATAAAATTAATGGGAGAGCCTAAAACAAAATGTCTTAATTTAATTTTTTTAATAAATCAGAAATATGACTGCAGAGCTAGCGAAATTATTCCTTTTAAAAATGTATTCTTTAAAAAAGAAACGATACCATTTGAAACAATACTGCACTGGGGATGTCCACCATGGGCATCCAAATAAACGTGAAGAACAAGTAAACATCTGATTCTATCCATCTAACATTCACACGAACAGGTTTTCTACAAAACGCTTTCATTTTGAGCCAATCCTACGTTTTTCACGAAGTGTTACAAGAAATTAGGTTTTCAATCTCTACTTTCCTTTGTTGTTTGGTGGGCAAATTAATAAACATGAGTTTGTTCTGTTCTGTCCGTAAGTAATTTACGTTATGTGTGTTAAACTGATACTAGTTGTGTTAGCGTTACTGTATTTGCTGCATTAAAACCTGTGGAATATGGCAAAGTCTTAGACACATACATGCTATTGGGCAAGGATACAGGCTCTTTAAGACATTTGCCTGACTCTGTAAGAAATCTCCCAAACAACGTATATGAGATATCAGATATCATAATATTATTTCTACAGTACTACCAAAGAAGCCCCGACGATAAATTGTAAAGAGCAGAACAATCAGTGAAATGAGCCACGTCACTGAAATTATTTGTTCGAAAATTCACGCAATGAACACACAATCAAATCAAACGTGAATTATCCGAAGGAAATAGTGGATTTGTGAGGGGGGGGGGGGGGGGTAAAGAATAAAATAATTCGATTTATATATAATTCACCATTCAATAAAAGAAAATCTTCTCGTGATTAAAAAAGACATGCATCTATGATTACATCTTATTTTTCTTCTTCTTCTTATGCTTCTTCTTCTTCTTCTGCGTTTGTTCTCAATTTCCTACTACCAAGCCCTAAACAGGACTTTGCAAGTAGCAGGATGTAGTCCGGAGAACAGAATGCGTTGTGTCGCTAATTTACAGCTTGGCTGCGATATTTGCAACTTTCGGTCCAGCACATCCGTCTTCGGCGGATAGGATTAATTTATTACACTATGGGATTCCGTAGAGTTTGAGATACAAATACGATGAAAATGTTTGAGGAATTGAAGGTGAATGGTCAAGATCTCAGAATTATACGCTGAGAAGCTGACACCTTTTGGAAGCTAATGGCGTCAACAATATTTCAACAGAGGCCAGACAAGAATATCTACTTACACTAGATTGTTGTTGTTGTTTCCAATGCTCCTGATGAGTAGGTTACTATTTTGTGAGCCCTGAAAAGGACATTAAGCGGCGGGTTACAGTAGCTTTCCTCACATCCAAAGCGTGCTGATGAAAGTGGACCAGAGTCCTCCATGCGGTTGTGCTATGGTTGGCTTCATCTGCGTGTCGCTCACTACTACGGGGATCACATCGATCTGGAAGGTTGCCATGAAAACAGCAAGTTTCCAGGAAGTCAAAGTGAGGGTCTTGTCCAGTATATTTTGCTTGAACCTGACTACCATGTCAGATCAATATGTTTTGCCTGACCAGACGTTAGTCTTCCTTCCCTTTACATTATATTACTTTAACACAAACAGTGAAACAGACAGAGGGAGTTAAACAGGAGCAAATAGAAAACACAAGGAAGAGATTGAGGATCTGCCCTGAGTATTAAAGTGAGGACATTGTATTAGCTATCTGGGTTACAGAGATGTTGTATCTATTACTGAAAATGAACATAAACAAACTGGTTTTTATACAATAAACAGCGCAAGTAAAGACAGGAGACTTAAGCAAAACTATCTCGAAAAGATTAAAGATCTCCATAATAAACGAAAAAAACACAGATTAGATGTGAGATCACGACTCCTCAAATAGGTTTTATGTCTTCTAAAAAACACCCGTAAAAAAAACAACCTACATTTTCCTAAGCAAATGGGCGGTTTAATCAAGTACAATACTTAAATTTGCAGCCAATAATAAAGTTCCTATAAGTATAGTGGGAATCCCTACTACGATTGGATGCAAAGTGAGACCTAATGATATCATTGGAACATGAGAGAGGAAATCGTTCTAATGCTAAAACAAGTTATTTGTCCAGCCGCGAAATGCGCTATCGAATAATAACAACAGGCATTTTACAATACCTGTCCTATGTGCACTACTTCGAGGTGATGGGACAGTTTGAGTGCTTGGATGATCACCTGAGTTATGTCATGTGTTTCTGGCAGTGTTTACGTTTTCCTATTTAATTTGGTGCTCAAAATGTCCACCGCCAAACTGGCACACATTCGCGAATTCGAATGGGCACCTTTTAAATTGACGCGTCAACTGTGCGATATTCTAACTCATTCCATTCCTTTTGTATCCGTTCTCTAAGCTCATTCATAATCGGTTGGATGAATCCATTAGTTTCTTTAGGGAACAATGCAACTGTTTCTCCAGAAAGATGTTGGAAGATACAAATATTCCTACATTTCCCTCATTTCAGGAATGAGGCACACCCTCCGCAGTTCATTACAGTAGTAATCGTCATTGACTGCTGTATACCTAGTCAACTATCGTCTTGCCGTCCATATTACTAGAACTTTCTCTACACAGCCCGTTCTCATGCAGATATCATGCAGGTAATCTACGAAAATCACGTTCTAGTATCCTCATTAGCACACTTCTCAAGCGGCAGTCAATTTCCAGACAAACAGGGGTAAACGTACTGAGTGGTGCTGCAGCCGAGCGGAAATAGTGAAGTCATCATCTCTGAACAGTACTGTCCTTGTTATGTGTTGTGCAGGACAGAGGACAGCTTTAGCACTAATTAAAGTCGTAAAAACAGACTGAATTTCATAAGAATCGATTCAATAACGGCTGAGTTTGTTTGACTCTGTCCTACAGTCACACTCTTGCACAACTTTCACACGCGCCCTCATGGTGAGGCCCTTCCATTACACTTTGGTTGGGCTAGCTTCTGAGGGCGCACAAACCTAGCATAGGTACATACAGACGCACACATTCATCCAAGCACTGGTTTATGCGTCTTGATATCGCCCAATGGACTACGGTATGTGGTAGAAAATGCGCGCCTCCGCCAGTAGAAACTAGTGAGGCAAACATCTAAGCAACAACAACATCCTACACAATCTAACGTAATAATTTTATTTAAAATTGTTGTTTTATTAATAATTTGTTTATTATCTTATGTAAGTAACAAAGCATTGAATAGGTGGCACCATTTCCGTATTTGCGACAGTTAATTGTAGAAGATGCCCGTAGCCGAAGAGATATAAAGGCTAGAAATGCAATGGCAAAAACAGCCTTTAGAGAGAAACGAAAAACTCTAATACTAACAAGGTACGAGCATCTCTGTTCATAAAAGAATTCTCTTAATATGTTGTTATTGTTCGTCCATCATGAGGACCTTTTTTTATTTTTTATTAAGCCAGTCCTTCCAGTCGAGTATTCTGAAATTCCAGGTTGTAGATGGGTGTGTAGATAGCTGACGAGTGCGATTTAGGATCTGCATACTCGCAGGCAGTGAGAGCATGGAAAGTTCGCTAGAAGGTGATCATGATTGTCAGAAAATCCCTGTTTCTCATCCGCTTTATTACTCAGACAGCTGTTTGACTGTAGTTTAGCTTGTCAGCGGACGTACGCTCTCCGCTGTGCCACTCGCTCGTCGTCACAGGACTCGACTGTGTTAGTAAATGAAAAGAGAATGACTTGCGCGATTAATTTGATTTAAGTGAGGCAGGTTTGCGCAGTTCGTGGAACTCACTCTCTCGCCCGAGTCCAATTTTAACCAGTGGTTGGACAAGTCAGGACGACTGGAGAGGGACTAGGCTGCAGTGGATGACCAGGCTGCTCAAGTGCCTCGCCATGTTCTGTGGGGTCCACACCGCTCAACACATTTGCTGTCGTGGTAGCCTGATGATGAATCTCCTGCTTAGTTTGCTTGGCTTGAGCAGGGCAGGGCAAAGGAAATATAAATAAGCTTTCCCTGTTCTTGGCTTCCTTTTTTTTTTCTTTTATCACCTTTCTTGCCCGTTTTCTTTCCGTACGTTTGTTTTGCTCTCTCACTGTCAAGGACTCCGAGGTAGGAAAAACGTCTTCTCACATCCCGTGGTAATGAATGATTCCTACACACCTTCTGGTCTAAGTGTCAGCAAGATGCCTCAAGAGTACGTGTGCATTTTCTCTGCACTGCCCAGCGATTTTGCACTCACGTGTTATCGGGAATAGGGGACGATATGCTTAAAGTTCGACTACAACTAGAATACGGCACATTATCAAATAGTTGTATCTTATTTCACATATACTATTTGTAGTACGGTCCTCGTGTGGTGTTCCTTCGATAAAACACTTGTTGAATTATTTTGTGGGATCAAGACGCTGAGCTGCTGTGGTCAGCGACCCATAGCTGACTGCTAGCGTCAGGGCCAGCGAACCAGAGCTGCCAAGACCCTTCTACACCTCCACGCAGTGATCCTGGATAACAAGCTGTAGTAGGGCAGACTGGCTAAGGAGAAGGGATAGAAGAGGGAATACTAATCCGGTACTCAAAAAATGCTTTGCTGAAGTCGGATGTGTTGGACCGAAAGGTGAAAATATCGAAGTCAGGCTGTAAACTACGACACAACGCATTCCGTTCTCTGGACTACATTCTGCTACTTAAGCCCTTTCAGGGTTTGGTAGCGAGAGATTGAGAACGAACGAAGAAGAAGAAGAACGATTATTGTGTGATATGTCATTTTCTTTAAAACACACACACACACACACACACATATATATATATATATATATATATATATGGTACGTGACGCTTCGTGGAGCAGAAATGGACTATAATGAAAATAGCAGAATGGTATTTGGCGACCTTTGAGATGTAGTGATATCGGAGAATGGGAGCGATCAGCTGGACTGAAACGACGTCTAATAAAATGGTGCTAGCGGTAGTTGACGTAACAAGACAGATTTTGACAATAATCGCTAGTTTAAGATTGTCTTGGCTTGGCCACAGTATAAGAAACGATGGTCCAATACAATCAATCCTTGCGGAACAAGAGAAAAGCAGACTGGGTAGAGGTCGACAAAGGGCTACTTTCATCACTCAGGTCTGTAGATACGTGGCAAAGTCTATCAAACTCATAAGCGCTGCAGAGAACCGAAAATATTAACCTGACATGATGGAAGGTCTCCAAATCTAGTTCTTGGCGTGAATAACGGGCGACGGAGAAGTAGTGAATTCAATCGATGAAAATTATGGGAACTCTCATGCGCTTTTGTGATGTTATATTTTAATGTATCGCTCAAAAAATGTCTTTCTTTTACTACTCTCAAATTGCTGTTTTGTGGGATGAGGATGATGATAATTTTCAGAATTTTGAAATTGACGTCTCGCGTGATGATAATATCATCATTTCTGATTCACAAATTACTGTTTATGATGACGATCAAATGACCTCTTCCCTCTCAGTTGTGACGGGCTTAGGACCGTCACGTGCACCAAACAAGGAACCACGTGGCCTGATTAAAACGATCTGAGACTAAGAAAGGTCTGCCGTCCGGACACTTACTAACAACAATTCACGAACAAACATGCGACACGTAAATAGTATGATTGCTCATTCCTCAATATTCCTCTTTGGAGCAGCATCCAGTGTGGACTTTAAGGTTAGCTCGTCCCAAGATGTTAACATCGGACTAAAATGTAAAACAGTTGTTGTGTTCTCTGCGAGTGTTCGCTCTGTCTCCAGTAAGAACGATGACCAGATACATAGTTGATCATTGGGAGATAATATAACAGGGTTCAGAGGATAATCCTGTTCGATGGGGCTACAGTATAAAATAGTCCACGAGAGACATACGACTAAGCTAAGACAAAGGGTTCTAGGACCAAAGTTCTCACATGTCCAGTGAGAATTTAGGGGTTCTCTCAGTGAGGAGAATATAATTGGTTTTCTTCATAATGATTTTCTTTAGTGTCTACACAATACCAATTCTTTCTCCCTTAATTAATATATATATTATCCAATCTAAAACCAACTTGGACAGGATAGGTGAGACAGGACATCCTTGTGTCGCCCCTGTTTGCAACCCGAAGCCGTCAATAGTGCTGATTGATTGACCGTTCTAGTTTTTGTCTACTTCCACTTTCAATCTGTTCAAAATTAATCTGTTGATACCTTGTCTGGCACTGGCAGCAATGTATTCCCTCTATAAATGCTGCAATCTTCTTATGCAGTTTCATCAGATTTATTCTTTCCAATCTGTAACCACTCACTCCTTTTCCCATATCTTCTTGAAAAGTCCTTGCAATGTACCCATGGCATAATCATTATCGGCCATTGCAGATTTGGCTTCAATTGCATCCTGGTCCTGCCGCTTTCCCTTTCACGAGTTTAGATGTCCCTTTGGATTTTTATCATACTTGGTGAGTTGCAGTCCAAGTTCAGAGTCTCCTCTCCTGGTAGGATGTTTGGTTTTTCATGGGGTAGAAGTCTGGTTATACTTTCTTTGAAATACTCAACAAATTGTTTCTCTTGTTCCTTCGATGATGTCAATATCTTTGCTTTCTCTGTCTTTGATTGGTTTGTCTGTATGTATATTTTTATTTGCCGTTTTTTGTGTGTTAAGGAAAGATATCTCATACTTTCTCTCCCTGCTGCTTCCTCTTGTGCCAACTTGTCAAAGTATTGATTTTTGTTCTTTTCTCATAAATGTCTTTGTCTGTAACATTATCATTTCTATGTGATTCTGCTTTGCTGATTACTGTTCGGCAATTGTTGAGATTAACCTTTTTTATCTTTCCTTTATTCTATTTTATGTTATGTCTCTGATGGGATCCATTTCTTTTGTTGTGTTCTTTTGAATCCTACAGTTTCTTCGCATGCTTTATTCCACCTCTCTTTAGCTTTTTCCACCATACTATTAATGTCCATCTCCTTGTTCTCACACAGCATCGGCAGCATTTGGTATTTGTTATTACGTGTTATATATATTGTTCTCCTTGACATTTTCTCGTCTTATAAAAGGTGTTATATATATTGTTCTCCTTGACATTTTCTCGTCTTATAAAAGGTATAATATAAATTGTTCTCCTTGAGCCCTGTAATGTGCACCTTTTTAGTTTGAACTGCAAGATCTCCCGTAGCATACGTATGGTCTGAATCTGCAGCTCGCTTTACTCTTACATCTCGTAATGTACTTCTGAACGCCTGACTAACACAGATGTAGTCAATCTGTTTTTCCGCCACGTAGAATGGCAATCTCCATGTCGCCTCATGTACGTTCTTGTATGAAAATATGATTTCTAAAATTACCTCTTTGTTTAGCGCACATAGCTCTGCAAACATTTCTCCATTTTTCGTTCATCTGTCACGTTTCTTTGATATTCCATAATCTGCTTGTAACCCAGGTTGTCAACTCCCACTTCAGCATTGAAGTCCTGCATTCATTCTAAGATATCTTTCTTTCTTGGCATGTCATGGACCTTTTCCAGCTCGTTGTAAAACGTTTTTTATCATCATCAACCTCATTAGTTAGGACATAGCTTTGGATCCAGTTGATATTGTCCTTGTTTCATAGTTCTGAAACCTGTGCTCATAATTCTTTATGAGCGCCGTCTGTATCTCTCTAGAAAGCATCAGTGCCACTCCTTCTGTGAGTCGGCATCAGTTCTCTCGTTTCCAACACAAATTATCATTTCCCTAGGTCTATCGATATACAAACGGGTACCTAGGTCAGGGAATACACGATAACGATGACAATAAAATAGTCCTAACTTAACATTCATCCACGATGACATTGTATGAAATCAGGCTAGCTTTACAGTTTTGTAGCATTGTAGTTTGTGATGAATTGGATCATACAGCGCTCGTTCAAACCCACAGGGATCAAACACATTAAGCGAGTTAAACAAAGCAGTTAAGTGTTTGAGAACATTATCACAGACGGGCTTACCAGTAGACAGAAAGATGGACTAGATATAACAATGAAAAAGATATTTAAATAAAATAATAACATTTACAATAACATATTAGTAATAAAAATACTAGGCAGTTATGTTCTTGAAACTGTCATGTTGCAACATAATAAAATCAAAGTGAATAAAAACACGTACTCTAATATTATAATTTGGAAAGTATTGGAATAGTCCGAACAGAGGTACAACTGATATTTATTGATGAGCTCAGTGTGTAAGTGTTGTCAGGCATCACACCCGACAGAACCTAAACTAATTCATGCGTGACCTTGTGTAAAACAGCGAAGACCGCATCACGTGGTTTTAGAACGCCGTTCGTATACAATACAGGAAAGTACTATTACTATGTGTTGAAAACTGTAGAGTACCTGAGAAGTAGAGGGATGTCCTTTAAGAGTTGCATGTTCTTCAAACAGTCTCGTAAATTGTTGGAGGTCGGTTTTCTCATAAATAACAGACACCATAGCATAACACCCAACCAGTACATGTCCAGCTGGGGATGAGAATATGGAGAGTTGATTGATGTATGCTGGAATGACAAAATACTATAAATATCAAGTATATTGATCGAAATATTAATTAGACAGTATTTGTAAGAAGGAAGAAGACTATTAGTAAAGACAATCTAATAATATCGATTTATAGATTCGGACGAAAAATCTCACATGATAAAAAACGACACATTGATTACGAGAAACTACCAACAAAAACAACAAATTAATGCATTTCATTCAAAATAGAGATAAATACCTTGTAGGGATCCACATGGATGCAGTTAATTATTTCTGGAGCAGCGAAGCAGCGCGTACCACCCATGTCCTTGATAGGTACCACCGTGTCGTTTCAAAGGATGAAAAATGACATTTCAAAGTCACCAAGGACGGCGTCGTTTTTTTGTGTTGATGAAGATATTGCCTGGTTTGATGTCGCAGTGAACTATTCTTTGTTTGAGGTAAGGTAGCGAGTAGCACAAGCTATCTGGAGAAAATACATTGTAGACAGCTGTGGAGTTAGATGTCTTAAACCGGAAGACAAGGTTCCGTTAAGACAGTACTCAGTACAGATGACCAGGTACTCTGGACAGGTGGCAGAAAAAATATGTTTGATGACGTGTGGGTGAGACAAATCTTTGATAGCTGCTATCTCATTGGCGAACAGGCTCTTGTTTCTAACACCTCCATCGGGTGTCAGTAGTGACAGTATCTTGACAGCTGTCTTCAGATGCGGGTATCTGGATGACGTGGCTAAAACCACTTCCCCGCTCATGCCTCGTCCAAGAACTGGTCCACGAGAGAACTCGAACGTGGTGAAGAAATCCTCAGGTAGTTATACGACTGATCAGAGTGGCAAGTAAGACCAGAAGTCATATCACCACCCTCCGAATGAGAGCAAAACAAATAATGGCAATCATAAGGAAAATTCCTGGCACAAGCTGGGGAACAGACGAAAGAATACTGAAAAAACTGTACACTGCAAGAGTGAGACCAATTCTCGAGTATGGCATTGCGACATGGGGAACAGCAGCAAAGGCGAACTTTGATAAAATTAGCAAACTTCAAAACCAAGCCATGAGAGTTATAACAGGAGGCATGAAGTCAACGCCAATTGTAGAACTTGAAAAGATTAAAAATCTGCAATCCATGACCGACAGAAGAGACTGCAGAGCCCAGCAGCAAGTAGAGAAACTAAGAAGACTGACAGACCATCCAATGCAACAGAGACTAAATAGATTTGGAAAATGGAAACTAAAGCGGAGAAACTTTACAGAAATAACCAAAGCAAAGATGAGCAAAGACTCTTTGAATAGTTGTCCATCACAAGTGATGAAGACCACTCTCTTTGTTCAGCCGTGTGGACAGTCGTATCTCTTGCTGTGTCCGCTGAAATGGGTGACTTGCGCGGTTATTTGGATTAAAGTGAGGAAGAAACTGCGCCTTTTGTCAACCTCACTCACAGAGCCTAAGCTACCTTTTGCCAGTGGCAAGACATTCATCGAGACGACTGGAGATAGCATAGGATGCAGATTTTGCCTCAGGGTTACCACCGAAGCCTTTCCGCAAACATGTAACCCGCAGGGTAGAAAGGTGGGATGTCATCTAACGCAGTTTGTCGTGCCTTTTCGATAACCACAAGAGGTCGTAAAGACCCTATGAACACCATAACACCACCAAAGCCCATCCCTACTGTACGCAAACCTACCTGGAAGCAGCATATCATTCCGGAGGTGGTAGAAAATATACCAGGTATTGGAAACAAGAACAGCCAGACTGAAAAATAAAGAAGAGACATAACCCTGAGGTATATAGCGGAAAACTACCAAAGCATGTACTGGACCCATGCATACACCGACTGTTCTGTAACAAACACAACACAGAATGGAGGGGGAGGGGTATTCCTGAGCCTAACAAATGGTAGAAAAATAACACTCTCAGTGGCAACTGGAAAATTCTCAAGCAATTTCAGAGCGGAGGCAGAGGCACTGAAGGCTGCAGTAAAAAAAATGCTGACAGGCGAAAGCAATGAAAGCCAGATAGTCCTGTTTACAGATGCCCTGGCCGTGGTTACAGCACTAAAAAGCCAGAAAAATAATCAAATTTAAGAGCAGTACTCTGTCAACTATGCCAGCAGTCAGCACCAAAAAGAGTAGTGGTACAGTGGGTTCCATCCCACTGTAACATCCAAGGCAACGAGGAGGCAGACAGACTGGCAAAAGAAGGTGCACAAGACTACCACAAACAGATACTAGTGTGACCTACGAAGAGTCAAAACGGCTTATTAGAGCCAGATACATGACCAAATGGGAAACTGAACATACTGGCTACACAAAAAATGATGCCTATTACCAGTTGAACAGAAGAGAGCAGGTCGTGGTCTTCAGACTCCGCACAGGCCACAACATACTGAGGTACCACCTAATCAATAAACTGAAGTTAGATGGCACTGACGAATGCACTTGTGGTACCGGAAAAATGACCGCTGAACATCTGCTGCAAAACTGCCCAAAATACAAGAACCAGAGAAAGCACATGTGGCCATCACCAGTGGCAACACTAGACAAGCTCTATGGCAGTGTCGACAGCCTCAGGATGACCGCCGCTTTCTTCGAAAAAATACAGGTTGACGTCTGACAGCGTACGAAGAAGAACGTGGTGAAGAAATCCTCAAGCAGGTCTAATGCCACAGGCTTAACTCTAGATTCCGCCATTTCCTTCTAATGATAATTTGAGGTCTGTAATGTGACTGTGTCGTTTGGAAGGATGAAAAATGACAGCCCAAAGTCACCAAGGACAGCGTCGTTTTTTGGCGTTGATGAAGATGTTGCCTGGTTTGATGTCGCAGTGAACTATTCTTTGTTTGTCGTTAAGGTAGCGAGTAGCACAAGCTATCTGGAGAAAATACATTGTAGACAGCTGTGGAGTTAGATGTCTTATGCCGGAAGACAAGGTTCCGTTAAGACAGTATTCAGTACAGATGACCAGGTACTCTGGACATGTGGCAGACAAAATATGTTTGATGACGTGTGGGTGAGACACATCTTTGATAGCTGCTTTCTCATTGGCGAACAAGCTCTTGTTTCTAATACCTCCAGTAGTGTTAGTATCTTGACAGCTGTCTTCATATGCGGGTATCTGGATGATGTGGCTAAAACCCCGCTCATGCCTCGTCCAAGAATTGGTCCACGAGAGAACTCGAACGTGGTGAAGAAATCCTCAGGCAGGTCTAATGCCACATGCTTAACTCTAGATTCCGCCATTTACGTCCAATAACAATTTAAGTAGTGTAATATGACCAAAGAATATGTCCACACTAAACTGACTCTAATGCGAATTGCACTCACTTCAGAGGTTAGACATGAAATGATGAGTTTAGGATCACGCAGTTGGTTTTATAGGCTTTCTTCACTGACGGGTGTTCTTCATTCGTTTGTCATCATCCACATGTCTCCGCAACGACAGATAGTAGACCTGCGAATTGTTTACCGAGATCAGACGGCTGTGTCGGTGCTTTGTGACGATTATCCAGGGCTTAGTCGCAGCTCGAGCTGATAAAACGCCATTGAAGTCGCCGGCCCACTCGGTTTCCGCCACTTCCTCTTGCATAATCGGCGAGGAGCCGAATCTGAAGGATGGAGTCCAAATTTGAGAGTCGATGACCTATCTTTACTCGATCGGGAGCGGCTTCCTTTGAAGTACCGGATCATTGGAAATCTACCCTTGATGTGCTTCCTTCTTCTTCTTCTTCTTCGTCTTCGTACGCTGTTTACAGCGATATTTACGTTGCACTGATTTAATTTGTTAGCCAGTGGCTCAGTGCATCCGATTTCAACAGGCGTTTCTGTAGGGTTGCCCTCCTTAGCCTTTGGCTGTCCCCAGCCTAACTGCAAGGCAGCAGTTGTTTTTGGTCAGAGTTGTCTCTCTTGGGAAGTTGTCTTGCAGGACTATCGAGTCTTCCCTACTCGTGTCTATAGCGTTTGGCAATGATATGATGGACTATGTACTAGTTTGTACTATCCCGGAAGAGAGGCAGTCCAGTGTGACTTTTTCCCAGGATCGTCACGTCCTGCCAGAAACGTAGTATATGCATATGAGTGAGGTATCTTTTTGCTCGCTCTATTTTCTCGGCTCATCTGCAGTGATGGTACGCCTAGCATTCCCCGCCACCCGGGAGCTTGCCACCATAGGACAGGAGGTGCAGTGTCCGCTGGACTGCATCTCTTCTGCGTCCATTGGAATGACTGATAGCAGACAGATGCAAAGAGCGAGGAAGGAGTGCATTTTACCAGGTGCATTCCTGCGGCTCGATCGGGCCGGGACACAAGCCCCAGCCATGTCGTAGCCTCCCATCTCAGCGGTGCTGAGATTTTGGGCGGGATTCTGGCTTAGAGGCGTTCGGCCGTAATCCCTCAGATGGTAGCTTATCAGCCAAGCACGTGGACCAAATGTCAGCGACCTGTGATTCCTCTCGAAATAGTGCATTTGACCAGGTGACAAGCCTAGTCTTGCACGGAGATGTTGTCCGCCTAAGGAGCGGACATGGTCAAGGGTTGAGTCTCAGCAGTTCGCAGTGAGGTAGCTGATCTACTGCTTAGGGTACCCGACCGAGAACTAAGTCTTCTACAAATGATTTCATTCATCATCGCCGTATGGGGTGAATATCGAGCAGCTTCCCGCCCGCTTTTATCAGCGGACGGCAGAGACCTCATTCTGCGGCTTGACCGGGCGGGGCTGGAGCGTGACCCCGAGGTCCCCACCATGTCGAAGCCTCCCTTTGCATTTGTGCTGGGCTGCTTTTAGGCGGGATTTTTGGCTTTGAGGATACGGCCGTAATCCCTCACCTCGAACCGTTGGCTTATCCGCCTAGTACGTGAACCAAAATGTCTGCGGCTCCTCTCGGGCTTAGCAGGATTACCGTAGCAGAGCATTGTCATTTGTAGGGTAAAGCTGACCTGTCTTCAGAGGGTTTATTTCCAGCACCCGTTCAATATTTGCCAGACCGTATCAATAGAGGGTTTTTAGTTTGTCAATGGCCCAGTTTCTGGAGCCTGCGATTTCTGCAGGGTGAAGACCAGATTACCGTAGCAGGCGCTCTTTCATTTGGGGGTTTTGAGACTGACCTGTTTTCCGTGGGTCTAATACCAGCACATGTTCACTATTAGACCCCACGAAGGTGCTCTCTTTTGACAGTCATTCTACACTATTGGCGTGTTTAGTCAATTTTAGCCTCAGGCTCCACTCCTGATAGTGCTCTTCCATCAATTCCTTTATCAAACACTGAATGCAGACCAGCCGAGCCACAGAGGGCATAACGCCAGATTTCTGAGGGTCTAAATCCAGCACCAATTTCATATTAGACCCCAGAAAAGTAGTCTCGGCATGTCAGTCATTTCAGTGTTGGCCGTGTTGAGTCAAATGGCGAACTATTTAATAGGCTAGAGTCTCGTTCGTTATCGGAATTAACCAGACAAATCGCTCCACCAACTAAGAACGGCCATGCACCACCACCCACCGAATCAAGAAAGAGCTATCAATCTGTCAATCCTTACAGTGTCCGGACCGGGTGAGTTTTCCCGTGTTGAGTCAAATTAAGCCGCAGGCTCCACTCCTGGTGGTGCCATTCCGTCAATTCCTTTAAGTTTCAGCTTTGCAACCATACTTCCCCCGGAACCCAAACACTTTGGTTTCCTGGAAGCTGCCCGCAGAGTCATCGAAGCAACTCCTGCGGATCGCTAGTCGGCATCGTTTATGGTCAGAACTACGACGGTATCTGATCGTCTTCGCGCCTCTGACTTTCGTTCTTGATTAATGAAAACATTCTTGACAAATGCTTTCGCAGTAGCTCGTCTTGCGGCGATCCAAGAATTTCACCTCTAACGCCGCAATACGAATGCCCCCGTTTGTCCCTGTTAATCATTACCTCCAGTTCCGAAAACCAACAAAATAGAACCGAGGTCCTATTCCATTATTCCATGCACCATTATTCAGGCAGCCGAGGCCTACTTTGAACACTCTAATTTTTTCAAAGTAAACGCGCCGGCCACCCAGGACGCTCAGCGAAGAGCACCCGTGGGAGAGAGCCGGCAGACGGTAGGGCAGGAGACAACGGGCAGTGAACCGGCGCGAGCCGGACCACCCGCCTGCGCCTGAGATCCAACTACGAGCTTTTTAACTGCAACAACTTTAATATACGCTATTGGAGCTGGAATTACCGCGGCTGCTGGCACCAGACTTGCCCTCCAATAGATCCTCGTTAAAGGGTTCAAAGTGTACTCATTCCAATTACGGGGCCTCGAAAGAGTCCCGTATTGTTATTTTTCGTCACTACCTCCCCGTGCCGGGAGTGGGTAAGTTGCGCGCCTGCTGCCTTCCTTGGATGTGGTAGCCGTTTCTCATGCTCCCTCTCCGGAATCGAACCCTGATTCCCCGTTACCCGTTACAAACATGGTAGGCATGTCACGTACCATCGACATTTGATAGGGCAGACATTTGAAAGATGCGTCGCCGGCACATGAGGCCATGCGATCAGCACAAAGTTATCCAGAGTCACCAGTGGGGACGCCGCAACCCCGCGAGGGGAAACGACGATTGGTTTTGAACTAATAAAAGCGCTCTTTCCGCGAGGGTCGGAGCTTGGTAAGCATGTATTAGCTCTAGAATTGCCACAGTTATCCAAGTAGGATCGTGTCATCTAAGGAACCTCGACTGATTTAATGAGCCATTCGCGGTTTCACCGTGAGACAGTGTGAACTTAGACATGCATGGCTTAATCTTTGAGACAAGCATATGACTACTGGCAGGATCAACCAGATATCTGTCGGAGACGTACGTACAGCACACACCGGTCGGCGGAGGAAGGGTGTGTAAAAAGCCTCACTGGGACGGCCGCAGGGACCAACTGACGGGACGGACGGACGGTTGTTCCACCCGTCCCTCACTCCGTCGACCTAGGACCGCCTGACAGGGGCCTCCCACACGCACCAGACGACCGACCGACCGGGCTCGCTCGAGGAGGGATGGCAGCGCTCTGTGCAGAACGGATCCCAACGACCTCGGCGATGCATTTCACTGGGACTAGAGACAATTTGGCCTGCCGGCCTGCCCTTCTTCGTAGGAGAACGCAGGGCCTCGAGGCAACGATTCCTGCTTTCCATTTGCCGGTCACAAGCTCTTTGCGAGAGTCGGACCACCAGCGAGACGTACTGTCGAGCGCTGCTATAAGCCTTAGATAAATCACCACGGACGGACCACGTTTCCTGATACGGACCAGACTAGCGCACCTCGGTGGAGGAGCCACTACAACAAACCGCACCCAATTCGCTCTACGGGGAAAGGCAGGCGAGCGTTTTCCGCAAGCCCGCGCTATCGCTCCGCCTGGCGGGACTGAGATCACTTTACGAACACTGGTTGAAATTGAGTCGCTGCGGCGAGACAACTACCCCAGATGTGCTTTGAAAATCTGGACTAAAATTTTTCTTAACGTAGGAGCTTGTTCTTTTTCTCAATTACAAACCAGCGTCTGGTTGTATGTTTTTGTTTTGATTGGTTTATCTGAATCTTTGTGTTAAGTAGTCGATGAGTGGAGTTGTGTAAGGCGCGTGTGTTTTCGTTTTGGAATGAAAGAGGGAAGGCTGCAGTCAATGACAAGAAAATGTATTTTAAGAAATGGCGTCGATCTCAGAAAGAAGACGACTATAGCTCTAAAAGGAGACTAGGCCTGGACAGTTGTACAATAGGCGAAATATAGCGCGTGTCAGAAATGTGGCGAGGTTCTGAGTGAGCTATGTTCGACATCTCCCAGAGATTTTCATAGAAATATTCGCGCTCTGCGGTTGAGAGATGAGCAATATAGTCCTTACACAGTGGTCAATAGTAAAGACAGGCAACCACTCTATGAACCTGAAAATATAAGAGACAGATTGGAGGAGTATTTTACAGACTTACTTGTCCGAAATGCAGAAGCAGATAGCGGTACAGCATCTGTGCATAATCTTTCGTTAGTAAAAAATACCGAAAGATATTGAGCATAGCAACAGATTAATGCTCAAGCAAGAAGTCAGAGAGTCAATTAGAAGAAGGCCTAATTACAAGGTCCCATGTATTGAGAAGGTGTCAGCAGATACCATAAAAGTTTGTCACAATGTAATAATAATAGCCGTCCATAGCAAGCGATGATGACAACAGCAGTCAGACATGTTGTGCTGCACCTCACCAGTGAGTTTGGAGGTGGCTGTATAGTCAAATTCTGACACGGAAAATCCTTCCACATACGTAGCATTTAATGTCAGAATTGGACATATGAACTCCAGTTGTTTTGTCTTTTCGCAAAGTGCGTTTTTATGTGCTTCATGGGCCCGGCGTTCCTTAGCAATGAATGTGCCTTTAATGATGGTTCAACGCCATGGCTTGCGATCCTGTGCTAGACACTCCCATACGTTTGCAACAATGCTGAAGCGTGTCATAGATACTTTGAGGGAGTCTTTGAAACGCTTATGTTGGCCACCAACTTGATGTATGCCATCTTCAGCTCACCACACAGTTGATTTGGGATGTAGTTGTCTGTTATGCGCACAACGTGGCCAGCCCACCTGATCTGGGTCTATTGCAACAGTACGGCTCTGTATACTTTTTTCGTATCAAGCCTAAGACCCCCTCCGATTCCAGACACTGTTGCGCAACCTCCAAAAGGCAGCATTGGCTTTGCAAATTCTGTTACTGACCTCACAGTCAATAATAGTTTCCATGGAAAGAGTGCTGAAAAGGTACGTGGAGCTGTCTACTGATTGGAGGCGCACGTTCTTGACCTCTGAAATATGAGTCATGATGTGTGTAACTTGCGGCAGGCTGAAACATGACTTCGGTTTGTTTTTTTATTAAATGTAAAACCGAACATTTCGCAGGCTGTTGGGAACGTGTCTACATATGTCTGCAAGTCTCTTTCGGTGCTGGCAGCGAGGGTACAGTCATCAGCAAAAAGCAAATTTGAGATGGTTGTGTCCTTCATTTTGCTGTGTGCTTGCAGTCCAGCGATTGAAGAGTTTTCGGTCAGTCCTGTATTTTATTTCCCCTCCGTTTTGGTTACAACCCTGACAGCTAACACTGATCGTGGCAGCAAACATTATGCTGAAGAGTGTTGGGGCTAGTATTTGACGCCATTTGACACATGAAAGGCATTTGATGTTTCCCCACCAATCAGAACATGAGCATTTATACCTTCGTGGAATTGTTTGACGATCTTGATGAATTTGATTGGACAGCCGAATTTCTGCATGATCTTCCAAACGTCCATCTTTGTTGACGGTATGAAAAGCCTTGGTCAGGTCCCCAAAAGTCATATTTAGCCCATGTTGCTGCTCTTTGAATTTTTCCTCAATGCATTCCACAGTTAAGCGATCCGATCTGAAGCCACACTGGTTCTCTAGAAGAATACCATGTTCTAGGTGAACGATCAATCGGTTGTGGAAATGGGAAAAGTGTGTACAACCCTGGCATTGTACATCAGAAATAGGGAGTTATTTTGCATCAGAAATTGAAAATAAAGTCACTCTTGTGATCAATCCTTATTTTGGATATAATCCAGAAGACGGACGACTGCAATCAATGAAAAGTTTATTCACACTGTAAAGAAATCGCAAAACTCCATCCAAAAAAGATGTCAAAGAAACGGCGAGGAATGAATGGAGATCATAGAAGAACTTGCGACAGGGTATACTATTTCACACTCTGAGTAGAGAGCCGTTAACAAATTACGAACTGGATCAACATTCTGAGCTGCAGCGGTCAGCGACCCATAGCTCGTTCCTAGCGTCATGGCCAGAGATCCAGAACTGCCAAGACCTTTCTACACCTCCTCGCGGTGATCCTGGATAACAGACTAACAGAGCAGACTGGCTAAGTAGAAGGGACCGAAGAGGGAAGGCAACCGGGTACCAAGAATGTCAGATGTGTCGGACCGAAAAGTGCAAATATCGCAGTCAAGTGGTAAACTACGCCACAACGCATTCAGTTCTTTGTACTACAATCTGCTACTTGCAAAGTTCTTTTCAAGACTTGGTAGCGGGAGATTGAGAACGAAATAGTAATAGAAGAAGAAAAAGAACAAGAACAAGAAGAAGAAGAAGGAGGAGGATGAAAACGATTAGCTTGACAGAATCTGTCAACTAAAATGATGATAGAAAACGTCTTTGTTTGATTACAATCTAAGATGTAACCTGAAGATCCACCTTAGACTTGGCGAAAGTAAGCTCTTGCAACACAGAAAAGTGAAAAGACGAGGCCGCAAGGAAAAGGAAAACCAAAAACTCAGTAGACAGCTGTTACTCCAATGTCGCATCAAGCTATAGCCAGACATGACTGAAAAGTGGTTACTTACTTTCAGGCTATTTGGTATGATTTGGTATTACATATGTCTTTTCACAGATCAGTGAGTATATCTTTCCCAAAGTCATCTTGGCCTCTATCGATTCTGTATTTAAGGAGTCTGAGCCTGTTGCTTTCCCTCTTCTTCTTCTTCTGCGTTCATTCTCAATCTCCTGCTACCAAGCCCTGAACAGGGCTTTGCAAGTAGCAGGATGTAGTCCGGCAAACGGATTTGCGTTGTGTCGCTAGTTTACAGTTTGACTGGGATATTTGTACATGTCGGTCCGACACATCCGTCTTCGGTGGATTGCTTTCCCTATTCGCTTAGTTGTTATCACATTCTCCACCTTTGATCTGAGGATTCTGGGTCCTTCATCATCAATTGTTGATAGTTTGGTTAGCTTAAATTCTCAACTAAAATGTGCATACCAGAGTTGAGAAGTAATGAATGCAAAGTGACGCGATATCAACGAGCAACAGCTGACTTCTACTTTCGTTGTCCTACTACCCTTGCCATACACCGTCGCTGAGAGGCGGAGCGCATAGGTTTCTTTTTTATCTCCAAGTGGGGCACTTGTGCTACCGTTATATGTAACTTCCTGAGAGTGTCAGAGGCACTCTCGATCCACCGACGTGGAGGTCTGCCACTTGCGCGTGACCGGAGACCTGCATATCATATGCTCTTGATGCAGGCTGGTCATAATGCATTCTGACTAAATGGCCAAACTACTTACTTTGTTGGTAGTCAATGTAGGCACTGTCAGCGATTTTGAATGACAACACAGGAGTTTACATCGGCGCCCGCAAAGCCAACTCTACACCAGGAGGAGTTGGTTTCCTAGTTGCCCCTCCTCCCCTCCCCACCGCATCGGCCATCTTGTTCAACAGGTTACATTATATTTGTTGACCACCGTCTAGCTTTCTCGGACATCACCATCTCCAAGCGCCATACTGTTACCATAATTCAAGTGTATGCACAATCAGCAGACAAAGACGAACAAGAACATGCTGACTTCTATGACAACCTCCATGAAGTCGTCCAGCGACGCCACAGCTACTACAAGATCATTATCTGCGACTTCAATGCCAGAAGAGGACCTAGCCAACAAGATGAAACCTCTGTCTGACCACACTCTGGAGAAGCAATGAACAACCCAGGTGACAGACTGGCCACTTTCTGTGAATCAAATCGACTGTTTCACTGTAGCAGCTTTTTCCAGGAGCTCATCCACAAGAGGTACACAGATATAGAACCCAGTGGATTTCATTGTCATGGAATAAACCATGTCTTGTCGAATCGTAGAACGGCAACTGATGTCTCAGTGGTTGGTTCCTTTTGCACTGGAGGCGGCAATCGCTTCCTCCGTGTCCGTTTTCACTTCGATCTCAAACTTGTAAAGTCCCAGCAGCAGCGATAATATCGGGGTCCAGAGATGCTCATTTACCCCTCGATTGCTACCACTCTCGCAGCTAGTAAGCAACTCGGTGCTTCAGACGACATCGACATCGATGCTGACTATGCAAATCTGATAGCACCAATCACATCCATTTCAAAGGCAGCCAGTCTCCCAGCACCTACTCACACTTCAAATCGCAATTCACCTGCCACACGAGCTTTGCTAGAGGAGCGGCGTAAGATGGCTCGTTCTCCAAACAACCACACAATAGCACTCATACAGCACAAGAGACCATATTTCAACCTGCTGCCACCTTAACAGGGCAGCTCGAAAGTTTCGGACGCCCTTGATATTCACATCCATCGACTATAAAAAGACTATAGATTCGGCAGAATCACAGTTTGTCTGGCTTTTATTGTTGGAACAAGGTGCAGACCCTGGTTACATCATAATTCTCACCAACAGCTATACCAACTGCACTACAACATTTTGTCCCTTCCAAAGTCTAATTCAAAAAGGGGTCCACCAGGGCGATCTTATCTTACCGAACCTCTTCTCCGCGTGTTTGGAATCAGTCATTAGCAATGCAACTGGGACACTTTTAGTGTCCTTATTGACGGCAGACGCCTCAATCACCTTCGATTTGCCAAAGGCGTAGTACTCATCACAGAATCAGCAGCAGAAGCCAACCAAATTATGCAGTCACTCGATTGAGAGGGCAAGAAATCTGGACTGGAGATGAATGTATCAAAGAGCAAAGTATTGCGCAATCGCTTCGCCCCTTGTGACCCAGTCTTCCTTGGCGTGGTGCGATTAGAAGATGTCAACGATATAGCGTGGCCGCCTTCCCAATATGGAGAATAACCTGGAGCCTGAACTGACAAGACGTCGCCGTGTGAGCTGAGTAGTCTTCTCGTCTATTAACACAGTCCTCGACGGTTGCCGTGACCAGAACCTACTAGCCCCCCTCTTAAATTCTACTGTAATCCCCGCGATGGGCTACGGTGCTGAGACGTAGACACTAACAAAATCACTAGAGGACAAATTGAGAGTGACTATGCCTCCCTTGAGAGACGCTTGGTCGGAATCATTCTCCGAAACCAACGTATGCAAGGTCTCCATAATTCTGAGATAAGACGATTGTCACTGGTGAAGGATGCGGTAATCCATGCAGACAAGGCAAACCATAGATGGTAGGTCACATGTTACGGCGAAACGATGGTAGATGGAGCACAGCGACATCAGTCTGGTACCCCCGAGTTAAGAAGAGTCCACGTTGGTCAGACTCCCTTGCTGTACCTAGCAGCATCCGAGATGTCTCTAGAGGAGCACCTACCCCGCAGTGGACTTCTGTTGCCCAAGACAGGGTCCGCTGGAGACGAAGTTTGGATACGCAGCTACGCTGAGGAACGGGTCATCAAGATCAAGAACAATGTAGGAACTAACTATGGTTGTCCCCACTACCTGACTCAAAGTGGTGTTACAGCTTCGGGCAGGGATTATCTTTCCGGCTGCACTTCTCCCACAGCGCATCTCACAGCTCTGGGTCTTACTCTTTTGTGTTTCTAGTAAGGACAAAGATTGGTATTGGTAACACAATGTAGGAATAAATAGTGTATGTATCAGACTCCTCTTAGTTGAAAGAAGCACTCTAGGGTGTTTCCAAATCGATGCAATTTGATTGTGGGCACTGTTCGTCTTCTGAATTCTATGTACAATCTCTCTGTCTATTCTGTCGTCCTCAGTGAACATATTATCCCTTACTTGCTTGATACCAATGTCACTGATGTGGAAATATCTGCACTGCTCACGTGTTATCAACTCTCTGTCTTGCCTGTGTTGATCTTCGTGTCATATTTATTACAAGCGAAATTGAGATGTTTCAGGGGGTGTTGTAGGTCTTCTTCACTATGGCAAAAGATGACATGGTCATCGGCAAACAACAGTTCACCGAGAGACTCTTCATGAGGGTTTGCCAACTGTGTAATTTTTATCCATGTAAATTATGAACAAAAGTGGAGGAAGTGACAGGAAAGAATTTAATTTTAGGCTTTCCAGTGCATCTCTTACCTGGCAATGTTTTTCCGGTGGGAAAAAAGTAGACCGTTAGAAAGTTGGATTATATTTAATCTCAACTTTGAGTGATAATCTTTTGAATTTGGAAAATGAACGACAAACCATGTCCTGCCAAATTACCACCAGTGTAAGTTAACATTTCCTTGTATTTCTTTTTTATAGGGGTGAGGAGAGATGATTAAATTAGTTTTGAATAAAAGGGAACATTGCATCATAAAACTGCGCAGCAAAGTGTTGAACAACACATGTTGATAGGTATTAATGAAGAACAACGAATAATATCGCTATTTACAGGCAACTGGTCAATTTATTTTCAACTTAGTATTGACTGAGAAGGGTTGGTGCACTTTCATGATCCAAGGAAAATATCCAAACCATTACAATAACGGAAAGCAATGAATATGATAAAATAATTTTTTTTTCTTAAACGAATCACAATTTAAATACTCAGTCTTCCGTCGGTAAATTCAAATGTTCATCTCCTGTAAGTGCACCAAATTGTAATTATTTAGAAGTGAACTTAAATGCAAGGAAAACTCCACATAACTCGGAGTCAAACGGAAAAAGCGACTCACCTGGAAACCACACATGAAAGTTTCAGAACAGAAGCAACTAGAAAGTTATCTTCGATGAGGAAGTTGAGGTGCTAACAGTAACATGATAATAATAATGTTCGATTAGGCTTCAAAGGCCCGTTACGACGATCGACAACTACCAAGTCCAACTACTGAGGATTGTTCATGCATAGTGTGTCCACCGAAATCCCTACAGACTCCCCAGGTGGAGCCCAGTACTCCACAGCCTCGGGATGAGAGCAGCGAGGAGCATGTTGAACCAATGTTTATGTCGACTTTCCTAGTCTGTCCGTGCCTGACTCCCTGTTTCTTAACGTTCCACCCCCGTGGCCTCTGGATTGTGTCCACCTTTGGGTCAGCGTGACTTGCTGTGCTGAGAATACGGGGTTGAGAGAGGTATGGTGTAACTTACGGTGGAGCATGGCAGGAGGAAGTCGGCTTCAGCCCAAGCAGGAAGGCCCTTGAGTAGTGAAAACCTGCACTGAATTCTATGGTGCAATCAAGTGGAACGTTCAACGCCATCCTGAACTGTTTTCTCATGGCTTAAGCCAGGCACATCCGCAGCAAGATGCAGCATACAACAGAATAATTAAACGAAAGCACTAGAATTCCACAGAATAAAGTCCTTGATACCACCTGGTGAAGGAGTTGTGAATTAAAATCTGAACACGAACCAGCAAACAGCAGAAAATGACACAAACACTGGAGCGATTCGAGTGCTAACAGCAATATTCTAAAAAAAAATATCTACACAGGAACAGTCAGTTTTTAACTGAAATGTGACATGACAGTCTGGACCACAGAATCCTAAACAAACACTGACTGCTTAAACTAAGTGCAAAATGTAAATGTTAGTCCTATCACAAATTGGATGAAGACCTCTAGGATTCAAGCAATGACAAAAAATGATAACAGATGTAAGGTAAAGGCGCTTACAGAATATACGAGTATTGTCATGAAAACATCTCTACCAATATGCAGGCTCCAGGAAAAGAGTAAATTAAGATACCTTTTCTAAATTAAAAGCATTGACTGATTTAAGACAAATACAACCAAAGTGAATTAACTCACTGCTCCACACATATGGGTCTGTAAACTGGGTCATAAATGGAGGAGGACTGGACATCCTGGTAATACACAACAATGATAGGACAACCCACAAAAGCTTTCTAACCAGGAAAATCTTCACCAGTTTCAGGGCTGAATCTGTGGTGATCCTCTGGAAATTCACACCTGACCAAGAAGTGCAGATACCGTGGGTCTGGCCCATCAACTTGAAAAAAAACTGGTTTTTGTCCTGGCAATGGAAGTGCTGATCAAGTATAGTATAACTAAATGGACATTTACGCAAAAGAAGTAAAATACTCAGGAGCCATACATCAGTAACCATTGAGTTGTTGGTCCACGATTAATTTTTCTGAAGCAATTTTCACAAATAAAAATACAGTTACATTTTCGAGCAATGTGGAAAACAGCAACAATCAATGCAGTGTTTATTCAGCATAAATGAGAACAAGAGGACAGCTGGAGTGTGTGATTTATGGAAACAATGCAAGATCAACCATGCTAAATTATGTTGCAGAACCATATGAAAGCACCACGTCTATGGACTCAATATTATTATAGCATGTAAGTGTCTGAGTAGTAGAGCTCTTGCTTATCGTGGAAAACATTGCTAGGTTCAATTCCTTTTATCAACATGCTGCAGTTCACACAGCTGCAAATAGGAACCTGGCTTACTTTTAAGGAAATAAGTCAGCGAGAACGGGAAGTGGCCACCTCATTTCACAAAAAAACAGGCCTTGTACAATGAGGTCTCTAAAATTTCATCCCAGACGACAGTATCTACTATGTGCTAACATTTATGATCAAGACGTGACAAATTTTAGGGCCTCTTACCAGTCGCTCAAATATTTCACCAGTCAGCATGGTCGGACTAAGTCATACAATTTATGTTAACAAACTTAAACTAGGCACTCATTCACCTTTATTTCTACATAACAATGCTTACCAAACCAAAATATATTATATTACTTACACAGTATTAGCCTATTTCTTCTTAAGAAAAGATGCACTATAGTCAGAGGCATGGCAAATGTTTCTTTGAACAGCCTTGATAGTTTTAGCAGTGTAGTACCAATTTTTATATTGATTTAGTAGGATTAAATTATTGTAGTGAAGGTCCATTTAGATTCACTATCATCATCCAGCTTATTTACAATCTATTCGAACTGTAGTATCATTAACAATCGTGTGAGAGTAGTTGTGTAGCAACAATTAAAAGCGCAATAATCTTTTTTTAGCTGATTTTTCTTTTGTCAAGCTCTGTTTATGATTATCATTAACGTTTGTTACTTTTAGTGCCCAATCAATTTTGGATAGTGACCTAATATAATACAGAATAAAATATCCAGAAATTTAAAGTTCATTTCTTTTAAGTGGAAAGAAAATAGAAATATGAGTAAACCACAGTTAAAATTAACAATTTTGTTTGGGGATGAATTGTCTTGTAAAACTACAAAACTATGCAGAAATGTCTAAAGCAGAAGTGGTCTCTCACAGAGGTCGGATTTAGATAAAATTTGGGAATGGCCTGTGAGCTGGCAAATGGAGTTTAATGTAGATAAATGCACATGGGTAGATCCAATATGGAATATAATTACAGAATGGAAGAGAACAATATTAGAAAGATAGAAAAGGAAAGGGACACAGGGATTATAATAGATCATACAGGTAAGGTGAGTGAGCAAGTCTAGCAGTGAAAAATTCAAATACAATGTTAAGTATGATACAAAGAAATATTAAACATAAGAGCAAGGAAGTGATTGTCAAACTTTATAAAGCATTAGTTATATCTAGATTGGAGTACTGTGTAGTGGTGTGGAGTCCTTTTCGTAGATGAAATATAAATGTGATGGAAAGGATTCAAAGAAGAGCGACAAAACTGATAGTGTGATTCTGAAATTATAGTTATGAGAAAAACTGGCCTACAATGTCTAGAAAAGAAAAGAATTCGAGGTGATTATAAGATAATCAACGGAAAGGATAAATTAGATTATAACAAGTTTTGTTTTCAAAATACAGACGCCTGCAAGAATAATAGAGCATCCACAAATTAATTAAAGAAAAGTCCAGACTAGATAGTAGGAAAATTTTTTTTGTCATAGAGTGGTGAATGCTTGAAATATATTGTCACGGGAAATAGTGGACTCAGGGTCGATTAATGCATTCAAGAAAGATATTGTATGCATAATTAGTTTTAGTTCAAGTGAATGTAAATTAAACTGATTGTATACAGACTTTGTAGAGTATTCTACACCAGTATAAAAAGGTTTAATTAAGTTTAGTAGCTTAATGCAACCTGGTCCGGATTTCTAAATAGGTTAACTTGGCTGTAAGGGGCAGGCATAAAGATCAATCACAGGAGATAGAGATGGATCATTCAAATACCATAGATGTTAAGATATGGATGGCAAAAACAAGCAATATGTTGGAGTTGGTAAGCACATAAAGAGAAAGGTAGATCCAGATGCACAGGAGGACAGACACTTGAGACAGAACTACAGAACTGAAGCAAGACAACATGGGAGATGCTGCCAAGAATCGGATATATGAAGATTTTGATTGTCTGTGCTTTCTTTCTGTTTATTGTTTAGCATGCCTAACTTGTCTCTTAGCATGCTGATGATGATAAGCTTGATATAAGTGTGAAATGTTAATAAGAATGTGTTTGAAATCATGTGCGGCTCAGTTTCTATAGACCATGCGCGTGGCACCCTGTAAGTTTTGTCCAGCTGTGTCTCCTGTATTTCGACACTGCCTGCTATGGCTGTAAAGGCCGATCCGCGAGTGACAGTTCCTGACACAGATCGGGCAACCATACTGAGCAGGCTGGCTTGCCTGGCTGTTCCCTCTCTTCAGTCTTTCTGTTTTCTCTGCATTCAGAAGACCTCTATGTGTGTCAGTAGTCACTATGCCCCCTCCTTATCGTTTATAGTTTCATTTCATTTGTGATTGTTGTGCTTATAATGGAACCGAAACTGAAATACTGTAATCCATGTATTCTAACAGGCAGATCAACTTATACCAGTTAACTAAAATGTATACTTTTATTCAGCAAGTATCTGTGTTCAGCTCTTAGAAGGTCCTACCTGTGTCTTCCTAGGTCTGTCTTTGGTTATTCGTAGAAGGTATGGGGGTGGTTTAAAGTGGCTTTCAGGTCTGTGAAAGATGCAGCTCTGTGGTTTCCAACCTTCATTCTTTTCCATGTTGACATTAAACCTAGCCAGCAGTATAGGACCTGCACTCTGCCTTTGGCTGTGTTAGTAACCATAAAGCTCTCATTGTGTGAGGTCTTGCTACTGGTGTTCTCCACGATCACCACTTGAAGGTACGCATAGTCATTTGTATGGAATCAATGAAAAGGCAAAACTGGAATACAAATGCTTATGCTACGTTACGTTGATTAAAATGTATATAGGTAATGGCTCAGTGGCCACAAAAATAACAATGAAAACCTCGTTATGGCCACAATACCCTCATTGGACACACAGAACGAATGAAAACAACTAACAAATCACAACAAAAGTCAAGACGAGCACAAAGGGTTTTGATGCCTGTCTGCTGGCAAGAAGGGCAGCAGATCAAATCCCTGGTAAGGTATATGTCGGTTTTTTTGTTGGCAGCGGAGTAAACAAACGAAGCCAGCACACGATGTGGCAACAGCAGTGGCAAAGAGATCTGTAGTCCTCAGCCTTTAAAACCCTCGACTATCCCAGCAATGGGAAAAAAATCGTGTCTTTGATGTCAGTAATATTTGAGTTGGCAGCTGTTACACAGAAGTTGCTCACTTTACCTTTTCCTTTAGATTCCATAGGAATATATGACTGCAATGATTACTCTCCATGGGCCATTACATTGAACTCCATCCATGAGACTTTAGTTGTCTTACCTCCCTTTTCCACTGTTTTTCTGTATATTGTTGTTTCATCTGGCCATTTGATAAATAAAGTAAGTGAATCATATTTTTTATTGACTTTATCAGCAACCTATATTCATTGGAGTAATTGTATTTGAATACATGAATTAATCTGAAGAATGCTTACAGCAGAATAAATCAATAGGCAGATCAAATATCCTCATACAAGCATGAAAGAAAAGAAGCATTGAGACAACTTTTTAACCATTCTTTTCTAATTTCTCTCCAAATTACTCGCAGAATTTTTGTTTTGCTGTTAGCATTGTTTTCTTGGCTTCCTTTCTGAGTGTTTAGTATTCTTGGCTTCCAAGTATTATTCCCATGTCTTTTTCTTTTCCCTTATTATCATTTTGATTTTATCTATCCTCTTGATATTCTTCTTTTCACCACATGCTTTAGCTCAAGATATCATGAAGGTTATTCTTTAAATTTGACCAGAAAGCTTCTAGATCCTCAGGTGGTTTTGCTGCACTTACTATTGCTGTCAATATAAGCCTATGGTATCTGGTCCTAACATCTGACATTCTTAGCTTGAATGCCTTTATTCTTGCTTCTCCTTCTCTGATGTTCATTGTCTTGCTTGATTGTAAGTGCTGGTTTGGTGAGGCTAATCTTCTGGTTGTTTTCTTTATTGCCATGAGGTAATGGTTACTTACAATTTCTGGTCCTCTCCAGGCTCTGGCATTAGTCTCATACTTAAATTAATCTTTCCTCTTAATCATTGTTGGATTTATTTCTTGTCAGTTCACATCAAGTATATGTATTTATGTGCTTGTGAGGAAACATTATGTTTATGATAACCAGCTTTTACTCATTGCAGAATCTCGGTAGTCACATTCCATTGTCATTTAAAACATTTTCACAATATATCCCAATCATTCCATCTCATCTAGAATGATCTTGTCCAACCAATGAAATCTCCAAAAAGAAAAATTTCATCATGACAATCATCCACTGTATTTTTTAAGCAATTCAAAGAACTCATCTGACATCTGCTCCATCCCCCTCATTCGAAGCATAAACAATGACAATGTTTAATGACATGCCTTCTTCTTTGAGGGCCAGTTCCATAATGCATTCTGATACAGATTGCCATTCCTTGATGCTGTCCATTTGACTCCTGGGCACAATACAGCCTACTCATACTTTAGCTCTGTTGGTAGTGGCAACTCTGCTGTAGGGAAGGGGGAAGCATATTGTCCTCAAGATACACGATGACGGACAGAAGGGGAGATGCGCGCACACACACACACACCTCCTTTTTTTTTAAGTTTCTTTGTGAGTTAGGATTTTCAATTTGGATTAGAAGCTCGTTCTACTTTCTGTTTTTATGCTTCTAATATTTCATGTTCCAAATATCATGGTCCGTAATTCTCACCAGTACATGATATTTAAGGTCTGTCCGGTTTTCTTCCTTTGTTGACTTGTAATCTTGTGGGTAAGCAAACAGGTAATTGGTCTGTTGTGTGATGGAGGGACTGCCTCTATGCAGGTCATTGTTTATTGTTCATGATTGTTTATTAGATATTTAGAGCTAACCTCCAAATATAGAGGTCATTCAACTTTCCACACCCAACTGATGCGCCTGATAGGATGTCCAACACCTTCCCTAGGAGCTAAGAGATAATATATTTTTTAAATGATAATTTCAAGAATTTCAGATATAATTAGTAACTTTTGTACTTGAATTACTGTTAATAAACCGGTAAGTGTATGGGTATTTTGAATTAAAATCTTATGTAGCTAGGAATTGTTCAGATCTCTAGAAAATTATTCCCAGTAAAACGAATTATAAGCCTACATTATTTTATTCTTGTAGCATTAAAGGCTATATTGTATTGTTTCTAACACTTTCTGTCAAAACCTAAAGACTACTCCACAGTCTGCGGACTCTTGGCATGTGTGAATGTTACAGTGTGCACTATGTGTTGGAGAATCTTCTACCCACACAGAGGTTTTACTGCATTAATTTGATAGTCACCTCTTACAACATACTTTCAGTGCAACAGTAGTTATTTTCTTATTTTTGTCTCAAACAGTCTCCTATAAGCTTCTCTGGCAGAAAATGTTGACCAGTTGCAGCATAACATTGTGTAAAACAATGTTGTGCTGTTTGCAATAATAGTACAAATTTTTTTTTCTAAAGTTGAAAATAAATTGAAAGATATTATTTGTGTATGTAAATGATTAGGGAAGGAACTATCAAATGACAATGGATCTTTGATGAAAATAATAACTCTGCAGAGCTTAAAATAAGACAGATTTTTTTTAATGTAGCATTGTAAAGTATAAGTTCATTCTTTAGAGGCACATTTAACTTCATCAAATATTGGTATATTTATCATTGCAGGTGTAAGCCCAAAACTGAAAGTCAAGAAGTTATAAAGATACATGAAGATGCAAAAGCAGAAAATGAGCCACATAAGCCAAGTGAGTCCCAAAGAAGAGAAAATAAAAAAGAATGCAAGAAAATATGGCACCCTGGATTTGACACTCGTTTCCCAAACCAAAATCAGACGAGGTAAAGTTCTTTTTTGTTCATTTCTGTTACAATTAACTAAGAGGTATATTGAGCTTTTGATATCCCATTATGGGCATTTTCTTCTTTGTTCATTCTCATTCACCTGCTACCAAGCCAGGAAAATGGCTTTGCAAGTAACATGATGTTGTCCAGAAAATGGAATGTGTTGTGTCGTAGTTTACAGCTTCACTGCAATATTTGCACCCTCCGGTCCGACACATTCGACTTCAGGACAAATTTTTCCTATGGGTAGTTTGATTGACCTTCTTATGAACTTCAGAAAATGGTTCGATGACTGTATTGTTTCTAGAGCTTTTTTTTTACAAAACAAGAAGGCTAATTGACACTCAGAAGACTTGATTAGCATATGTCAAATATGGATTGCCATTAGTTGACTTAAGATTCCATATTCTTCATAGAAATCACTGGATGAAAGTAAATCAGATTTATCTAGAAGTTAAAGGACCAATGAGATATGAGTCCGTCCGTCCGCGCCCCCCCCCCCCCCTCCCCCGCCCCAACTCAGCAATTGTAGGGAACTGCTTCTTTCTCCAAGGCCAGATAAATGGAACGCTTTGTATGGAAGTAAACAATTAATAAACATGCACAGATATCATCATATGGCATTGGGGTGAAGGGTGAGAGCCAGAGTGCTGCTGGATCCTTAACATTAACATCATGATAATGCAACTGATATGTGTTTTAAGAGGGGTGAGTACATTTTTAAGAAAGTGTGCAAATTAGAGGATTTATTGCAAACTTTTGTGATCATATCTGCTTAGTTATTACAAATTAATGCATACTACTTACTTATCTACTTTATCCTTCCATTGATGCCGTTAAGTATATACATATGTAGTTGTCTTTGTAAAATCTTGAGTACAATAATAAATAAAATCAACTTAACATATACTTTCTGATATAAAAAAAAAAATAGGTAGCTGGCCATTTTGTAACTGCACATATAAAAACTACCCACTGTGGATTGCAGTTGTAAGAAATGTTCATATTTTTATAATTAGTATTATAATTATTTTCTTGTATAAAACCTATGAATTAATGTTTTATAGTTACTTGAACAGACAAATGCCTTTGTTCTCTATAGTTACTTGATCAGACCCATGTATTTATGCTTTATAGTTAGAATTATAGTTACTTGATCAGACATGAATTTATGCTTTATAGTTGTTTGATCAGACCTGTGCTTTATATTTATAATTGTAATTCCTTGATCAGACCTATAGAATTATAGTTCCTTTATCAGACCTTCTGAATATCAATATCTAATCAATTTGATTGCTCACAATGTCTCCCAAGCTTTTCCATATTCAAAGGCCACCTATGTGCTGTTTGAACCATGTGTTTCTTACGATCATTTCATGTATTTTGATCCATTCTACCAGTCTATTTTCCCTCTCATTCCTTTCTCCCAGTCCATGTTCTCCAGTAACATCTTCTTCCTTTTTATCTCCTACTTTTGTATTAAAATTCCCCCATAGCGACTGTCATTTTGTGGTTTTTGCACTAAGACATGGCCATCTGAAGTTCTCTGTAAAATTAATCTACTTCTTCCTGATTTCCCTCCGTTGTTGGCACAAATGTTTGTATGAAGTTGTTATCAACTGGTTTACAGCTCAAATTAACTAATAGAACACAGTCTAATATTGCCCAAAATCCCGCCAATGCCTTCGCCCCCACAGGGACAGTGTAAATGGGACAGGATGATATAATTAGAAGATGGACAGAGTACATCAGTGAATTGTACTATAATGGCAGACCAGACTTATTGAACAAGTCGAATATGACAGGTCATCAATACTGGTGACAGAGGTTGAGGACGCAATACAACATATAAAGAGGGGAAAGGCACCAGAGCCAGATAATATAACAATAGAGGAAATTACGGCCATGGAAGTTTTGGGGATAAATGTGATAAAAAAAATTGTTGAATGATGTTTACAATTGTGGATATATTCCCAATGATTAAATGAAGTCAATGTTTATATCACTACAAAAAAAACCATGAGCCATTGAATGCGAACACTGCACTATCAGCCTCATGCGTCACTTTGCAAAGATACTACTGCGAATCATCATGAGAAGAGCGAGGAGTAGAATAAAACAAAGAATTGGTGATCAGCAGTGCAGGTTCATGGAAGACAAGGGCACAAACAACGCCATTTGCTTTATAAGAACGATAATCGAGAGAGCCATTGAGATGAAAGTTGACGTTTTCTGTGTTTCATAGATTATGTGTAAGCGTTTGATAGGGTCAAACATATGGAGATCACCCAAACGCTGAAAAGTTTGCATATCGATGGCAAGGACTTCAGGATCATTCAAAATATGTATTGGGAACAGACTGCGGCTATAAGAATTAACAATCAAGTGGGAGAATATAAACAGATAAATGGGGAGTAAGGCAAGGTTCTGTTCTGTTCTCTTTATACAGCGAGTTTATCTTGAGAGACATACAGACAATGGCAGGAATATCAATTGGCGGACAGAACATCAACAATCTACAATATGTTGATGACGTATTGATAGCCCTAAATAAAACCGACTTGCAGGAAAATTTGACTTGGTAGTTCAGCAAAGTGAAAACAAAGGCCTCAGCTTAAATAAAAAGAAATCGGAGGTGATGGTATTAAGGAAGAAACCGGACTCTCCAAAATGCTGTGTCAAAGCGAAGGGGACCGAGTTCAGACAAGTTAACACGTTTAAATACCATACAAAACGTCAGATGGAAGATGCAATTACAAAATGAAATGCAGAATAGCCAAAGCAAAATCAGTCTTTCAGACTATGAAAGGCATATTGTGCAACAAAACCTTGTTGTTGGAACTGAGAAAGAGAGTTCTTGGATGCTATGTTTAACCAGTACTGACATATGGCAGTGAATCATGGACAATTAGAATGTAAGTACATAGATCTTTGGATGCATTGGAGATGTGGTTTTTGTAGAAGAATGCTGAAAATCCCTTGGACTGCAAAGAAAACTAATGATACAGTACTCGAAGAGGCACAAAGACAACTTATTGGCAGTCATCCATTTTCGGGCATGTTATGAGAAGAGGCAGCTTGGAGCTCGTCGTGATAATAGGAAAGATAGCAGGAAAGAGAGACAGAGGAAGGCCGAGGGAGAAGATGTTTGACAGCCTGAGAGAATGGCATTGGCGACAATCAACAACAGAGTTGGTAAAGGACACACGTGATAGAAGTAGATGGAGGTCCATTATCGTCAACTGGCAGGGCACCTGATGATGATGATGATTAGACCTATAGAATTCTAGTTCCTTGATCATAGATTTATAGTTCCTTGATCAGATTTATCCAATTATAGTTCCTTGATCAGAGCTATATAATTAAAATTCCTTTATCAGACCCACCGGTATATAATTATAATTACTTGATCAGACATATATAATTATAGTTTCCTTATTAGACCTATATAATTATAGATTCTTGATCAGACCTAAATAATTATAGTTACTTGATTAGACCTATATAATTATAATTACTAGATCAGACCTATATAATTATAATTTCTCGATCAAACCTATATAATTATAGTTTCTTTATCAGACCTAAATAATTATAGTTACTTGATTAGACCTATATAATTATAGTTACTCTATCAGACCTATATAATTATAGTTTCTTTATCAGATCTATATAATTATAGTTACTTGATCAGAGTAAGTAAAAAAGTAAAGATCCCGTCATGCCATACAGCGCATGATTTTACACCCATATTATTTTGTTATTCATGGCACATAGTGGGTGATGTGGTCAGCATCACGCCAGCCTGCCTTTACTTTTCAGATTTTTCTGATACCCAATTTTTCTGGCTGGGTCGACCACAGCGATCAGAGGGGAAAAAACGCATCAATCTACCACTGCGCTAACACGCCCCCAAATATATATAATTATAAAATATACCTATATAATTATAGTTACTTGATCAGACCTATATAATTATAGTTACTTGATCAGACCTAAATAATTATAGTTACTTGATCAGACTTGTGCATCTATTCTCATCCCCATCAAATGTAATTTAAAGGACTAATTTTTCATTAAATGTTTTTTCTCTGTGCAAGTTTTGGTTTGTCTAGTATGGGTTTTGATTGACTGATATTGCCATCTTTATTATTCTCCTGACTAAGACATGTCTATTTCTATGTCTTAGGAGATGCTGGTCAAACTATGTGGACTACATACGTTGTCAATCGAAGTTTGGTCCTGACTATAAGCCCTGTGAATATTACAAGAAAACATTTGAGTACATATGTCCAGGATTTTGGGTATAACTTTTGCCTATTTATACACTTGAAAGTATATACTTCAAATTTTGAGTTTAGTAGCATTCTGGGTTTAACAGAAAGATCTATAAGCAATACCCTCATATTCTTATGATACAAGCAGAAATCAGTCACTAACTTCCATAGATTCAGAAGAAAAATAATATTGTTTGGAAACATGGCAATGTCATTAAAAAAATTGCATCCACACCTCTCATTTACCAGTTGATGATTGTGTTGTGTCAGACATGCTCCACAGGGAGCTGAAAATGATAGTCTTCTTATTCATTGTATGCTTTCAAACGCCAAATTGAATATAATTAAATAAAGTATTGGTTAGCCTGAGAGTATAGGTATCTCCATACTGCCGAAGACGTATATGTCGGACCAAATGGTGCAGATATCGCAATCAAATGTGTGCTGTACTTCCCACATGTTCCTGTAAACCTCTTGACCTATTCATGTTATACCTATATCAGGTTGAGATAGCTTTCCACCTTCTCTTGACAATCTGTCAGCCCCTTTATTGACAAGAATGTTGCAATGAGATGTAATCCAAAGTATCACATCTCTTGACACATCTGGTGACATATCTTATAGAGTATCACTTTTAGTTCCTTTAGGTCTGGATTTGTTAGCTCCCCAGTGCCGCAGCCACTGACAGCGCATTTGTTGTTGTTGGTTAACTAGGTTTGCCGAGCTGTTCATTGCAGTGAATGCCAAGCTGATAAAGTGATGCAAGTGTTTTGAAACTGGTGAGTGGAGCTGTATAAGGTGTTGGTGATTGTTAGTGTGCTCTGCAATAACTTTTCTCTGTCTGTGGTGAGTCCGGGACAAGTGAGCAGCACATGTTGCACTGTCTCGTATGGGTGGGTGCAGTTGTGGCAGTTAGGTTTGTGTGCAGGGTGTAACTTATTTAAGTACTTGTTAAGTCCAAAGTATTCTGTCCTAAGTTGGAAGATTATGCTCTGCTCCCTTCGATGAAATTTGTTGATGTTGTAATTTTTGTTTGGATGTGTCATTTCTGTAAACATGGCCTGGCCAGTAGACCCTTTCGTCCGTCAGTTCAGCCGTTCCTTTTTAAAGTTGTTTCGAAGTATTTGCTTTATTATTTGTAAGTTGGCTGGTGTATTTATTTTAAACATGCTTGCTTCTAGTTTTGCTAGTCTGTCTGCTTTCTCATTGCATGATATGTTTATCTTGATCATGATGTCCCGTTCCTCAGGATAGCTATGGGTCCCAACCGTTTCAAGCGGACCCTCTCTTGGGCCACAGAAGCCCAGTGCATGGTAAGTACTCCTTTAGAAGCATCTCGGATGTTGCATAGTACAGCAAGGGAGTCTGTCCAATGCATTGGAGGACTTCCTCTTGGTCTCTTCTTGTCTCTGGAGCACCAGACTGCTGTCGATGTGCTCAATCGACCATCGTTTTGTCGTAATATGTGACCTGCCAATCTATGTTTTGCCTTGTCTGCATAGATTACCGCATCCTTCACCAGGGACAATCATCTTATGTCAGAATTGTGGAGATCTTGCATACATTGGTTCTGGAGAGTGATTCCAACCAAGTGTCTCTCAAGGGAGGCCTGGGTCACTCTCAGTCTGTCCTCTAGTGATTTTGTTAGTGTCCACATCTCAACACCAAAGCATATCGTAGGGAGTACAGTGGAATTAAAGAGGGAGACTTGTAGGTCCTGGCAGCCGTCCAGGGCCGTGCTAATAGACAAGAAGGCTGCCCAACCCACACGGCAACATCTTGTCAGTTCAGGTTCCAGGTTATTCTCCATATTGAGAAGGCGCTCAATATAAATGTACTGATTGACATCCTCTAATCGTACCTCGCCAAGGAAGACTGAATCACAAGTGGCGAAGCATTTACACAACACTATGGTCTTGGAAACATTCATTTTCAGTCCCGCTTTCCAGCCCTCTCCGTCAAGTAGCTGAATCATTTGGTTGATTTCATCCTCAATTCTACTCCAGGATGTGAAAGCATTTGGGACCCAATGACGTGTATATGTATATATAAATATATATATATATATAAACTGAGTAGGATAGTGGAGACAAAGATCGCCAAGACAAGTGATTTTGCGCTCAGAATACATACACTGAACAACAGAATAGAAAGTCAAGCAATAGGCACTCCAAAATCAAACTGATCCCCCAGGGGATGAAAATGCCTCTCTACATGAAACATTATTGTTTTTGCTATCTTTGTCGCTGCCATCCTACTTTGTTTACAACTTACTAGCCTTAGAATCGCCATTTTTCATCATGCACTCTATCATCTAGTCTTATTACTTGAATGTTTCAGATTGAAAACTGGGACGAACAGAGAGAAAATGGTACTTTTCCAATGCCAAAATGGGCTTGAAATAATTGCCAGTATGACTGACTGTTTTGTGAAGCCAGTTACCATCTTCAGTATTCAATAATTCTTTCATTCATTGCATGTTCATAATTTTTTAAATAAATACATTTCCTACCTTTTAAGTGTTTCCCCATTATACATGCACAATAAATCTGTCTTGTCTCTCTCTCTCTCTCATTTTCACAAGGAATCGTGTGAATGTGTATGGACAATATATTTTTTAAAAAAAGGTTAAAGGAATAAAGAAGCCCCCATCGCTGATGTAGTGTTGGTTCATTGTACTAGCTCCCAACATTTTGTGAGGGGACAAGCTACTCTCCATGCCGTCCCTACCAGTCTGGTCTTGAGTGGTTTTCTGGGGGTCCTTATGTATGACAAAGACAAGAATAGCTCCCCTGACCCACAGAGAGAATATCGTAAGAGGCCACTAACTGTGTGAAATGGCATAGCGATGGTGAGGTTGTTTGTTAAGAGCAGCACAGATTGCACCTAACAGGCTGCGGGTCTTCTTTGTTCTAGTGTTTGAGTCTATTAAAATGGGCTCACACATCGGTTAACCACCCTACAAGAAACTGATTGTCCACAAACTCTGCAGTCTTCTAAACCAGTATAAAGACATTAAGTTGTTTACAGTTGGGCAGACTGGAGCTTGTTGAGACCAAGGATTGAACCAGGTTCAGTTGCCATTAGAAACAAGCGTTCTATCCATTCTGCCACTCAGACAATCTTCAAAGGGATAACATCTTGTAAATAGTATTTCATTGCAGCAACAGGTTTGGTAGAGACTGGGCCATTAAATACACACCATACAAATATGATGATACACACCTTATTTGCTGTTTAATGAATGCTCAGATCTATAAATAACTTCACATTTGCTTCAGTGGTTTCCAGGGCTTTGTTTGTGACAAAGATGAGATAAGAACTGTTGCCACACAGAGCATGTTGTTTTAATCCATCTAGGATAATAGACTCAGCAGTGCACAACCTGCCATTCACACAAGTGAACATGTTTAGAGTAGTTTTCTGGTTGTTTAGAGTAGTTTTCAATGGGGCCAAAGATGCAGCAGAGTTTCATAGCTGGCTGCTTGCATCAGGGACTCATAACTGACCAAGACCCTCCACCTCCACGTGGCGGCCCTGGAAACAGATTGCAGCCTGACTAAGAATCAGAGATGGAAAGCAAACTCGGTTAAAAAAAGGAAGTGCTGAAATCAGATGTGTGAGACTGAAAGGTGCATATATCGCAGCCTAGCTGTAAACTGCGACACAAATGTCATTTTCAGGATTAATGCTTACGAAGATAGAAACAATACAGAGTAAGGAGGTACAGGATAGAAGATATTCATAATATACTTGATGGATAAATTGTTCCTGTAAATTGTATAACACTATGGGTGCTGAAGTGTATAGAATCAGAATTAAGGGAGCCACAGCCTACAAAAAGGTTTTAACCACTGATTTGTCATCTCAAGAATGTTTTCAGTTGTGTTCCACATGGCTGCTTTGCCATTGACCAAAATCAAAAGCTGTTGTGTTTAGCCAACCATAAAATGTATTAAAAACGTGTTTGAATCAGCTTCACAAAACAGCATCTATATTTAAGTCGTTTTTTTAAAGACTTTCTATTCGTGGGTTATTTTTTTCAAAATAGGGCACACATAAAAATACTAACCTTTTAGACCATTGAATTTAGCCATCTATAAAAGTTGCTTTGCTTTCTTTTTGCACAGAATTTTGAAAGGTTGCAATCTGAATAGCTCGACTTAATTTATGTGAATGCTTTCATGAACAACTTTACTGCAGTATATGTGATTATGCATATTTTTTCAAATAGAGTTTTTACATTTTTTATTTGGTGCATAATTTAGGACTTGAATCCAAAAGTCTCCATACATAGGAAAAATCAACACACAGCATGATCAGGCGTATTTCAGCATTACCGGCACGATTTGTGTTAAAGAAAACAGATCCAACAACTTTGTTGCCCTATTACCTGGTCCGCAGTTTTCATAACCTTGCATATTGTTAATTTTCTTTATATACATAGACTTTTGGGCCACTCTTAAATTAAATTGAAGGTATTTTGCAGTCAGTACCTGCTGTAGACGGATGTGTCGGGCCGAAAGGTGCAAATATCGCAGTCAAGCTGTGAACTAACGGCACAACGCATTCCATTCTCTGGATTACATCCTGCTACTTGCAAAACCATGTTCAGGGCTTGGTAGCTGGAGATTGAGAACGAACGCAGAGGAGGAAGCAGTCAGTACTTTGTATTAAAAATGCTTAAAGTGAACATAATGCATTTTCTTTTTCCACCTTTACATTGCATCTGTCTGCAGTGCATGTGCACTGAATAACAACTTTCTTAACCAACCAGTTCTTTTTTGCCTCTTGATCTGGCTCTGATGTTTACAGCTGTCACAAAATTGTCCAGACTGTTTTAAGCATATGGCCAGACACATTTGGTTGTTTGTATTTTACTGTTTTTGGTTTTTGGTAGCACTTTAAATATTATTTGTTTTAGAATTTGAATGCTTCGTTGATTTACTTTTGAAGAAAACTTATCAAACAGGAAGTTAGTCAAAGATGCATACTCTCATCTGGTCTGTTCAATGGGTACAGTGAAAATACAAGGGTTGGTCTTCCCAGAATAAAGATAGCACAGTGGCAATTTGCTTGTTGCAACACTGGTACTCCCGCATATATGTGCATAATTGCAGCTTTCCAATGAATAGAGCTGCTGTAGTCCATGAAATTGCATATATTCATGATATAAGTTACAAACAACAACCTGTAAATGAATTCTTGGTGGAGAAAGAAAGTGTGAGAAACATTCACAAAATGTTATGTGTGATGTATGAAAGTTGTTCAGTCGATAGAAGCACTGTTAGATGCTATGATTCAGATAGCTAAAGCTTCACGAATTGAAGAAATGAAGTTGTGTGATTGGCCAATGGCTGGACATAACTTACTTTACGTCTTTATACTGTTTAGAAGACTCTACAGAGTCTGAATACAATCAGTTTCTTGGAGGGTGGTTAAACCGATGTGCATCTTAATAGACTCAAACTCTAGAGCTAAGTAGACCTGCAGCCAGTCAGGCGACATCTAAAGCTGCTCTTAACAAACCAATTGGGGAAAGGTACAAATAACTTTGGTAGATTAACTTGAATTTTATCAGGGAAGCGGCCATTAAGCCTACTTTTTTCGATTTCCAACTGCCAAGGAATTTTTAACGTGCTCGACACTGGACATGGAAGTCCGATCTCACTACCCAGAGATCAGGGAAATTTTTACCAGAAGATCCATGTGAACAAAATCCTGGTCTCCACCGCAGCTTCTCTCCAGGTGTAACCATTTAATTGTAGTTCTGGTTAACTACAGCCTGAAGGCATTTGAACTGTGTGACCTGTTCCAGAGGCTGTTCACTCAGAAAAAAATGTGATGTCTCTCTTCTGTTCTCATGAGACCACTATAGGTTTTGTTTCTGAACTGCTAATGATCTCTCTCTTCCCTAGCTTCTATTTCCAGATTTGAATGGTGGTCTAGAGATGCGTTTCTAATTTAGTAATCAGGACCACATCATAATCGAACACCAACTTAGTTATATAAGCTGGGTTCATCTTCCAGTACCACAATGAGTACTATTTGGGATTCTTACACATTGTCATTTAACGCTTCATACTAATATATGTATATAATCTCTATTATGACTACTACATGTTGTATTTAATTATGTGTCTTACAATGTTTAGATCATAATTTTAGCTCAATTTGTTAAATATTAACCCTTTAGAGTCCAACCTAATTTATTTGATCCGTGTTTTAATCCTTTACAGTCCAGTCTAACTTTTAGATTCAAGTCTTACAATATACAAATCTAATCAATTAGGCTGAACTGTTAGAGGTTAAGACAAATCTAATCGATTAGGCTGGGCTGTAAAGGGTTAATGAATTTTATTTTGAATAAAACTTTTTGACTACAAAATTCCAGCACTTGGCCCAAACAGAATGCCACAAATCTGCAAAATTATCTAGGACCACAAAGGGTTTATTTGTACATCTGTGAAAAATTTCAATTTAAACTTGATCTGGAAAAAAACAATATAAAATTAATTATCAAACAGACCAGAAAACCTGTATTTCAAAGCTCTTATAACTTCTGCAAGTCCTGTTTTATTACATCATCATATACCGTATGTCCTTCTGCAGATACATCAAGATGGCTCGTATGACTCAACACCATTATTAATGGGGGATTTCAACTTTCCAGAAATAAAATGGGATATGGCAGAAGCACTTGTAGAGTCAAAACCTTTTGTTAAGTGCATTACTGACAATTTTTTAATTCAACATGTAGAAGCAGCCACCAGAGGCAAAAACACACTCGACCTAGTTTTTACTACAGAGGAAAATATGATTGAAAACGTTACCGTTGGGGAACTGTTTGGCTCAAGTGACCATCAAATCATCTGTTGGGATCTTATTGCAGGGAAAGAAGTAAACATAAATACGCGAACATAAAACTACTCTAAGGCAGATGTTAATAGGATGAAAGAGGCAGAGAACCACATAATCTGGAAAGATATTGTCATAGGAACAGATGTTGAACAGGAGTGGGAGAGTTTTAAAACAGTACTAGAAATGCTAAAAGAGGAATGTGTTTCATGTAGGGAGGTAAATCCCAAGCGTAAAAAGTGGATAACTAGATTTGTAGTGAAATGAAGAAGAGCTAAAAATAAAGCATGGAAAAAATATATAGAGGCAGGTAAATCAAAAGAAACATTTAAAATATTTGGACAAGCAGAACATATCTCAGAAAGTGAATAAAACAGCAAAAATAGACTTTGAAAAAAAACTTCCTCAGAGGATCAAGACTGATGGTAAAAAGTTCTTCTCTTATGTTAGAAATAAACAAAGAACGAAAGACAAAGTAGGCCCTCTCATAGACAGTACAGGGAAAATAATAAGTGAGAATAGGGAGGCAGCTAATCTACTCAATCAGTACTTTGGCACAGTCTACACAAAAGAGGACTGCTCCAAGATCCCAGAGCCTATAGATATTTTTCAAAGAGACATGGATACAGCGGGATTAAGATCAATCTGTATTACAGAGGAAATGGGTTTTTAAAAATTGGAGGGGTTGAAAGTGGATAAATGTCCAGGTCACGATGGTATTCATCCAAAACTGCTGTATGAAATTAGAGACCAATTAGCAAAACCATTGGCTATGTTATGTTCTCAATCACTTACAAAAGGGATTGTTCCACGGGGTTGGAAAGATGCAGGAGTGATCCCCTTATTCAAAAAATCAGATACAGCGAATTATAGACCTGTGAGTTTAACGAGCATAGTCTGTAAATTGTTAGAGTCATTCATCAAAGAAAACATTGTAATGCATTTAGACAAATTTAATCAAATTAGAAATAGTCAGCATGGGTTTACTAGAGGGAGATCATGCTTATTTAGATTTTGCAAAGGCCTTTGATAGAGTACCTCATCAAAGATTATTTTGAAAGTTAAAATCACATGGAATAGGTGGGGAAGTTGCCAAATGGATTGAAAATTAGTTAACGGGAAGAAGGCAGAGGGTGAGCATAAATAAGGAGTACTCTGAGTGGTGTGAAGTGAAAAGTGGTGTGCCACAGGGCTCGGTTTTGGGACCAATTTTGTTCTTGAAATATATAAATGATTTGGACATTGATATGGGATCCATGATTGCAAAATTTGCTGATGACACAAAACTATGCAGTAGTGGATATATATTGAGGTCGGATTTAGATAAAATTCTAGAATGGTCTGTAAGCTGGCAAATGGAGTTTAATGTGGATAAATGTACAGTCATCCACATGGGTAAATCCAATATGGAACATAATTACAGAATAGGAAAGAACAATATTAGAAAGATAGATAAGGAAAGGGACCTAGGGGTTATAATAGATCATACAGAAAAGGTGAGTGAGCAAGTTAAGGTAGCAGTGAAAAAGGCAAATGCAATGTTAGGTATGATAAAAAGAAATATTAAACATAGGAGCAAGGAAGTGATAGTCAAACTGTATAAAGCATTAGTTAGACCTGTTTCTAAGAATCAACGTCACTGCACTCCGGGCATACCGATAGGTGCTCAGTCTCTCTCTCTCATCAAATGGTGTACGGTATAGATGCTGATGGTCCCTGTAGCACGCTGGTTGTACACTCTCCTGTGCCTTCCTCTCATGCGCCCCACTCCGCTCGAACCTCATTCAATGTCAAAACTTTGCAGTCTGTGGATTGCTGCTTCATCTATTGCGGTGTCCTCATCCAGCAGGCGGTCATTGATTGATTTCAAAATGTCACTTCTGTCCATCACCAATGTGCCCTTGATGGGAGCCCGTGAAGCCAAAATGTCAGCTCTTTCATTGCCCTGAACCCTGGCATGAGTAGGACAATAGATCCAGGTCAGCGCCTGGAGGTTTGAGGCCTCAACAGCAACTATCCACTCGTACCTAAGCTATCCCTTCTGTACTTTCTGAAGTACAGCTTGTTCGTCTGTCATGATGACTGCCTTTGTTATAGAAGTCTGAGATATCCATTTCAGTGCTGGGGTCACTGCTTCCATCTCCATTCTTATACTGGAGGTTGTTGACATGTATGCCCTACTGCGCTCAGCAACGACCTCTCCTCTCACTCTATCCGAGAAATTCCAGCCTGATGTCCCACTGTGCATGACTGATCCGTCAGTGTATATGACAGCGTCACTCTGTTAACTGATTTACCTCATGCTCCGCTCTCATTGTTCCGTTCTCTGCATTCCTTGCCTAAGGTTATGATGACTCTCTGGTACTCTACCATTCTATCACCAGTGTGGACCCATTCTTCCCCTTTAGCTATCGTCTCAGCTGGAGTGACGTGTCCGTTTGTTGTCTCAGCCTATGCCATCAATGACGACCGTCTCTTGATTCTTGATGTCTGAGATACTACTGTGCAGAGGGTGTCAAGTGTCTGTTGTGACATGCATATAGGCTTTGACTTGTGCCAGTTTATGTCTGCATGTCACCGATAACAATCCCAACATGTACCGCATCATCACAATCGGGGTATCTCTAGTGCAGCCCAGAACCAGACGCATACCTTCATTCTGGATGCGGTCCAACCTTTCACACTATGTTCTTGATAGTGAGGATGCCTAGTCCGTAATCGATGACAGACAACACGACCTGACGATATAGGATGAACATGAGGCGTTGTTCCAAGTCGGCAGCAGCCATGTTCTTGAGTGCTCCTAACCCTCTCTTGCATCTTTGTACGATGTGGTCAACATGGCAGTTATAGGAAAGACTGAGATCAAATGTCACTCAGAGGTATTTCAACCTGTTAGACCTAGATTGGAGTCCTGTGAACAGGTGTGGAGTTCTTATCATAGAGGCGATATAAACATGCTGGAAAGAATACAAAAAAGAGCGACAAAGCTGATAGTGGGATTCCAGAATTACAGTTATGAGGAAAGACTCAGAAAAATCGGCCTAGTGTCTAGAAGAGAGAAGAATTAGTGGTGACTTTATACAAGTTTATAAGATGATCAGAGGAATGGATAAATTAGACTATAACAAGTTTTTTAAAATACAGCCACCCACAATAACAAGAGAGCATAGCTACAAGCTGACTAAAGAGAAGTCCAGATTAGATATTAGGAAATATTTGTTTAGTCAGAGAGTGGTGACTACTTGGAATGCATTGCCAGGGGAGGTAGTGGAGGCAGGGACAGTTAATGCATTTAAGAATAAATTGGATGCGCATAGCTTTTAGAGCAAGGTGATGTAAATGAAACTGGTTGTATACAGACTCTGCAGGGTCTTCTAAACCAGTATAAAGACATCAAGTTATAAACATTTGCAACACTGTTTGGATTTTAAAGTTATCCAAATTTATGGGTCTTAAATAAACATGCTGTTTTTTTTACAATCGTATTCGATTGCAGGGTCCTATTCTACTGAATACAAATATTCAGTGCATCCCTAGTTGGCATACATTGTACAGATCCCTATAACACGGCAAGTGACATATTGCAATATAGTGTTAGGCCCATATTTTTCTTGACCAATGGCACACTATGGATGATGTGGTCATGCCAGCTATCTTTACTTTTCCAGATTATTCTGGTATCCAATTTGTTGGGATGAGTCAACACCAGTAGCCTTTTTTACGATGTTAAAAAATCCTGCACCAACTGGGTACCAAACCTCGATAGCTCGGCTTGATGAAAGTTGATGTACTAATCACTGTGGAAGCTCAGCTCCAACAATATAACAATGGCAAAATTGTTAGGAAAAGGAACAGAGAAAAGTGACTAGGAAATTCTGGACAAATAAATTATGGAAGATCGTAAACTGCAGAATTGATAAACACATGGAACAGGAAGTGGGATCATGATGCTGAGTAGTACATGAGTTGCAGCATTTGACAATCCAAAACTAACTGCTAGCATCAGGGCCATCAGAGCTGTCAAGACCCTTCACCTCAAAGAGCTGATCATGTATAATAGGCCAGACTGACAAGGAGAAGGGATCGAAAAGGGATGGCTAACTGGTACCCAAAAATGCCAGTTAAGGTAGGGTATGTCGAACCAAAAAGTACAAATATTGCAGTCAAGCTGTAAACTATAAAACGCATTCCATTCTCTGGACAACATCCTGCTACTTGCAAAGCCCTTTTCAGGGCTTGGTAGTGGGAAATTGAGAATGAACGATGAAGAAGAAACAGAAAGTTATACATCTCCATGATGATTGACATAAACTAATACTGCCTCGTCCTTTGCAGTGTTTTCATTTGCAAAAAAAGGATATAAAACAAACACAATTTGTATTCAAATAAACAATCTTTTAATAAACAAAATACAAGGTCAAATTATGAAAGGTCAAAATTTCCATTTTAAATGTTTTATAAAAGAAAATTTATCACAGACCAGATATTCTTTTATATTGACAAAATAACTACTCATATAACCCGACATGTGTGTCTAAACATGAGAGTCCAATTTGTAAATTTTTTTTTATTTTAAATTTTATACATTTTTCACCACTATAACTGAATGACCAACAATATTTTAGTTTTAGCCAGTGGATATAAAACAGTTTTTAAAGGACTAAAAAAGACCAAAATATTTAAATGTCACAAAGAAAGAAGAGCCACTTTAGTAATACACCTTCAATATTTTAGTTTTAAAAAAAGACTCCAGTGAAAGTAAGTGATACGATTGCCAAATTTTCAAATGCCAAAATCTTCAGATCTTGTTTAGTACCAAGTTGTTCAATAATATATTGCATAAATATTCTTATATCACAAATGATTGTGGTATACTTGGTTCAGAAACTCAAATTTGCACCTGGAATATTACATCTACAGTAATTTCCAAGGGTTCAACTAAACTAATAAAGTTATTGTAAGGTACTTAATTAAACATACAGAAAGATAAAACGAATATAAAAGCATATGATATATAGTGCCACAAAATATATGAGTGACATTAGCAATAATATGGAACACTGTCATGGATGGATGGTGATTCATCAAGGGAAAAACTTGGGCTTCTTTTCTTAATCAGTGAGGAAATAACATGCAAATACAATCATTTGACACAATTCTTAACTAAAAAAATTTCTGATCAGTAATTTTGATAATTCTAAATAGAAAAAGCAGATTCAACTAAATTTATTTAATATATACCGCTGTATCAGTTATGACAAAATGCTTATTAGCGTTAAACAAATTTGTCACAGCAATCTATTAAGTCCCAAACATTAAATTTGTGCATGGTTCCTTTCACACCCAGCTCATCCCTCCTCCAAATTGTGCCCAGATAATATTTGAAATATGTTGTGCAAAACAGAAAAAAGGTGCACAGTTGTAATAACAATAACAGCAGTGTGTTTCAGCTGGTACAATTGTTTACAGTTAAGAATCACTTGGCAGATGTAGGTTCCATTCATGAGCAGCTCCACTTTTTAATGACCTGGAATAAAACAAATGATAGCATTATACAATATATTATGTCACTATACAGATGTGTAGTTTAGGAATAGAATATCACAAGAAGGCTTAGCTAAGTGCTCGTACAGACTGTAATTATATTGAACAGATGCAGAACCAACATATATCACATTGGACATGAAATCGTATTTAAATGGAGAGTACTGGTTACTGTCAAATTATGTTTAGTCATCAATGAGGTGTTTTAAATATATATATAAAGAGATGGTAAAGGATGGAATACTGGTATGAATATTCTAAATATAAAATATCTATAGCTAAAACTGACAAAACCAAAAATACATTATATTATTTAGAGCTTAATTTGTCACCAGTAATGTTAAGCATCATTACAGGGTACCATGTATGGCAGGTCTTGGATAGATATAATAGAGACAGTTCACCCATAGTGGCACAAGACAGATGACAGAAAGTGCATTATTCCTGGACTGCATCTACTAGAGTAACCAGATAAATGAATGACATATAAAGTGGATACATTACTAGGAGACCTGAAACTATCCTGCCACCACAGGAACCCTCGTCTGGTTAAGTATTGCCAAAACTACAAAACTACAATGTCTTGCAAAATTATATGTTGTCATTGATACAAGGTCAGTGACTCATATATGATTGACTGATTGTGTCAGTGAACCAGAGCTGTCCAAGACGCTATTTTACCTCCAAGTGGCAGCCCTGGAAACAAGCCTACAAAATATAGATTAAAGAGGGAAGGCAAATCCAGTCTTGGTGTGGCATCCAAAATGCTTATTCTACTGGATGTTGAGAAGTATTTTAGGTCTTATTTAGTGACTGACAATTTGGATTGAAAAAATCTGTACTGTTACTACTTACCATGTTTGTGGTCATCTGAAAAGAAAGAAAAAGGACAAAATATTAATTTTAAATGTAGTCTGAGTATTTTTATAGTATAATAATCAATACTAAATGGAAAGCACATTTCGTCTCCCTCGTGGTGAGTGGTTCTCGGGTAAAAATAGTCCTGCAGCAGACATTACTGTTGTAGTTTTAGTGTCTTCATTTTATGACTTATTTGTGTGGTGGGGAATTTTGCTTCATGTCGTATCTAGCTGCTAAAGAAGGTTGTGCATGGGGTTGGCAATCAACTCATGTAAAAATATTTGCTATAAAACCACAAAGCAAATGACTGTAATATGTGTTTCTTTTATCAGTTGGTTTGGGAAATTAAATGCAGAGTTGGACCTGTGAATGTAACAAATCATCTTTTTTAGGACAGAAGCTGAAGAAGACTGGCACTAAGAATACTTAATATATATATATATCTAAAGTTCAGTAATGTTTACATTAGGTCAGAATAGTATGATTACATCATTAACCCTTTCCAGTCTGTTCCTGGACAATTTTTTCTTTCTTTATGTCTTTCAGTTCTGGAACCCCTTGACTACCCCAGAAATAGGAAAAATGTTGTATTGTTTTTTCAGTTCGGTATAAGTGCCACAAACTCTTTGGCAATGTTTTTCCCCCAATATTAAATTAAACAAATTGGGCTAAAATTGTGATATAAGGATTTTAGGACACATAATTAAATGATCTATGACATGAAGCATTCATAATTAAACTGTATATTAGTATCAAGCTTTAAATGGCATTAATGTCGAAGATGAAATACACCTACAGGGTATTGTTTTGCCTCTTTCAAATTGCTGAGAATACTAAAACAATACTCTTATGTCATTGTCACTACTTGGAAGACGTAGGGAAGTGATTTACTTTAGTTTTGGATTCATTTATTCTGGAACACATAAGGCAGAAGAAAAATAAAACCTTCACATCAGGTAGGTAGGGGCAATGTGAGACAGATCAGAAGGACAAATAAAACATGGGATGAACTGCAGTAGGTTTCATATCACAGGAAGGCTTGGTGTGGCATCCAAAATGCTTATTCTACTGGATGTTGAGAAGTATTTTAGGTCTTATTTAGTGACTGACAACTTGGATTGAAAAAATCTGTACTGTTACTACTTACCATGTTTCTTGTCACCTGAAAAGAAAGAAAAAGGACAAAATATTAATTTTAAATGTAGTCTGAGTATTTTTATAGTATAATAATCAATACTAAATGGAATATTAAAACACATTTCGTCTGCCTTGTGGTGAGTGGTTCTCGGGTAAAAATAGTCCTGCAGCAGACATTACTGTTGTAGTTTTAGTGTTAGAGTCTTCATATTATGACTTATTTGTGGGGTGAGGAATTTTCCTTATTTGCTGCATGTCGTATCTAGCTGCTAAAGAAGGTTGTGCATGGGGTTGGCAATCAACTCATGTAAAAATCTTTGCTATAAAACCACAAAGCAAATGACTATAATATGTGTTTCTTTTATCAGCTGGTTTGGGAAGTTAAATGCAGAGTTGGACCTGTGCTTTAATAAATTGAGTGACAAGAAAGTTTGCAAAATGTCATTATCCTCTGACTCATAGTTTCCTCGGCAGACTGTTGAAAACATGGCGGGTCTGATACGGAATCCATCCAGAGTTGATCAGCGAGCGGTGATTTGGGTTCTAACAGCTGAAGTATGTCGACCAGTTGACATTCATCGCAGAATGCAGGCAGTGTATGGTGACAAAAGTGTGTAGAAGACAACAGTGAAGAACTGGACAACGATGTTTAAAGAAGGACGTGAGTTAACAAAAGATTTTCTGAGATCAGGTCAGGCACATATTATTGCGTCAGAAGATGCCATGGCCAAAATTGATGCAGCAATTCAGGTGGACTGTTGCCGAAGCTTACGTTTGCTTGCAGAGGAATCCGCTGTATTGCTAGGGACAGTTCAAATGTTGGTTAGCGAGAAACTGAAGTATTGGAAGGTGTGTTCATAATGGGTACCTCCGTTGCTGACCAACCTACATAAGAAAGAATATACATGGGAGGAAGTTTGAACCACTTGCTATGAAGAGGAGGGTGATTTGTTTCTTTTGCGCATGGGGGCAATGATGAATCGTGTTGCCACCACTTTGAGTGGAGCAGCAAAACTGTTAGCATGCAATAGAAACATCCCAGATCACCGAAACCAAAAAAAATAAAGTCGTACTTTTCAGCTGGTAAGGTTATGCTGACAACATGTTTTGACCATGAGGGACTTTTGTTGGTAGACTTTAAAGAGCATGACGTGAACATCAATGCCATCTGCTACAATGACACACTAGACAAGCTGATTACAGCAATTAAGAATAAACGACCTGATATGCTTTCGCGTGGTGTAATTCTGTTGTATAACAATGCGCTTCCATATGTCGCGATCATTGTTCAGAAAGCGTTAGCACATAAAAGGTGCAAAGTACTGCCACACCCATCCTATAACCCCAATATGTCCCCTTGTGACTTCCATTTGTTCGGAGATAAACTTTTTGCTGTCATGAGACTATATGCTGAACACTCCATATGTAAGCCTACCTTTCCGAGATTGAAGAACTTGCATGCCCCAATGATCACAGGTGCTGCGTCTATGGGAGTTCTTCTCCTGGCAGTCACCTAACAGAGATAGGTCCTGGAAAAGGGGCCCGACTAAAAGGCTGAAAAACAGATGCAAGACCCACTGGCGAGTTGTATATGCTCTGGGCTGCACCATTACATCCTCACCTCATGGGTTGAATGCATTCCAGTTCCGTTCTTTGCCGTTTGTCCTTTTATCAATTATCATAAATGATGAAGAGATGCAGACAAGTAAACATTGCAGATGTGCACGGCCCAGATGCACATGCAGGATGTAATGATCCAGGGATACTGACACACCAGACTGACTCCCCTCAGGAATACATCAAAGATGTATCCATACATCATGTCGTATATTGTGTCCCAGCCAACTCAATCTTCGTTTCTGTATCATTTTCAATATTTGTCTTTGTGTGCCTGCCTCAGTGAGGACATTGTCATTGGATCTTCTCTCTGTCCAACTCACTCTTTCTAGTCTACAGTAGCAGCACATTTCAAACGCTTTCAAGTTTTTTTTTACATCCTTCTTTGCTGGAATCCATGTTTCAGCCCCACACAATTGGTCATGAGGAGCAATTATGTTTTTTTTCTCAGTTCTATCCAGATATTCTTTGAGGTTAGCAATTTATGTTTTTCTATGCCTTTTTAGTGAATATATTCTTGTCTTAATTTCTGTCTCATTGCATGCATCTTCTGTGATGTTTGCCCTAAATATGTAAATTTCTGTGCCTGTTTGATTATATAACATTGATGATTATATTAATTTCTTATGTTGCTTGGCTATTGCCATAGTCTTTGTCTTCAGTGTATTTATTTTCATACCAACTCTTTGGCTGCACTGTTAATTTTTTCTAGCAGTCTTTTGTAATACGGCTACTTACCCTCCCACTATGACTTGATCATTGACAGATTTGATGACATTAACTGTCATACCACCACATCCAATGACCCATCCAATAATATAATAAAAACACCAACGCGTACTCCACAAGAGGAGAATAACAACAGCATGTTCTTCTGGAACCTATTTGAGGGATAAATTTGGAACCTATTTGAGAGATACATCTGGAACCTATTTGAGGGATAAATTTGGAACCTATTTGAGAGATAAATCTGGAACCTATTTGAGGGATAAATCTGGAACCTATTTGAATGATAATCTTAATAACAGAGAGAAAAGTTAAACAGACTGCCAATGGAAATAGATGTGGTTAGTTAAGAGTGAGCATTGATGATTCGTATAAAATCTTTTACAATGGTGACCCTCACCAGACTTGTGGCTTTTGCCTTTGCCTTTGCTCTGGTGTTGAGGAATCCAATTAGGTCCACCTTCCCATGGCTGGTGGAAAAAAAACAACAAAGCATATGAAAACAATTCGTAATAGACAAACTAGGGTGAAAATGTGTCTATTTAAAACATGAACAATCTTAAAGCATGCAATCTACAATATTCAGAGAAAAAAGCCAGCTCAACATAGCTTTATACAATTATTGTATTGACAGTCTCGAACATTGCAAAAATTTGCCATTCATTTGTCAGAAGTTCACACATAATAAATTGGTATTTTTATACATATTTGAATAAATGATCAAAAGGCCTTTAACTCTTTACAGCCCATCTACCTTTGCAAAAAAACATCTCGTCCAGTTCAACTACCCCCGATCTACGCTTCTAGATAGTTGCTTCTCTCGCTGTTACATAGCAATGAAATATCAATGCACGAGATCTGAACTGATGACGTGCTTCCGTTATACAGGTGTGTCCGTGTGTACCTAGTTTTGCAACAAAGTTGTAAAATTGGTCAATATTTCTAATTTCTGTAATTTTTTTTAAACTGCAGTGTTTGGAGCGATTAAATCTTTACTGCAGTCTCAGAGGCAACAGCGGCCTTGATGGGTGTTCGGAGGAATCGGCTGAATTAGATGTGGAAATTTAATGCAGCGATTTAGAAAAATCTGACTTAGACAGCGAGTTGAGTGAGGCTGTGAATAACAATATCTATAAATGTGTGCCAAAATTAATAGCAAACTTTACTAGGAATGGGCCTAGTAGTGTTGACAGATGAAGTCTGGTCAACACAGTATACTGCTGTAGGAATTTCAGACTTTGTGGAATGTTCTGAACCTGAACACAATTTAAATGATGCTGCACCATACGACTACTTCAGTTTATTTATAAATTAAGTTTTATTCATTTATATGGTGAGCAGAGACAACGAATTGTTGGTGGAAGCCATGCATAATAGAAGAAATCAGTTTCTTCTACAACAATTTTATTCTTGGCATAGTTGCAACTGCCTGAAACAAACCTATATACTGGTCATCTGATCTAAGACAGACAATCTGCAGTTGCTGATATGAAGTCAAAGAATATATATTTTTTTATGAATCAGAGAAGGCTGTTCTTCAAGGTCAGTCAGGTTGCAACACACTCCATAAAATTTGACTGATGATAATAATAAAGATAGTCAGAAAAACTATGATACTGAGAGAGCTCAGCATTGATGAGGCAATGATTGGCTTCGGTGGAGGACTGTTTCTTAAACAGTATGACAAATGTCATACTGATGTCAAATAGACTACTGGTATCTGTTTTGTCAACCAATTGTTGCGCAGAAATGTGTTGTTTCACGTAGTGCAAAGGAAGGCCGAAGAGACCACAGCAAACCCATTCCTATAACCAACATATGGGTGGTGTTGACAGAGTAGATCAACACAGATCATACTACCTACTTGGTAGGATATCTAGGAAATTGTGGCACTATTGTCTGTAGTTTCTAAAGCAGATGGCAACTGTCAACTTCTGACATATTACAATGCAGAACCGAGACACCCAGCCATTTGCAGTTCTGCCTTTAAGTTCTCTCGATTTCTCTTATAGAAAGAGGGCTGCTAAAGACGCTCCAATCGTCCAAAAGCAACATCAAACACGATCTAATCCGAATGCCAGGACACAATAATATGCTTTGTTGGTTCCAAGAACAAGTCAAAGATCATGGATATGGTAAAGAGACTGTTTTTGTTTGCTCAAATTGCAAAATTCACCTATGCAGAGAACTGTGCTATTTTTTATTTTATGTGTTTGCCTCACTAGTTTCTACTGGGGGAGACGCTCCTATTCCATCCTAGACCGTACTCAAACTGGGCAATATTAAGACAAATAAACCAGTGCTTGGATGTATGTGTGCATCTGTATGTACCTATGCTAGGTTTGTGCGCTCTCAGAAGGCAGCCCAACCAAAGTGCAATGGAAGGGTCTCACCCTGAGGGCACCTGTGAAAGTTGTGCAAGAGTGTGATTGTAGGAGTTCATAATTCCATGAACAATTATAATTTGTTAAAAAATTTGTGATAATATATGTGTGATTGTAAAATTTGTGATTTATGACAGATTTAGTCTGGGGAGACAAATCTTGTCTCCCCACGGACTTCCCACAGGGACCTGATCACTCAGTCGGTGGGTGCCATGACGGATGGCGTAAGAATAGCGACGCCATCTTGCAAGTAGCCCCGACTGAGAAAGAGTCCCGGGATATAAAAAGCCTGGCGGGTCAGGAGCAAGGGTTGGTTGGTGGATTGGTTCTTCCTGAAACGTTTCTGCGATACACTGTTGAGGAACGCAGAGCGTGTGACTATCCGAGTTTGAGCAGACTGGAAAACGAACGTCACCCCACTAGGAGCTGCTTGAACGAACGTTACCCATTGGCAGCAGGTACATTACGACCTGCTACGATCTGCAGTAGTTCTACCTGAATCGGTGTGAAGAGAGAATTACAGAAGCAGCAGTTGAGCGCCGTACTTGAAGAGAGTTCACCAGCACGAGCTACCCGATTCCAGCCAGGGCTGCCGTATTTACTCGAGGGTTGCAAGCGGCCGACACCTCGAACTGACTGGACCAGTCTACATCGGCGAGTGTCTTCACATTTAGGCTGAAGTGTGACCAGCTGGCCATAATCGCTAGTGGGGTGAGCGATCCTTGTCATCGGAGACGTGATCTGACCCGCAACCCTCTATCACAGGGTCAGTCGGCTCCAGGGATACACAGATCAAATTTCATACCTGCGGCTGCTGAGTCGTGCTTTTCCTGTTCGAAGAGACGAACGAACAAGACCAAAGGGCGATTCCCCCTGGGTTGCGCTGACAACGCGAAGTACGAAGCTGTTCCTGTCAAAATTCTGATCCGCGTGGAGCACGGGAAAGGTGACTATTGACAGTAGTTCAGGTGTAGAAGAGATTGTTTAGCTTAGGTATCCCTGCATAAAAGTGAGTGTGTGAGTTAGGAATAGTTAGTGAGAATTAAAGAATTTGTTTAGTGTAGTTTTGTTTCTTGTGTTAGGTTCATTCAGATTTAGGTGTGTTAGTTGATAGAGCAAGACTTTGTCCGCTCTGCTACAGATTGATGAACAGCACAATGCATTTTTTTCCCTTCATAATGTTTTTATTACATTCTGCAATTTTATTTTCACACATGGATGATGGACCTTATACATAATTCAATGTTAATATTAAATATCATTTTAGCAGTAGCTGTGTTTCTTATATGAATTTTTGACTGAAGCCAATATGTAGAAATACGGAGTTACTTCCCATGTTCCTTCTACAAGTAGCGTAAATAAGGTTGGACTGTAAATGGTTAAAATTATGAAGTTTCAATATTGATTGTGTAAGCCAGACATAATTGTGTTTGAAAAATTTGAATATGGTTTATAATTATCTTCTGTTTTTATGAAGTTAAAAAAAAGAAATAATTCAATACTCACCGGCTTTGTACCTGCAGGGATCCTATTCTGGAGAAAGAATTAGCAATAAATGTATGAGAATTAGACATGAGATATCAAAATCTCATAATATTTTGAAATTTTCTAAAATAACTGACAAGCTGCCAGACATGATAAAAATGACAAGTAAAGCAACAGTGAACAATATTTTATTTTTATTTTCTCATCTGTGTGGATACAGGAGAACAAAGAATAGATCCACCACATTATAAGCAGGCCGCAAAAGGTGACTAAATTATTGAAGCTAGCCACTGTCTGATCTAGTGAAACAATCACTGCAAGAGTACACACAGTACTTCACAAGGAGCCAACTGCCATCACTGTCCTTGGCTTTTAAGAAATTAAATGGAAATGAGATGTGTTTATATGCCTACTTAGTCTATCTGTAAGGATAAACTCTTGGAACATCTGTGTATGATGTTATACCAGTTCTAGAAAGAGGTAATTATACCTTAAGATATGAGCAATGCAGGTTGTAGCATTATACTTTTTCTTCTTCTTCTTCTTACGCTGTCAGACGTCAACCTGTAGTTTCCCATTTGGCCATGTATCTGGCTCTAATAAGCCTTTTGGACTCTTCGTAAGTCACACTAGAGTCTGTTTGTGGTAGTCTTGCACCTTCTTTTGCCAGTCTGTCTGCCTCTTCGTTGCCTTGGATGTTACAATGGGATGGAACCCACTGTACCACTACTCTTTTTGGTGCTGTCTGCTGGCATAGTTGACAAGAGTACTGCTCTTAAATCATTAAGTTCAGTATTTTTCTGGCTTTTTAGTGCTGTGACTACGGCCACGGCATCTGTAAATAGGACTATCTGGCTTTCATTTCTTTTGCCTGTCAGCATTGCTTCTGCTGCAGCCCTCAGTGCCTCTGCCTCCACTCTGAAATTGCTTGAGTATTTTCCAGTTGCCACTGACAGTGTTAATTTTCTACCATTTGGTAGGCTCAGGAATACCCTTGCCCCTCCATTTGGTGTTGTGTTTGTTACAGAACCGTCGGTGTATGCATGGGGTAGCATTATACAAATTTAAATGTGACAGAATTCACTTTAATAACTACCAAAGCATCTCTTTGTTGTAGGCAAAGTCTTTACCAGATTAATCTTACTATGGCTTAAAAATAGGCTGAGCATGTATATCCTGAATCAGTGTGAATTCAGGTCTGGGAAATCAACTATCAGCATTTATTTTTCTTTTCTGCAACTTCAGAAAAGTCATGCGAGAGGAATCAGCCCTTTTATATCTCCTCTAATAGCCTGACGAAGGCATTGATTTGAATAACAGGGATGGATTCTTCAAAATCCTCTTTAAAATAGACTGCTTAAGCACACTGTAACAACTAATAATATTGTTCCATGGGGCCATAAAAGAAACAGTTCGTTTGATAGTATTTGTTAGGCTCCTGGCTCTTACACTGTTTGGAATATTCTTTACTCTGCAACAGAAGCACATATTTGGTAACGCAAATAAAGTAATCTGCCTTCATACTAGGTTGGATGTTTAACCCTTTGAACCCGTAATCCCGATGAACCGGTGTGTGTATACATAACCCATGCCCTGATTCACCGGTGTGGCGGTAAAGCACACGTATCTAATAAGAACGGATAGACACGGCAGAATTTGCATACTACTTCCGGAATGTTACTTCAAAATGGTGGCGTCCATAAACTGATCACATTGCAACAAATTTTTACAATATTTTCACGATGAAAAGACATGTAGAAAAACCAGTAAATGACCGTTCTAAAAGGCTAACAATGGAACAAGCTGTCGAGATTGTTCTCAATGATTCGGAGGACAATGAATTAGATTTAGATAGCAACTATTCTGAAACTGATATAGAAGTTGAATCAGATGATCATTTGAGTGATAACATGTGTTCATTAGACTCTGATGAAGCTACATCTTACCCTGTTCCTGATTTTTATGGTGATCAGGCTGTTTTACAGGGACGTGGAAGGGGGCGTCTCCCAGGTAGTGTCTCTAGTAAATTTGATGCAGGCTGGTCTCCAATAAATATATTCAGACCTGTGTCTGCAGTAGACACAACATTTATGGAGTAGATAAGCAGTAAGAACATTCTAGAATATATTAATCCAGAAAGTAAAGCCAGTGAATTTTTGGAACTTTTCCTGGATAATGATTCCTGGCACAATTTGTGTGAGCAGACAACTCGATGCGCTGAGCAGGTGAGAAGCAAGAAACCAACCAGCTACTATGCCAACAATTTTAAAAGTGTAGTAGTGCCAGAGATGAAAGCATTTTTTGGACTGTGTCTTCAAATGCAACACAGTGTGAGTAAACCACGTAACGAGGAGTACTGGTCTAGCTCATCTGCTAACTTCGTGTCTCATACTCCTGATTTCCGCACTGTGATGGACCGTGATCGCTTCCTTGCTCTTTGGACTTTTCTCCATCTTATTGATGAGGAGGACCCGGCTATGGACAAAGCAGATAAACCTTATAAAGTAAGGCCTATGTTGGATGTGTTGCTACCAAAATTTCGGCACTATTATTCGCCTTCACAGTACTTGAGCTTAGACGAAGGTAAGATCCCCTTGAAGAGCAGGCTTGCCTTCAAACAGTATATCAAGTCAAAGCCCATAAAGTGGGGAATAAAGGCTTACATGGCTTGTGAAGCAATCTCTGGATATATTTTGAATCTGGAAATCTACACTGGAAAAGCAGACAATATTATTCCAGATCTTTGTGTTGTTGGTAGCGTTATTAGAATTTTAACTTCTGGGAATTTGGTCAACAAAAACCATATTGTTGTTATGGACAGATTCTACAACAGTGTAACTCTCTTTGACAAGTTTTACACTGATTATGGTACACTTGCTGTAGGTACAGCAATGACAAATAGGAAATTTTATCCTAAAATACTGGCAGGAAAGAATAAAATGAACAGGGGTCATTTATTTGCCATAACAACATTGTATGCCTTGTCTGGATGGACCAAAGACCTGTAAATTTTATATCCAACTACCACAACCCAACAGAAATTGGAACTGTTAGAAGGAGAAGAAAGAATGGAACAGCTGTAGATGTTCGAACTCCTCAACTTTGTATTGACTATAATGCTTTCATGGGGAGCACAAATGTCAACGACCAAATTTGTCGTACAACAAGACACGACGGCATTATCACTGGCCTAGGTGGCTAATTGTGAAATTCTTTATGTGGGCATGTAATAATGCCTACATACTTATGGATCATTATAATCCCCACAATACAACAGGAAGACGCTACAGAACATTTGGGATGTTCATGAACGAAGTTTGTTTATCCCTCATAGAACAGCTACTGCAAAACTTCACAACCATGTTGAAGCACAACAGAGACTGCAAAATGTTGGTTCCCATCATCCACAAATGTCTCCAAAAGCTACAGGAAATAATGTTTGTGTAGTATGCTCATTTAAATTTAACAAGCATGTCAAGGATTTCCCAAACAAGGCCAACAAAGACAGACCATTCAAACAAGTCAAGACAAAATTTGGTGTAAACATTGTGAAACTTATCTGTGCCTAAAGGATGGGTCTACATGCTGGGAGGACTGGCATAATAAGCAGGAATATTGGAGATAATCAGGTCAGTCTATTTGAGATAAAATAATTGAAACAGATCACTTAGTTTTGTCATTGTAACTAGTTTTGTTCAGGTTCAGGTGTCCATTTTTGGCTTTTTCTTCAGGAGCCCAGCGGAGTGGGGTTTTACAGGCCAGGTGGCCAGGGTTCAAAGGGTTAACCCTGCAAGACTCAAATCAAAGATCAAAGAGGTCACCCACCATCAAGACTTGCTTTTCGCTGATGAAGCTACAATTGCCACCTTAGAGCTTGATAGATCAGTTCTCCCAGTCAGGCAAAGATTTTGATCTCACAATAAGTCGACAAAACAAATGTGCTGGAACAAGAAGTAGATGCCACACCAACTCTTAACATGGATAATTACTAACTAGTATCTGTACACTAATTCACATACCTGGGGTACCTAATCAATTAAAAATCTCTAGACCCAAAAATAGAGTAATTGACAAATTGGCTGATACATTTGCTCGTCTCCCAATGCATGTTTGGAAAAACCAGAAACTTAAAACCAAGAATATGTTTTACATGCCATGTGTCATCAGTACACATCTATATGGTAGTGAAACTTGTGCAACCTATGTCAAATAAGAGCACAGACTTTAATACCTTTCATTTACACTGCCTGGCATTCATTCTTGAAATTATACAGAGGGACAGAGATGCACTCTCTTGCCCTGGTCTCCTAAGCATGTTCATCGCATGGAAGTGGTTCCATCCCCAAAGAGATCATCGATGGATAGAAGTAAAAAGAGCAGTTGACTGACCCCAGCTGAGGTGTGAAGATACAGGTAAGTATGACATGAAGGCACTGGAGATGTCTCACATCCTGGAAAGATGAAGCTGCAGACCAATACAAGTACAGATACACCTTGAAGAGCCACCTCATGCGGGATGAAAAGCTCTTACAACATGAAGAAGCAAAATGACAATGTCGCATAAAGAAAGAAAACCAAAAACTAGATAAAGAGCTACCACACGAACGTTGCATCAATCTATAGTCAGTCATGACTGAAAGGGGCTACTATAGTCAGTCATGACTGAAAGGGGCTACTATAGTCAGTCATGACTGAAATGGGCTACTATAGTCAGTCATGACTGTAAGGGGCTACTATAGTCAGTCATGACTGAAAGGGGCTTTACTTCTACTACTTAGTCACTCATCTATTCTGGGATATGGAGTTTTGCCAGACTAGTATATTCACCATCTTCCTCTTAGGCTGGTTCCAATCTAGTCCTAGGGTCTCTTAGAGGCCGTCATATAGTTACTGTGGATTTCTGGTAATCCTGAAGACCTGGCTCTTTGTTTTCCATGACAGGATCAAGATGTTAATCAATGCATGAGCTATATTGGTCATTGACCCAAAGCATCAGAGAAAGTGACCCAGAGCTGCCAAAACTCTTCACCTCCAAGCGGTGATCCTGGATAACAGGCTGCAACAGGCCAGACTGGCTGTGGAGAAGGTATCAAAGAGGGAAGGCTAACCATGTACCAAAAAATGCCATGCTGAAGTCGGATGTGTTGGACCGAAAGGTGCAAATATCACAGTCAAGCTGTAAACTAAGACAACGCTTTCCATTCTCCAGACTAAATCCTGCTACTTGCAAAGCCCTATTCAGTGCTTGGTAGCAGAAGTTTTGAGAACAAACAAAGAAGTTTTTCATGACTACTGTGGTAGTTGATCTCCTTTCATTATGCAAACCACCAAAGTTGAGATTGCTCCATTCGAATCTGCACAAAAACATGATCATCTAGCATACAAATTTATTCAAGAACATGAAGGCATAATAGTAAAAGAGCATACAGCATTAATGCAAATTTCACATTCACATTATGCTGTAAATTTGCTGTGGCAAAGAATAAATGTTTCTCTTAATCTCAAATTGAACACTACCGTTCGGATGTGACACTTCCATTTCTTATGCAGCTTCTTCTCTTTTGGGGGCAAATGACGGTTTTCATCATCAGAGGAACCTTCTGATGATGAGCTTGAAGACGATGATGATTTGCCCATTGTGAATAAAAAATGTCTGAAAGATTGTGGAAAAAATAATTGGAATATAAAATAAGTTTTAATATTGTGTTATAAATAAATGATAAGGGTAGCTGCACAAAAATAATTTCTTCATTGCTAAATATAAGAAAGATTGCTGCATGGATGAATGATTGTCACAATGAGCAAATAAATAGACATTAACACGCCTACCTGGTTTCACAAATTAAAATACAATGACAGTCACTTCCCTTACCATACAAATGTTTAAATCCTGAAACTAAAATGTTGTTCAATGCGCAGTTAGTGACACTAGTGGTTCTGGTTTTAAAGAGTATCCCAAAAGAATGATAGATGCGTTCTTCGGTCCTTAATAATTAAGTGTCCCCCTGTATTATATGTTCAATTCATTACCATATTCTTTTTTATAATGACGAAACTAATACAAACTGCTTACTATTATCCAAAGTAAAAAGATTATGGTAAAATGTAAAGGCAATGCATCTTTCTAAAAATAGATGGGACAAAAAACAGATAGGTAAATGAATACTGAAATAACAGAGCTACAGGTAGACAAATGATCATTTTAGCTGAGATTAACAGAGCTACAGGTAGGTAATTCCGAAATTTTGGCTGAGAAAACAGAGCAACAGATAGGTAATTAAGTAATGTTGGCTGAGAAAACTGGGCAACAGATAGGCAAATGAGAAATGTTGGCTGAGAAAACTGGGCAACAGATAGGCAAATGAGAAATGTTGGCTGAGAAAACTGGGCAACAGATAGGCAAATGAGAAATGTTGGCTGAGAAAACTGGGCAACAGATAGGCAAATGAGAAATGTTGGCTGAGAAAACTGGGCAACAGATAGGCAAATAAGAAATGTTGGCTGAGAAAACTGGGCAACAGTTAGGCAAATGAGAAATTTTGGCTGAGAAAACTGGGCAACAGATAGGCAAATGAGAAATGTTGGCTGAGAAAACTGGGCAACAGATAGTTAATTAAGAAATAAGACCAAATGAGAAATGTTGGCTTTGAAAACAGCCAAATCATGATGTATACTCCAAACAATGCACATATAGTGAAGTACAAAGAAATTGTATATTATTAAAATCACAAACAACATGTGAATATTATACGAGTACAACATATAGTTCCTTACATATATTATTAATCACATAGAACCTTCTCTCTTTGCTATTTATTTCTGAAAGTGTTACTTTTTCAGTGCAATATAACCCAACACACCGTTTTAATCTGGTCATATAAGACTAAACTAATAAAGATGTTTCAATGCAAAAAGTTCCGAACTATTTGCAACTAATCAATGCTGGTATCTGATGTAAATGTCCTTTTCTTGATTAAATAAATAATTGATCTATTCCCTTTTTTAATAAAGAAGGAGGCAAAAAAATGTGATGTTCTGTAGTAAACCAATAGAACTTGATTTGTCTTTTGGTTCTAAATAAAGCATAGGATCACCACTGAAGCTTATGTCTGAGCATTTGGAGTAGCAGCTGCAATTGCATTATATGATTAGTTTTGTGAGCCCCATGCACAGTAGGGCTTTAAGAATGCAATTTAACACCACTGACTATGGTTGAAAAGAGTGTCTTGATAGATACAATGGATTCTTCTTTCTTCTTCTTCGAACGCTGGTTACAGCGATATATGTTGCACTGTGTTACTTGTTAAGCCTGTGGCCTAGTACATCCGATTTCAACAGGCGTTTCTGTAGGAATGCCCTCCTAAGCCTTTGGCAGTTGTTTTTTGTCAGAGTTGTCTCTCTTAGGGAAGTTGTCTTACAGGACTATCGAGTCTTCCCCACTCGTGTCTATAGGGTGTGGCGATGATATGATATGATGGACTATGTACTAGTTTGTACTATCCCAGAAGAGAGGCAGTCCAATGTGTCTGTATCCCAGGATCGTCACGTCCTGCCAGAAACGTAGCATGTGCATGTGAGTGGGGAGATACAATGGATTCAAGGATAAAGGACCAATTAAGAAAAATGTGGCTTACAGAAATATCTGAGGCTGTGAATGAAGCTAACAGTAGGGCTATTTCTAGAGATCTGATCATAACCAGATGTTGAAAGGTAAAACAGAATAGGCCAAAAAAAAGAAAGAAATATATATAAACATATAAACTACTTTTCTATTTGGGATGGTGTTAGATAAGTTATCTGAGAAGTATACAAAGATAAAGTGTGCCATGAACACAACATGTTTGAGACAAACTGTTATTATAAGTTAGTGAGCAAGTTAAGGTAGCAGTGAAAAAGGCAAATGCAATGTTAGGTATGATAAAAAGAAATATTAAACAAAAGGAGCAAAGAAGTGATAATCAAACTGTATAAAGCATTAGTTAGACCTAGATTGGAGTACTGTGTACAGGTGTGGAGTCCTTATCACAGAGAGAATATAAACATGCTGGAAAGAATTAAAAAAGAGCGACAAAGATGATAGTGGGATGCCAGAATTACAGTTATGAGGAAAGATTCAGAAAAACTGGCCTACAGTGTCTAAAAGAGAGAAGAATTTGTGGTGACTTAATACAGGTTTATAAGATGATCAGAGGAATGGATAAATTAGACTATAACAAGTTTTTTAAAATACAGCCACCCACAATAACACGAGGGCATAGCTACAAGCTGACTAAAAAGAGGTCTAGATTAGATATTAGGAAATATTTTTTAGTCAGAGAGTGGAGTCTGCTTGGAATGCATTGCCAGGGGAGGTAGTGGAGGCAGGGACAGTTAATGCATTTAAGAATAAATTGGATGCACATAGCTTTTAGAGTAAGGTGATGTAAATGAAACTGGTTGTATACAGACTCTGCAGGGTCTTCTAAACCAGTATAAAGACGTTAAGAGTTAAGTTAAGAGCTGGAGAAAATCCTAGGTTGGTGCTTTTTCTGTTCCTATTTATTTTTTAGAAAAAATTGAATTTATTTATATTTATACATCACATGAATGTTTATTTTGCACATATGAACTTATAAGTTGTATGTGCACTTTGCTACATAATTATAAATCATAAAATCTCAATATAGTCTTGATAGATACAATGGATTCAAGGATAAAGGACCAACTACGAAAAATGTGGCTTACACTACAGTGACACAGAAATATCTAAGGCTGTGAATGAGTAGGGCTACTTCTAGAGATCTGATCATTATCTGATGCTGAAAGGCAAAACAGGATGTGTTTTTCTGTTCCTATTTATTTTTTAGAAAAAAATGTAGTTTATTTTGCACATATGAACTTATAAGTCCTATGTGCACTTTGCTACATAATTATAAATGATAAAATGTCAATATAATACAATAATACATTTTATCATTTACAAAGGGGACGGCGTGGCCTAGTGATTAAGTGACACGGCTCACAAAGCCAAAGGTGCTGGGTTCGAGCCCAATCACAGCACCAGCCGTTACCCCGGGGAAGCAAACCCTTAGAAAATGCAGGAGGAAGCAGACCCTTACATAAAATGCATGTTGAAGTCGGATGCATTGGGATTGGGCCGACAGGCGCAAAAATAAAAACCACAGTGCAACGCACACTGCCTTGGGGGAATAGAGAAATAAGGCGAACGCCAAAAAAAAAAATATCATTTACTAACAAATATTGCAGCAAAAACAGTTAAATCACCAGTTTGTCTAAGTATGTGCTTCAACTTCAACTTTCCCCAAGGAACTGTTAAACTAAGCCCAGATTACGAATTAAGTACGAACTATCATGCCTACGCCTACACTCGCGCAAATTTTTATGTTGCATAGGTTCGAACCGAGAAATACTCTGTGGGCGTGGCACAAAAACCTGGTATTCAGTGGTATTCACTGGATTGTTTCTTCTAGTCATTAAACTGAAATGCATTTCTAATTGACTACATTATGATTAGTAGATATTAACATCTAATAAACTCATATTGCAGTAACATCTACACTATGCAACACAAATGAAGATTACTTAGTGAATCACCACTAAACTAACTTACCTCGAACACGGACGTCTGCAAAGTGGCGTCTGCTCGGCTGTTTTATATGAAATATGGTTTGACCGGGCCGGTGCAGCGATTGGCTAGCCCCTTATGCCATACAACAGTCAGGCTGTTCTGCCTTTTTACAGACGCATGAGTCGTGTCTCATCTCAACAGGTATAAAATGCATAAAAGCATTAATTATATAGACGAAAAATAAATGTTCACATTTTTTTTTAAATGCCGCGAAAAAAAAAGAAAAGTACAAATTAAGGATTAAAATTGTGTTGAAAGATATTTTTTTTTCATACTAAAAATAAGCCGCTGATATATACATTACCAATACCATGATGGCTGTTGTTGAATGACCATAAGAGTAAATTTACACTTTTGTGCGTCATTAATTTTAAAGTGGCGGGCTGCAGCAGTTTTCCCTCACAGCTTGCCGAGTAACATACCCACCGAGTAACATGACCAAGATACGATTCACGAGATTATACAAGAAAGACTTTTAAATAAAATAGGGAACTAGGCGGCAAGCAGTTCCGTTTTGAAAAATATAAATATAAAGAATAAATATAAGAATTTTTGCGGAAAAGTAGAGGGGGAGGGGGCTAGGTGGTCTTACCAGATGTCCACCTCGGGTGCCGCAGGTCGTGGGTTCGAATCACGGTGGAGACAGTGCACGTTAAAATCGTGCAGGTGGAGTCGCTAAAAAATACATTGACAGTTGGAAATTGAAAAGAGCAGGCTTAACAGTCTTCGCCCGGACAAATGTTCTAGTTAAAAACCTACCCAAATTATGTGTATCTTCCTCCAGGCCTAGTAAGCCGCAGGAAGTTGTAAAATACCTACATTAACATGTCTGTATGAATACCAGGATTTCAAGTGCGGGAAAGTGTGTAGAAGTATACAAATGTATCTACACGTGTTTTCATAGACTAGAGTAAGACATTAGACAAGTCACTAGGCACTACATGTGTTTAATAGACTAGAGTAAGACATTAGACAAGTCACTAGGCACTACATGTGTTTAATAGACTAGAGTAAGACATTAGACAAGTCACTAGGCACTACATGTGTTTAATAGACTAGAGTAAGACATTAGACAAGTCACTAGGCACTACATGTGTTTAATAGACTAGAGTAAGACATTAGACAAGTCACTAGGCACTACATGTGTTTAATAGACTAGAGTAAGACATTAGACAAGTCACTAGGCACTACATGTGTTTAATAGACTAGAGTAAGACATTAGACAAGTCACTAGGCACTACATGTGTTTAATAGACTACACTCAGTGTAGTCTACAGTAAGACATTTGATAGATTCCAACATCTAAAACTTATTGAGTGCCTCAACTAATGATTGGTCTAGATGGAAAAGATTAAAATTAAAAATCGATATTGGAAACAGGTGGTAACAGTTCGAGTGGGACAGAATTACTTGATAGATATTGACATAAAAAGAGGTGTGGAATTGGGTTTTGTGCTACGGCTATCACCAACGTTTTTAACATCGACACAGAGTGAATTTTTAAACAGATTGAGGTAAGGCTATGGCTAAATATCAAAGGCAGGATAGTTAATAATATACGTTATGCTGATGATTAACAAGTGAGTTACCTATCGCTAACAAAGATGGTGACATCATCAGACGGTTTATTTTGTTTTGTTCACTATCTTAACTGCTCAGATTTTTAACCTTTCACACACACGCGCGCGCGCACACACACAAAACATACTAACACGCGCCCTCGGGTGAGGTCCTTGCATTGCACTTTGGTTGCGTGTGACCACTGAGATCGCGCTAACTATAAAAGGTACATACAGACGCACACACGCATCCAAGCACTGGTTAATTTGTCCGGATATCGCATATAAGACTGCGGTCTGGGGTGGAAGAAGCCGTACCTCAGCCAGTAGAATACAGAGAGGCAAACATTTAACGAAAACAAATTATTGTTCACCCCTGACCACTCACCATGGTACCATCTCACCTATTCAAATGACATTGTCTCCACGTGGAGTGAAGTGACGTAGATTCTTAACAGAACATAACAAAATAATGCAGTGAACAGAGATAAAGCACAATATAGAATATAGTGAGGAAATGCTGAATATTTTAATGTTAGGGTTGGAGATCGTCTAACAGTAGAATTAATAGACATCACGCAAAGGTTTTTTTATTATGGAAAAATGAGGTGAACAAAACTAGCCTTCACACTACATGGTAACAGCTGAGGCAAACAGCTTTTACTCATCGTAATATACTTCCAGCAATGAAGATAGCGTTAAATTAAGTTACAATTATAGCTTTTTGACATAACATAATACGCTATTATATAACTAACAATAAAATAGTAACATAACTAACATTAAAATAACTTAAACTATAAAATAACAACATAAACACAATAAAAAAATTACCTAAGCATAAAATAACAAACAATAAAATAACACAACAAACTCTAAAATAACATCATGGCAAACAACCAGCTAGTGTAACAAACTATAAAAAGACGTAACAAACTATAAAATAGCAAACTATAATATAACACAACAAACAAAAAAACACGATACCATAGCATACGGATACAGATGACGAATTCCCCATATGACAATCTTGGCACTCGTTGTCAGTGCTTGAATTAGAAGAGCTGTGTTTGTCGAGGGTTGACCGAGCGCCACCAGAGCCTTACTCAGGTTGACTCTTCAGTAGTACACATTGAAGAATGGCAAGAAGCTCATGACAGTAAGCATGTGCCTAGCCTCAAAGTACTGTGATCCTGCAGGTAAGAAAAGTTACGATGCTGGTGATACTGCACTGTTGGCTGAAAGTGAGCAGAAGTTGTATGAACTGGTAGAGACAGTCAACAACAGAGACAGAGATTATGATTTGGACATTTATCATCATCATCAAGTGCCGTCTTTGCATCGTAGGTTGTTTCTGTATCTGTTTCTATTTCTAAGAATCGACGTTACTGCACTCCGGGCATCCCCATAGAATTGTAGGTTGGCGGTAATATAAGTTCATCTGTCTCCGGCCCAGGCCAGGTCCGTACACTCAGTCAGACGGTGTCCACATCGACCACATCTTGATGTTGTCTGCCAATCTGCACCTCTGCTGCCCTCTGGCGCTCTTGTCTTCCCTTCTCGCCCCCCTACCCACCCCCACACCCCCCCCCCACCCCCAATATAGTCTTCAGCAAACTGTCACGTCTATTGACATGACCAACATATTTTGTTTTTCTGCTTTTTTATTTCCTTCACAAGCTTATTCTCCACGTTGAGTTGTTCCAAATGTTAATGATTGGACATTAACTATGGCAAAACAAAAACAGTGATAATTAGCAAAACTAATGTGAAGCTCGCAGTGAACAACACTACAGTGAACCAAGAATGCTGGAACAGGTAAACAGTGCCTTGTACCTTTGACAGATCAAAACAGATGATTGTAGATGTAAGATTGACGCGAAGAAAAGAATATTAATGGCCAGCAATACATTTAACAACAGGAAAAACATATTGACATTCAGACAATTAACAAATGCACTGAAAATGAGTCGTCAGGTATTTTATATATATATGTATATATATTAGCCTTTGCTCTGCGTTGCAGGAACATGGACTATGAACAATCAGCTTTTGGATAGGATATCCTTTTTAATGTGGGTATATAGAAGGAAGGGTCGCATCTCAGGGAAGGAAAATCGAACAAATGGAGAGGGCATAAAGAGATTGGGAATGGGCAGAGAATTACTGAAGAATATTTTGAAATTTGGCAAATACATATTTTGGACATATTGTTAAACTGCAGAAAACAGTACGGAGGAAAAGATTGACGGTAGGTGGGTAATAAGAAGACAGTCCTAAAAGCGGGAGGACAACATCAAGAGATGGACTGACAGCAGTCTGTCATCGTGTACCATCAAGGAAAGAGACAAAGGAGGTTGAAGATCCATTACGTCCAACTTTCGATGCGGAGACGGCACTTGACATCCTCATCATAAAAACGCTAACTACAGCGGTTCCGCTTCTTGTAAGAGGTCATCTATAGTAAGGCCCTGTGCTTAGTAAGAACCGATATAGAGAAGAAAGATAATAGATAAGCAAGTGCTTTCGATAAACATGATCGAAGATGGCGATTTTGGGCCTAAGGCTCGCATCTACATAATCAGTTCGGAAAGGTATGCGAAGGATCAGGATGGAAGGGGACGCTAATAAGCAAAATAAAATGTAACCCTATTTGCAGTTGACAGAATTGTACCACTCAAAAGTGTGCTGAAAAACGAATCATTGACCATTTCAAATTTAGCAATTTTTGTCTCTGCCTTTTGTCCCCATGACATGAGTGCTGCATGTGATGATGAGATAGGCGTGTGGAATTTTCTAACCAATCCGCCAGATGAAGTATATTAGATCGGAAAACTAGCTTCTCGTCTGACTCATGCAACAGACGCTGACAACCTCGCCAAGACATTGATTTTGTATGCAAGAAAATAAAAAGCTAACCCTGGCTACTGCAGTGCGAGCGATCTTTGTTCCTCAAACGTATTTCTTCTTCTTCATCTTCAATTGACTGATGCTGTGCTTCTAGCCCGGCGGCTCCTTATCATCACCATCATCATGTAGCATGTTCTTTATAGAACGTCGCTCTCATCACAGCCTGTCTGAATGAAATTCGTTCCCTTACCAAAACTCCAGCCTCCGCCACAGTCATATCCAGGCGATCCTTGATATCTTTGTGTCATTGTCTTCTTGGTCTACCCCTTCCTCTTTTGCCTGGCACCATATCTCCCATCATTGTTCTCCTAAGACCGCTGTGTCTCTTGGTGTGACTAAAGTATTCAAATTTTCTGACAAAAATGGAATTTATAAACCAGTTCTTCTCCATGTTCAACTCTTGCCGAATGTCTTTATTTATCTTTTTCTCCGTCCAAGGTATTCTAAGAATCCTCAGACATCAATTCATCCCTATAAATCCTTTCAGAGAACACGATCAATGGAAGCAAATGCCAAAATGATGTTTTTATGGTGGTTTTTTTTCAAGGACTTGGAGAACCGTGTTAAAATAAGAAATTGGTTTATGTGAGCAAGGTACCAATGAATACAAAACCTGCTATCGTGTATTACGGGAGCGGAGAGTAACCAAGGCCAGCTGAAACATATTAATCAAGATCCCCCTCACTGATCGATCTCCCAGAAACAGACTGTGCCACAGCAGCCTGGCGAACGAGGTTGGGATCGACACTTTAATCGCCTTAGTGGTTGGCTTACTGAAGAGCCGTGCATTGCAGAAGGTGGCCCTTCTCCAGTACGGCTGAGGGTGTTTGAAGAAACACTCACTGTAACCCATTACCAAAGAAACGTCGTTAAGAGTTAACTCCCCACGAGTAGCCCCAACAACAACATCGTGTATGGCGAACGTTTGACCAGATCAGTATTCTGACCAGTACATATGTTGTTGTTTATTGTTGTTGTTTACTTCCAACAATGAATATGTTTGTTCCTTTGTGGGCACTTAAAAGGAAGTTATGTGGCGGGTTGCAGAAGATTTCCTCACATTCTGAGCGTGCTGATGAAGGCGGGCCGTGGTGCTACAGGCTGTTATGCTAATCTGCGTGACGCTCACTACTTCGGAGATCACGTCGATCCCCTTCTCGTCAGCCAAATTGCCTTGAAAACAGCCTGTCTCGAGGGAACGCTACATGGAAGAAAGATTGTGATTTTGGTCAGAATGTTGTGCTTGACAATGACGGGAAGGAAGATTAACGACTGGTCAGACAAAACATGTCAGACATGTTAGACGGGGTCAGGCAATACATACTGATCAGAAATGTTAGTCAGGGCCAGGCATAACATACTGATCAGACATGTTAGTCAGGTTCAGGCAAAACATACTGATCAGACATGTTAGTCAGGGTCAGGCAAAATATACTGATCAGACATGTTAGTCAGGTTCAGGCAAAACATACTGATCAGACATGTTAGTCAGGTTCAGGCAAAACATACTGATCAGACATGTTAGTCAGGGTCAGGCAAAATATACTGATCAGACATGTTAGTCAGGTTCAGGCAAAACATACTGATCAGACATGTTAGTCAGGTTCAGGCAAACATACTGATCAGACATGTTAGTCAGGTTCAGGCTAAACATCCTGATCAGACATGTTAGTCAGGGTCAGGCAAAATATACTGATTAGACATGTTAGTCAGGTTCAGGCAAAATATACTGATCAGACATGTTAGTCAAGGTCAGACAAAATATACTGATCAGATATGTTAGTCAGGTTCATGCAAAACATGGTGAGGAATCAACGTGATATGCGTAGTAGTGAGCGACACGCAGCTGAAGCCAAGCATTGCACAACCGCCAGGACGACCCCGGACCACCTTCACCAACACGCTCGGATGTGAGGAAAGCTGCTGCGACCCGCCTTTTCAGGGCGCACAAAAGAGTAACCTACTCATTGTGGGCATTCGAAAAAAAACAACGACGTGATGTCCTGATCAGTATGTTGTGCTTGACCGGACACCAGACTAGTGTCTCGGTTCCCCGACCAGAGCATATAACGGCGTTATGTATCTGACAAGGATGTGAGGGCCAACAACAAGGTCAGGTACAACATGCTGATCAAGACGCCATCGTATGTCCACGCTGCGCACCTGGAAACTTGTTATGTAACAGCAGCTTGGCCAACTATACTTTGTTTTTGTAGCGATGAACCTGATGAGAAGATGTGCATTGTACTACAGCAATGAGGACCAAGGTCAACCTTCTTCAGTACACTCCGCGATATAAGAAGAGCAGTACAAAGCGGTCTGAGTGGTCCTGGTTCATTCCCCAGTTGAAGCGGTAATGTTTTTTTAGACAGCAATGAATCCCGGGTCGACCCAGCTTTAAATGGGTACCGGTTCAGTCCGAGAAGTAAAGGTGGCCGACGTGATGCTGAACACATCATCCACTAAGTGCCGTGGGTTACAATATTATATGGGCCTAACACCATATTTCCTATTCTTTACTATCCCCACAAAGCGAATAGCAGAGAAAACGGGTCAAGATTAGAGAACGTCGCGTCTAGCTTCGAAAACAACCTTAACTTGTCGCGTCTAGCTTGAAAATAACCTAAATTTCGCGTCTAGTTTCCAAAACACATTAACACGGCCCTTATCTCCAGTCCCGCCACTCCCTTTACACGTTGGAATGTGTAGAAAATACTTCACTGAGGTAAACATCTGTCACGTGTCGTCGTCCTCATCCGTCCGTAAGAATATCCAGGCACAGGTACTTCAAATAGTAATTATATGGTTTTCTTCCCCCTTATGCTACCAAGCATCATTGGAAGCTTAAGCCGTCTGCCCTGCCCAAAATGAGTTGGAACTGTCGTTCTGAGCCCGTGTCGTTGCACAATCCCTCTAATGGCATATGTCCACCTGCCTCGCGGCTGTCATTTTTCCCTGTAGCCAAATTTACCAGCGCTGTAACCAGGGTATTTTTTTGCCTGGAAATTGTACTCTTCACAAGACTATAGTATATATATATGACTATACTTAGAATGCCATTCGTTTAGCAGACTGTACTTACTAACTTTCCGTGTCCAAGCACCACGTTATATATCTTGCATCCAGTATTCAGCGACATGGATTGCCTTGTCATTTTCCTCCAGCATGTCGCGCCTATTGCATGTTTCCTGGAGGTTGGGGCAGGTCATTAGATGGTCTGGGTCCTGTATTGCGCCGCAATAACATATGTCATCATCTGTGTATCCCATCGCTTCATATTCCTCTTGCATCGTTCAGCGACTTCCATGTTGTGTATGGTAATGATGTCTAGGATCAGGTTCCTCCCGAAGTTCCATTTCTGAGGCCTGCGCCAATTCGTGCCACCTTTCGATACGGCGACTTTCAGGGTTTGTATGTATGGGATTTGTTATTTTTAGAAAGCTATGTCTGGATTTGAGTCTTGTGTTTTGTACCTGATGTCCAAACATTGGGTGCCGTGGTTCGTGCTCCTTTTTTTCTCGTTCGACTTCTGCTGCGACGCTTCTTCTGATCGCGGAGGGTGCTATGCCAATTATGAAGTATATGTTATCAATGGGGATGGGTTTTAGGCACCATGTTACTAGCAGACTGTCATTCCTAGTAATCGTTATGACCTTCCTCAAACATTTCACTTCATACGTCGCGCATCTCGGACAGGGACCAGGTTTTCTAGCACAAAGTCTGCATAAATATTATGTTTCTCATCTGTTGCTTTTATTTTGGCTAAACATTATCGTGACAATCCTTTCAGACACTGCGCCAGGCATGATCGCGAGACTCATTTTCCTAATACCATTGTGGTGGAGTGAAACACTGGAAAACCCTTGGCTAGATTGGAAGCTGACGACAAACGAAATATGTCGGTATGTAAGTGATAATGAAGTAAATGTAAAAAATTAAGAAAGACCGATATCATTAAAGACTTAACCAAGAAATTCAATACCAATATTCGGGAAGATTTTATAATTGGAATGGTGGTGATGATGATGGTGGTGATGATGGTGATGATGATGGTGATAATGGTGGTGATGATGATGGTGATAATGGTGGTGATGATGAAGATGGTCATGATGATGGTGATGATGATGGTGATGAGGATAATGGTGATGATAATGGTGATGATGTGGTGATGATGATGATGGTGATAATGGTGGTGATGATGATGATGGTGATAATGGTGGTGATGATGAAGATGGTGATGATAATTGGGATGATGATGGTGATGATAATGGGGATGATGATAATAGTGATGATGATAATGGTGATCCTGATGATGGTTAAGATGATGGTGATGATAATGGTGATAATGATGGTGATGATAATAGTGATGATGATGATGATGATGATGGTGATGATGATGATGATAATGATGATAATGATGATAATGATAATGATGTTGATGGTGATGATGGTGATGGTGATATTGATGGTGATGATGGTGATGATGATCACTATCTTCGCTCCAACTGAGCCACTATTACAGCTGATCCTTTTACAGGAAGCCTCTATCCGATCATTTGTAATAGTAAATGATGGGGTTACTAGCCTAATAAAACCACCAAAAAGTTGTTCTGGCATATACATCAAAAGATAAATGTAAAGAATACAAGCAAGCTTGCCAGCAGCATATAAAACACTTTTTATTCTCGGCTACTCCTCTTCTACCCTTATGGAATATATCGGTCGTTATTTTCAAATACGTGCAATCGAGTGTGCAGATTTGATTTGAATGTTGCGTTTTTGTATTTTGACGTCCATGCTAGTCACTATAAGCTTGGACATTTGTTAACTGTATAGTTTTTACCAGGACAACGACTTAAAGCCTGCTTTTTTTAAAAATTTTAAGCTGTAAATGGTTCTTTCATCTGATATTTTGCATTTGTTCTTGCTGTTGTGAATTAACTAGGTCTGCAGAGCTGTTCGCTCTTTCGCAGTCAATGCCAATGTTGAAGAATTTGCAGGTGTTTTGAATCTGGTTAATGGAGCTGTATTAGGTGTTAGTTGATTGTTGGGGAACAGATAGAGCATTGCTCTGCTGATTCGGCAGCTTCTGCAGCTTGCCTTGTTCTAAATGTATTGGTGTCACCTTTTCCTTGGAGCAAACAAGCCAGACATAGAGAGGGACCATATAGCATGGGCAACACATGGTCTCTATATTTCAGCCGGGCTTTGTGCTATGGAGAGGCTCAACTCCATGCCTGGCTTTAGCAGGTCTCGGTGCCCCACAGTTTTCCATGCATAGTCGTTTCTTCAGGACAGACTGCCTCTCTTTCTTCTGCACAAGTAGGACAATCCTGCAGAATATGTTGTGGTGTTTGCTTGTGGCAGTGTCTCTGAGTCCCATTCTGTGCAGGTGGGTCTTGAGTTCTAAAAGGGGCCGCTCTGAGTCTGAAGATCTTTGTCTGTCCATCTCTGTCAAGTTTGTTTATACTGTAATTTTCTGGCTAGTATTCTTTGTGCTGGTCCCTCCACTCTTTCCTCATGGATCGTCTTTGCTTCTTTATAGCTATGTAGATGGGGAGTCTGCGTGCCTCCACTTCCGGCTTTTTCGAGCATATCTACCTTTTCGTTTCCAGGGATCCCACAAGGGGTCGGAATCCACTGTAGAACTAAATCTTTTTGAGACAGCAATCCTATGTTGTATTTTATTTCATGTGAGAGTGTATTTTATCTTGGGCTTGAGATGGCTTGGAGTACACTCCTGGAATCTGTTAGAATGACCATTTTCCTTGTTGTTATGTTTTGGATGATAGGAATCTAAGTTACTGCATGAACAGCTATTGCTTCAGCTCTGAAATTGGTATAGGTCTCTCCTGCTGGTATGGAGTGATTGTCTATGTCGCCATTGGAGTGTGCAATTTAGATTCCACTGTCTCGCCTTTTACCGCTCACTGAGACCGATCCATCTGTGTACACGTGTGTTCAAGAGTTGCTATGGTACTGTCTCTTGAGTTCCTGCAGAACGTGAATGTTTTGCTCTATTGCTGGCTGCTCACTTTTCTTCGTTAACCTTTGAACCTCAAAGATTATTTTGGACCGGCACTGGCACTTCGAGCATGACTGCGTGTTTTCAGTGGATTTCTCTGGCCAGATGATTTGGGCTTCTCTTTAGTAGTCTGTTTTTTTTTTTTGGTTCTCTCTTGGAACTTCTGGTACTGAAAATGATCTTCAGTTTTTCAAACTGTGCACAGGATTCATATTTTTTCGTTAATCCAAAGGGCGCAATATTTGCTGTCATTTCCCATCGCTGTAATTGGAGTGCTTTTCAATGTCCCAAGGGTCATTCTGAGACCCATATTTTGGACTCGGTATAGTTTTCCTGTGTTTCTTTTGGCCGCTGTTGAGCAAGTGCAAAAATGCAAGAGGCATATTCCATTATTGGTCTGATTGCACTAGTGCAGACGCTTAAGAATTTGTTTGTTGGCTTCCCTCGATATACCAGCCAGTTTATCATCACTGGGAGTCTTTTAATGGCCCTTGTCTGAATTTTTTCTATATTTGATTTCCAGGTGTCTCAAGTCAAATGTGACTCCAAGGAATGTGAGTGTGTCCAACTTGGCTATTTTTTGGTTTCCTATCTTTAATGTAATTATTTCTTCTTTGGAAGAGAGTGAAAAGAGGGTGGTAGAGGTTTTGGTGTGGTTTATTTTCAGTCCTCACAATTTTGTCCAATTCTCCACCGTCTCTACTGTCTTTTGGAGCAAGTATGAGGCTATGGTTTCATGTTCTGTGGCTGTCGATACAGCGAAGTCATCTGCGTTTAAGCTGTTTGATACGTTTTGATGGCAGCATTTAGTGATGTCGTTTATATATATATTACACTTCCCTGTGGCAGTCACTCTCTCAGCCCGACTGACTTGCTGGTATAGTTGTCCAATTTAATCCTTGCAGATCTTTGGAAGAGGTAACTTTTAATCTATGATAACATATTGTTCGTAACTCACGCTTGCAGGATTTTCAGCTTCAGGCCTTCTCTCCAAACAGTTATCGAAGGCACGCTAGAAATCAAAGAAGATGGGTAGCATTTTATTTTTCTACTGAAAGGCGTTTTCTATATACCATGTTAGATATGTTAATTGGTCCTCTGTACTTCTGTGCTGCCTGTATCCTGTTTGAATTTAGGCGAGTAGCGGGTTGGTCCCAAGATACCAGGTGAGTCTTTTATTTATCAGTCGTTCCATCAGTTTCCCCACACAGCTAAGGATACTAATGGGCCTGTAGTTTTTAGGATTGTCTTTATCTTTTCCTGGTTGAGGAATATACTGAATGTAAGTCTCCTTCTAGAGTGTCAGAACAGTACCCTCATGTCAGTTCTGGTTAAACCTTCCAAGGAGGAACCTTTTGTTTATAGGACCGAGGTGTTTGAAGAATTCATCTGTGATACCATTTGCCCCTGGTGCTTTTCTCTCCTTCAGTTTTTTTTTAATTTCGTCTTCTAGCTCTTGTAGGGTGAACATCACTGTCATGCACTCTTTTGGAGTGCCTGTGCTATGGTTTTTTTTCGAGAGCTCTGATCTGCGTTCATAAATCTTTAACTCTATCTCTTGAAACTTGCGTCTTGCATTCTGACTGATAAGTTCTGGCCATAAGGTCTGATGTCGCCTTGCCCGTCACCTGGCCTACGGTCGTTTGTAGCATGGTTTTCGATCTCTCTGTCTTCTCGAGTATGGCATTGCGACATGGACAACAGCAGCAAAGGCGAACTTCGATAAAGTTAGCAAACTTCAAAACCAAGCCATGAGAGTTAAAACAGAAGGCATGAAGTCAACGAAAATTGTAGAACTTGAAAAGATTACAAAACTGCAATCCATGACCGATAGAAGCGACTGCAGAGCCCAGCTGCAGTCAGAGAAACTCCGAAGACTGACTGACCATCCAATGCACCAGAGACTAAACAATTTGGGAAATGGGAAACTAAAGCGGAGAAACTTTGCAGAAATAGCCAAAGCAAAGATGCACGAAGATCCCATAGACGCACTAACAACACCAAAACCCATCACTATTGTACGAAAACCTACCTGGAGGCAGGATATATTTCCAGAGGTGGTAGAAAATATACCAGGTATTGGAAACAAAAACTGCCAGACTGAAAAAAGAAAGGAGAGATACTACCCTAAGCTTCATATCGAAAAGCTACCCAAGCATGGACTGGACCCATGCATTCACCGACGGTTCTGTAACAAACACTACACAGAACGGAGGGGCAGGAGCATTCCTGAACCTACCAAATGGCAGACAAATAACACTGTCATTCGCTACTGGAGGCAGGCAGAGGCAGAGGCACTGAGGGCGGCAGTGGGAGAAATGGTGACACACAATGAAAATGAAAGCCATATAGTCCTGCTTACAGATGCTCTCGCCGTAGTCACAGCGCTAAAAAGCCAGAAAAACACTGAGCTTAATGACTTAAGAGCAGCACTCTGCAAACTGTGCCATCAGTCCGCACAAAAAAGGGTAGTGGTACAGTGGGTCCCATCACACTGCAACATCCAAGGCAACGAGGAGGCAGACAGACTGGCAAAAGAAGGTGCAAGACTACCACAAACAGATACTAGTATGACGTACGAAGAGTCAAAACGGCTTTTCAAAGCCAGATACATGACCAAATGGGAAACCGAACATACTGGTTACACCAAAAACGATGCCTATTACCAGTTGAACAGAAGAGAGCAGGTCGTTGTCTTCAGACTTCGCACTGGCCACAATAGACTGAGGTACCACCTATTCAACAAATTGAAGATAGGTGATACCGACGAATGCCCGTGCGGTACTGGTAAAATGACCGCTGAACATCTGCTGCAGAACTGCCCGACATACGAGGATCAGAGAGAGCAGATGTGGCCATCACCAGTGGAACTGCAAGACAAGCTCTATGGCAGTGGAGATAGCCTCAGGATGACTACCGCTTTTTTCGAAAAAATAATGGTTACTGTCTGACTGCGTACGAAGAAGAAGAAAGAAGAAGATCTCTCTGTCTTGTGTCTTGTGTGTCTTTGGTGAGATTCCACAGTCTTTTAGTATCTTGTTCCTGGTCTAAAGAGCTCGTCAGTTTGTGCCAGCTTTCTCTCATATTCTTCTTCTTCTGCCTTTGCTTTTTTTGGGCAGGATTGTATTTTCATCTTTTGGGTTCGTCTCCATGATTTCTCTGCACGTACTAATTTCGCCTTGCAGCTCTTCCAGTTTTTGGATCCAGAAGGGTTGGTTGTCTTTTCTGCAGTCTCTTGAGATACTTTTCTTGGCAGCGTCGAGAACGCACCTATTGAAGGTTTGAAGTTTAGGGTTTTTAGTCCGGTTTGGTTTTCAACAGAGAGATGTCAGTTTTCGATGTAAATAGGTTCCAATTTCCTTTCCTGTAGTTCCATCTTAGGACGGAGTTACCACCCTTTAAGGTATCTTTTGTTCCCTATATGATAATTTATTATTGGTCTGTGGTCGCTGCTATCCAGTTGTTAAGATTCGAGACCTTTTCTATCTCTTCTGTAGCCATGGCGAGATCCGGATTACTTGTTTTCCTCCAGGACCTGGAGTAATATGTGTGTAGGTCGTCAGGTTTGTTTAGCATGACTAGGCTGTTGGTTATGACAGCCTTCCACCTCCTCTCCCTTGGCATTTAGGTCTGCGTACCCCAGGTTGGAGTATGACTGCTGAGGTCCCCGACAATCATCCAGTCGTGGGTACCCAGTCTGATATTCTCCAAGTGTAAATGTTTGTCTGCTGGAAAATATAAATCACATATTGTGAGGTCTCCGCCCAAGGTTCTCAAGCCAATACTTATGTGCTCTGTCATGTAGCTTGGATCTCTGAACTTCCCAGGCCAGGTACTTGTTTCTGATAGCAGTCAGGACTCCCCCTTTTGGTCGATATTCTCTGTCCAGTCGGAAGATCTCATATCCTTTTATCGAGCATCTGTAATCGCTGGTGTGGTATGTCTCCTGTATACGACACACATTCATTTCTTTCTCTTTCAGGAACTTTTCTATTTCCAGTTTCTTAGGTCTTACGCCCTCAGCATTGCACTGCATAATTTTCAGTCTGTGTCCAGTAGCATTAATCTGATCATCACTGCACTTTCCGGAAGTGTCATAGTTTGTGGTTCCAGTAGCATTGTGGAGACCCCTTCGAGGCGGGTGTCCCGGCGTCGTGTCTATCTGGACACGTCCCATAAGGACGACACCATAACGGTCTAGTATCTGTTGTATAGCATTCGTTGTTTTTGCGTAGTTGTCCATTTTCAAGTCCCGTGTCACTTGGGTCTACATCTTCCAACTTTGACAGTTGAGGTTTTCATTCTGGATGCCTCCTTACATAGACAGATTGCTTTACCAGACTTATGTGCTCTGTCTGCCCACATTTTTTATTCGGGCTTTATTGTCTTTGTCTGTGTTATTTCTGGAACTACCGCAAGGCATCAGTGGTGTGGTGTAGCCTTAACATGGATGGATAGATAACAAAAGCAAGAAATGAGATCAGAAAAGCATTTACCACATGAAGTGAGGATGGATTGGTGCGGACCAGACCGTGTACCACTTGCCGGTTGGTTCTGCGTCCACACCTAAAGGGTTCCATCTACTCCTCAGCCCCTTTGTCTGACCCGTCTCTCATGAGCTGTCCGGCTTGGGTGACCCTGCCAGGAATAAAACTCTTGCTGGCATAGCTCTCGAGGTCACTTGGGCACACACGCGCTTCAACCACGTCAAAGGTGAGCCAACGTGAGGAGAGACTGGATATCAATGACTTTGTTAGTCTCCAGCCACCAGTACAGTATGTGGGTCACCATTCTTTCGGTATGTTTACCAGTTGTTGAAGTCAGTGAGACTGGTCTGTTTTCTTGGGTCATTAGTGGGTTTATTTGTTTCTCAAAACTGGCTTGGTGTTTGCATGGAGTCATGCTTTCTGGAGTGTGCTTCCTGACCTTGTTCAGTTGATACAGTTCAGAACAAACTTTACCCCGCCCCCATTTTAATACGCCCTGATTTCGGTCATAATTAACCAATACCCTATTACGCCCTGATTATGGCAAGCTGACCAAGACCATGTTACGCTCAGATTAGAATCATAGCTGACCAAAAACCCTAGAAATGCCATGAATTGGGTCAAAACTAACCCAGACCCAAGAAATGCCATGAATAGGGTCACAACTAACCAAGACCCCCATTAAGCCCTTATTAGGGTCACAACTAGCCAATACTCCATTACGCACTTATAAGGGTCACAACTGACCTAGGCCTTGTTACGCTCTGATCAGGTTCACAGCTGACCAAGGCCACATTACGCCGCCAAGTGGCAACCCATGAAACAAGACTGCCCATATTTAGCCTGGCATAGAAAATAGGGATCAAAAAGGAAAGGCAAACCTGTTCCCAAACATGTTATACTGAAATAAGTCGTGCCGGGCCAAAGTACGCAGATATTGTAGCCTAGCTGTAAAGTACGTCACCGCGTCACAACGTCCTTTTTGGGACGAAAATCCCAAGAAAAAGATTCCGTTTCTTGCACGTTTGAACATGCCTTTAATATTCCCGTCAGCGCCACCTGTCCTGAGTGAACTGCGTTTTAATTATAGATTTACCTGTCAGAGTTACTTGGTCCGACTTTTCCTTTAAAAAAAAACGTTATTTTTTACATTAGAAAATGTCTGTTGGGACTTGCTGTTATGTTTGCTATTTTATATTTTGCAGAACCGGTATGCGGCATTTCAGAGTCGGCTAGGCAAATATTGTTATCATAAAGTGCTAGCGTCTGAGTTGCAGAGCAGTTAGATGACTGGTCTCTCCAACAAACAGTATGCCAGTAATAGAAAGAACAACCAAGTATAGGCTTCAGTCCTCCATCTGACAAGTTCCTGGTTTGCAGTTCGTGGCATGCAAGAAGACGGGGAAGAGAATTAGTCAACCCACCAGAGAAAAAAGGTTATCAGGGTGCTGAGAAGCATTAGCTGACTGCTCCCGTCAGGTCCAGCGAACCAGTGCTGTCGAGACCCTTCTACACCTCTACGTTGTAATCCTGGATACAAGACTGCAACAGGGCAGACTCGCTATGGATAAGGGAAAAAAAGGGATCGAAGAGGGAAGGCTAACCCGGTACCAAAAAATGCCGTACTGAAGTCAGATGTGTCGGACCGAAAAGTGCAAATATCGCAGACAATCTGTAAACTTACAACACAACGTATTCCGTTCTCATGACTACATCCTGCCCTTTTCCGGAATTGGTAACGGGAGTTTGAGAACGAACAAACGACGACGAAGAAAAAGATGAGGAAGAAGAAGAGAATTAGATCTCCAACGACAGTTTTTCCTATTGTACTAACTTCATTTTTGACTTATGCTGTATTCAACGGATCAAAACTAGGATTCACTTGGGATACGTTGGTAGGCCCCTTAAAATACTGCAATATTATTTCCTCAATGTTTTGAAATGAATGATATTTTTTATTCATCTTCTCGCTCCAAGTGCACCCTAAAGTTCCTACTACTAAGTCTGGGCCATGAATCAGAGCTTGTGTAGAAGTGGTTTTAACAGCAATGGTTTTGAAGGACCAAGATTGCTAGTCCCATGCACTGTCGTCATTACCTGCCTGCTATTACATGATCGTAGTTGTCAGTACCATGCATCGCCGTGGGGAACTGAAACGCTAATCCGGTTTGGCACAACATACTGATCAGGACGTCATGTCAGGGTCAGGCACAACATACTGATCAAGACGTCACGTCAGGGTCAGGCACAACATACTGATCAAGACGTCACATCAGGGTCAGACACAACATACGCAAACTTCAAAACCAAGCCATGAGAGTTATAACAGGAGGCATGACGTCAACGCCAATTGTAGAACTTGAAAAGATTACAAAACTGCAATCCATGACCGATAGAAGCGACTGCAGAGCCCAGCTGCAGTCAGAGAAACTCCGAAGACTGACTGACCATCCAATGCACCAGAGACTAAACAATTTGGGAAATTGGATACTAAAGCGGAGAAACTTTGCAGAAATAGCCAAAGCAAAGATGCACGAAGATCCCATAAACGCACTAACAACACCAAAGCCCATCACTACTGTACGAAAACCTACCTGGAGGCAGGATATATTTCCAGAGGTGGTAGAAAATATACCAGGTATTGGAAACAAAAACTGCCAGACTGAAAAAAGAAAGGAGAGATACTACCCTAAGCTTCATATCGAAAAATTACCCAAGCATGGACTGGACCCATGCATACACCGACGGTTCTGTAACAAACACTACACAGAACGGAGGGGCAGGAGCATTCCTGAACCTACAAAATGGCAGAAAAATAACACTGTCATTAGCTACTGGTAAGTACACAAGCAATTTCAGAGCGGAGGCAGAGGCACTGAGGGCGGCAGTGGAAGAAATTGTGACACATAAAGAAAATGAAAGCCATACAGTCCTGCTTACAGATGCTCTGGCCGTAGTCACAGCGCTAAAGAGCCAGAAAAACACTGAGCTTAATGACTTAAGAGCAGAACTCTGCGAACTATGCCAGCAGTCCGCACCAAAAAGGGTAGTGGTACAGTGGGTCCCATCACACTGCAACATCCAAGGCAACGAGGAGGCAGATAGACTGGCAAAAGAAGGTGCAAAACTACCACAAACAGATACTAGTATGACGTACGAAGAGTCAAAACGGCTTATTAAAGCCAGATACATGACCAAATGGGAAACCGAACATACTGGTTACACCAAAAACGATGCCTATTACCAGTTGAACAGAAGAGAGCAGGTCGTTGTCTTCAGACTTCGCACTGGCCACAATAGACTGAGGTACCACCTATTTAACAAATTGAAGATAGGTGGTACCGACGAATGCCCGTGTGGTACCGGTAAAATGACCGCTGAACATCTGCTGCAGAACTGCCCGACATACGAGGATCAGAGAGAGCAGATGTGGCCATCACCAGTGGAACCACAAGACAAGCTCTATGGCAGTGTCGACAGCCTCAGGATGACCGCCGCTTTTTTCGAAAAAATAATGGTTACTGTCTGACTGCGTACGAAGAAGAAGAAGAAGACACAACATACTAACGATGACCACTATATCTCTTCCATGTAGCGTTCCCTGGAAGCAGGCTGTTTTCAAGGCAGTCTGACTAGTGGATCGCGGTGATCCCCATAGTAGTGAACGTCACGCAGATGACGCCAAGTATAGCACAACCATCTGAAAGACCGCGGTCCACCTTCATCAGCACGCTCAGTCGGGATGTGAGGAAAGTTACTACAACACGTCACTTCACGTCTTTTTCAGTGCGCACAAAAGAGAACTTACTCATTGCGGACATTAAACAACAAAAACAACAACAACATGAATCAAAGTCTGTACTGTCCTGTTATGATATCTTCTCCTCCGGCGTTTGTCCTGAAAATGATGCTGTGGCATTGTGTCGTAGTTTACAGTGCGCCTTTCGGTCTGACACATCCAATTTCAGCTGGCTTTTTTGAGCACCTAGTTTGGCTTCCCACTGCAATCCCTCTCTCTATCCCAGCCAATACTAGTGACTAATGCAGCCTGTCTCCATGGCGGCCACGTGAAGTGAAATAGGGTCTTGATTAATTATGGTTAAACATATATATGGGCATCCCAAATCCTAAAGACAACATCGACCTCCTGAAAAGGAAAGACCAAAGCACCATTTTCCAACTTCGCAGTCAACACATACACCTTAAGTCATATAATCCAAGCAGAACACACTTCAGAGTGCCGGTTGTGCACACATCCCTGTGAAACTGTTGAACATCATCTTTTTTAATGTCCGACGCTTGCCAGTGCTAGGAAAGATCTTTTTCCTACGAGGTCAGACAAATGGAACACTTTTTAACAAATTTTAAAAAGCTCACAAACACTTGCAAATACCATTATATGGCATTGGACGAAAGGGTAGGAGCCAATATGCCGCTGGATCAATAGCCAACCTACCAACCAACCAACCATCAGCTATAGCTCGCTGAACAATGCCCTCCAGAACTGCTTTCTCCAGTCCGCCATAGCGCTTGGTGTGGCCGAAAAACCTCAGTTTCCGAGACATAACGTGGTTTATAAGCCAGTTCTCTTCGACACTCAGATCTTGTAGGATGGCTTTATTTGTTATTTTCTTTACTCAAAGTATTGTGAGGATTCTCCTATAGCATTTTGTCTCGAAAGCCCCGATCTTTTTTCTTAAAATTTGTGTGATGCTCCATGTATCGCATCCGTACATTGGCACCGGGAATACGCATCTTCTGAGGATCTTCAATTTTAATTCTGTCTTAGTGTTGAGCCACACCTTTTTGCATACCATTCAGTTTCTGCATCGCTTTATGCACATATATATCAGCATCATCATCTGGTTGATCAGTCCGAAGATTGGTTGTAAGGTTGTCTGAGTATGTCTCTCCATTTGATTCTATCCTCTCCAGTTCTCTTCATTTAGCATGTTCGTACTTTAATGTCCCTGCATGCCTGAGATGTAAAGATGAGTCTTGGTCGCCCTGTTCCTATATTCTCTTGAATCTTGCCCTATAGTATCTTTCAAGTCTCATATTGTGACAGAGTCAATTCAACCGAAGTTTTGTATCATATTCAATATTTGTCTTTGTGCGCCCACATGTGTGAGTCCATTGTCATTGGATCTTCTTTCTGTCCAACTCACTCTTCCCATTCTACGGCAGTACCATATTTCAAACGCTTCCAAGCGTTTTTCATCCTTCTTCGCTAAAGTTAACGTTTCAGCCCCATACAGTGCAGTTGGCCGCATATGAGTGTCGATTATTATTTTTCTCATTTCTATCCTGATATTATTTGAGGTTAACAATTTCTGTTTTTCTCTGAAGCCTTTTTTTTTTGCTTTTGTAATCCTTGTTTTGATTTCTGTCTCATTAAGGCCATCTTCTGTTATGGTTTGTTCCAAATATGTAAACTTTTGTACTTGTTCGATTGATAGATATTTATTTGCCTATGTTGCTTGAATATTACAAAGTTTATCTTCGATGTGTTTATTTTCATGTCACACTGTTTGACCGTGCTATTAATTTTTCAAGCACCATTTGCAACGTTGCTACTGATGCTGCCACTATCGCTTGGTCATCGGCCAATTTGATGGCATTAACTTTTATACCATTAACTTTTACACCCCTATTACAAATCCACATAACCTTGGCCATCATTATCTCAGAATATGTGTTATAGAGACTCTGTGAAAGCGAGCAGCCCTGTTGTACCCTCTTATGAAAACTGAATCCGTGAGACCTTCTATGATTGAAAAAAATCAACTCTTGATTTTCATACAGGTTCTGAATTAAATTAATGAATATTCTTTCCATTCTTATTTTCTGCAGAATCTTCAATAGTTTGCTCCAGGGGACTCGATCAAAGGCTTACTCGTAGTCAATGAACCAGATAAACAGTGTATGTCCTTGATCGATCATTCTTTCTGCGAGAAACCGCAATGATCCAATGGCATCCCGTGTGCCTCTGGTCTTGCTAAATCCAAACTGGTTATCTTTCAGTACCACCTCTATCTTTCCATCAATTCTCATCTGAAAAATCTTCAAAAGAATTGTAGATGCACGTGTTATCAAGCGTATCGTTCGGAATTGACCGTATTCTATTGCATTTGATTTTGTCGGCAAAGGAATTAATATTGAAGTTGTGTAATCGTTGGGTCATATTCCATTGTTGTAAATGTCATTAACGTGTTGAAAAAGAACATTTTGAAAAGTCTTTGTGTGACTCGATCGGTAACTTATATATCCCTGGTGCTTTGTTGTACATGATTAAAGAAAGTGGCTTATTAAATTTGTATCTGGTTATTGGTAATCCCTCATCTGTCAATGGTATGTCATTTAGTGGTGTGTTATCTTGACACAGGTTCCCCCTTCATCGCACAATTCCTTAACATATTTTCTCACTCTCACTTTTTGTTTGTTTTCTGAGACTTATTGGTTTCCCATTTGTATCATTAATCAACCATGATTGTCTGCCCTTAGGTTAACGAAACGATTGTTTGACTTTCTTATGGGCTTAGTTGAATCTCCATGTTCTCTCCAGATCTTGACTTTCATCGCATAGGTCTATCAACGTCTGTTTCTCGCGCCATCATCCATTAATGATCTAGTTCATTCTTCTACAGGTAGCAATGCCAAACTCTGTATTAATGTTTATATATAATTGAACGTATTTATTTTCGTTGTTTAATATGTTGTTCACTCCTTAAACAATAATTTATTATTCTAAACTGTTCCACCAATATGAATCAAATGTGGTATAAACACTTTTTATGATTCTTACTACATTACTGGCCATTTAGGTTCATAAAAGATAGAAAACAATATTGTAAACGATTTTTCAAAACATGTACAAAGGCAGTATAGAGAAATACGGATGGTGACCTAGTCAACCCAAATTGCTATATTTGATTATATGTGCGCATGCGGGGAAACCGTTCAAATCCATTGCTGGTTTGAATTAATTATAGGATGATAAACAAGAGGTAGAGAGTTTGAGGGTTGAATAAGACAGCGGGGGAATGTGTTGGCTTGACGGGAAGGGATGGGAGGGGGTCAGACGATCATAACTTAAAATATCGTGTTAAATATCACGGTTTAGAGGGGCTGTAAGTGCACTTTTTGGTGGAGGGATGCAGGGAAGGGGACCCTAACAATTTAATACTTTCATAACTATCTCGGATAGCTCCAGATACTGCAGCTAGATAATTATGACAGTTCCTTCCACAGCCTCCTCACCACCATCTTTCTGGGAGCGTGGCGGAATGAGTCATGCCACTTCTATCTACTTAAGGGTGATTGTACTATTCAACTCCTTTTGCCTTCCATAATCTCTTTTCCTATGAGTTATGATTAGTCATGGACTCTTATTTTGTCAACGTCCCTCTCTACAAAACATAGGCTCACCACTGTATAAGACATCATTGCATGAAGTTCTGTGTGTACTTTTGCAGTGGGAGTTTTCCTAGCAATTTGTTTTACACGATGAAGTCACTAGCACAACTCTCCTTAGTTAAATTTTACCACATAGTGTAGAGGGGACGAAGACTAACATCTGGTCAAGCAAAACATACTAATCAGACATGTTAGTCAAGGTCAAGCAAAATATACTGGCCAAGACCCTCAACTCGACTTCCCCGTAGTCCTCCCTGGAAACGGGCTGTTTTCGTGGCATCCTGGCTAGCGAAGTGAGGGATCGACGTGATCCCCATAGCAGTGAGCGACACGCAGATGAAGCCAAGCATAGCACAACCAAATCGAGGACCCTGGTCCACCTTCATCAGCACGCTCAGGATGTGAGAAAAGCTACAACAATGCGCCACAAAGCGTCTTTTTTTCAAGGCGCACAAAAGAGTAATGCTACTTATTGTGGGCATTCAACAACACCACTGGCAAACAGAGTGTAGATCAACACTGTGATCTCCGTAGTCGTGAGCTTGCTGAGAAGTCCTACATTGAAATAATGGGAGGAGGATCCAGAATCAGATATTTCAGCAATCCCCGTAATGTGATACGAACCACTACAAACCCCCTACCAGAGAACATTCTCCAAGTTGGAAGAATTCCAAACGAGTAACTTCGAAAACAAACAACACTATGTTGGATACATTGGCAAACCAGATCTTAACTTAACTTCTTTAACTTCGGTTTAGAGGGACGATGAGTCTAACGTCTGGTCATGCAAAAAACACTGATCAGACAATGTTAGCAAGGGTCAGGAGAAAAATACTAGCCAAGACCCTCACCTGACCTCCTCGTTGATCGTCCTGGAAACGGGCTGTTGTTGAGAACAACAGGCTGGCTAACAAGGTGAGGTTCGACATGATCCCCGTAGTAGTGAGCACCACGCAGATGAAACCAAACATAGCACAACTGCCTGGAGGTCCCCGGTCCCCTTTCATCAGCACCCTCGAGATGTAAGGAAAGCTACTGCAACCCGCCACATAACGCCCTTTTCAGGGCGCACAAAAGAGTAACCTACTCATTGTGGGCATTCGCAAAAACCAACATACTGGTTTAGAAGGCTCTACATAGTCAACCAGTTTATTCCCCTTTATTCCAGTTTATTTGGCAGGATTTGGACACCTCATACGTGTGTCTAGTAGATAAAGAGCAGTAGACTAGGGAGCAGAAGTGTATACAAACAGCGAGCTATATGAGTCATACCTGAGAGATTGCTGAGAGATTGTACACCTATGAGTGCTCCTAGAGTGCAGAGATCTTGATTCTACATAACAACATAAAATGGTAGAGCGGAACATTTCTTCAACGACATTGGTTATAAATCTGTGATATGTTGACCCATTTATTTTTGTTTACGATATTATGACTAGGAATAAAAACTTTTTTGAAATAATGTCTCCCGGCTTAGCAATAGCCATAAATACACAGGACGACTAGTTGGGCGTGGTGAAGTGATGCACAGTCTTTGAATTGGTCTAGATCAATGTAAGGGCAAGAACTTGTTTTTGCTATCCTTTGACAGGCGGTAGCTTGCCTGCAGTCTTACGTTGTTAACATGGCACCGGTGTGTAGGCCGGCGCGCTATATACCAACACAGTTATTCTGCGTATCGGATGTAGAGTACGCTCGAACCGTGTTGTGTTTGCTTAGGCTCGAAAGTGGAGCTAAGAATAGTAATTCAACAACACTATGGCCTGCCGGCGTTATCGCGAGAAACGACAGGGGAATTTTGGACGACATTGAGCAATCTACAACCCTGCAGTTTCCTGTAGAAGTATAATACACAAGAAAAATGTTTCAAATGGTCTCTGCATCACGCGATAGAAGTGGGACAACTACGTCAAGGCTATAGATATGTAATACTAGCCCACTTTCAATCATAATTGATGGGTAAACCCAGCATTTGTGCCTGGAGCAGTTTCTCCCTAATGACAATCTGTAGCTGGAACAATGAAAAGAATTGTACCAAGTAGTAAATGACAGCGAAGAGAATCGCTTCTCTACTTGTGATCCAGTCTTCCTTGGAGAGGTACGATTAGAGGATGTCAACGAGTACATATATCTTGGGCGCCTTCTCAAATATGGACAATAACTTGAAACCCGAACAGACAAGACTTCGCCGCGGAGTTGGGCAGCCTTCTGATCTATTAACACGGTCCTGAACGGTTGACATGACCAGGACCTACTAGCCTCCCTCTTCAATTCCACAGTATTCATTGCGATGGGCTACGGTGCTGAGACGTGGATACTAGCAAAATCACTAGAGGACAAATTGAGAGTGCCCCAGACCACCATTGAGAGACGCTTGGTTGGAATCACTCTTCGGAACCAACGTATGCAAAGTCTTCACAATTCTGATATAAAATGATTGCCCCTGGTGAATGATGCGGTAATCCATGCAGACAAGGCAAAACATAGATAGGCAGGTTACATGTTACGACAAAATAATGGTCGATGCTGCACAGCGACAGCAGTCTGGTACCCGCAAGACAAGAAGATACTCGGGGAAGACCTCTAATGTGTTAGTCAGACTCTCTTGATGCATGCTGCAAAACATCCGAGCAGCCTCTGGAGGAATACTTACCACGCACTGGGCTTCCGTGGCCCAGATATTGTCCACTGGAGACGAAGTTGGGACCCGCAGCTACGCTGAGGAACTGGTCATCAAGATCAAGTAAATGGCAACGACTGGCAATAGTTGATGCAGGTAGCAGATGTAACGGACTGTTGAAGAATGATCAACTCATGTTTATTTCCAAATCTTCTGACGATCTAGGGACTATCATTCAGAAATCACTGACCTAAAAAAAAAAAAAAAAGACACAAAGCTCAGGCTGTTTAACTCCAACGTATTAGCAATACTGACCTATGGATGTGAATGATGGAAAATAACAAAATCATTGGAAAAAATATTAAATACATTTAAGAATAAGTGTCTTAGAAAACTGTTGAACATTGGCTGGGAGGAATTCATAACCAACAAAACAATTAGAGAAGTCAACAATATGTTACATCACTCATCAGGAAAAAACGGTGGTCATACATGGAACATGTTCTTAGAATGAACTGCAACAGACTTCTGTCAGCTTTTATGTGGTCACCATCTGATCAGGAAAAGAGGAAGACCGAAAGAAACTGCGCACAATCGTCAGAGGGCTCCTTTTGTCCGTTTGTTTCCCGCCTTATTTCTGTATTCCCCAAAAGCGGTGTGCGTTGCACTATGTTTTTATTTTACACCTGTCGACCCACAGTCCATCCGACTTCAGCATGCATTTTATGTAAGGGTCTGCTTCCCCAGAGCGAACACAACACCTTCAGCTTGTGAGCCGTGTCACTTAACCACTAGCTCACGCCGTCCCCTCGCCATGGACTTGATCAACATACATAAACTGAAAAGGGTGGCGTCACACAGATCAAACTGGAGAGCACTGGTTTCTGCCGGATGTGCCGTGTATGGCGCTTGAAGAACATTGACTGATTGACGGTATATATTACTTCAGGTCATGTGACATATTCTTTCCCAAACGTAGTCTCCTTTACAGTAGCCCTGAGCACAACTCCATTTTTTGAAAATTCGACCCGCTTCACAAATGGACGTCTTCAAACTGTCAGTAATGTCCTGATACCACCATCTTTTGAGACGACCTCATCTCCTTCTCCCTGGCACAATGTCTTCCCCTATCTTCTTCTCTAAGTCATTGTGTCTTTTCCTTTGACCGAAATAAGCCAACTTCTATGACGAAGCACATACTAGTGTACATGTTTGCACGTGTTCCCAGCATTCATAGGTTCTGCTGCAGACCGTTCTGAAAATTGCGGATGTGATACGGAATCCGTCCAGGGTTGATCAGAGAGCGGTGATTCAGTTCGAAACAGCTGAAGGATGTCGACCAGTTGATCAGAGAGCGGTGATTCAGTTCGAAACAGCTGAAGGATGTCGAACAGTCGATATTCATTGCAGAATGCAAGCAGTGAATGGTGACAAAAGTGTGCCGAAGTCTGCAGTAAAAGACTGGCATGGATGTTTCTGGAAGGACGTGAGTTAACAAAATATCTTCCGCAACCAGGTCATGCACATATTGTTGCGTCAGAAGAGTCATCGTCAAAACTGATGCAGCAATAAGGGTGGACCGTCGTCGGAGCTTACGTTCGCTAGGAGAGGAATTCGATGTGTTGCTTGGGACAGTTCAAATGGCATTTATCAAGAAACTGAAGTATCGGAAGATGTGTTCACAATGGGTCCCACGGATGCTGACCGACCACCATGAGGAAGAATGTATGGGGTGGAGTTTAAACCATTTGCGTCGTTACGAAGCGGAAGATGATGAATTTCTGTTACGCATAATGGCAGGGGATTAGTCGTTGGGTCACCACTTTGAGCCGTGCATCAAAACAGCAGGCAGGCAATGGAAACATCTCGGATCATCAAAACAGCAGGCATGCAATGGAAACATCCCGGATCATCAAAACAGCAGGCATGCAATGGAAACATCCCGGATCACCAAAACAGCAAGCATGCAATGGAAACATCCCGGATCATCAAAACAGCAGGCATGCAATGGAAACATCCCGGATCATCAAAACAGCAGGCATGCAATGGACGCATCCCTGATCACCAAAACAGCAGGCATGCAATGGAAACATCCCGGATCATCAAAACAGCAGGCATGCAATGGAAACATCCCGGATCACCAAAACAGCAGGCATGCAATGGACGCATCCCTGATCACCAAAACCCAAGAAATTCAAAAACAGTTTCTGCTGATGAGATTATGTTGACCGCATTCTATTTACCATGGAGGGCCTCTATTGGCAGACTTCTCGGATGGCATACGACGTCTACCCAAGCAGTGTGCTGCATCTATGAATGCCTATGGTGACTTTTTTAACGAATCCCAAACACAAACGAAACCTACGTTACGACCAATAGGCTTTCATTGAGAACAACGAACAGCAACAATAATGAACTAGCAAATCATAGAAGAAGGGACGAAAATAATACGTGATTCATCTATACCAATACATAAGGGCATAAATAAGGTACTTATCTGAAAAATCGTCAAATCGCTCCTCACGGATCGGATGCAGGATCCCAGATGACAGGTACACTACCTGATGCCCATTCACCCATAACGATACTCACATCTCACAATAACACTGAACTGAATGAACTGAAGACAGCTTTGGAGAGAATGTATCAAATGTTCCAGAAAGCAATGATACAGTGGATACAATCACCCTGCAACATCGAAAGAAACGAGAATGTCAACAGCCTAGACATAGACGGGGCGTAACTGATACAGGAAGAATACCTGGTTAACTTTGTACAATGTAACGTGGTAGGAAAAAATAGCCCAAATACCAGGCAGATGACGGATACTACCAGCTACATAAAAAGGACCTAGTTATCATACTACTTCTCCGAACTGACCACAACAGAATAAGATACCACCTGTACACCAAGTTCAAGATAGGTACCATCAGAATTGATTGAAGAATCCGGAGGCACAGCAATAATCACAAATGAAGAAGAAAAAGGAGGACGAGGAGAAGAAGAAGAAGAAGAAGAATAAGAAGGAGGAGGAGGAAAAGGAGGAAGAAGAAAAACAAGAAGAAGAAGAAGGAAGAACAAGAACAAGAAAAACATTGCATACGTCGATGGTGGTTGTCGTGTTGATGGTGGAAGAGATTTGCGGTTTGGTAGGATGAGTTATCGACCAGACGGACAGTTTCATGGGGGATGTAAAATATGAACAAGTTGAAGATGGAAGAAGAGATGTCCCGAGGGGATGGGCGAGTTGAGGTGGGAGTATTGTTTGAGAAGAAATGGACGGGTTGAAAAGAAAGGAAGAAATGGGCGGTGTGACAGGAGATGAGCAGGACGGGTTGAAGGATGGAGAGGAAGTACGATGAGGGTGTAAGGACGGAGAGATGTGCGAGAAGAGGATTTCTTGAAATTTACAACTTCCATAATTATTCTTGGTTTTGTTTCTTCATCCTGGCAATGCTCGCGTGAAAATGTTCATCTTGCTTATTTCTAACCAAGTCACAGTTGAGGAAGAAGAAAATGGATATTTAAGGACATTTTACAGCCAAGTTTGTTGTACAAAGACAACATGCCCTCAATGAGTGCCCTGACATTCCCGAGAAAATTTGTTGAGACTGGATACAACTAGTCCCATGCCGTTCTGTCTCGTTACCCTCAAGCAGCTTCTCTAACCTCTCGTCTCTGAAGAATTCGTGGATCTGAGAACCCACACAAATGCTCTTTATCATTTTGGATTCTTTAACTTGATGGAATGTGTCAGTCAAGTACCCGAAAGTTTTCACAGCAAGGTTTAGAGATGTCCCGAAGTTGTTCATCAAATCGAATTTAATGTGTAGGGGAGGTAACAGGATTTTGTGCGATTCTGTCAGTGCGGAGTGTTGCCCATTCTTCTCTCTGACTTTCATAGATTTTATCTGAGGCCAGTTTCCCTTCACGTGGTGCAAAGTCGTTGCTCGACTGTCCCATTCACGTAAGAAACAGTAGTACTTCATATAGCCTACCAACAAAGCCACAACCTTAGTGTCACAACACAGATGTCATTCATGTTTGCTGTATTGGGGACAGTTCGTAAGCTGTTTTAGGTTATCGTTGTTTTTATTCATGCACACAGCATGTCTGACTGGAATGAATGGAAGTCTTTTCCATAATGCAGCAATACCACATTGAGACTCAATTTGTAGGACTCTGTGAATAGTCACTATTCTTGCAGGTCATGTTGGATTTCTATAACACTCACCAAGCCATCTACATCGGAGAAGAAACCACAAGGTCATCTCCCTTTCTGAAGTAAGAAGCAAACTGCTCATGACGGCCGCGAAACAAAGTAACTGATATTTTCCTTGAGAAGATTCAATTGTTTAAGTATTGATCCACTGTAGCATTGGACAGCGCCAAATTGAGAACAATATCATTCAGTTCTTTATATGTGAGAATGTGTTGAGCAGAAGACGTACTGTGACAGACGTATGGAATCATCAATTGACGCGGAAGTCTACGTATAACCCAACGTTGGTTCACCTCAATCCTCATCGTTTGAATCGATATACAAATTAATTTGAGGTTTGACAACAGGAAGTCTTTGGCCCTACGAAACTGGTCGAAGAGAAGATTGCATATTTGGGTTCGATATTGTCTACTTCCTTTTACTGGTGATGCCTGCAGAAACAGGTGTAACTTCATCATGCTTGGCAACAGCAAATGTCATCGCGACTTTCCCATCTTTCAACCACTTCGAAAGATTTCTTACGCGTGTACTGTGCATATGTAGGTCCACACTCTGTCCTGGTCACTAAAAATGGTCACACGCCATTTTCACAAGTGGACTGATAACTCTTTTCTGGTTTGCAAACGTAACTTTGCCGCAAAAACAACAAACGTTATCTGCACTGTTAATAAATTTTTGAGGCATCAATCACAGCCAAGCATCAATCACAGCCAAGCATCAATCACAGCCAAGCATCAATACTTCCTACTGAAATCAGCAGAAATAATGTTTGGTGTACTTACAACTTACATGTCGGACCAAAAGGTGCAAATATAGCAATCAAGCTGTAAACTACGACAACCCATTTCACTTTTCAGACAACATCCTGCTGCATTCAAAGCTCTTTTCAGGGTTTTGTAGCGAGAGTATGAGAATGAGCAACAAAGAAGAGGGAACAGAAAGATATATATGTCCATGATGATGATTGGCATTAACTAATACTGCCTCACCCTTTATAGTGTTTTCATTTGCAAAAATAACAAGGTTAAAAAACAAACACAATTTGTATTAAAAAGAAACAATCTTTTAATAAAAAAATACCAGGGGTATGAAAGGTCCTAATTTTCACTTTAAAAGTTTAATTATAACAGAAAATATTACACAGACCAGATATTCTTTTATATTGACAAAATAAGTGCTCATATAACTGGACATGTGTGTCAAAAAATTAGAGTACAATTTGCAGATTTAAAAAAAAACTTTTTTAAACAAGACTAAATATATTTTTTTACCAGCACTGTTAGCCAATGGATATAAAACAGTTGTTAAAAAATGAACAAGAAAATCAAAATATTTAAATGTCACAAAGAGAGAAGACCCACTTAAGAAATTCACCCTCAATATTTTTTTTTGTTTTAAAAGAAAACTGCAGTGAATTTAAGTGATTGGATTGCAAAAACAAAAAAAACAAAAAACAAAAATAAAAAAAAAAAAAAAAAAAAAGGACCCATTAATATACAGGTCAATCGTGAGGATGCATTTTTTAACTGATCAAAATAATGCACCATATAGGTCCATAAATTTAGGACTTTTTACATTTGTTTTGTGGCCTGGTGTGCATTTACTATATAAAATTATTCTCTTTTTCAAACACATACCTAAATTACACTTGTATTTCAAATGCCAGAATCCTCAGATCTTGTTTAGTACCAAGCTGCTCAATAATATATTGCATTCATTTTCTTTTATCACAAATGATTGTACTATACTTAGTCCAGAAACTCCCAAAATTTGCACCAGGAACATTAAAAGGTAAAGGTCGGTCCCATGGCAACAATTGCTGTCTGGGATGAAGATAAAATCTTTATGGACTAAGCCACAGCCTATGTGAGGTGGGGTGCCAGTTCCCACAACTCATACGTCAGGTAGTCATTTACAGCTGGATCGACTGGGGGAGCTGTCGAACTCGGAACGAACAACACCCGGACTTTGTTCTGTCTGTACGTGGTTCGAACCCTGGCGGGTGTAATCCCAGTCTTAGCAAACCAGCTCACTGTCGACTAGGCTAGGCGCTCCACATTACATCTACAGGAATTTACAAGAAGGGATCAACTAAACTAATAAAGTTATTGTAAGGTACTTAATTAAATATATAAAAGCTAAAACGAATATAAAAGCATATGATATGTAATGCCACAAGATACATGAGTGACATTAGCAATAATATGGATCACTGTCATGGATGGATGGTGATTCATCAAAGGAAAGACTTGGGCTTCTTTTCTTAATCAGTGAAGACGTAACATGCAAATACAATCATTTGACACACAGTTCTTAACTAAAGAAGTTTCTGACCAGTAACTTGGATAATTCTAAAAAAAAAAAAAGCAGATTTAACTAAAATTATTTTACATAAACCCCTGTATCAGTTATGACAAAATGCTTATTAGCGTTAAACAAATTTGTCACAGCAATCTATTAAGTCCCAAACATTAAATTTGTGCATGGTTCCTTTCACACCCAGCTCATCCCTTCTCCAAATTGTGTGCAGATAACTTTTGAAATATATTGGAATAATGGAAAAAAGGTTCTTAGTTACGATAAAAATAACAGCAGTGTGTTTCAGCTGGTACAATTGTTTACAGTTAAGAATCACTTGGCAGATGTAGGTTCCATTCATGAGCAGCTCCACATTTTAACAACCTGGAATAAAACAAATGATAGCATTATACAATATATTATGTCACTATACAGATGTGTAGTTTAGGAATAGAATATCACAAGAAGGCTTAGCTAAGTGCTCGTACAGACTGTAATTATATTGAACAGATGCAGAACCAACATATATCACATTGGACATGAAATCGTATTTAAATGAAAAGTACTGATTACTGTCAAATTATGTTTAGTCATCAATGAGGTGTTTTAAATATATATATAAAGAGATGGTAAAAGATGGAATACTGGTACGAATATTCTAAATATAAAATATCTATAGTTAAAACTGACAAAACCAAAAATACATCATATTATTTAGAGCTTAATTGGGCACCAGTAATGTTAAGCATCATCACCAGGTGCCATGTATGGCAGGTCTTGGTTACTTCTTCTTCTATTGTGGCCAGTGCGAAGTCTGAAGACAACGACCTGCTCTCTTCGGTTCAACTGGTAATAGGCATCGTTTTTGGTGTAACCAGTATGTTCGGTTTCCCATTTGGTCATGTATCTGGCTTTGATAAGCCGTTTTGACTCTTCGTACGTCATACTAGTATCTGTTTGTGGTAGTCTTGCACCTTCTTTTGCCAGTCTGTCTGCCTCCTCGTTACCTTGGATGTTGCAGTGTGATGGGACCCACTGTACCACTACCCTTTTTGGTGCGGACTGCTGGCATAGTTTGCAGAGTGCTGCTCTTAAATCATTAAGCTCAGTGTTTTTCTGGCTTTTTAGCGCTGTGACTACGGCGAGAGCATCTGTAAGCAGGACTATATGGCTTTCATTTTCATTGTGTGTCACCATTTCTTCCACTGCTGCCCTCAGTGCCTCTGCCTCCGCTCTGAAATTGCTTATGTACTTACCAGTAGCGAATGACAGTGTTATTTGTCTCCCATTTGGTAGGTTCAGGAATGCTCCTGCCCCTCCGTTCTGTGTAGTGTTTGTTACAGAACCGTCGGTGTATGCATGGGTCCAGTCCATGCTTGGGTAGCTTTTCGATATGAAGCTTAGGGTAGTATCTCTCCTTTCTTTTTCAGTCTGGCAGTTTTTGTTTACAATACCTGGTATATTTTCTACCACCTCTGGAAATATATCCTGCCTCCAGGTAGCTTTTCGTACAATAGTGATGGGTTTTGGTGTTGTTAGTGCGTTTATGGGATCTTCGTGCATCTTTGCTTTGGCTATTTCTGCAAAGTTTCTCCGCTTTAGTTTCCCATTTCCCAAATTGTTTAGTCTCTGGTGCATTGGATGGTCAGTCAATCTTCGGAGTTTCTCTGACTGCAGCTGGGCTCTGCAGTCTCTTCTATCGGTCATGGATTGCAGTTTTGTAATCTTTTCAAGTTCTACAATTGGCGTTGACTTCATGCCTCCTGTTATAACTCTCATGGCTTGGTTTTGAAGTTTGCTAACTTTATCGAAGTTCGCCTTTGCTGCTGTTGTCCATGCCGCAATGCCATACTCGAGAACTGGTCTCACTCTTCCAGTGTACAGTTTCTTTAGTATGCTATCGTCTGCTCCCCAGCTTGTGCCAGCAAGTTTCCTCATAATTGCCATTCTTTCTCTGGCTCTCATTCGGTTTCTCTCAATCTGACTTTTCCATGTCATGCGCCGATCAAATGTGACTCCCAGATAGGTTGGGTTGTCGTTTGGCTGCAGGAATTTGCCATTTAAACTTAATTTGGTATTTTGGGGTTTTATTGAAAGCGAGAATATTGTGCATGTGGTCTTCTCGTTTATTTTGACCAGCCATGAGTTCGCCCACTCTTCCAGCGATGTTAGGGCCTGCTGCATCCGATTTCTTGCTATGGTGAGATTCTTTTCAGAGGTCCACATAGCCAGATCGTCTGCAAACATTGAGCTATGGACTCTCCTTGGTATATTCTCTGTAATGTCGTTTATATAGGTCTTGGTTAGATATAATAGAGACAGTTCACCCATAGCGGCACAAGACAGATGACAGACAGTGCATTATTCCTGGACTGCATCTAGAATAACCAGAAAAATGAAAAACATATAAAATGGATACATTACTAGGATACCTGAAACTATCCTGCCCCCCCACAGGAACACTCATCTGTTTAAGTATTGCAAAACTACAACGTCTTGCCCAAATTATATGTTGTCATTGATACAAGGTTCAGTGACTCATATATGATTGACTGATTGTGTCAGTGAACCAGAGCTGTCAAAGACTCTATTTTGCCTCCAAGTGGCGGTCCTGGAAACAAGCCTATAGAATATAGATTAAAGAGGGAAGGAAAATCAAGTCCCAAATAATGAAAAGATGCTAAAGAAGACTGGCACTAAGAATACTTTATTTTCATATATTTATATATATATATATATATATATTGGTTCAACCACCTAATGCGAATACATCCTGACTAATTACCCCGTGTGCATCTATAACATATGACGTTCGGTTTTTCACAACCTTGTCAGACCGAGAACTAGATCGATAGGAAATGTTGCAGATATTCTAACTCGTCATGGGATCACAACCACTTCAGTGACACGTCTAGCATGGACAGAAAACAACGGCTCCCCATGACACCTCACGGCACAAGTAGATAAGATAAGACAAGACAAGACAATACATTGTTTACATTAGGTCAGAATAGTATGATTGATTACATCATTAACCCATTCTAGTTCATTCCTGAATAACTTTTTTTTGGTGTCTTTCAGTACAGAACAAGTGCCACAAACTCTGTACGCAACATTTTTTCCCCCAAAAAAAATTAATGAATATTACATAAATTCAGCTAAAATTGTAATCTAAGGATTTTACGACACATAATTAAATTATCTATGACATAAAGCTGTATATTAATGTGAAGCTTTAAATGGTATTAATGTAGAAGATGAAATACACTCACAGGGCACTGTTTCTAGAGCTTTTATTCTAACCTGAAAGCTACTCCCCATTTGGCAAACTTTTGGCTTGTGTGTGTAAAGCTATGATTAGAGACTTCTACTTTATAGAGGCAGAACTGTTATTTGCATCTTATACCATGCTCACAGTGTGGCAGTTGTCATATACCCATTTCTGTTATTCAAAAAGCTCTCACAGAAAGCATTCTGGCATTCACTGAACTTGGTTCAGCTCACAATAAATTAGCAAACAGGAAATCTTAGTATTTTGTTGCCACTTTTAAATTCCCGATAATACTAAAACAATACTCTTATGTAATTACTTGGAATGCATTATAGGGAAGTGATTTATTTTAGTTTTGGATCGTATTTATTTTGCAACACGTAAGGCAGAAGAAAAATAAAACCTTTACATCAGCTAGGTAGGGGCAATGTGAGACCAATCAGAAGGACAAATAAAACGGGATGAACTGCAGTGGGCTTCATATCACAGGAAGGCTTGGTGTGGCATCTAAAAGCCTATTCTACTGGGTGTTGAGAGGTGAAGTATTTTAGGTCTTATTTAGTAAAAATTTGGATTGAAAAAATCTGTACGGTTACTACTTACAGGGTCTGTGGCATCTGCAGGCTGAAAGAAAGAAAAAGTACAAAATATTAGCTTTAAGGGAAGGTGCTGGTAAAAAATGTATATCTACATAACTACAAGGTGGATTGCAACTATAATACAGTGGTATAATATAAATGTATAGCACATATAAATAACGAAGAGTTTGATGATATACCATGGAAACGGCGGTCCAATTGGGTATCTGATAGCCTAATATTGCAGCATTTCATGAACAAATAAAAAAGTTATATTAGTTTTAGTAGCTGAAAACAAAATTCAAAGATAAAAGCATTTTATATTTTGAATATAAGTATACTTATTTGCCTCATGGAAGGCAAAGAATTTACTCATAGTAAAGCTGGTTCATCCGTGATGAATATGCAGCTTCCTGCTTGACTTTTTGTGGGACTTGTATCTTCTTTTGTGTCAGCTTTTTTTTCAACCGTTTCAGATGTAAGGGAAAGTCATTTTCTCTTTCTTGCATCTGCCAATCAGTATCCTTCATTTCCACTCTTAATACCCAAAATCTACTTAAAATTAGAAGCTTCTTGTGGCCCCTCATTATACTCTGCAACAGCACTAAGTAAACAGAATTTTGTTTTTTTTACAGAGTTGAATTTGTTCTTCGGCACCGTGCTCCATATTACTGAATGAAGACTCTCAATTCCTATCACCTGAATGTATGCTTTGCTGTCCCCATCACTGAGCAAGGTTGTGCAGCAAAATCTGTGTCCTGACACAGAACAACTACACATAACACTAGCTGCCTTAACTTCAATTACATCAGAATTTCCTTCAAAATTTGTATTACATCCATTTATCAGATGTTCCTCCTTCCACTTTGAAAAGTTGTCAGGAGCTTCCTCCTTGAGCCACGCCCTAGTTGTGGAACAGATCTGGTAGTTTTTGGACAAGACATGGACATCTATGACAAGGCATGTCATGATGATTTCAGATAAAATTCTGTGGCAATTTTATTGAAAGACCTGGCATATCCATATTCTGAATAAAATACTTAAATTGTTAAGGCCTCATTCCTGATAACAAAGATGACAAAACCGCAACTTGATAAACTGAATATGAGCTTTGCTGATCATATGATGATGTCAAGGTAGAGATAATTACTTTTTCACAGGTGAAAATACTTGTATATTTCAGAAAGGCCTTTACGTCCCTTTTCATTTATTTTGACAGCTACGTTCCCACTGCAGTCTGGACATGCAAGCTTGCTATAACATTGCATATTTAAGAAATGTCAACTATTGTCCTAGAGACATAATCACCTGGATTGGGGTGGTTCTCATCCCCCCTGTGATTAGTCTGAGGCCTGCATTTTGGACTTTTGTTAAGCGTTCTCTGTTTGTTTTGGACATAGTCTCCCAGCCTGACATGCCATATTCCAATAATGGCCTGACTGTGCCTGTGTAGACATTGTTAGCTCCCCAGCTTGTACCAGCCAGCTTCTTCACGAGGGAGAGTTTCCTGGTGGCTTTTTGCTCAATGGCATTTAGGTGTGACTACCATGTGTGCCGCTTGTCTAGCTTCGTATATCGGATTATCCTCAAATCCAAGCTCATTTTATTGCAAATGCAGCTGTACCATTTCCTTTTGGTTTGAAAGCGAGAAGCAGGTTGCTACTGTCTTTGAAGGGTTAATTTAAACACCCCAATCAGATGCTCATTTGTCAATTGTGCTTAGTGCTGTCTGCATTCTGTGTTTTACAGTAGGCATATGTACTGCAGCACATTTTACTGCAAGGTAATTGGCATGGAGAGCCCTGGAAATATGCTTGGGAAGTGTCTCTGTAATATCATTGATGAATATTATGAAGAGAGTGGGCTAGATGACTCCTCCTTGTGGCACACCTTGCTGGAGGATGACACATTGGCTAAGTTTTCCATTCCGTTTCACTCTTGCTGTTCGGTATTGGATGAAGTCTCATATCCAGCTAAACATTCTTCCTTCAATTCTATTTTTAGCAGCTTGAGGAGGAGTCCTTCTTTCCACACCTTGTTGAAGGCCTTAGTTAAGTCGACAAAGACAGCCAGTACTTTTTTCTTCTCTTGGAAAGTATCTTCTACTTCCTGGGCTAGATATACTAGCTGATCTTCGGTACTACAGTTTTTCCTATAAGCAAATTGTGAGTTGTCCAGCAAGCAGTTTTTATCCAGTTGTGTCAGCAGTCTCGTATTGACCATTCTCTCCATGACCTTTGCACAGACAGCTCAGTAAGCTAATTGGTTGGTAGATTGATTTTCTTGATTTCTTGGTTTTCTCATTGTTTCTTTCTGATGGGTGATTATTGCCTCTAGCCATCTGTCTGGAAATGTTCCAGTACTCCATGACTGGTTAAATATAAATAGATTGTGGGCCCTAGATGTTTGATCAGGTCATTTGAGATGCCATCCTTTCCTGAGGCTTTCTTAGTCTTTAATTTCCTCATTGTGAAGGATGATTTCATGCATTGGTCTGGGTTTTGGTGTTTCAGCTTATTTTTAATTTCTATTTGGACTGCTTGACTTCGTGCTTGTGTGAGTGTTGTGGTGCTTTCTTCCTTGTAGTAGTCTGTCAGGATGTTTGCAGCCATCTTTCCCATGTAGTGTTTTCCATTTTCATTTATCACAGTCGTGCAGGATCTTGTTTTTGTTTCTTCGTTTATAATTTTTTCCAGGTTCCACAACTTGCTTGTGTCTTTGTCCATGTTCAGACTTCTGGTTTTTTTCATGCCAACTCCTTTGTGTTTCAGCCATTTTCAGCCACCTGTTGCCCCACCCCGTACTGCTGGGATACATTGCCGTTTGGTCCGCGACTGCTTATTCGCCCAGTTATAACTGGCTTAGATCACAGCTGACACACCATTTCTGGGGGTCATTCCACCATCCACCACCTGCGGACATGCCTGGCTGGGGTCAGTCATCCCAGTTCTCCAGGAATAAATTTTGTATTTCTCTTTCACTCCCAGGGCTGCCTGCGACAACTGCTATCAATTCAGTCCCAGCCCAGCCGGCACTGGCTGCCGTGGATATTTTGATTTAAATTATTTTTCCTTACCCTTTACATGCGAATAACAAATAGACAAGCTAAATTTAGCCACCACTTGACTACCAGTAATGGCGGCTCCCATTGCAATTTACAGATCGTTTCTATCAGGTGTGGTCTTTGAACTGTGATTTTTTATTATGGCCTTAAATTTTCTACAAAACTTGGTGTGGACTGAAGATATTTATGATTAAGATGATGGCGAAGAAAAATTTGTTTATGGAGTTGCAGAAAACGAGAAGGAATCGGACATTAATGAGAAATTAATTTAGAATTTGGTAGATGAAAGTAGTGACACTGGTCTCACTAGTGATCACGGATTATCAGTAGATGGTGATGTGATCCACCCCACAGCCATGCCCTAGTGGTGATGGAGAATGGTCAAAGCAACCGAGCAATATCAGTATTCAACGATTTAGTGAGGAAACGGGTCCTGCAAATGACATAGATTCAGATCACGATTACTCTGCTTTTGATTACCTTTCACTATTTCTACCTCAGACCTTTTATGAGAAGCAGACAAAGCAAACCAGTGTATATGTCTGTATCAGAACTCTAGGAAAACCAGATCTTTCGTAGAAACCTGTTTTTCTTGATAACATGAAAGGCTTTCTTTATGTTAACTATATGTTTAGGATTCACCAGTTACCCTCCAACAGAATGTTTTAGTCTACTGATGAACTTTTGAATGTGTCTGCAGTGTCAAGTGTAATGTCAAGAAATAGATTTTAAATTATCAGCAAATATTCATTTCACAAGGACTAGATGGACATGATGCAATTTTAAAGGTGAGACCTCTATTTGATCTTATTCCACCTGAACTTCTACCGTGCTTGTATGAGGGCCGTCACGGCCAGACAAAGTAGCAAAGTGTCAAAGAGCATGACAACAACCAGCAGCTACAGGACTTCAGGCAAACCATCAACTGACTCGAGTGTTTGGCAGAAAGAGGGCCTGCTGTTGGTGTTCCAAAATGACAGGACTGAAGGAAGGTGTGTGGAAACCAGTAATGGCTGCCCAACCTGTAGTGCCAATCTCTGTAAAGGAGACTACTTTGCAGATTTTCATTTGGACATTTATCATCAACAAAATTGACATAAGTGAGGAAAATGGACATTTTATATTGACATGTTTTTACTTCACTTCTTTAATTTTTCACAACAAACACAAAAAAACATGGTCATAGATCAGTACCCCTTCCATGTATCTGTAAACGAGTTTGAATCAGACAAATAAATTACAAATTGTATTTTTTATTCATTTTTTTGCACAAGTATATATAATGTTTGCTAAGTTATTTTCCTTGCCCAGGGAATTCAGCTGAGTTTTTCTGATCAGCTGGGATTGAATGAGATACTCTGATTCATGAGATGTCCATTCATCAGAAAATAGGTGAAACCCATATTTGATAATTCTGTTAATTGTAATGACATTATCAACCGGCACCTAAAACCTTTACATCAGCTAGGTAGGAGAAACGTGAGACCAACCAGAAGGACTTGAAAAACATGGGATGAACTGCAGTGGGCTTCATATCACAGGAAGGCTTGGTGTGGTAACTAAAAGTCTATTCTACTGGAGGTTGAGAGGTGAAGTATTTTAGGTTTTATTTGGTGACTGTCAATTTTGGATGAAAAATTTAAATCCGTTACTACTTACAAAATCTGTGGCATCCACAGGCTGTAAAAAAGAAAAAGTACAAAATATTAACTTTAAATACAGGTATATGCATTTACATGCTTTTACAGTATAATAATCAATACTAGATAGAATATTTTTGTAAAAACACATTTCTTCCCCCTTATGGCAAGTGGTTCCCAGGTAAAAGTAGGCACGCCCACTTTCTGTTTTATTCTCGTTAACCAATTTTCAATCCATTTGGCCACTTCCCCACCTATTCCATGTGATTTTAACTTTCAAAATAATCTTTGATGAGGTACTCTAACAAAGTCCTTTGCAAAATCTAGATAAATAGCATCTACTGGCTCCCCTTTATCTATCATTTTAGTAACCTCCTCCATGAATTCTAATAGATTTGTTAAGCACAATCTCCCTTTAGTAAACACATGCTGACTATTTATGATTAGATTAAACTTTTTTAAATGCATTTCAAAGTTTTCTTTGATTTTTGACTCAATTAACAATTTACAGACTATGCTCGTTAAACTCACAGGTCTATAATTTGCTGGATTTTATTTTTTTGTCCTTTCAGAATAAGAGGATCACTCCTGCATCTTTCCAATCCTCTGGAACAATTCCTTTTGCAAGTGATTGAGAACATAATATAGACAATGGTTTTGCTAGATGGTCTTTAATTTCAAGCAGCAATTTTGGAAGAAATGTTATGTTGAGCTGAGTTTTAACAGTTGAACTATGACATCTGCTATCTGCTAAATTTTTTATTCAGACTTACATTCTCCTAGACTTTGACCACAGCATATACACAAGGCAGCAGTCGGTCTAAAGCCAGTTTATCTTCTAGATGTAGCCTATAAGCATCTACCTGCTGTATTCTGGTTAAAGGATGTCAGAAACTTGCATCTCACCCTTTCTCTTGTTAGTAAGAAAGAGGTCGATTATCAAGAATGCAAAGAGATGAATTCTTGTTGTTGAGAGGCTATATGCTGTACACTCCATATGTAAGCCTATCTTTCCGAGGTTGGAGAACTTGCATGCCCCAACGAACACAGGTGTTGTGTCCATGGGAGTTCTACTCCTAGCAACCACCTTTTTCAGATAGATCCTGGGATAGGGGCAGCCTAAAAGGCTAAAAACAGATGCAGAACCCACTGGCGAGTGGTATAAGCTCTGCCCTGCACCATTACATCCCCACCTCATGGGCCGAATGCATTCTAGTTTCGTTCTTTGCCGTATGTCTTCTATCAATTATCCCCACAGATGATGAAGAGATGCAGACAAGTGAACATGGCAGCTATGCCCAGTCCAGATGTACATGCAGGATGTGATGATCCTGAGATACTGACACACCAGGCTGTCTCCCCTCAGGAATACACGAAAGCATCCATACATCATGTCACATATTGTGTCCCAGCCAACTCAATCTTTGTTTCTGCATCATTTTCAATATTTGTTTTTGTGTGCCTACTTTAGGGAGGATATTGTCAATATATTTGCTGGAATCCATGTTTCTGCCCCATACAATTGGTCTTACCGAGATTATTCTTTTTTCTCGGTTCTATCCTAGCATTCTTTGAGGTTAGCCATTTCTGTTCTTCTATGTCTTTTTTAGCGAATACATTCTTGTCTTCATTTCTGTCTCACTGTGTGCATCTTCTGTGATGTTTGCCTAAATATTAAAACTTCTGTACTTGTTTGATTATATATCCATTGAAGATATATGAATTTCCTATGTTGCTTGGCTATTGCCATAGTCTTTGTCTTAAGTGGAACCTATTTAAGGGATGAACTTAAAAACAAGGTATAAACTTATATAACAGAGAGAAAAGCCGGAGACAGACTGCCAATTTTATGATAGAAATAGATTTGGTTAGTTAAGAGTGGGCATTGAAGATTGGTGTATAAAGTTTCAAAATGTTGACCCTACCACGACATCTGCTTTTTCCGTGACAGACAGGAGTCCAACAAGGTCCACCTAGCCATGGCTGGTGGAAAAGAACAAACCAGCGTTATAAATACAATTCCTAATAGACAAAGTAGAGTGAAAATATGTGCATTTAAAACATGAAGAATGTTAAGTCATTCACTCTCAAATATTTTGGACCTGTGAACATAAATGTTTTCTTATGTAAAACTCAAACACAGAATCACTTAGTTGTGATCTTAACTTAACTTAACGTCTTTATACTGGTTTAGAAGACCCTGCAGAATCTGTATACAACCAGTTACATTTACATCACCTTGCTCTAAAAGCTATGCGCATCCAGTTTATTCTTAAATGCATTAACTGTCCCTGCCTCCACTACCTCCCTGGCAATGCATTTCAAGCAGACACCACTAATATATTTCCTAATATCTAATCTGGACCTCTCTTTAGTCAGCTTTGTAGCTATGCCCTCGAGTAATTTGGGTCGCTGTATTTTAAAAAACTTGTTATAGTCTAATTTATCCATTCCTCTGATCATCTTATAAACCTGTATTATATCACCACGAATTCTTCTCTCTTCGAGACACTGTAGGCCGGTTTTTCTGAGTCGTTACTCATTACTGTAATTCTGGAATCCCACTATCATCTTTGTCGCTCTTTTTTGTATTCTTTCCAGCATGTTTATATCCCCTCTATGATAAGGACTCCACACCTGTACACAGTACTCCAATCTAGGTCTAACTAAAGCTTTATACAGTTTGACGATCACTTCCTTGCTCCTATGTTTAATATTTCTTTTTATCATACCTAACATTGCATTTGCCTTTTTCACTGCTACCTTAACTTGCTCACTCACCTTTCCTGTATGATCTATTATAACCCCTAGGTCCCTTTCCTTATCTATCTTTCTAATATTGTTTTCTCCCATTCTGTAATTATGTTCCATATTAGATCTACCCATGTGGATGACTGAACATTTATCTACATTAAACTCTATTTGCCAGCTTACAGACCATTCTCGAATTTTATCTAAATCCGACATCAATATATCCACTTCCGCTTTAGATGATACACTACTGCATAGTTTTGTGTCATCAGCAAATTTTGCAATCATGGATCCCATATCAATGTCCAAATCATTTATATATATCAAGAATAAAATTGGTCCCAAAACTGAGCCCTGTGGCACACCACATTTCACTTCACACCACTCAGAGTACTCCTTATTTATGCTCACCCTCTGCCTTCTTCCCGTTAACCAATTTTCAATCCATTTGGCAACTTGCCCACCTATTCCCTGTGATTTTAACTTTCGAAATAATATTTGATGAGGTACTCTATCAAAGGCCTTTGCAAAGTCTAGATAAATAACGTCCACTGGCTCCCCTTTATCTATGATTTTAGTAACCTCCTCCATGAATTCTAATAGATTTGTTAAGCATGATCTCCCTCTAGTAAACCCATGCTGACTATTTCTAATTAGATTAAATTTGTCTAAATGCATTACAATGTTTTCTTTGATTATTGACTCTAACAATTTACAGACTATGCTCGTTAAACTCACCGGTCTATAATTTGCTGGATCTGATTTTTTGCCTTTTTTGAATAAGGGGATCACTCCTGCATCTTTCCCATCCCTTGGAACAATCCCTTTTGTAAGTGATTGAGAACATAATATAGCCAATGGTTTTGCTAGTTGGTCTCTAATTTCATACAGCAATTTTGGATGAATACCATCTTGACCTGGACATTTATTCACTTTCAACCCCTCCAATTTTGTAAAAACCATTTCCTCTGTAATACAGATTGATCTTAATCCCGCTGTAATCCATGTCTCTTTGAAAAATATCTATAGGCTCTGGGATCTTGGAGCAGTCCTCTTTTGTGTAGACTGTGCCAAAGTACTGATTGAGCAGATTAGCTGCCTCCCTATTCTCACTTATTATTTTCCCTGTACTGTCTATGAGAGCGCCTACTTTGTCTTTCGTTCTTGTTTATTTCTAACATAAGAGAAGAAGCTTTTACTGTCAGTCTTGATCCTCTGAGCAAGTTTTTTTTCGAAGTCTATTTTTGCTGTTTTATTCGCTTTCTCAGATATGTTCTGCTTGTCCAAATATTTTACATATGTTTCTTTTGATTTACCTGCCTCTATATATTTTTCCCATGCTTTATTTTTCGCTCTTCTACATTTCACTACAAATCTAGTTATCCACTTTTTACGCTTGGGGTTTAACTCCCTACATGGAACACATTCCTCTTTTAGCGTTTCTAGAACTGTTTTAAAACTCTCCCACTCCTGTTCAACATCTGTTCCTACGACAATATCTTTCCAGATTATGTTGTTCGCTGCCTCTTTAATCCTCTTAACATCTGCCTTAGAGTAGTCGTATGTTCGCATGTTTATGTTTACTTCTTTCCCTACAATAAGATCCCAACGGATAATTTGAGGGTCACTTGAGCCAAACAGTTCCCCAACGGTAACGTTTTCAATCATATTTTCCTCTGAAGTAAAAACTAGGTCGAGTATGTTTTTGCCTCAGCTGGCTGCTTCTACATGTTGAATTAAAAAATTGTCAGTTATGCACTTAACAAAATGTTTTGACGCTACAAGTGCTTCTGCCATATCCCATTTTATTTCTGGAAAGTTGAAATCTCCCATTAATAATAATTTCCCTTCACTTGCCTTTGCTATACTACTAATCAGCTCCTCATCTTCCTCTTTTTGACTTGATGGACATCTATAGCACACTCCAATCACTGTTTTTTCACCCCCACTTTCTATTTCACCCCATACACTTTCATTTTTGTTACCACATGATAAATAATCTGTGATCGATTTATTAACAGAATTTATACAGTATAATAAAACGCCACCTCCCTTAGTCTTGTCTCCAACTATCCTATCTTTCCTTAACATTGTATATCCCTCTATTTCAAGATCACTATCTGCAATTTCCTCATATGTCCATGATTCTGTTAATCCTATTATAATCTTCTTTTTCTTCTTCTACATACAGTTCCAATTCTTCTCTTTTATTTACTATGCTTCTCACATTTGCATAAAAACATTTTAGTTTGTAATGTTGTTGGTTTTCCTCTTTTTACTTCTGCTTTATCATTTTAGTGTTTGCTTTTCCCCTATTTATTTCACACTTCCCTGACACCAACTCTCCACTTTGACTACATCCTCCATAGCACCCTATTGTAGGCATATCTGTAGTCTCATACTTCATAGGCCTTACTAGTTTAAATTTCTAACACAATGATTGAACATATACTTTGTTACAACATGCTGTCCTATCTCATTTAGATGTAAACCTCCCCTATCTAACATTTTACTTTTGTTTACTTAAACATCAATAAATTTCATTCCCATATCTGCACACATCACCTGTAACCTAAGGTTGATACCTATTTATCTTCAATAAAAGTTCACGGAAATAATACTTATTATATACCAAACTGTTCACAATTGAGGCTAGAATATAATGGAATGCACATATTTTAGTTGCATAATTGTTTTATTTTTTTAAATTATGTAAAAAATAGTTCTCTTCATCAACGCATTATTCGGCTTTACACGAATAATGTTATGACTTTCTGTTGGCAATAATCCACAAGGAAAGATGTTCTAAAAGTTACACCTAATTTGGTGCAGTTGTTTTCACAGTATTTGCATTTTACTGAGGGCATGTGATGTTGGAAACGTGTTCAAAAATAAAAGCACCAATCAACATCAGCCAGAAAGGATGTTCCTGCTTTACTCAATTTATATATACACATTTATATTATACACACTAGCATGACTGTGCAGGATCTTGAATCTTTACTGTATATGTGAACTGTTACTACCATTGCTTGTAAAAAAAGAGGGCTCCGCCCCCTCGTCAGTAGATTTAGTTTCACTTTCATCGCTTGACTTGGAACTACGACTAGATAAAGCAAATTGAAATTGCGCTACCAGATCAATCTATATCTTCATAATTCCTACCGCTAGCAATAGTTTAATCTAACCATTACCGAGATTGTATGGTACTGTATAAACTTTATTTGGTCTGGCCGAAGGGGCATGAGCTAGATTCAAGGCTGCCCTCTGAAAAAAAATTGTGGGTTTCCAAGTACAAAAATAAGAATATTTGCAATGAAACCAACACTAACTCTTCCGAAATGAAAAGTACAAAATCTGGACTTCTGCCAATAACCACAATAAAACATTTTGGAGAACTAGGAATGGGAAAATAGGTGATTTTGTGAACAGTGATAAAAAAGCTGATATATTGAATCCTGGGTTTTCTGGAAAACACAGAAGCTGATGTATGGGCTCAGGAGAGTGAATGAGTTACAGCATGCAATCCACAATATTCAGAGAAACATAGACAGCTCAACATGGTCTTGATGCAATTATTGACATTCTCGAAAAACAGACACAAAATTTGCGATTCATTTGTCAGAAGTTGACACATAATAAATTGCTATTTTTATACAAATTTGAATATAATGAATAAACAAAAGGTTGTTTAAATTATGGAGTTGCAATATTGATAATGTAAGCCAGACATAACTTGTGTTTGAAAAATTAGAATATGGTTTAGGATTATCTTCTGTTTTTATAAGTTTCAAAGAAGAAATCATTCAATACTCACCGGCAGTGTACCTACAACGATCTTTCTCTAAAGAAGAAAATTAATAATAAGTGTGTGAGAATTAGACATGAGATACCGTATCAAATCTCATAAAGAATATTTTGATAATTTCTAAAATAACTGACAGGAGAAGCAACAGTGAACAATATTTTAGTTTTCTTTTCTCATCCGTGTGGATACAGGAGAACAAATAATAGATCCATCATAGCATAAGCAAGCTGCTGTAAAAGATGACTAATGAGGGTTATGCATGAGGCTAGCTATTGTCTGATCTAGTGAAACAATCACTGCAAGAGCATATACAGTACTCCACAAGGAGCCAACTGCCATGACTGCCGCTGGCTTTGTAAGAAATTAAACGAAGATGAGATGGGTTTACATATGCTTACTTAGTCTATCTGTAAGGATACACTCTTGGAACATCTGTATTTGATGTTATACCAATGCTGGTAAGAGGTAATTATACCTCAAGATATAAGATGCTCAGATTGTAACATTAATCAAATATAAAGGTGACAGAAGGGACTATTTAATTATCAACATGTCTCTCTGCAGAGTCTTCCCCAGAGCAACCTTACTACGGCTTCACAAATTGGCAGAGCGTGTGTACCCTTTGTTACAGTGTGGATTCAGGTCTGAAAGATCAATGATCAACATGATTTTTTTTCACTTTTCTGCAACTTTAAGAAAAGTCATGCGAGCAGAATCAGCCCATTAGGTCTATTAGTATGATGAAGGCATTGATTTGGTTAGCAGGAACGGACTATTCAAAATCATTTTTAAAATATGCTGCTTAAACAAACTGCGACAACTAATAATATTGTTCCATGAAGGCATGAAAGGAACTGTCCAATTTGATTATAGCATATCACAACCATTTGGTATTCGCAAGGCTCCTACTGTAGCATGCATTTGGTGACACAAATAAAGGAATCTACCTTCACTAGGTGGGATATTTAACCTTGCAAGGTTCAAGGCCAAAACAAAAATCAGGGAGGTCACCATCAAGGCCTGCATTTCACAGATCATGCATGCTGAAATTGTCACCCACAGTCAGTGGAAACTTCAGAGCTTAAAGATCACTTTTCTCAGGCGTGCAAAAATGTTGGTCTCACAATAAGTCAACAAAACAAATTTGTTGGAACAGGAAGAAGATGCCACATCAACTCTTAACATGGACAATTACAAATTGACAGCTGTGCACCATTTCACATCTATGGGGGTACCTAGTCAAAGAAAATCTCTCTAGACCCAAGATGGCAAAGCAGCTGCTACATTTGCTCGTCTCACAATCGTGTTTGTGAAAATCAGAAACTTACAATTAAAACCAAGACTATAGTTTACAAAGCATGTGTCATCAACACGCTTCTATATGGCAGAGAAACTTGGACAAACAAGAGTACAGGCTTAACACTTTCCATCTACGCTGCCTGCGATTCAATCTTGGATTTACATGAAAGGACAGAGATGTACTCTCACACCGGTCTCCCAAGTATGTTCATAGCATGGAAGGTGGTAGCATCCACATAAATATCCTCGATGAACAGTTGGCGGATGGCAAAATGAGCAGTCTGCCGACCACAGCTGAGGTTCAAAGATACATGTAAGTGTGACATGAAGACACTGGAGATGTCTCACATCGTTGAAAGACGAATGTACATAGTCCCTCATCTATTCTGAGGTATTGTGGCTTGCCAGACTATTCGACATTTTCCTCTTAGGCTAGTTCAAATCTAGTCATAGGATCTCTTATAGACTGTCAAATTACTATCCCAGTGGATTTCTGGGGACCTGGCTCTTTGTTTTCCGTGATGAGATCAAGATGTCAAGCAGTGCATGAGCTGTAGTGGTCATCTACCCAAACCTGACTGCCAGCATCAGGGAAAGTAACCCAGAGCTGCCAAGACTCTTCTCCGCCTCCAAGCAATGATCCTGGATAACAGGCTGCAACAGACCAGACTGGCTAAAGAGGAAGGTATCAAAGAGGAAAGGCTAGGCCGGTACCAAAAAATACCATGCTGAAGTCGGATGTGTCAAACAGAATGGTGCAAATATTGCAGTAAACTACGATACAGAACATTCCGTTCTCCATACTACATCCTGCTACTTACAAAACCCTTTTCAGGGGTTGGTAGCGAGAGTTTGAGAATGAACAAAGAAAATGTTTCTCATGACTGCTGTGGTAGCTGATCTCCTTTCATTCTGCCGACATGTCCAAACCACCAAAGTCTGCACAAAAAGATAATCATCTAGCATACACATTAATTCAAGAACATTGAGGCATAACAGCAACAATAAAATATACATCAATAATCAATAATGCAAATTTCATATCTACATAATGTGAATCTGTGGTGACAAAGTATAAATATATTTTTTTAAAGTTTATTTCTAAGCCTAAGTTGAACACTACCTTTATCATGCATACACCGACAGTTCCGTAACAAACACTACACAGAACGGAGGGGCAGGAGCATTTCTGAACCTACCAAATGGCAGAAAAATAACTCTGTCATTCGCTACTGGAAAATACACAAGCAATTTCAGAGCAGAGGCAGAGGCACTGAGGGCAGCAGTGGAAGAAATGGTGACAGGTAAAAGGAATGAAAGCCATATAGTCCTGCTTACAGATGCTCTGGTCATTGTCACAGCACTAAAAAGCCAGAAAAACACTGAACTTAATGATTTAAGAGCAGCACTCTGTCAACTATGCCAGCAGTCCTCGCCAAAAAGGGTAGTGGTGCAGTGGGTTCCATCTCACTGCAACATCCAAGGCAACGAGGAGGCAGACAGACTGGCAAAAGAAGGTGCAAAACTACCACAACCAGATACTAGTATGACATACGAAGAGTCAAAACGGCTTATTAAAGCTAGATACATGACCAAATGGGAAACAGAATATACTGGCTACACAAAAAAACGATGCCTATTACCAGTTGAACAGAAGAGAGCAGGTCGTTGTCTTAAGACTTCGCACTGGCCACAATAGACTGAGATACCACCTATTCAACAAATTGAAGATAGGTGGCACTGACGAATGCCAGTGTGGTACCAGGAAAATGACCGCTGAGCATCTGCTGCAAAACTGCCCGATATACGAGGATCAGAGAGAGCAGATGTGGCCATCACCCGTGGCAACACTAGACAAGCTCTATGGCAGTGTCGACAGCCTCAGGATGAACGCTGCCTTTTTTGAAAAAATAATGGTTACTGTCTGACTGCGTACGATGAAGAAGAAGAAGAAGAACACTACCTTTATGACATGACACTTCCACTTCTTACGCAGCCTCTTCTCAGCTGGGGGCAGATTACAACATTCTTCATCAGAGGATCCCTCAGATGAGGAACTTGAACCAGATTGGTCCTTCTTGTCACACATTGTGGATCAAAATGTCTGAAACATTGTGGAAAAAATAATTGCAAAATAAATAGGCTCTTATTGTATTATAAATAAAGTGTGGTGGTAGTTGCACAAAAAATGTATTTCTCCATGACTAAATCTAAGGAGGAATGACTTCCACATTGAGCAAAAAAATAGACATTACCACCCTCGCTGGTTTCACAAATGAAAATACAATGTGAGTCACTTCCCTTATCATACAACATTAATTAAAATCTTGAAACGCTGATAAATCTAAACAAATGTTGGTTAATGTGCAGTTAGCAACACTAGTGTTGTTCTGGTGTTAAAGAATCTCCCAAACGAGTGATAGGTGCAATCATTCGGTCTTTAAGAATTAAGTGTACCCCTGCGTTATATGTTAAATGGATTACCATATTTTTTTTTATAGTGATGAAACTAATACAAACTCTTTACTACATAAACATAAGTCATATAATTCAATAATATAACAATACAATATTATATTTATATATATATATATAATTTAACAAGTGAAAATCACTAAAAAATTGCAGCAAGGCAGTTAAATTACCCATTTGTGAAAGTATGTGCTTCAACTTCACCCAAGGAACTGTTAAACTAAGCCCAAATTGTTTATTAAGTACAAACCATGCCCACGCCTAGTCCCACACTTATTTTTCTTGTAAAAGTTCGACCTGAGAAAGGTACTCTGTGAGCGTGGCACAAAACCAGGTATTCACTGGATTGTTTCTTCTGGCCATTAAACTGAAATGCATTTCTAATTAACTACATTAGCATTAGTCAACATTAACATCTATCAAACTCATATTACAGTTACATCTACATTATGCAACACAAAGGAAGGTTACTTACTTTGATATAGTAGTTGAATCACCACCAAACCGACTTACCTCTAGCACAGACTTTGACAAAGTGATGTCTGTTCAGCTGTTTTATAGGAAAAACAGTTTGATGGGGGCGGTGCAGCAATTGGCTAAGCACTTATGCCATACAACAGTCTGACGGATCTGCATTTTCACTGACACACAAGTGGTTTCTCCTCTCAAAGGGTAAAAAGTGCTTAAAAGCAAAAAATATATAAACGAAGAGTAAACGTTCAAATTATTTTTTTATGCTGCAAAAAGTAAATAAAAGTACAAATTTTTAAATAAAATTATGTAGAAAGAGTTACAAAATTTAAAAAAGCCATTTTTAACTACATTATCATGGTTGTTGTTGCTGAATGCCCACAAAGAGTAAGTTTACATTTTTGTGCGCCGAGAAAAGGGCAGTAAATGGTGGGTTGTAGCAGCTTTCTTCCTATTCTGATGAAGGTGAACTGGTGTCCTCCAAGACGTTGTGTTATGCTTGGCTTCATCTGCATGATGCTTACTACTGCGGGGATCACATCAATCTCCATCTCGTTATCCAGACTGAAATAACCTGTTTCCTGTGAGAATTGCCTGGAAGTGAGATGGTGATCTTGGTCAGTATGTTCACCTAACACTGACTAACATTGTCTATCAGTATGTTTTGCCTGACAAGAAGTTAGTCTTCTCTCTCCACATTACCATGGTATGTAGAGGGGATATATAGAGTTGAGGATTAAGGTCACTTGTCCAGACAGTCGCCACACAGTGTGTAACTCAGACTTTTATTTTACCCCAAATAATGTTTTTTCTTAAACCTAGGTCATTTCTGGGATTAGGGGACGGCGTGGCCTAGTGATTAAGTGGCACGGCTCACATCCCGAATGTTCTGGGTTCGATCCCCATCACAGCACCGACCGTTACGCCGGGGAAGCAAACCCTTAGAAAATGCAGGAGAAAGCAGACCCTTACATAGAATGCATGCTGAAGTCGGATGCACTGGGCCGACAGGCGCAAAATAAAAACCTCAGTGCAACAAACACCACCTTGGGGATTAGAGAAATAAGGGGAACGCAAAAAAAAAATTAAAAATTTCTGGGATTAAAAACTGTATCATCATCTTTAGGAGACGAGTGTCCAAAACGCTCGGCCACCCGTAAAAAAATAATAAAAGCAGAATTATTATAATGAGGTAAAGGTAGATCCATAGCAGACAGTGTTGTCGACGATGAAGTGTAACAGTTAAAGACTTCATTGGGATTGTACGAGGTCATAGCATGTTTATGATGTAGAGTGATTAGTTCCCTTTCTAGTTGACCTTCCTTCCTTTACAGCAAACTAGGTACCCATACCATTTACAGTTGGGTCGAGTGGTGCATGCCGGTAACAGGAGTTTAACCCCGTACCTTTCCAGAAAACAGTGATTGCTCTACTCTGCTCTAGTCAACCTCTACGCTAATAATATAGAAAACAGTAAGTTGAGTAACACATAATGAAGCCCAGTGAAAGTTGCTGGTCCTGGCAAACATTACAATGGAATTGTTAAAACCCTTGGTGGACTTTGGCGTGAACTCGATTATTGATCTGCAATGACATATAAAACACAGGATATTTACCAAACACTTGAAGACATCAATCTTTGCCACACTGACTAAAAAATGGAGTGCAGTAGATTGTCCAGATTAGAACAACCAGCCTGGTGAGTCACATGATCAATAAAGTCACATGACCAAGATACTAGTAAAAAAATGATAGAAGAGAAAATTTAAAATAAAATAGGCAGTGAAGCAGGTTGCTACCAGTTCGGTTTTTCGAAAGAACAATGGAATTGGTTAAGCAACATTTTGTATAAGAAATTGTGCCAAAAAGTATGTAGAAGTACAAAACAGTATCTGCTTGTGTTTAATAGACTGCAGTAAGGCACTGGACAGAGTTCTCACTGAAACATGTAAAACTAATTGAGTGGATCCACATGATTGACCTAGATGGAAAACTAATCGGTAATCAATATTGGGAACGAGTAGCAACTTCTTCTTTTTCTTCAATCACCCGATGCTATGCTTCTAGTTAGTTCGGTGAGGTTCACGTAGGAGACCGTCCGCGTCAGGTAACAGACACACACCCTCGTCTCCAATGCATTGAGTTCGATATTTAGTTCCGTAGACAGTTCCCTGTTCATAATTCTCCGATTTTCGCGGATGAGCTGATCGAGACGTTCTTCATTGCGTGGTGAAACAGCTGTGCACGGCCGTCCAGAAGGTGACGTGTCCTTCATGTCCCTTTCGCTACTGCTGAAACGTACAACCCACCGTCTCACTGTGCTAACATCCACTATTTGGTCTCTGTAAACGTTCAACTAGTGTCGATGAATGTCAATTGCTCCAACTTTTTCCTCATAGAGGAATTCAATAAAGTTGGCTATTTATAACACCCTTACATGACATACACAATTTTGTCAGACTGCTCCTCTACTGCCACCGGTCGGGAGGAAACATAATTTTATGGGTATTGGTGGGAAGGTTGAAACTTTACTGCCATACTGCAAAAAACCGATTCTGAACGTTTTGGGAGATCACAATAAAATGGGAGGCATTACTTTCGGAGCACCCCTCGTACATGTTTTTGACAGGTATCCCAAACAATTAAAAAAGTAAAGATCCCGTCACGCCATGCGGCGCATAGGAAATATCGTGTTAGGCCCATATTATTTTCTGGCCCGTGGCACATAGTGGATGATGTGGTCAGCCTTTACTTCCCAGATTTTTTCTGGTACCAAATCTCTGTGACTGTGTCGACCACGGATTTGCGATCGTTAAAAAAAATCTTGCAACAACTGAGAATTGAACCAGATTGCTTGGCTGGGAAGCCAGTGCACTAACCCCTGCGCTACCTCCATCGGTCTTCTTTTTTTTTGGCTTAGATGTTTGCCTCACTAGTTTCTACTGGCGGAGGCGCGCCATTTTCCACCCCAGACCGTAGTCCATTGGGCGATATCAGGACGCATAAACCAGTGCTTGGATGCATGTGTGCGTCTGTATGTACCTATGCTAGGTTTGTGCGCCCTCAGAAGCTAGCCCAACCAAAGTGCAATGGAAGGGCCTCACCATGAGGGCGCGTGTGAAAGTTGTGCAAGAGTGTGATTGTAGGACAGAGTCAAATGAAACAGAGTGAGGTAAGGAGAGAGAGAAGGGGAAGAGTGGCCCCCAGGGTGAGCCTCCTCAAATTAATCACCTCCATCGGTCAAAAATGAGAGTAGCCTTAAATACTGCAACCCGCAACCGACTAAAATTTCCCGCAACTCTCTTAAAAACAAAACCAAAAAAGGCAAATTGAGCGGGAAAACCGCGGAACTGATAACCTTGACGGCAACGGCGTGTACGCCCGGCGCGCTCTATACGAACAAAGTTATTCAGTATAGCGGATGTAAAGATCGCTCGACTGTATTGCGTTGCTTGGGCTCGAAAGTGGAGCTAAGAATACTAATTCAACAAAACTATCTTACCAGCGATATCGCAAGAGGCAACAGATGAAGCTTTGGCGACATTCAGCAATCCACAACTCTACAGCATCCTGTAGAAGCATAATCCACTCGAAAAATGTTTTTTTTTAAATGCCACAACATCACACGATAGAAGTGGGAGAACTACGTCAAGGATATAGAAATGTAGTAGTCGCCCATTTTCAGTCATACTTTTTCTTCTTCTTCGTACGCAGTCAGACGTCAACTTGAATTTGTTCGAAGAAAGCAGCAGTCATCCTGAGTTCGACACTGCCATATAGCTTGTCTAGTGTTGGCACTGGTGATGACCACATGTGCTTTCTCTGGTCCTCGTATGTCGGGCAATTTTGCAGCAGATGTTCAGCGGTCATTTTCCCTGTACCACAGGTGCATTCGTCAGTACCACATATCTTTAGTTTATTGAATAGATGGTACCTCAGTCTGTTGTGGCCTGTGCGGAATCTGAAGACCACTGCCTGCTCTCTTCTTTTTCTTTTCAACTGGTAATAAGCATCATTTCCTGTATAACTAATATGCTCTGTTTCCAATTTGTCCTGAAATTACTTTAGAATTTTTCCAAAGCTCGACATGCTAAGGACAATTGCTGAATAAATTGTAGACCAAACAAAACGACTCTTAAGAAACCTACAGTAGGGTAATAAGACCAACAGTGAACTATGGATCAGCTGCATGGTTCACAGCAGCTAAATCATACCTACAAACCTTAGATAAATACAAAACCAAGAGTTTTGGGTAATCTTGGGTACCACGAAGACTGTCAGTGTCCAAGTTTGATACTGGCAGCATAGTAGAAAAAGAGGGGCCAATACTTAACTTAACTTAACTTAACGTCTTTATATTGGTTTAGAAGACTCTGCAGAGTCTGTATACAACCAGTTCCATTTACATCACCTTGCTCTAGAAGCTGTATGCATCCAATTTATTCTTAAATGCATTAACCGTCTCAGCCTCCACCCCCTCCCGTGGCAATGCATTCCAAGCATTCACAACTCTCTAAATACTTCGTAATATCTAATCTAGACCTCTCCTTAGTCAACTTGTAGATGTGCCCTCTTCTTCTTGTTGGTGGCTGTATTTTTAAAAACTTGTTATAGTCTAATTTATCCATTCCTCTGATCATCTTATATACCTGTATTAAGTCACCACGAATTCTTCTCTCTTCTAGACACTGTAAGCCGGTTTTTTAAAATCTTTCCTCATAACTGTAATTCTGGGATCCCACTATCAGCTTTGTCGCTATTTTTTAAATTCTTTCCAGCATGTTTATATCTTCTCTCTGATAAGGACTCCACACCTGTACACAGTACTCCAATCTAGGTCTAACTAATGCTTTATACAGTTTGACTATCACTTCCTTGCTCCTATGTTTAATATTTCTTTTCATCATCCCTAACATTGCATTTGCCTTTTTTACTGCTACCTGAACTTACTCCCTCACCTTACATGTATGATCTATTATAATCCCTAAGTCCCTTTCTTTATCTATCTTTCTTATATTGTTCTCTCCCATTCTGTAATTATGTTCCATATTAGATCTACCCATGTGGATGACTGTACATTTATCTACATTAAACTCCATTTGCCAGCTTACAGACCATTCTCGAATTTTATCTAAATCCGACCTCAATATTTCCACTTCTGCTTTAGATGAGACACTACTGCACAGTTTTGTGTCATCAGCAAATTTTGCAATATGGATCCCATACCAATGTCCAAATCATTTATATATATCAAGAATAAAATTGGTCCCAAAACCGAGCCCTGTGGCACTCCACTTTTCACTTCACACCACTCAGAGTACTCCTTATTTATACCCACCCTTTGCCTTCTTACCGTTAACCAATTTTCAATCCATTTGGCAACTGCCCCACCTATTCCATGTGATTTTAACTTTCCAAATAATCTTTGATGAGGTTCTCTAACAAAGTCCTTTGCAAAATCTAGATAAATAACGTCCACTAGCTCCCCTTTATCTATCATTTTGGTAACCTCCTCCATGAATTCTAATAGATTTGTTAAGCATGATCTCCCTCTAGTAAACCCATGCTGACTATTTCTAATTAGATTAAATTTGTCTAAATGCATTACAATGTTTTCTTGGATTATTGACTAACAATTTACAGACTATGCTCGTTAAACTCACATGTCTGTAGTTCGCTGGATCTGCTTTTTTGCCCTTTTTGAATAAGGGGATCACTCCCGCGTCTTTCCAATCCCGTTGAACAATCACTTGTGCAAGCGATTGAGAACATAATATAGCCAATAGTTTTGCTAATTGGTCTCTAATTTCAAACAGCAATTTTGGATGAATACCATCTTGACCTAGACATTTATCCACTTTCAACCCCTCCAATTTTTTAAAATCCATTTCCTCTGTAATACACTTACTTACTTACTTACTTACTTAGTCGCTCCTCTTCTACCGTGAGGTGTAGAGGTTTGCCATAGAGAACGCCACACTGCTCTATCGGCCGTCTTTTTCCTGGCCTCTTTCCAATCCAGCCCTCTATCACTTAGGGACTGTCGTATGTTGTCTTCCCAACGTACTTTGGGACGTCCTCGGGGTCTGCGTCCTTGACATTTGATCTCCCATGACCGCTTTGGTATCCGATCTTCTTCCATTCTACAGACATGGCCAAACCACTGTAGTTGGGACTGCTACACTCGTGTCTGCAGAGGTTGAACTTCAAGATTGCTACGTATTGTCTGGTTACGGATCTTGTCCCTTTTCGTCACCTGAACCGCCTTTCTTAGGTACCTCATTTCTGAAGTTTGTAATTGCCTTTCTTGGGCTGTAGTCATTGCCCATGACTCTGTAATACAGATTGATCTTAATCCTGCTGTATCCATGTGTCTTTGAAAAATATCTATAGGCTCTGGGATCTTGGAGCAGTCCTCTTTTGTGTAGACTGTGCCAAAATACTGAATGAGTAATCTACTGCATTCCTATTCTCACTTTTTTGTCCCATGTACTGTCTATGAGAGGGCCTACTTTGTCTTTCGTTCTTTTTGTTTATTTCTAACATAAGAGAAGAAGCTTTTACTATCAGTCTTGATCCTCTGAGCAAGTTTCTTTTCGAAGTCTATTTTTGCTGTTTTATTCACTTTCTGAGATATTTATTGCTTGTCCAATTATTTTAAATATGTTTCTTTTGATTTACCTGCCTCTATATATTTTTGCCATGCTTTATTTTTAGTTCTTCTACATTTAACTACAATTATAGTTATCCACTGTTTACGCTTGGGGTTTACCTCCCTACATGGAACACATTCCTCTTTTAGCGTTTCGAGAACTGTTTTAAAACTCTCCCACTACTGTTCAACATCGAAATACGAAATTGGAAACACAAGCAATCGTCTTCCAGAAAAAGAAAACCCTTATTCAAGTCATAAGACAAGTCGACCTAATGAGAGACAACTATCACTGCCTTGATTGAGAAGAGCAGCTGACACTGCTCCGAATGAGAACAGAAAATAAATTGCGCAACCACTTATACACACACAGACTAAAATTGACTATATCACCCAGGTTCTAGATTCGGATACTCTGCGCACGCAGCGCACATATCCAACAAGACTAGTATGTGTTTAGGCAACTTTGTACTGGCCCATGAAGCCGAATCTCCACACAAAACTATGTGGGAGCGTTGAAAAAGTCTTCACTACGGCAAACTGGACGTCACGTGTAGACGTAATAGAAAACACAGTCATCGTCATCATTCATTTGCATGTCCTTTGTAGAACGTCGTGTTTAGAGTATCCTTGGTTTCTTGTATCCACCTTCGCGTTGGTCACCCACAGCGTCGCCTTCCAGGTACCATGCCCTCCCTGACCGTTCTTTCCAGTCCGTTATGACGTTTGACATGGCCGAACAGATTGAATTTCCGAAACATAACATTGTTTATGAGCCAGTTTTCTTCAACATTCAGGTCTTCTGAGATGGCTTTATTTGTCACTTTCTTTATCCAAGGATTTTTTAGGATTCTTCTATAACATTTTGTTATATTTCCAATTTTCACAACACAGTGAACGAGAATAATAATAAAAATAATAATATGAAGAAGAAGAAGAGAGAAGAAGAAGAAGAGTATGAAGAAGAAGAAGAGGAAGAACAGATCATACAGCTAACTACAGATAGTTAAAAGACTATTTGTCCTTACTGTTTCAACACCTTCGACGCAAGACTCATTAGGATATTAAAGATCAATTTTCAGTCAATCTTTTATATGCATATATCATCTGATCTGGGATTCTTGACTGCATAACTAGGTTAGATGGCTACGGGAGCAACAATATTCAATCTTCATTTAGAAGGATGTTCCCAGATGCAGCCAGAGTCTTAAGAATTTTACCAGATGTTGCTTCAATGAATTTTAGTTCGATCAGGTTTTTGTGGTCTGGAATTAAATACAAGGGAAAGTGAGTAAAAAGATCACAAACAACTATTAGAAGTCTTTGGTCTATTTTATCAGTCACATTTCTTCTTCGTCGTTCGCAGGACGTCTCCCGCCAAGGTGGGATCGTGTTTTGTGCTCCAGGCTAAATCATGCCAACACTCTACTGTAGTTGCTACACTCGCCTGTCATTTCGACATATCTCCGCATCCGCCGCACAGGTGAAAATATTGTAATGTGAACTGACTGGCCAGATCCGGCTACATCAGCAAATTTCAAAAATCCTTGACACAATTTCTCAACCCACTCAACACCACATTTCCTCATCTTGACCGACTTATACACCACTTTACGCGACAAACGCAAACACTTCTTTCGTAAACAGGAAAAAACTTGTTATGAATATTCTTTGTAGAACATCCTGTTAGCTTCAAAAAGATGCACAACAGCTATCTGCTATTTGATTTGATACTGTGAGCACGTACCGACATCAAGCGTCTAATGCCTACAGTAACCACAAAGCTGGATGTTGATGCCATATAAGGACACCTTTAGAAAATACCAGCTACATTTCTCAGCTATCCCATTCTTACTGACTTGCCATCGCGCGTGTGCGTGTGCGCGTGCGTGTGCGTGTGTGTGTGTGTGAGCGTGCGTGCGTGCGTGCGTGTGTGTGTGTGTGTGTCTCTCTCTCTCTCTCTCTCTCTTCAACTTCACGACCTTTCAAGAAAAAGGTATAGCCGGCTTCATTTGCATTAATTTGGCTCTCTTCTGCCAGCGAGTCTCACTTAGGGCTGATATATCATTTTTGCATCTGGCAAGCTGTTTGGCAATCAGAGCTGATCTTCACGTCAGCCTCACTCTCTCGTCATCATCTACCCTTATTCAGTGACCATACATGGTCAAGGCGACACCAGTATGTTTCCAGGGAACGCCACGTGGAAGAGATTTAGTGGGATTGGTCAATATATTGTGCCTGACCCTGACGCGTCTCAGTTCCCCCATACAATGGTAATAATACATCTAAAATTCGACATGACTGAAACCAATAGGAGAAGGCAAGGATATTCCAAGCACAACAACAATTTGAGACTGACATTCATATTTAGAATACGTCATGAGAAGGCGCATAGTCCTCTATGTTCAGCGATAACCATTCCGCGACGTCGCCAATTCTTGGTTATGAAAGTAAACAACTGCAAATAAATTGGCAATTTGTACTGACAAGACAAGATATGAAATGTATATTTTGGTAATAACATGCTTCAACCATCATACACAGTAGTAGAATGTGTATTTAAAAGCTGAATCATATCAAGGAGTATAAACAAATTAGTTTTCAATCGTCTTTTGCGTGGTACACAAAAAGACACCGCTATCTTGGTCGCTATGTGACGTCACATACTGTTTCATATGCGTCGTCATCGGGGAGGGAGGTATGTGAATATATTAAACATCTCCAAGTTACAAAACAGTTTCACGCACAGACCATTGTCAAGGACTTGAACAGTCGTCTGTCGAGGGAGCAGTCTCCCATTAAGTCATTAAGCACTGTGGACGATAGATGGGCCTTTCTCGGGGATCCAATACAATCTGATCATGGGTAGTGCGTTGATTCTCCACAATTATGTTTATACCTTGTATATTTGCAGATCCAAAGTGTGTGATCACTCATCAAACATTTTTATTTTACTTTGCATCTGACAGTGAGTATGGAACAGAAGCCAAGTCATCAGCGAAGTCCAGACAATCAAGTTGCTTTGTCACAGTCCACATAATTCCACCATTGTTAGTTGATGTTGTCGACTAAATAATATTGTCAATGGACAGCGGGAAAATATATAAAGACAAGAGACATCCCTGTCTGATCCCAGTTCGTATCACAAAAAGCTCAGAAAAATTACCTTCATGCAGAACTCGACAACTCATTCGGTGCACTGTAGAGGAGATATTTGTTATATAAGTTATCAAAATCAAAGGCCTGTACGTAGTCCACGAGTGGGAGATAAAGTGATGGGGTTCATGCAACACTTCATTCAATGTGGTTTTGTTGTCCACGTCATTACTGCTGTAGGCCACTGAAGCCTAGTCAACTATCGTCTTGCCATCAATACTACTAGCATTTTTTCTACACTACCCGTCCTCATGCATATATGATGGGGGCAATCTATGAAAATCATCCAGCATTCTCATTAATACATATCTGAAGGGGCAGAGAATGTTCAAGTACACAACATAGGGTTGAGGCAGACGGAGTGGTATGCAGCCGGGTGGAACTAATGAAATCATCGTCTCTGATCAGTACTGGCTCTCTGATAAAAAAATTTTTAAATGGCCAATGACAACCCCAAATCCATCAGCCCAGACCACTACAGCGCCAGCATGACTCGACAGCACGGGTGTGACTTCGGGGGTATGAACATTCCAATCGTCTGCTGGTCACTTTGTGACAAAACTACACGGCTGGATAATGAACATAAAGTGGCAGGACAAGGTGACCAACTTGGAAATACTGAAACGCGCCAAGATACCTTGCCTCTTCTCGACTCTGAGCAACAAGAGATTGAGATGGTTGGGTCACGTGAAACGAATGTCAAATACCCGTGGTCCGAAGCTGTTACTCCTGGGTGAACTCATACCGGGTACCAGATCACAAGGAAGGCCTAAATTAAAATACAAGGACATTTGCAAAAGAACCATAAACGATTTTGCGATCAGTCCAAATACCTGCAGAAGATAGAGCTACATGGAGAGCGACCTTGAGAACGGACATCGACTCATCAGAGCTAGATGACAAAGATGGAAGACAAGACGACGCAAAAAAATAAGAACCCTACACCGCACCAATCGAACTTTTTCTGTTTATACGGCTGTCTTCCCTGTCAATCGAGAATCGGCAAAAATCAGCCACGAAAATCGATGTCCCTCCAGGACAGATCTAGTACAACAGACCAGCTTACTGACCGTCTGTCAAGACAAAGGCCATAATACTTGTTTAGTAAGCAATGATGCTGTTTTATGGGTATTCTATTTTGTATCCTCAAATACCAGGAACAGAACGCATCTACATCTTCTTGGCGATATAATGAGAATCAGAACTGTTGCATTCTAGTTTTGGTTGTAAGAAATTCTCTACATGGCCCAAAATGTTGAACGGCGCATGTTTTGGTTGTGTTAACACAAACATCGGTGACCTAGATTTGGGGTACCGTTATTTGACACCTACACACACGTATATAAAGCGTAAACATGTGTACGTATATGTGTAATATATGTGCTTGGTATGTACATTCGCTCATGTGCGTGGGTGTGTGTTAGTATATGTGTGTGTGTGTGTGTGTGTGTTAGTGAATGTGTGTGTGTGTTATTTGTTTTGGGAAAGAGATATCATTTGTTCCTTCTTCGAAGAAAGGGAGGGAATGTTGATGTTCCGTATCTCGCTTGTTTTACACACTTCTGTTCCGTCCGCTCCCCTTCCTGCTCGATTCAGTCCGATTCCAAAATGATAGTGTCTAAATTGGTGATTCCTCGATTGAAGAACACTGACATAAGAGGTTACCAATGATAACTTAAGAATATCAACCCGATCCATATCTACCCCCCCCCCTACTCTACCCCCTTTCCCCTCCCCCCTTTTCATATAGTTGCCTTTTATATTACAACATTATATATTTCATTGTCCAGAATCCCTGAATAGTCTGAGTCAGTGTGGATTCACAGAAACATCTATGGGCTAGATGCCGGTTTGCTTATGTCGATGTTCATCGCTCCTTTGATCAGAAAAAACATTGAAACGGCTCTACAATTCAGGTTGAATATGTGGACATTTAACATTTCTATTGCATATTTTGTTTAAAATATTTTACTGTACACTATAAATGAGAAAATAGCTTTTAGTATGACAAATTTCTTTTGACTTGGCTTGGCTTCGTTCGTTCTCAATCTCCCGCCACTAAACCCTGAAAGTGCTTAAGTAGCAGAATGTAGTCGGAATGCGTTGTGTCGAAGTTTTCAGCTTGACTGCGATATTTGCACCTTTCAGTCCAACACATCCGACTTCAGCAAGCATTTTTTGAGTACCTGGTTAACATTCCCTCTTCGATCCCTTCTCCTTAGCCAGTCTGCCCTGCTGCAGCCTGTTATTCAAGATCACCAGGTGGAGGTGTAGAAGGGTCCTGGCAGCTCTGGTTCGCTGACCCAGACACTAGCAATCAGCTATGGGTCGCTGACCACTGCAGCTCATGCGCTGCTCAGCATCTTGATCCCACAAATTTATTTTCACGGCACTTCAGTTTGCCCGATTTTCTGTGTTTGTTCGATTTTCTGTTTGCCTTATTTTCTGTTTGCCCAGTGAAAATATTAACTAACTTAGTCTCTCCTTTCTACTCTGAGGTGTAGGTCAGACACAACACAATACTTTTATATCCGCTATCTCCCTCTTGATATGATTCCAGTTTAGTTCCATGTCTCTTATAGATTGTTGATATTGTCATCCAAGCGGACCTCGAGTTGTCCCTGGGGGTCTGGCTCTTTGCTTTCCATGACATCCGCTTTAGGAAATCATCTTTCATGCTGCAGACGAAACTTTGCACCGGGTTTCGGAGATCGTAGTGTATTGTCTGATTGTGGACCTTGTCTCGTCATGTCTGTTGGACCACCTTTCTTAGATATATTATTTCAATGGCTTGGAGCTGACTTTTGTCTTCCGGCAATGGTTTGATATACGTGGTACTTATAGCTTCTTCTTTCTCATCTTCTTCTTCTTCTTCTTCTTCTTCTTCTTCTTCCTCTTCTTCCCCACTCGGCGTTCGTCCTGATAAAGACGTTGTGTCGTAGTTAACAGTGAGTCTGGGATATCTTCGCCTTTCGGCCTGACACATCCGCTTTCAGCTGGAGTGTTTTTTGTTTTTGTTTTTTGTTTTGTTGGTGCCTGGTTGACTATCCCACTGCGTTGCCTATTATCTTCACCAAACTACATTATTGCACCCTGTTTCCAGGATCGCCGCCTGAAGACGGAATAGGGTCTTGATCAGCTCTGGTTCGGTAACCCTGATGCAAGCAGCCAGCTATGAGCTACTGGTTGCTATCAGCATCCTCGGCCCCGGTACTTATATGGCAATCTATGATCAAATGTTCCTCGATGATGTTCAAAATCGTGACGTTTTTGAATGACATATCCTCTGAGAGCAATCCCAGAGAGATCAGTTGTCACAATAGAGTTGTTCAAGGTGCACCACATCGTGCAGGTCTTGTTGGGATTAATCTGGGACCTGGACTCCCCACACTGATAGAGTGTGCTCCTGGGGCATCCTGAATTTGACTATTTCATGCCCATCTGAGCCAGCCATCAGTGTGTGTGTGCGTGCGTGTGTGTGCGTGCGTGTGTGTGCGTGCGCGCAGTCATCTACAAATGTCAACATTATCATCCCAAACGGAATGCAATTGTTCTCTCCATCGGGCCATCTGCTATCCAGCTCACAAACTTAGATTGTTGCCCCACTCCATCGGGGTCCCAAAGTCTATCTTGTTATAAGCATTCTTCAGATCGAGGTCGAAAGTAGCTGTTCCTCGCTTCATCTGGAAGTCATCATAAGCATCATATGCCCATTTTCCAGTGTTAACCAAGGTCTCCTTCGTTGGTACAAACCAAGACTTTTCTTGCTAGCTTCTACTGGCAAAGGCACTCTTCTTTCCATCCCATACATTATTCCTTTGGGCAATATCAGGACGCATTGGCCAGTATATGGATGCGCGTGTGTATCTGTTTGTAATGTTGACGCATTGGCTAGTGTATGGATGCGTATGTGCATGTGTTTGTAATGTGTTCTACTATGGCAGTTTTGCAGTACGAATATAACGTGTCGCTTCTCTAGAAGGGACCAGCTTTTAATGGCCACATTTTTCTCGAGGAAGTTGTTGTAGCTCTGTAAGATATTCTATAGTTGTATTGTAATTGTATGTGTATCCAGAAACCTTCAAATAGACTTATCTGCAAGTCGTGTAGGTTGGTGGTGGAGATTGCCTTGAATGGCCTGAATAACGGTAATACTAGAGATTGTGGAAAGACATGAACGCCTACGCTAGTCTACCTTACGGGTGTTGATGATATTTATAACGTAAATAAAAATAAACACATGTTTGGTTTGGCCATGGATGAAGGCCGTGTTTTGGCGCATTGTCTGGCTTTAAATTAATGCTTACCGATATAACTATGCAAGTTTGCTTCTAACCAAAGATAATATTTGGTTTGGCACATTGTCTAGCTTAATTAACGATACAACTATGTAAGCCTGATACCTGGCCTGGCGATGTTACACACATAGCACATACCCTGTTATGCTAGTAATTCGCTATGTCACCGTTGTTATTTCTGTTGATGGAGTAAACGAACTATGTTAACACGGTGTCTTGGTGTCCTATTAGCAGCTTTAAATTAAACCTTGGCGATGAGTGACCCAGATATTGCGATCGAATCACTCGATCATAGCAGGTAATATTAGTAATAATCTGTTACTTTGAGCTTATTGTTCGTCTGTCAAGGTTTTCTAAACGTTATGTACAGTGTATTAGTATAACAATAAAGTGTTATTGTATACATTACATCGCCAATAATATATGGCTGACGGCTTTAGAATAAGGGGGAGGGGCTGTTGTCAAAACTAATAGTAGTTTTTGGCTACGTTCAATCAGGGTTCCCTAGAGTGCAATAGCTTAGAGGGTATATAACAATCGTGATTTGCATGGCTAAAAACAAACATTCACTTTCAAAGTTAGCAAACCAGCCTTTGGACAAGTAAAGAGTCTTTCAAATCGTAAACTGTAAACAGTGTATTTTAGGACTAGCAAGCACTCCTTTCCCGGGTTAGCACAAAGTCTTTTCCAGGACAGCCACATTTATTTTCAGGGTAAACAGTCCTTCATTTAGCGCAAATGAACAGTATTTAATTTTTCAAATGATTAGGTTACAAGATTGATGTGGCAACTAATGTTGGTTGTCTTTTAAGTAAGCATTGTAATTGTCTGATTCAGAGGTGATATTCTTTCCTTCTCTACAGAAGATACCAGGATCTATACAGGGAGAATACAATAGTCTCTTGTTAATCTACACTTTAAAAAAAAATATACACTACTTCCTATGAACTTTCATCAACCTAGTTCCCATAACAACAGAGAGATGTCCCTCTGTTTCTACTCTATGCTATCATCTTTAGGTATGCTCGCGAGATCTCAGCTGTACTATTCTACCTCTGCTCTTTGCCAGGTGTTACTTGGTCTCCCCAATTCTCTCTTTTTTCATGTGAATTTAAAACCAGAACATGTTTGGTTATATTGTCATGCTTCTTTTTTTAGTGTGTGCCGTATTCATCACCACTCCCTGATCTCAAACTATATTGGTTATTGTCATGTTATTTGCTACAGATTTGTGTTTATATTCCTGAGTTGTCCACCAGAGTCTTTATGTATGACAAGGACAAGAATAGCACCAATGCTCTACAAAGAGCGCGTGGTAAGAGACGACTGTGTGACATGGTATAACACTGGTAAGGTGGTTTGTTAAGAACAGCATAGATAGCGCCTAATAGGCTGCGGGTCTACTTTGCTCTTGTGTTTTAGTCTTTTAAGAGGGACTCTCACATCGTTTCACTACCCTCCACAGATCTTGTTCCAATGCACCGGAGTAATAAGCTGCTCGAGCCTAGCCCGCTAAGCAGGAACTCTTTCTACTGGCTACATCCAGCTCATGCCAGAGCTGAAACCTGCACAAGGGCATCCACTCCTGTAGCAGTATAGGTCGAATAAGACTAGACTGTGTTTTTATTATTACCAATGGTCATTTAATACAGCGCGTGCAATGAAGACATCTGTTGGCTAAGATCCGCAGTCTGCATATGATACTTGTAGTCACATGTCATGTTTCTAAGTCATATCGCAGGACAGACTTTAGTGTTGAACAATTAAATGAGACAGAACATGCAGCAGTGAATGAGCGGACAGCAGAGACTCCAAGCTGCCTGTTTGTGTCAGGGTCAGTGAACCATAGCTGACAGCGATCCTATTCCATCTCCAAGTGATGGCCCTGGAAACTGACTGCACCCGTATAGTCTGGCTAAAAGAATAAGAACGGCAAACCCAGCTCCACAAATGCTGTACTGAAACCTTGTGCGCTGGGATGAAAGGTGCAGCTATTGCAGAACAAGAGGAAGAACAGTTATCCGTTTCTGTTTTTCTTTTGAAACTGTTTTAATTTGTTGCACATCAAGAGTTATTTTTATAGTTCCTATTTTGTATTTGGTTATTTATCCTGTGGGCTCCAGCCCTTTGGTCAAATACCATATAGTGGTATCTGCAAATATTATGAGTTGTTGTTTAGTTCTGTACATAGTGTTCCATTTGCCTGGTCTTGGGGGAAGAAGCTCTTTCTTAACACAGTCAATCGCTGGACAATCAATAAAAAATGTTCAACAGTTTCATTAGGATGTGTGCACAGCCAGCACTCTAAAGTACTTACATACAAGATATCAGAGTTTTGTACTATTTTGTATTTTTTAAAGTCAAAAAGGCTAGTGATACACATCTGAGATATATAGTTACTTTCCTGCTTCTTTTATTTCTAGAAAAAAACCAAGATGGCATATATTGATCAGTGACTTTGCAAACATCATGAAAGCTTTTATGGGATCCAACTATTTATCAATTGCATATGCCTTCAAACAAAGTGGGCTTGTGGTAAGTGCAGGAGTAGAATAAATAACATAATCATTTGTCTCAGCTGTTGTTCTTGACAGTGTGGATATAGAGTTTGTAACACCTCATCCCCAACATCAGTGTCTGCTATGTGGCTGCCTAAAAAAAAGAGCATGAGGTCACTCTGCATAGTTGTATGAGTCCTGCACTAAAACATTTCTGTGTTCTGCAACCTGCTTTCTGTTGCTTTTTGTTTTACTTGACACAATTGCCATTCTCTTTCACAACCCACCTTAGTTTTAAAAAGTAGTAAATAATGTAATATAATAAATGTGCACTCCTTAATAAATTAACCATCACTGTTCAAAATGCTATCTAACAGTAGTTAAGCTAGCAATGTGTATTGCTATGTCAATAATTTAATAGTTCATCTAGCACTAGATGTTGTTGTTTCGTTGTTTCAAATCTGTTACCTTGCTATTAACATTGGACAACAAATTGAAATAAAAGTCATATCTTTGAAATGATGGTAGCCATTTCTTAAAGATTTCAAGTTGAGGAGGAACATCAATAGGGCAATGACAATACCAAGTGGCCTACTATTTCTGAGAAATCCACAATTAATTATAATATATATGTTATTGTAATAGAGTAATACATATGCCATGTACTGTTAGAAGAGCTTGTACATCTGACGTCGCTTTGCATGTCACTCATTTAGCTGCTCAGGACCATCTCTAATGAGCGTCCAACAGTAGTCAGTCAGCATTGAAATGGACCCATTTTCCTGGTATCGTTTTTCCATCATGACAATGTTCTGATGACAATGTTCACTGTGCTCATGACTAACCATGCCATAGTTATTAGGGAAGAAATCCAAGTGGGAATGGAGAAAGTGGATGTTTAAGGCCATATTGCAGACGAGTTTGTGATACAGAGGCAACCAGTTCCTTGTAGTTTTCTGCCCAGTCATTACTGAGGGAGTTAGCTGAGACCAGATGAAACATGTCCCATGCTATTTTCCATGATAACCTCAAACAGCTTGTCTAAACATCCCGTCTCTGAAGTTTTCATGGTTTCAGAACCGACTAAAATTCCCTCTTTATTTTTAATTCACTGAGTCGAAGGAATTTGTCAGTTAAGCATTTGAAAGCTGAATTCAGTGTGGTCTATGGCTTCAGGGAAGTTTTTCATCACACTGAGTTTGATGTGCAGGGTAGCAGAAATATAGCATTTTTGCAAGAGCTGAGTCTTGTAAATTCTTCTCTCTGGCCTTCATAGATTTTCTTGGAGGCCAGTCTCTTTTTTATGTAGTGGAGAAATTTTGCTCGGCTGTTCCATTCACATCAGATACAGCAGTACTTTGTATATCCCAGATGTAGACCATCAACAGAGCTGAAACCTTCAGGTGACACCAGAGATGCAGACATACTTGCTGTATTGAAGACATTTCAAGAGCTGTTTTAGGTTATCATAGGTTTCTTTCATTGGCACAGCATGTCCGACGATTGGAATGAATGAAAGTCGTTTTGAATTATGTAGCAATTCGGACTACATTCAGAGGAGTGCATGAATAATGGCTATTCTTGTGGGTCATGTTTGATTCTTACAACATTCACCAAGCCATCTACATTGTAGCAGACGACAAGGTCATCTTTCTTTCTGAAGTTAGCAGCAAAGTGCTGTTGATGGCTGCAAAACAAAGAGACTTTGACATTTGAAGCCATCTACATTGTAGCAGAAGACAAGGTCATCTTTCTTTCTGAAGTTAGCAGCAAAGTGCTTATGATGGCTGCAAAACAAAGAGACTTTGACATTTGAAGCCATCTACATTGTAGCAGAAGACAAGGTCATCTTTCTTTCTGAAGTTAGCAGCAAAGTGCTTATGATGGCTGCAAAACAAAGAGACTTTGACATTTGAAGCCATCTACATTGTAGCAGAAGACAAGGTCATCTTTCTTTCTGAAGTTAGCAGCAAAGTGCTTATGATGGCTGCAACACAAAGAGACTTTGACATTTGAAAAATGATTACAATGAGTACTCAATGTGGACTGAGTTGTTTATACAACAAATTCTATTTGTCCCCAAAACAAGAGCGAATGACAAATGTTATCTAGACCTTATGCACTGTTTATATCCTGATATTCTAAATTTGCTGTTTGTCCTGCTATTTCAAGTTCATTGTAAATGTGTTCTGATCATCCAAATATCTGCAGCTGTTGGTCTGTCACTGTCATCACTATCATTGTCTCTTGACAATAGAGAAATTTTGCTCAAGCTGTTTCATATAGAAGTATGTGGTTGACTGAGACAAGAGTAGGAACCACTGCCACTCTGAGAGTATGTTGTAAGCGGTGACTAAGAGTGGTTTAACCCCTTTAGGGTAGAAAACTCCAAAACTCATTATGTGCACATCCCACTATTCACACCTTCTGAGTATGGAGTAGTCTAAATTGTTGGAAAGAAAGTTATAAAAATTATATCTCATTTTATGGGAACAAAAGAATGAATCATTTGTTTTCTTCTTGATCAGAAAAATAGTGAGGTGCTGTTTTAATTTTGCCGCTAAATAATTTGATCAGTATATCTTTTTTTGTAGAATCTAGGAGATTGACAGTAAGGTAACTTAACCCATTACTTCTCAATACTCTTTTGCTGATTACTTTGCCATCATAGTTTCTTCTACCTCTGTGGCACCAGTGTTTGTTGCTTAAGAATATGGTAAAGTCTACTTTGAGAAACATGGATTTAGCATGCAGCTAATAAATATTTTAAAATAATAACTGTAAGGCAGGTGAAAGATTTCTGGTAAGATAATTTCAGTAGATGGAAATGAGAACACTGAAATTGTTAGATAAATTCAGTAGATGGAAATGAGAACACTGAAATCAAAAACAGATATAATAAAGCAAGTAAAATCTTTGAGCAAATGTCCCCAATATTAATATGTAAGCATGTTACAACGGATGCAAAAAAGAACGCAATATATCATAATATTCCTACTCACATTGTGCTATCAGTGACAGAAACGGACATTAACAAACAAAGATTAAAAAAACATCATAACAACAGAGATGAAATGTCTGTGGCAAATGCTTGGAGTAACAAGAATGGATCGAACCAGAAACAGCGATATTAGGAGACAAGTATGCACAACACCAGTGCTAGATTTCAAGAGACAGCAAACCAAATGGTTCAGCCATGTGACACATCAAACACCAGATAGTACACCTCAGAAATACAGAAACAAAGTATACAGAGCCAAGGGCTGCCAATGAAAAAGATGGACAATAGAAATAACAGAAGCAGTGAAGCACCCCGCATATGGAGCACATATTAGGGCCTCGTCAAGAAACCACTTCATAACCTGGTGCTGAAAGGCACAAGCAGGAGAAAAGCAAAAAGAAGAAGAAGAACCCAGTACATTCACCATAAGAAGCAAGCTCTCTGCCACCATGCTTTTACTGAAGTAAAGAAAGAATGCTGATGATGATGATTGCAAGTCATCTTTCTTCTGCTCGTTCTCTCTATACTTTATTCATAGTCTTGTGATAGCCAGCTTCAGTGAAAACAAATAAAGAAATGAATAACCAGCAGACTAGAGTAACCATTAATCATCCATACCTTTTTATATTTGCTAAAATAGATCAATGACCTATAGGTTTGCCAAGACGGCAATGATATCAGGTCTGCTGAACATAACATTGTTAAAGTAATTTTTTTTAAATGTAATGATGTACTTTTCAAGTTTCAATCAAAGATTATGTTGCCTCCTCTTCAGTTTTATTCAAGCATTAAGCACTCACAGCTCATTAATTGTTTTTTTTATTTCAGGTTGGAATTATTGGTCTCATGATAATTGCATCCGTAACTGACCACTGCTGTAATCTCATAGTAAAGTGCAAATATCATGCCATTCAAGTTGTTCTGAGCCAACACTTGGCCCCTACTTCTTCACTTGCAGCAAAGAAACATCAAACATTATCAAAACCATTTGAGAAGAGTGAAGAAGAAGAGGAGAGCAGCGAAGAAACCATTCAAATCTCCAATCACATGACTCGAAGTTTAACATTCGGAGATATAGGCAAACTTGCTTGTGGGAGTTTTGGACTCTTCATTGTAAATGCTTGCGTTATATTTACTCAGTTTGGCTTCTGTGTTGGCTACTTTATATTTATTGGAAACACTGTGTCTTCTTTGTTTCCATATAGAAACACCAGTGTAAGCTCTTCTGAAATAGAACCAACAATGATGCCTTTGGTTGCTATAGTGACTTCTGAAAACATGAGCAGTAATTATCAAAGTGAAGGTAGAAAGACTGTTTTGACCAATGAGTTTGATTACCCAGGCTTAGCACAAGCTATTGACACTTTACCAGTATCTGACAGTTTGTCGATGATATTAGCCTCAGGTCTAACTGCCAACTCCACATATATCAGCATATCTGAAGCACCTGACCTCCGCCTGCTAGTCATATCCCCTCTTCCTATATTCGTGGGGTTTGCTTTACTAAGAAACATTCGACATCTAGGCTTGGTCAGTGTTGGAGCTGATTTGTCCTTGTTTTTGGGCGTCATTATTACACTGATCTACATTGCTATAGGTAAGAAGCATCAGATGTTTGATGATATGTGCCAACAGTGGTTTTTATGAGGGCTGAATGTGTGACAGAGATGAGAATAGAACAATTGCTGCACTTGAAGCATGCTATATGAGGTGACTAGTAGTCCGATAATGTCTCTCTAGGGTGGGAGCAAATTGTAATCAGGGTCAGGTGAAACATACTTTTACCCCTATAGGGTGGAAGCAAAGTATAATCAGGGTCAGGTGAAACATACTTTTACCCCTATAGGGTGGAAGCAAAGTATAATCAGGGTCAGGTGAAACATACTTTTACCCCTTTAGGGTGGGAGCAAAGTATAATCCGGGTCAGGTGAAACATACGTTTACCCCTTTAGGATGGGAGCAAAGTATAATCAGGGGCAGGTGAAACATACTTTTACCCCTTTAGGGTGCGACCGAAGTGTAATCAAGGTCAGGTGAAACATGCAATGGCAAAGTGACCTGTAGTCTTCAGCCTAAACATCCATCGGCTACCCCAGCAATAGAAATAAAGTTATAAGACAGTTTTTACAGTACAGTCAAGAAAGATGGACACGTGATCCCATGCTGTTACAGTGTTATAGTGGCTGAAATATAAGTTGGATTGCAATAGTCTGTCATGTAGCAGAAATGTACTGATCATTTTACCTAAATAGCTCTTCATCATGGACTGGATAAAAAGGCTGTGTCACAGTAGTCTGGCCAACCTGGCCAACAAGGAGGGGATTGATACTGTAATCCCCATAGTTGAGAGGTTACTGAGAATCATTGAATTGCCTTGCAGGAAGGAGGACCCATGTTCACTTTCTCAAGTGCCCCTTAGTATATAAGAAGAACCATTATAACTCACCACCAAAATCATTGTAAAGAGTTTAAATGAACTCAGTGCGACTAGTTTCCACAGCAACAATAACAACAGTTAGAATCCAAACCCCTGAACATGTCCTACAAGCCTGCCCAGCCCAAAAATGCCTACAAAGTCAAATCAAATCAAATGTAGCAGAGCTGAGACAGAAGCTTTGGGGCTGTCATCCAGATCTAGAAGATGTAGCAGAGCTGAGACAAGGGCTGACATCCAGACCTAGAAGATGTAGCAGAGCTTAGACAAAGGCTGCCATCTAGACCTAGAAGATGTAGCAGAGCTGAGACAAGCACTGTAATTCAGACCTAAAAGATGTAGCAGACAAGGGCTGTCATCCAGATCTAAAAGATGTAGCAGAGCTTAGATAAGGGCTATCATCTAGACCTAGAAGATGTAGCAGAGCTTAGACAAGGGCTGTCATCTAGACCTAGAAAAGACTGAACTTCTTCCTGATGATTGGACTGCAGATCGAGCATGACAAAAATCTTGAACATAGAAGACAAAGAACAACAACAAAGATATCACTACAACTCAAGGTAGCAGAGGAGCGACTAAGTCAAATCAAGTCATTGGTAAGAGATCTCCATGGCGAAGCTGTTAAGTCATTTGCCTAGTGTTCAGACTGGTGGGGTTCAAATTCGAACTGCGGCAGTCGGTTCATGGTGGCAATTCTTTTAGGGGATTCCTGGGTTCAGCACTGAAGCTACAGAGTTTGTGCTTTTGTGTGATGCTCCAAGCAGACGGCATACCGTTCTGTGGAGAAAGTCCAAGCCATATGAGGAGACAAGCGGCGATGCATGTGGCGATGAAGTCAAGCCCTCACCATCAAGTCATTGGTAGGAATCATCAAATATTTGATAATGTATACATATGATCAATCAACAAAGATGGAGGAGCAAACCAAAATGCTAATGCCAGGATTAACAAAGTTAGATTTACTTTCCACTCTATTCACTCAACATGAAACAGCTACATTTTCTTTGGAAAAATAGCGTCTGTTTAATATGAATATCTTCTTCGGCATCAGCCCCGAAAAGGACGTTATAATGGTGTGTTGTTTACAGTGAGGCTATGATATCTTCTCCTTTTGACCTGACATCCAATTTCAGCTGTGTTTTTTAGTACTGGGTTTGCCTTCCCACTGCGATCCGTATTCCTTTGTCACGAGTGACTAGTGCAGCCTGTTTTCAGGGCCGCCTCGTGGAGGTGGAATAGGGTCTTGGTCAGCTATGGTTTGCTGACCCTGATGCAAGCAGCCAGCTATGAGTCACTGGCAGCTGTCAGCTGATGCACTGCCGCATCTTGAACCCAATATGGGGATCAAGATGCTGAGCAGCGTATAAGCTGCAGTGGTCAGCGACCCATAGCTGACTGCTAGTGTCAGGGCCAGCAAACCAGAGCTGCCACGACCCTTTTACACCTCCACACGGTGATCCTGGATAACATGCTGCAGCAGGGCAGACTGGCTAAGGAGAAGGGATCGAAGAGGGAATGCTAACCCGGTACTAAAAAAATGCTTGCTGAAGTCGGATGTGTTGGACCGAAAGGTGCAAATATCGCAGTCAAGCTGTAAACTACGACACAACGCATTCCGTTCTCTGGACTACATTCTGTTACTTAATCCCTTTCAGGGTTTGGTAGCGGGAGATTGAGAACGAACAAAGAAGAAGAAGAAGAAGAACCCAATATGAAAATAAAATCAGTCTAAATGGCTCCAAAATATAGCATGTAACGGAGAGTAACTCATCCTGCCTGATGGATATCGCAATTGCATACTTTCTGTTTGATCAGATGTCTTCCATAACAAATTCCCTCAAGGTTGAAATTTGCAAATTACCAAAGGAGAATTATGCTTCAGCTGTTTGGGCGGAAATGGTGAAAATGAGTCATGAGGCATCCCTGTGTTAGTTAGCCAGATGTGAAAACACATTCCGGTTTGTGGCAGGGAACATGACAACAACCAATACAGCTAGAAATTTGGGAAGGTCAGTTGAGATGTATAGGAAACATGTCTAACAATGTCAACAGACAAGCACTGAATTTGAACCCACAGTGGAAGAAAAGAGTGAGAAGGTTAAAGTGCACCTAATGAACAACACTGGAAGAGGAAGCTAGTGCAGCTATAGTTTCTTTTTTCTTCTTCGTACGCAGTCAGACATCAACCTTTATTTTTTCGAAAAAAGCAGCGGTCATCCTGAGGCTGTCGACACTGCCATAGAGCTTGTCTAGTGTTGCCACTGGTGATGGCCACATCTGCTCTCTCTGGTCCTCGTATGTCGGGCAATTTTGCAGCAAATGCTCAGCGGTCATTTTCCCGGTACCACACGGGCATTCGTCAGTGCCACCTATCTTCAATTTGTTGAATAGGTGGTACCTCAGTCTATTGTGGCCAGTGCGAAGTCTGAAGACCACGACCTGCTCTCTTCTGTTCAACTGGTAATGGCATCGTTTTTTGTGTATCCAGTCTGTTCGGTTTCCAATTTGGTCATGTATCTAGCTCTAATAAGCCATTTTGACTCTTCGTATGTCATACTAGTATCTGGTTGTGGTAGTCTTGCACCTTCTTTTGCCAGTCTATCTGCCTCCTCATTGCCTTGGATGTTGCAGGGGGATGGAACCCACTGCACCACTACCCTTTTTGGTGCGGACTGCTGGCATAGTTGACAGAGTACTACTCTTAAATCATTAAGTTCAGTATTTTTCTGGCTTTTTAGTGCTGTGACTACGGCCAAGGCATCGGTAAGCAGGACTATATGGCTTTCATTCCTTTTATCTGTCACCATTTCTTCCACTGCCGCCCTCAGTGTCTCTGCCTCCGCTCTGAAATTGTTTGTGTATTTTCCAGTAGCGAATGACAGTGTTATTTTCCTGCCATTTGGTAGGTTCAGAAATGCTCCTGTCCCCCCGTTCTGTGTTGCGTTTGTTACAGAACCGTCGGTGTATGCATGGGTCCAGTCCATGCTTGGGTAGTTTTCTGTTATGTAGCTCAGGGTAGTATCTCTTCTTTCTTTTTCAGTCTGGCAGTTTTTGTTTCCAATACCTGGTATATTTTCTACCACCTCTGGAAATATATGCTGCCTCCAGGTAGGTTTTCGTACAGTAGGGATTGGCTTTGGTGTTGTTAGTGCGTTCATGGGGTTTTCGTGCATCTTTGCTTTGGCTATTTCTGCAAAGTTTCTCCGCTTTAGTTTCCCATTTCCGAAATTGTTTAGTCTCTGGTGCATTGGATGGTCAGTCAGTCTTCTGAGCTATAGTTTCAACAGTCCAAATTATAAATTAGTGAAGAGCATCCATTGCAGTCTTATGTGTCCAGGGAAACCAAAAAGATGAAGTCAATATACTTCTGATTGTACAGGAATCATTACAGAAATAAGCTTTTGGTGCAGTAAAAGAGAAAGTGTGTTGTTACAGTATTTTATCTGACTGAGAACCCAACACATCCCACTTAACAAGCACCTGAACTGAATCCAACTACAATACCCTCCAGAGTGCCAGCTGTTTACACACTTATGCAAAACCATTTATCATAATAATAATGTTTGCTTAGGCATCTGAGGCTCGTTGCGTTGGTCGGTCACATCCATGACCCACTGCGAAGGAGAAGGTTGATATCTGCTGGAGCCATACTGTGAAGGGATGGCTTCTTTTGCGCCTCTAGTCATTCGGGGGAAGACTTTTGGCGCTAAGGAACGACTTGTGTAATATCCTGTGGGTTGAGGTTCTCGGTCCAGCCGTACAACATGAAACAATGAAACTTAGCGTCGATCAAGTGTTTCTGAGATTCTGAGAAGTGTATTAGCAGAGACCTCCACATTGCAGATGTAGTCATGCCATTGGATGCCCAGTATATGCTGCTGCTTGGGCAATGTCCAGGTTTATGAGCCGTAAAGTAGAACCAGGACCACGCAGGACTGGTAGATGCAGATTTTTGTCCCAAACGGAGATCTTGCGATTACTCCACACACGTTGGAGGTCATGCATAGCAGACGCAGCTAGTCCGATCCATCTTGACATACAGACCGATACGCCCATTGGATGATATCATGCTACCCAGATAGATGAAATTGTTGGTGCCCTTTGCAGGGTGAACTTGGGTTTCAATACCCTGGGGTGTTGTGTTGGAAATGAGGTTCTGAACTTTGGTCTTGGTCCAACTTATCATCCTTTGAATGCTCGGTGCTCAACGATTTTAGGAAAATGCTTCTTCCTCTGAGGTTAGATAAATGTAAGACTTTGTATGGCACTAGACAACAACTGACAAACATGTGCATATACCATCACATGGAATTGGGCAGAAGGGCGAGAACCTGGATGCTGCTGGATCCATAACAACAACATTACATTATTTTATATTGTTATAGGAACAATTTATTATGTGCTAAAAGATAACATGCTGTATATACTACTCATACATATCGGAGCCATTGCATAGCTAGTCACAGTCGTTCAATTTCTACAAATCATGCCAGCTTCAACATGCCAAATCCTCCTGTCCTATATCATCCAATCCAACTATCTCTATGTCTTCATCATGTCTGATTCCTTATGGGTTTCTCATTAGTTCTCATGACAGAGGATACACCTGTGTCTTGGATGGTTGAGAATAATTCATTTCATGGGGATCGGGAGAAGAAAAGAAGACGTCTGTCAAATATTAACAGTTGAGTGAATCTCATTCCAGGATTTCAGCAATCTTCGTCGTGGGAGATGTTTAACTGGACAACATTTCCAATATTTTTTGGAATGGTTACCTCATCATATGAGGGGATAGGCACAGTAAGTTTAGTGTTTTATTATATCAGTGCTTGCAGATTCCTAGAACAGAACATTATTTAAACACCATTACAGTTTTATTTTGATGTATCATAATTATACATTTTTTGTGTGCATATTCTTTTGTTTTATTTTAATATACACTGTAAATGAGAAAATAGCTTTTGGTATCAATTATTCATTTAAATGGGTCACCTTGGTTTTGTTAGATTTTCTGTTTGCCCAGTTGTAATACTTACACTGCTCTTACTCAGTATTGGACTGCATTACAAGACATCAACTAAAATGGTTTGGCTACGTACAAATACTACCACCACACAGCACCCCTACCAACAAGCAATGCTATTTAGATACAAGAGATTCAAACCCAAAGACAGACCACGAAAAAGGTGGCTTACAGAAATATCTGAGGCAGCAAATGTTACTGTGCATGAGGCACACAGACAGGCCCGTTCCAGAGATCTGTTCATAACCTGATGCTGAAAGGCATAACGGGGTTAGCACTAAGAAAGAAAGAAAGAAGAAAGAAGGAAAGTTGCTGCTTTTCTACTCTGTGGTGTAAAAGGTTTGTCAGAAACAATGCCAGATTATTATGTGCTCCTTCCTCTTGGGCTGATTCCAGTCTAGTCCTCGGATTAGTATATACTGTCTTATATTGTCATCCCATCAGACTTTAGGGGGTCCTGGGGTTTTGATCCTTGGCTATCTGCTTTCCTATGACTGCCGAAGTTGCAACTTTTCTTTCATTTTACAGACAGGGTAAAACCATTGAAATTGATATTTCCTACTAGAATGCAAGGGCTGGATTTCGAGATCATGCTGTATTGTCTGATTGTGAACCTTGTCCTTTCTTGTTACTTGGACCACCCTTCATTTCAAAAGCTTGGAGCTGACCTTTTTGGGTTGTTGTCATTGTTCGTGTTTCACTTCAGCAAGTACAAACTGGTATATAGATGGAGCGGCATACAACCAGCTTATTTTCTCACCTACTGCTCTTTTACTGAGATATTCTCTATTTATGGCATGAAAATGTCTGTTAGTTGCTGCTCTTTGGGTAGCCAACTCTTCTCTAGTTGATACTTCCTTCTCCAGTTCTAGAGACTGTTCATCCAGCATAATATGATGTTTCTTCTCATCTCTCTTCTCTTCTCATCATTTCTCTCTTCTCTTCTCATCATTTCTCTCTTCTCTTCTCATCATTTCTCTCTTATCTTCTCATCATTTCTCTCTTATCTTCTCATCATTTCTCTCTTCTCTTCTCATCATTTCTCTCTTATCTTCTCATCCTTTCTCTCTTATCTTCTCATCTCTTCTCATCTCTCTTCTCTTCTCATCATTTCTCTCTTCTCTTCTCATCATTTCTCTCTTATCTTCTCATCATTTCTCTCTTCTCTTCTCATCATTTCTCTCTTATCTTCTCATCATTTCTCTCTTCTCTTCTCATCATTTCTCTCTTATCTTCTCATCATTTCTCTCTTATCTTCTCATCATTTCTCTCTTATCTTCTCATGATTTCTCTCTTATCTTCTCATCATTTCTCTCTTATCTTCTCATCATTTCTCTCTTATCTTCTCATCATTTCTCTCTTCTCTTCTCATCATTTCTCTCTTATCTTCTCATCTCTCTTCTCTTCTCATCATTTCTCTCTTATCTTCTCATCATTTCTCTCTTATCTTCTCTCAAGACCACTATGGTTTTTGTTTTTAACTGCCAATGATCATCCATCTCCTTTCCAGTTCCTCTATTCAGAGTTGGATGTTGGTCTGGAGATTGCCTCTGATTTGGTAATCAGAGTCACATCATTGGCAAATAAGACAAGGACAAGAATAGCACCACTGCCCCACAGAGAGCATGTCATAAGAGGCGACTAACTGTGTTACATGGCATAACACCAGCCATGGTTAGGTGGTTTGTTAAGAGTGGCATAGATGGCACCTAACAGGCTGCGGGTCTACTTTTCTCTAGTGTTTGAGTTTATTAAGATGAACTCGCACATCAGTTAACAACCCTCCATAGTGGAGTAATAAGCTGCTCGAGCCTAGCCCGTTAAGCAGGAAATCCTCATCCTGGCTACATCCAGCTACATCAGAGATGGGACCTGCACAGGGGCTTTTGCTCCTGTAGAAGTACAGGTCGACTAAGACTAAGATCTTCCAGTACCTAAATGAGTAATTCTTGGTCCTCTCCTTACAGTCTCTGATGACATCCATCAGTAGTATGAAAAAGTTTGACACTATAATGTGCCCTGTCTTACGCCAATGTTGGTCTTCAAATGCTCTGACTTTTTGTTTTTTTGTGCAAATGTAGTTCTGCAAGTTTTATAGAAACTCTGCATGGTGCAGATCAAGTGTGCTGGGACATTCTTCCTTTTCAGATATTCCCAGATCCTGCTCAAAGAAACTTTGTTAAGTGTATTTTTCAGGTCCAAGAAACTGAGGTGTTTTTCATCATCATACTCAAGAGCTTTTCCACTCAGTTTCCTGAGTGCGAAAATATGGTCTTGAGTATTTTGGTGCACCCTGAAACTGAATTGGACCTCAGTTCCATCTGTGGCTCTGCCAGATCTTTCAGTCTCTATGGTTTTCATGTTGTCAGCTTTCACCCTTTTCAAATATTAATAAAATGATGGTTATCTCACAATCTGTTGGTATAGTCTATTGGTGCCTTGCTGCAAAGAGAACTTTTAGGAATAACAGATCTTTGTATTTCTGATTTGTCTGCTATATTTTTGTCTTCCAAGTATTGTTTCCATTCCTTTTTTTTCCCCTTAATTTCTATACTTTGACTTCTTTTACAGCTGTCTTGAGGATGGTCTAAAATTTTAACTAGAGAGCTTCTAGGTCTTTGGATGGTTGCTCTGCACTTCCCACTGCTGTCGATTTTTATTTAGTTGATATATTTGTATCTGGTCCTAACTTCTGACTCTTAGCGAGTAGCCTTTATTCATGCTCTCCTTCTCAGGTGTTTACCTTCTTACTTGATGGTAGAAGTTGTTTTGGTGTGGCTACTCTTTATTGTCATGATGTAGTGGATACTTCCAATTTCCAGTACTCTTCTTTGGCATCTGCTCTATCTCCCCCTCATTCATTGGGAACTCCACTAGAGAGAAGTGGGTTGCCCTCAAGATCCATGACCATCTGTTCCTTTTTCTAAGTTTGTGGGGAGCTAGGATTTCCAATTTTGATTTCTAAAAATGTCTTCCATGAACTCACTTTTTTTTCCATTGATACTTCTAATGTTCCATGTTGCATTAAAATAATATAATATCCACTTTATTAGTGTTTCTGTTAAAATGCCATTTTTTAAAGCTGTAATTATTATCTGCTGCTGAACCCAATTTTCTTTTAAATGACCATTCATTTCATTTTTATGTTTTCTATTTGTCCAACTAAAAAACAACAACATTGCAGACATGAAGAAAAAAAACCTATATAGTTTTATTGACATTTCTGTAAAATTGCCATATGTTAGCCGTAACTGTTATCCTTTTTTGCACACTTTATTCCTTTTAAAGACTTTTCACTCAATTCTTTTTTGTCCAATGAAAAACATAAACAAATTGTTTTTAAACATGAAAATAATGCATTAGCAAATCATGTACAATGTAATATTCCCATAATTAGCATAGCTAGTAATATGATATTCTGTTGGCAATAGCTATTGTTCAATACTGAACCCATTAGTACTGTATATGACCTCCCTTCTTAATAAATGTAAGAATTCCTGTTTGTTCAGCGAAAGAAAACAAATAAAGAACACCATGATAATAATAATACACCAGCAGTCTACCATTTACTATATTAGCATTCAAGCTGTTATGCAATTTGTTTAGCAATAATAATTGTCCTTTGTTGCAGATAATTCCAATTGAGTCAAGTATGGAGGGCAACCGTCACAACTTCACAAAGTTTCTCCATGGGGCAGTCTTCATACTTACCTGTGTGCTCACAGTTTTTGGGATCATTGGCTACCTTCAGAATGGAGATAGCACAGAGCAAATGCTTAACAAGCACATCCCAACTTCAAATGGGGTTGGCATGGCAATCAATATTTTTCTTTGTGTGGGAGTCATCTTAACTTTTCCTCTTCAGATTTATCCAGTTATTGAACTTTCAGAGATCTACATATTTGGACCAGGTAAGTCATTCTGAATAAATAGTTTGAAAATTGTTGGTTATGGTTTTGTTGGTAATTTTCCCTTTAGATTGAATTAAAATACACAGCTGAAATATCCCTCTCTACATATGCCCTATTGGGATGCTAAGGGATTCTGGATGTTAATGCATGAGCTGCAGTAGTTGTTGATGTTTAATGCCCACAATGAAAAGGGCCTTAAATAGCAGGTTGAAGTAGCTTTCTCAAACGTGCTGATGAAGATGGACTGTGGTCCTCCAGGCAGTTGTGCTATGCTTGGGTTCATCTGTGTGATGCTCACTACTACGGGGATCATGTTGATCCGCCACATCTCGTCAGTCAGACTGCCTTGAAAACAGCTGTTTCCAGGGAATGCTACATAGAAGAGAGATAGTGGTTTGGTCAGTATACTGTGCCTGACCCTGATGCGACGTCCTGTATGTATGTTGTGCCTGACCAAACTAGCATCTCAGTTCCCGAAGCTGCAGTAGTAAACATTAATCAAGACCCTCAAGTACCTCCAAAAGGTACATTGTGGATACAGGCAAATCTTCTAGTATTATAATTACCTGGTTCTTTTTCTTCTTCTTTTTTTTCATGTTCGCATGTTTTTTTTAAAATTATGTCTACATGTGAGGTCCAGTTTCTGGGTAAATGTTGCTATGGAGGAGAGTTATATATCCATCAGATCTGGAAAATAGATTTATTGAAGAGTTCTTACTATTTTCATGAAAGTATGAGGATAAAAAAGATGTAATAGATATGATTCATGCACAAATAGATGGAAAGCTCATAACAAATTTGCCGAATGAACACATAGCATTGAGAATCTATGTCTCCATTTTCACAACAAGGAGAAAGAAGCATCTCAAAGATGAAAATGATTTAAAAAAATTATGTACAATGGGGCAGCAGCAATTGTTGTCACTTTCAATTGAAAATGATGTTATTTGACAATTAAAAATGTTTTTTGACAATTTCCATTCAACGAGATAATTTCAGAATTTGCCCATTAAAAATGTAGCAAAGCGAACATTTAAACATTAAACAGAAAGTCTCTACTAGACCTACACTACTGGGTCAGGAATTATATCAGTGAGACTGTCGAGAAACATAATGACTTAATTGATTGTCTTTGTCATTACAATATATCACAAATATTTTTAATTAAAATTTGCTGTTTTCTCTTATTTATTTTTTTGTTCAGGTATTTTTTCAAGTGAAATATTGTATGCTCTAAATGGTTAAATGGTTCTTAGGCTCAAAATACTGTGCCTAGTTGGCCTAATGTATATAGCATGCCTTGGATGTGATGAGTCGTCTCTTTTCCTTGCTAGTGGACTCCAATTTAGTTCATGGCCGGTTAAATTGTTGTGGAAATTACTTTTCTCTGCTTAATCTTCATCCACATTTATTGTTGATGTGCTTTTTGATATTAAAATCGTTGTAATTAAGTTAAATATTGTGGTCAGTAACTGTTACATATTTTAAAACATAAAATACTTTAATTTTAAAAAACCGTTGGCATCTCTGCTTTTAGCTTTTAATGGGAAAATTCCCCAGGACAATTAAAAATATCTTTGAAAATCACTCCTTTGAGATAAGAAAGATGATTATCCAAGTATTAGTTTGACCTTGTTTTGGGATGAAAGAACATCTCTGAATTGCTTTTTACAATACACAAAATACTTTATAGTTATTTATATTTTGTTGGAGCAATTTTTTTTTTTTTTTAATTTTTTTTTTTTGCGTTCACCTTATTTTTCAAATCCCCAAGGCGGTATACGTTGCACTGTGTTTTTATTTTGCACCTGTCGGCCCAGTGTATCCGACTTCAGCATGCATTTTATGTAAGGGTCTGCTTCCTCCTGCATTTTCTAAGGGTTTGCTTCCCCGGGCTAACGGCCGGTGTTATGATGGGGATCGAACCCAGCACCTTCGGATTGTGAGCCGTGCCACTTAACCACTAGGCCATGCCATCCCCTTGTTGGAGCAATGTAATGGGACACCATCGTTGATCTTGCCCAGCAGCAGCACACTTGTTCAACTAATGTCTGGATTGTAATACTTGTCTAAGCAATCATCTTATCACTGACTGTGCTGTTGTAATAAAGTTATTTTAGCTGGCAGCTGTTTTTTGTGTGGACTGTTCTGGTAGGTCCTCTACGATGGGACTGATCTTAATGTCTTTATACTGGTTTAGAAGACTCTACAGAATGTGTATACGACCAGTTTCTTTTACATTTCCTTGATCTAAAAACTATGTACATCCAATCTATTCTTGAAAATGTTAATTGACCCTGCCTTCACTATTTCTTGTGGCAATGCATTCGAAGCACTCACTACTCTCTGACTACAAAAATATTTACCAATATCTAATCTGGACCTTTCTTTAATTAATTTGCAGTTGTGCCCTCTTCTTCTAGTAGGTGTCTGGACTTTGAAAAACTTGTTATAGTCTAATTTGTTCTTTCCTTTGATTATCTTATAAACCTGTATTAAGTCACCTCGAATTCTTCTTTCTAGACACTAGGCAGGTTTTTCTGAGTCTCTCTTCACAACTGTAATTCTGGAATCCCACTATCAGTTTTGTTGCTCTTCTTGGTTATCTTTTCAACATGTTTATATCCCCTATACGATAAGCACTCGACACCTGTACACAGTACTCCAATCTAGGTCTAACTATACAGTTTGACTATCACTTCCTTGCTCCTCCTATATTTAATATTTCTTTTTATCATACCTAACATTGCATTTGCCTTTTTCATTGCCATCTGGACTTGAGATATTTCAACAATACAGAACACTGAAAGGAAAAACAGTGGCAAATGAATAAGAATAGAAACTGTCAAAAGGGGGCAGATGGTACAGTACAATAGCTGTGTCATGTTCCAATATCAGCAGATAATACTGCCCTTAATATAGAACGCTTATGGTTTGAATATTGTTTACAATACATGACAGTTTTATTTAAGTACCGTATAACATTGTTTAATCATGGGAAAAAGAGAATGAGAATCATTTTTAAAATGTACATTTTAGTGTCATTTTCTATGTAGTGAATGACAGACAAGCACAGGAGGATGAGGAAGACATGGAAAATAAATTAGAATACATTGCTCAGAAAAATTCAGTTAACGGTCTATGCTAAACAAGTGGATAATTGACAAAAAGAAGAATATTCATGTCCATCAATTCTTTTCACATAGAAATATTAAATAAAAATTTGTATTTCTTAGTTGTGAAAAATGTGCAGGGTTTGTCGTCAATGTAGGGAGTAGTGTGATTCAGATCAAAGAGGTCAGGTTTGTGCCCCAGCTGTTACAATCTTCAGTTAAACACCCGTCAATTTGTACCTAGTTTGCATGTTAAGAAAAGCAAGGCAACAAGGAAAGGAGTTGAACTCACACTCACCTCACAAAATCTTTGACAATGTACAAAGAAGTCTCTAACAGAATCTGTGATGGCAGTTTTTCTGCTATGAGACTACCCTTTTTATCATCTTTGATTTAAAAAAGTTCTCTGAGTGCTTTCCTGGAGGGCTCTATGTGCCACAAAGACTAGAATAGGACCACTGTTACCATATTGTAAGAGATGACTAACAACTAACAGTGTGTGGTCAAACCCAACTAGGATAGAAGACTCTCCAACTCATCACAATGCACACTCCAGTCATCATTCATATATGTCAAAAGCCTGGTGAGTGTGGAGTAATTTTGTGTGTTTAAAAGGTTTATACAATATTATGGAAAAGGGTTATGGAAATGGGTTATGGAAAAGGGTTATGGAAAAGGGTTATGTAAAAGGGTTATGAAAAAAGGTTATGGAAAAGGGTTATGGAAAAGGCACGACACACAACATTAGATGTCATCCCCCTCTTCCTCTGCTTTGTGGGATACCTGTTTACGGGAAAGGCTGGGAGTAAACCCTGAGGAAAAATCTGCATCCTATGCTATCTCCAGTCGTCTCTATAAATATCTTGCCACTGGCCAAATGTAGCTCAGAATCAGAGATTGAGGTTGACAAAAGGTGCAGTTTCTTCCTCACTTTAATCCAAATCACTGCGCAGGTCACCCATTTCAGCGGACACAGCAAGAGAAAAGACTGTACACACGGCTGAACAAAGGAGAGTAATCTTCATCACTTGTGCTGCACGAACATCATCATATAATACATCCATACATGTTACAGCAGGAAAATAGTAAATTACTTGTTTTCTTGAGTAAAATGTGTAAGCCAGTTAGTTATCCATCATCTTGAAATGATGAGTTACTTATTTTCAGTGTCTGGCAACCTCACAAAGTATTGGACCAGAAATCAGCTGCCCTGGAATCTCTTTAATTTGCTGTCATGAGATCCACTAAAACTTCATGGTTCTTGCATTCTTGGACAGTTATACAAATGTTCTGGGTCTTGAAGGCTTTGCATTTGAAGACACGGTTGTCGGCATATCCTAATTTTTTTCAAATTTGATCTACACCTGAACACTCTTGTTTATAATCTGTTTAGGACTCGCCACACCTGGTATGACATATTATGCCCTGTTGCAAGTTCTTCTTTTTCAAGAGTAAAAGTCATATATTCAGGGCTAAGTGCGTTGCATTGGTTGTTGCAAGGCTGCATTGATGCAGGATAGCTCTCATGTCATCCATCCATTTGGTGCACACACCCATCCCCCCTCCCCATACCCTTTAGCCAAATATTCCTGCATCGCAAGCCAATCATGGTGAACTCTCATGAGATAATCATTGTATTATCTATCTTGAAATGTACTCAACAAAAGGTTAGATCTGACCATTTTTCACATGTCATCATTTTAGAATTGTCTCTCCTGGTAATACCAATGTAAATCAACACGGTACCAATTACATTAAATTTCAACAATAATTACAGGTGCTATTTGTGGTTCCAAAATAGCCAGTAAAGAAGATGACAATGATGAAGGGGAAAGAAATAGTGATAGCAGGGCAACATTGTTACCAAAGAAAGAAACTGTGATGCCTGCACCAGTGGCATGGACTGTAGCAAATGAGGTAAGAGATAATAATGGCCTAGCGCAATGCTGTTCAATCAGGGTGTAGCGGACAGCAGCAATGGATGCTGCCAATTTAAACAATTATTTTGCACAAAACAACGTACAAAGATATTTGAAATCACGTTTTTATTTTATGTGTTTCAAATTTTGTAATAGTTTCTGTTTACAACTTTTTCAGTACAAGAGTTAAAAGATCACTAAATAATAAATATGATAGCATGTATGTACTGGAAAATAGAATTAATTAAAATACCATAGTCCCAGTATGATTTGCTACATTTTCATTTGTTTTTACTAGTGATCCAAAAATGGAAATAATTCTACAGAAAACGTTTGAATCTATTTTAGACAGGGTATCCAGTTCTTGCTAATTTTAGCCAATGTCAATGCAAGTTCAAATCTACATTTTTATTGTAAATTTTGGCAAATTTGACAAATAACAGAGACACATTCAAAACTTATCTTTGTTAAGTACAAAAACCTACTGATTTTTATTAAAAGACAAATAAAACTTTAAATGCCTCAAACTTATATACTCGAATAGCAGTGAAAATAGACTATTTTCATCTTATAGTAATTTTCTGCAAACTTTTTAAATATCTATCTTGTGTATGTGTATGTGTACATGCATAAGTTGATGGGTGGGTGTGTGCATGTATATGATTTGTGCATTTGTGTGGTCAGATAGCTAATTTTTAACTGTCTGATGGCTAAATCACGCTTAGAGGAAGAAGCAACCCTGATTTTAGATGGTTCTAGTAATTGTTGACACATAGTTCAGCGTTGTTTTGTAGATAATTATTATCATTATTGTTATTATAATAATTGTCACTGAAAACTTGAATTGTTAATTTTATATATGCACTATGGTGAAACAACACATCGAAAGCCAAAATCTATACCTGAATATAAATAAAACTAAAATAATAAGCACAGAAAAGACAAAGACCGAACCTAATGTTATTCTCGATCAACAGGAAATGGAGAAATCATAAATTTGGAGTATCAGCTCAATTATAAGCAAAAATGGAGATTGCCTGAAGGAATGGCTATGGCAATGCAGAGGTTGAATAAAATTAGCCAGATACATGACCAAATGGGAAACCGAACATACTGGTTACACCAAAAACGATGCCTATTTCCAGTTGAACCGAAGAGAGCAGGTCGTCGTCTTCAGACTTTGCACTGGCCACAATAGACTGAGGTACCACCTATTCAACAAATTGAAGATAGGGTGTACCGACGAATGCCCGTGCGGTACTGGTAAAATGACCGCTGAACATCTGCTGCAGAACTGCCCGACATACGAGGATCAGAGAGAGCAGATGTGGCCATCACCAGTGGAACTGCAAGACAAGTTCTATGGCAGTGGCAACAGCCTCAGGATGACCGCCGCTTTTTTCGAAAAAATAATGGTTACTGTCTGACTGCGTACGCAGAAGAAGAAGAAGAAGAATAAAATTAGAAACATTTGGCAGAACTTTAGTAAAATGGGGAATATTTTATTTTCTAAGACGGTGCGTTATACCATATTCCATATTTTGCATATTATTATTATGACCCAATACATCTGGCTTTTGTACACATTTAAAAAAATGAGTTTACTTCCCACTGAAGTATGGCCTTGCTTGTTCATGAATCCGAACACATGCAAGTTTGGTCAGTGAGCTAGCTATGCCATTAGCCACTACATTACAACCCCCCCCCCCCACACACACACACATATTTCTACCCTGGACAAATTGTAAATACACACACACAGATTATATTTTGTTTTTGTCAATGCATTCTTGCGTCCTTGTGCTTAAAAATGTGTTAAAATTTATTGATCAATTTTTTGTCGTAACACAGGTGTCTACATGGAAACGCAACTTGTTGAGGCTGTTTGTGGTGTTGTTTGCTGCAGGACTTGCTGTGCTCATGCGCGATCTGTTTGCATATGTTAGTGCTTTTATAGGTAAGAAAGATAAAGTTCTTCAAAAGCTGACCCTATAGTAGATGTAGGAATATGTTAGCAACTGAGAAAAAACTGAATACCTCCCTACTATGACAGCATGTGTAAACAGTAAATTATAACAACATGGAAAATGGTTCATAGAACTGACTTCATTGCATCTTGGCGCCCCAATATTTGCTTAGTCCCTTTCATTGCTGAAAATGGGATCAAGATGCAGTGCATGAGCTGCAGTGGTCAGCTCTCCATAGCTGAATGCTTGCAACAGGACCAGTGAACCAGAACTGCCAAGACTCTGCAACACCTCCACACGGTGACCCTGGATAACAGGCTGCAACAGAACAGGTTGGCTAAGGAGAAGAAATCGAAGAGGGAAGGTTATAACTCAGTACTCAAAAATGCCTGCTGAAGTCGGATGTGTCTGATCGAAAGATGCAAATATCGCAGTCAAGCTGTAAACCACAACACAACACATTCCATTCTCCGAACAGCATCCTGCTACTTGTAAAGCCCCTTTCAGCGAGATTGAAGAAAAACAAAGAAGAAGAATTGTTGAAAGTACTGTATGCTCATATCAAGACAGAATTAGACAAGCAATAATTAAGAGAGAAGAACATGAGAACTAAAGGAACATTGCCTCCAAATGGATAAATTCAATTTGATTTTGGAGGAACAATCTAGACAACCAACCTTAATGTTCATGTAGCTAGTAAACAACAAATAAAGAAGGTTGTGCTTAGGGCTGGCAACCTCATATAAAACAAAATGCAGTAGAAATTATCATTGCAAGAGCACATACAGGTTTTCTGCAAGAAATATCATTTGCAGGTGTGCCTCTCATCATCATGTAGCATGCTCTTTATAGAACTTCGCTCCCATCACAATCTGTCTGAAAGAAACTTTTCACCTTGCCAAAACTCCAGCCTCCGCCGCAGTCATACCTAGACATTCCTGGATATCTTTGTGCCATTGTCTTCTCGGTCTACCCCTGCCTCTTTTACCTGGCACCATACCTCCTATCACTGTTCTCTCAAGACCATTGTGTCTCTTGAAATGATAAAAGTATTTCAATTTTCTGGCTAAAATGGAAAATAGTTCTCCTCTATATTCAACTCTTGCCTAATGTCTATATTTGTCTTCTTCTTCGTCCAAGGTATTCCTGAGGATCTTTCTCTAACATTTTGACTCAAAGAACTTGCTTCTTTTTCTACAAGTTTTGATAATCGTCCATGATTCGCAGCCAAATGCTGACACAGGTGTGTTCCTATGCTCGCAAAAAATGAAAGATGATGATAATGAAAATTTAATTTAACAATTTTCAGTTCTGAATAATTTTGCTGATTTGTGCCCTTCAGTCCGGGCCAAGTTTTATTCAAAATAAGATAAAATAATATTGAACAATTTGAGCTAGAATTACGATCTAAACATCATAAGACACATAATTAAAATATCTGCAACATGAAGTATTAAAAACATAATTATGCCATACATGATTCGACTTTCAAACATCATAACTTTCACAAATGTCTACCAATGAGAAAAAAACCTTAGAGCTAAACATCAATTGCACATGCAGTGACGGCACTGTCCTGTAGAGCTGCTAAAAAAATATCATTCCACAAACTAAAATGCAAATGCATGTTTCAGAAGTCATTTTTAGTTGTAGTGTCTGGCAATTTTATATTTTACGGCAGTCGATTTCAGTGCCTACTAGCTGGAAATGGCTCATTTTTAGTCTTTACAAGGAGCAGAGCTTTCAAGGCAATTCAACATTCTAACAACAGTTGTAAGTAAAAAAAAGGAAAGATCCTATCACTCTGTGCGGCGCATTGTAAATATGGTGTTAGGCCCATATTATCTTGTAACCAACGGCACATAATGGATGATGTGGTCAGCTTTTACTTCCAAGATTTTTTCTGGTACCCAATTTCTGTGGCTGGGTCGACCATAGGGGCCGGTTTGTGATCAGAAAAATATCCTGCACCAACTGGGAATTGAACCCTGATCGTCCGACTGCACTACCATGCCCCCAACAACAGTTGTGGCCTATAATATAGAATTTACCAGAGTGTTGTAGGAGCCTGAAAGGGGAGCAAAGAACAGTGGCACTGTAAACCTGCTAAACATGTCATTAGAGGGTGCTAAGAAGAGTTGTGCATGGGGCCAGATACCTCATCCTGTAGAAACTCTGCCACAAAAACTTCAACAAATATGGACAAGTCAGCTAATAAGAAAAATTCAACCCACCCATCCAAGACAAAAAGCAGGTCCTCTGTCAACAGGGTAAATGATGCAATGCAGAAAAAGCTGCAGTGAATCTGCATAAATGACTTACTTATTTTCTTCTAGGAGACAAAGGCAAAGGCTGCCGTCCATCGTAGACGATGATAGCATAATTAATTTTGCTAGCGCTATTATTAATAAGGATTAACTGCGCCACTTTTTATCCTCATTCTCTTGTCTCGAGCCACCCGACCCCAATGGCAAGACAAAGACAAGACGACGACTACAAGATGCAGGGGACTCCGCATTAAGCATCCGTGAAAAAGACGGCGGAGTCCGGAATCGAACCCACACCACCTGATCATGAGGCCGATGGCTTAACCACTTCACCACGGAATCTAGGAGACAAACATGAAGGAAATAATGAAGACATGGTCAGAGTAGAATGAATGACCCCAGACAGCAGAATTTGACATGTGTTTGTTGAAGACCTATGCTCCACAGGAAGCTGAAAGGTTTATATTTTGCTAGAATTAAAACAGTCAACAATGGTTCATGATTAAATTATTTAAAAGAAAGTAAAGGCAGTCACAAAGCAGACATTGCTATTGGAGATGAAGTGTTAAAGACTTTGTAGGTCTCAGCATATTCTGAGGTTGTTGTTGTTCTTGAATGCCTACAATGAGTAGGTTACTCTTTTGTGTGCTCTGAAAAGGGTTGCAGTAGCTTTCTTCACATCCCAAGCGTGCTGATGAAGGTTGACTGGGATCCTCCAGGTGGTTGTACTTTGTTTGGCTTCATCTGCATGTCACTCACTACTATGGGGATCATGTCGATCCTTCACCTAGTCAGCCAGGCTGCCAGGAAAACAGCCCGCTTCCAGAAAGGGCTAATAGGACACCGAGGTGAGGGTCTGGGCCAGTATATTTTGCCTGACCCTGACTAACATGTCTGATAAGTATATTTTACCTGACCCTGACTAACATGTTGATCAGTATATTTTGCCTGACCAGAGTCTTCCTCCCCAATGTTCTAAGGTGAAATGACTAGTTCCATTCCTTGCTGCCTTGCCTTCTCTAAATTTCGATCAAGTACCCATTTTTTTTAAAGTTGTAATCTCACAGCAATAACTGCAGGTTGAGAAATGATGTGATAGAGAGTAATTATGTACTAAGCTGCACACCACTTGTGATCTTAAAACAAATAAGTTAGGCATCCACTGGACAACCTGTGCCTGAGACAGAATCGACTTGAAACTGAGATAAGACCAGCACAAAACCCAAAAAACGTAGCACTGCAGCCCGCTCAGCAGAGAAATGCACCCGGCCACTACCAACTCACACAAGAGCTGAGACCTGCACAAGGCTAATGCCCTTATAGATGCACAGGTCGACTAAGACTAAGTCACACCTTCCCTAACCGTAAGCCAGGTACTCATTTACAGCTGGAGCATACTGGTAATGGCAGTTGAACTCCGTATATTTGCCATGAAAAAGTGAGTACTCTGGTAGGCTTGAGTGTATTAATATCTAGGATTGAACCCAGACTTTTACCACAAAGAAAAAAACACTAACTGTTCTGTGCTCAAACACTTTAATAAAATGTACCCCAACAAAAGAAAAATATATGTATAACAATATATAATTGCACCCATTCTTCCTAGGGGCCATAGGGAGCTCACTGCTGGCATATGTGCTGCCTTGCCTATTCCACTTAAGACTTTGTTGGCACAAACTTGGATATGGTGTAAGAGCTAAAGATATTCTCATCATTGTCTTTGGAATTGTTGCCAGTATAGTGAGTTTATATACAACTGTTCTAGAAGTTATTAGAAAAGTTTAGTCCATTTCGCATTTTGTTGTTGAATGCCCACAAAGAGTAGGATTAATCTTTTGCGTTACCTAAATAGGATGTTAAGTGGCGGGTTGTCGTAGCTTTCCCCACATCCCAAGCATGATGTTAAAGGTGGACTGGGGTCCTCCAGGGGGTTGTGCTATGCTTGGCTTCATCTGCGTGTCACTCACTACTACGGGGATCACATTGATCCCTCACCTTGTTAGCCAGGCTGCCATGAAAACAGCCAGTTTTCCAGGGACGACAGTGGGGAAATCAAGGTGAGGGTCTTGGCCAGTATATTTGTCTGGCCCTGACTAACATGTCTGATCAGTATGTTGTACCTGACCAGACGTTAGTCTTCCTCCCCATTTCGCAATTTAAATATATATATTTAAAACATGCTGATCAAGACCCAACCTCATGTCCTCGTTTGTGCTCCTGGAAACAGACTGTGTCATAGCAGCCTGGACAGTGAGGTGGGGATCGAATTTGTAATCCTCAAAATGCTGAACTTAACTGAATACTATCCCATTGAATTACAGCCAGGAGAACCTCCACCTTCTTTGGTATGCCCTCGCCATCAAAGAAACATCATGTCAAGAGTTAACTCAACTCAGCATGTGTAGCTTCAAGCAACAACAACAGACTTCTGCTGATTTTAAAGTATATTTCAGTTCTGGCTTGTTCCTAGTGGATAGGGAAGATCATCCCCAACAAACCTTTAAAAACAAATCCATTTTTTTATTACAACAAAAATGTATTATAATTACTGAATTCTACTCAATCTATGTTATACCAGGGTACCTTAAAAGGAAGGAAAGAATAGGGTCTTTACTATGCATATCAGGAAAGGCAATTTACATACAATTGTGCATGGAACTGGCAGTCTCATCATGTAAAACAAAGTGGCACAAAAACAGCCTTTACAAGAGTGCACACATGCTATTTTTGAGGGTTTCTACAAGCAGACCAACAATACTGGTGGCAGTCTCATGCTCCTATCTAATCTAAGTTATAAAGATCACCATCTGTATCTCTTCACCTTAGGATCCACTAGTGTCCATATACGTTCATCATGCCTTTAATCATTGTCATCAATATCATTTAGCCTCTGCTAATCTTAACTAAATGTCATTATACTGGTTTAAAAGACTCTACAGAGTCTGTATTCAACCAGCTTCTTGGAGGGTGGTCTTTACCGATGTGCGAGTCTATCTTAATAGACTCAAACACTAGAGCTAAGTAGACCCGCAGCCAGTTAGGCGCCATCTATAGCTGCTCTTACACTGTCCTTAGTTGCGGATGAAGGCATTCATTGTAACATAGCTTAACTTTGTATTTATGTCATTGTATAAAATGTCTCATATTTATTTATACTATTATTATTTATATTATTGACGTTTAGGTTTCAGTATTACTGTGACCCATCTGGTATTTGTTGAAAGCTCCTTCTCCAATCCTCCATTCTTTGCTGCAATACCCTCCCATTAATTAATTCATTCATTCATCTCTAATGTTAAGTATAAGCTGCCACTGCAATTGTTCCCTTTTCTTCTTTTTCATTGATCAACTGATGATATGCTTCTAGTCTGGTGAAGTTCACGAAGGAGACTGCGTTTCAGGTCTTCACCGGTCCCCCACAGATTTTCGAGCATGATTGCTCCCCTAGGCCAGACTGCCTCTCTTTGGTCTGCATAGGCTGAGCAGTCCTGCAGAATATGTTCTGATGTTTATTTGGGTGCTCCACAACTGCACGTGGCAGTGTCTATGAGACTGTCTACTCTAAAGGGAAACCTTTTCTACTCTAAAGGGAAACCTTTTCTACTCTAAAGGGAAACCTTTTCCAAGCAGTTGCAATCATTGACCTTTTCGCTACATTGTGAAGTATAGGTTTTAACTGCAACTGGTTCCTTTATATAAAGCCTGCATATGAGCTTTACCAGTGACTTATTATAATGGCAGTGTTTCAAGTATTGTTTCAGTAGGGAAGGTTATAGTGCCTGTATCCTGTCAGAGTTTTAAATGAATAGCAGGGAATAGTAACACTCTAGGGCTGAAAATGCAGCACAGTGAATTGTCTAACAGCAGTCAGCTGACCAAGACTAGTCTGTCTCCACATGGTGACCTAGAAAATAGGGGAAAGGCAAACTGGGTACCAAAAAGGCCAGCTGAAGTCGGATGTATCGGGACAAAAGACAAAAAATCACAGCCTCGTTGTAAACTGTGACACAACATCCTTTTCAGGACTAATGCTGAAGAAGAAAAGGAAGAAGAAGTAACATTGTGACCTACTAGGCATGTTGTAAGAGGTATCTGAGGAATACTTGTCATGTACTAGCTGCCCCATCCTGTATTAGCCACAAGAAAAGGAAAAGAAGACCTATGTACTGCACTGTAGAAAAGCAAGGACAGTCAAGTCAAGGAAGTTTATGTCTAATTTTCTATTCCTTGTCTTTATACTGGTTTAGAAGACTCTGCAGAGTTTGTATACAACCAGTTTCATTTACATTTCTCTGCTCTAAAAGCTATGTGCATCCAATCTATTCTTAAATGCATTAATTGTTCCTGCTTCCACTACTTCCTGTGGCAATACATTCCAAGCATTCAGCCCACTTTGACTAAAAATATATTTTTTAATATCTAATCTAGACTTTCTTTAGTTAATTTGTAGCTATGACTTCTTGTTTTTTTAAATGGTTATATTTTTAAAAACTTGTTATAGTCTAATTTATCCGTTCCTTTGATTATCTTATAAACCTGTATTAAGTCACCTCAAATTCTTCTCTTTTCCAGACACTGCAGGCCAATTTTTCAGTCTTTTCTCATAACTGTAATTCTTGAATCCTACTATCATCTTTTTTGCTCTTTTTGGTATCCTTTTTAGGATGTTTATATCATCTCTAAGATAAGGACTCCATGCCTTGGCACAGTACTCCAATCTAGGTCTAACTTACACTTTATACAGTTTGACAATCACTTCCTTGCTTTTCCTATGTTGAATATTTATTTTTATCATACCTAACGTTGCATTTGCATTTTTCACTGCTACCTGGACTCAGCCTTAGGTTCCTTTCCTTTTCTATCTTTCTAATAATGGTCTCGCCCATTCTGTAATTATGTTCCATATTGGATCTACCCATATGGATGACATCAAACTGTGAAGAAAAGCCCTTGTATATCAGATATTTTCTTGGACTGACGCTGTGGAGCAGCCAAGCGAAACGAGTCGTTTTCATTTAGGCCTTGATTTCAGCGTCTGTGAGCTGAGCGATGTTTGACCGAAATTGGTCATCTATGCTAGACGATGCAAAGACCGTGAACAAAATGCATTGCAACTTGCGAAATACACCACTCAGATGAACAAAGACACTTTCACAGTAAAGCAGCTCTGCAAGGCAACGATCAGTGCAAATATTAATCCGTTCAGAAACTTCAGAACCTCCGAAACAGATCCAAATACCGGAGCTTTCGTGAACGAAGCTAATCAAGCGCAGCTCAAACTATAATTGTTGAATCCCATTATTAATTTTGTCGCTCTTCTTTGTATCCTTTCCAACATGTTTATATCTCCTAAATGATAAGGACTCCACACCTGTACACAGCACTCCAATTTAGGTCTAACTAATGCTTTATACAGTTTGACTATCACTTCCTTGATCCTATGTCTAATATTTATTTTTATCATACCTAACATTGCATTTGTCTTTTTTACTGTTACCTGGACTTGCTCACTCACCTTACCTGTAGGATGTATTATAACCCCTAGGCCCTTTTCCTTGTCTATCTTTATAATATTGTTCTCTCCCATTCTGTGATTCTATTTCATATTGAATCTACCCATGTGGATGACTGTACATTTATCTACATCAAACTTCATTTGCCAGCTCACAGACCATTCTTGAATATTATCTAAATCCTACCTCAATATATTCACTTCTGCTTTAGGTGAGACACTGCTGCATAGTTTTGTGTCATCCGCAAATTTTGCAATTATTGATCCGATATCAATGTCCAAATCGTTTATATATATCAAGAACAAAATTGGTCCCAATTCTGAGTCCTGTGGTACTCCACTTATTACTTCGAACCACTCAGAGTACTCCTTATTTATGCCCACTCTCTGCCTTCTTCTTCCTGTTAACCAATGTTTAATCCATTTGGCAACTTTCCCACCTATTCCCTGTCATTTTAACTTCCTAAATAATCTTTGATGACCTTTGCAAAATCTAAATAAATAACATCCACTGACTCCCCTTTATCTATCATTTTAGTAACCTCCTCCATGAATTCTGATAGATTTGTTAAGCACGATCTCCCTTTAGTAAACTCATGCTGACTATTTCTGATTAGATTAAACCTGTCTAAATGCATTACAATGTTTTCTTGGATTATTTACTTTAACATTTTACAGACTATGCTCGTTAAACTCACTGATCTATAATTTGCTGGATCTGATTTATTGCCCTTTTTGAATAAGGGTATCACTCCTGCATTTTTCCAATCCCCGTGGAACAATCCATTTTGCAAGTGATTGAGAATATAATTTAGCCAATGGTATTACTAGCAGGTCTCTAATTTCAAAGAAATTTTGGATGAATACCATCTTGACCTGGACATTTATCCACTATCAACCCCTCCAATTTTTTCAAAACCATTTCCTCCACAATACAGATTGATCTTAATCCCTCTGTATCCATGTAACTTTGGAAAGTTATATCGATGAGCTCTAGGGTCTTGGAGCAGTCTTCTTTTGTGTAGACTGTGCCAAAGTACTGATTGAGTAGATTAACTAATCTCAGTTATTTGTCCTGTGCTATCTATGAGAGGGCCTACTTTGTCTTTCGTTCTTTGTTTATTTCTAACATAAGAAAAGAAGCTTTTACTGTCATTCTTGATCCTACAAGCAAGTTTTTTTTCCTCCAGAAAACTACGACATTTATCTTGATTTGTTTCCCAGTCTAGCGCCTAACAGGCTGTTTAACTCTTTCGTCCGGTTGTTTGTGTTATTCTATCTTCTCCCATCTCCCGATGTGGGTTCATATTACTATTTTTATAGCATGTAGGCAATAGTGGATCATATTTGGACAAGTTTTTGGTACCTTTTCTGTCATTAGACTACGTTTTTCACTTACTTTGAATCAAATACAAATATTGTCTCATTTTATTGATGACGGGCATGCAGTCATTGAAATCAAAATCATTACTTCATCATGTTTTCACCTCTCGCGTAGATTCGCAATGACTAATATTAGAAATAGATTTGTGCATCAAAGTTCATTATTGTATTCATTACGCAATGTGGTAGTTATTCGATCTGTTACATTTCATCCTGCTCGACGCTCCACATAATGCGTTTCCACTAGTTTTTTGTTCTCTATGTCATTGAATTCTGTAGGCCACTGTGACCTAGTCTTTTTCATGAAGATATCATGCAGAAAATCTATGAAAACCACATTCAAACATCCTCATTAGTGCACTTATCAAGGAGCAGCCAATTAACAAGTAAACAACAGGTGGTAGAGGGAGTGGTGTAGTAGATGGACAAAAGTAGTAAAACCAATAACCCTGATCATAACTAGCCCTCTGATGAGAAAACAGATGGCCAGTGCCAACCCAATTCCATCAGCCCAGACTCCTACAGCATCAGCAAGTTCACTTTGGGGCGACTCCAGTGGGCATAGGCAATCTAATTGTCCACTGGTCACTTTGTGACAAATCTTAATGACTGGAGATGGGTTAGGACTCGCGCAGGATTAACTACCTTGTCGCGGAACAGGTCACTTATGAACTTATGAATGAACTTGTTTTACCATTATAGATCATAGTCTCCTCCAGCAAATTACTACATTGTTTAACTTATATTGTTTTACCATCCATTCATGTTCTCTCCAGTAGGACTGGACTGTCAAACTACTGTCTCAACTTAACAATTGCGTGTTGTCCTCACTCGTACAGAAACATATATTTCTTTAATAATTGGTAAAATAAATACATTTGAGTTTTTATCAAAATACTCAGAGAAAAGTATGTTCTCCGGCTTGCAATTATCTTTCTGAACTGTTTCCACCTGATGTTGCGTCCTTAGAAATGAAATCTTGTGAGATACCAATTGTTCTTTGCTTTTCGGAATAAGAGATATTTTATTAATCATCATCATGAAGCATCTTGATGATCATTTCCTTTTATAAATATATTAGTGAAATGAATCACCCGTGAATTTTACATTATTGGTTTATGTGGTCCATGTAATCGGACCACGAGGGCCATAATTACATAGAGACAACCAATCCCGCTGGCCTATGTAAATTGGGACAGAAACAAGTATTAGTCCATCCCTGTACCAAAGCATAGATCTACTCTCCCACATGTAGTTTCTCTAGCACTCTAATTTCCACGTTGAAGTTGCCACTCAACTGCACCACAACCCTAGCATAGTAAGATACACTGTGCCTATGCTTTCTATTTTAAAAAACAGGACTTCAGTCCACATAGTTGTACTTAATGATTACTTCTAGGTAATATCATTTTGTATGTATCAGTGGTTCTCTTACCAATATGTTTTATCATTTGTTCCTATTTAATAGGTTTATACAAATATTATGGCTCTTGATTTGACCAGTGTACAGTAGATCAAATGTAGAAATACTTTTTTTTAGAGTGATTAGCTGACTGAAACCTTAAATTTGTCTCTTAATTGCAAATTAGGCATTTCCATCAACAGAACAGGTTGAGTTAAAATTTTGTTAGCCTACTACTTCACTTTTTTTTCTGTTGTTTGGTGTGTGTTTTTTCTGAGTACTTAAAAACGTATTAGTTTTTTTAAAATTGTTATTGAGAATATGTTTACTTCATAGATGATTACTTACCGAGAATACCCAGCAGATTTAATTTGGCTAAATTCAGATGATTAACGTTCATAGATCATATGTATGGCAAGCTTGACAGATTCAATTCTTTAAATCAGTCATTTTCTCATTTATGAGTAAGATCAAATATATTGAAGGCCTCGGTTGTATTGTATGTGTGGTCAGTCAGATTTTAGGCTTCATTAATGACGTGCACAAAATGTCAAATTCAATTAATGTTTAAAGGCTCTTTTTATTTTGAGATGACAGTCCCTCCTCTTCCTTCATAGGGTTTTAAGTGGTTATTTTTGGTGGTTTATAGTTTCAACGTTGTGATGGCCATTCATCCTCACCTCTTACGATATAAATGGTAAGGTTACAGTGTTACTATTCGTTTCTCCTCTTTCAGGCTCCAGAAACACAATGACATCCTTTTATTTTTAATATTTAGAAACTCTGTTTGTCCATGTATTACATTGGCCTAAAATGGGAAGCAAAAAAGAGTAATGCTGTAACATGTCAGGTATGTCATAAGTATCAAATAAGGATGGTTTTGGCAAAGAGCCAGCTACTCCATCCTGTTCCTTTCATAGCCTCGTGGAACAATATTAGTTGTGACAATTTGTAAGAGTAGCCTGGTTTAAAGAGGATTTTGAAGAGACCATCCCTGTTAACCAAATCAAATGTCTTCGTCAGGTCAATGAAGGCAATATAAAAGTATTTATTCTGCTTGAATGACTTTTTCTGAAGTTGCTGAAGAGAGGTCGTTTTGATTGTTGATATTGTAGACTGGAATTCACATTGTGAATCTGCTTTCATTTGTCAGTTATTTTCTCGCCAGTGTTGGTTTTGAGTGGTGCTGTTTTCCTTTTTAGAAGACCAATATCTTTCTTTATACCATCATACATTTTCTGATGTTTTTTGTTTATGCTATAGCCTGGATGTTTTGACTGAGCTGTAACGGGTGCTCAATTACACAGCGACAAGTTGTTTGTTGAGCGTGGGTGACTTCTGGCGGACTTGAAGTTTTGTAGAGTGCTTTCATCTGGAAAGTGCTTTTATTTAATCAGAAGAGCATGTTTGCCCTCAATGATGGGTGTCATATAATTTTCTTTTGCTTCAAACCAGTTGATCAACTTCATAGTTCTTCTTCCAAAGATAACAAGTGCAGTGCTATGAATGGTGTTTTGTAGATGTTCCCAGGTCTCAGTCACAGTAGTGCTATATGCAAGATATTGAGTTCTATCAAAATCATATAAAATCACTTTATTTAATGCATCATTAAATATTATTATTCCAGATAATTATCTAATGGTTTATGCCATGATACAGCATGTATTGTGTTAATCTAATCGTTTGATGGTAGTGTTTCTGGCTGTGAAATATCTCCTTTAAAAGCACTTCTTGAGTGAGGTATTATGTCTCATGCGTTTTTGTAACAAATAAAGCATTGTTGAAGAAAGTTACCTTTTATGATATTAAAATTTATATAAATGTCTTGGATTATTTATGATATAGCATTAATCAGACACTGTTACACAGTTCAATCTATTTGGATTCTATGTTCTATGCTATATTTTAATGTAATTTTCTTGTTTCTTTTATAGCCATTTGTTGGTGAGCGTAATATAATTTATTTGACCAGTTATTGCATAATGATGTGACACAGCTAAGATTATTGATACTTCTTCTTTGGAGTTCACTCTGAAAATGACGTTGTGGCGCAGTTTACAGCTAATCTGTGATATCCGTGCCTTCCAACCCGACACAAATGATTTCAGCTGTCTTTTTATAGTACTGGGTTTGCCTTCCCACTGTGATCCCTATCTCTTGGCCAAACTACACTAGTGCAGCCTGTTTCTAGGGCCACCACAGGGAGGTGGAATAGGGTCTTGGTCAGGTATGGTTCTCTGACCTTGATACAGGCAGCCTTCTATGAGTCACTGGCTGCTGCCAGCTCATTCACTGCTGCCTTTTGTCCCCCAGATTACGTATACTATATCTTCTTCTTCGTACGCTGCCAGACGTTAACTTAAATTTGTTCGAAGAAAACAGCTGTCATCCTGAGGCTGTCGACACTGTCATAGAGCTTGTCTAGTGTTGGCCACATGTGCTTTCTCTGATCCTCGTATGTCGGGCAATTTTGCAGCAGATGTTCAGCGGTCATTTTCCCTGTACCACAGGCGCATTCGTCAGTGCCACCTATCTTCAGTTTATTGAGTAGATGGTACCTCAGTCTGTTGTGGCCTGTGCGGAGTCTGAAGACCACGACTTGCTCTCTTCTGTTCAACTGGTAATAGGCATCATTTTGTGTGTAGCCAGTATGCTCTGTTTCCCATTTGGTCATGTATCTGGCCCTAATAAACCTTTTGGACTCTTAGTAGGTCACACTAGAATCTGGTTGTGTTAATCTTGCACCTTCTTTTACCAGTCTGTCTGCCTCCTCATTGCCTTGAATGTTACAGTGGGATGGAACCTACTGTACCACTACTCTTTTTGGTGCGGACTGCTGTCATAGTTGACAACAGTTGTCATAGTTGACAGAGTACTGCTCTTAAATCCTTTAGTTCTGTACTTATACTATATAAGTGGCTTGTAGCTGTAAGCCTGGCAATGATTAAAGTTGCTTCTTTCAAACAGCCCCTGTTGATGCATTATACATTTAATTACAATTTATCTTTAGTGAGTGAATCATTCATTTAAGGTAAACACGCTGTATCTTGTATCAAGGTATGGTCAACCCTATATATTGGGACAGAAAGATTAAAGGTCAAGGTAGTTCATAGCGTACACTGTCGTCAGAGATGACGTGTTAGAGACTTCCTTGCACTAGACTTTGGTTATTCCTCAGCATCTAGCCTTCCCTAACTGTAAGTCAGGTATCCATTCACAGGTGGGAGACTGGAGTATTCTAGGACCAGGTATCAAACCTAGTCCCTTTGCTGTGAGAAGTAAGTTCTCAAATCACTCAGAATGTCTCCGTCTAGTTTTTCACATTCACTGATATGCCAGATTGTTGCATAAATGTTACAAACAGACCAATGATTGTGATGCCTACAGGAAGTATTGTTTATAAATTTGTCACTTTTCCTTTCCTTCCTATTGGAAATGAGGTTCTGAACTTTGCTTTTGGCCCAGGATATAGACAGGGGGCTACAAAGAATTCATCTACCTCCACAGCATGATACCTGATTGGTGCATCGGTCCCCATATGTCATGATCGATCAGGCTAGCTGGGTCTGCTATGCACAACCTCCAATATGTATGGAGTAACGGCAAGATCTCCCATGAAACCAAAATCTGCATCTACCATTCTTGCATGGTTCCAATCCTGCTTTGCTGCAATGAAACCTGGACATTACTTGAGCATGACATGTCAAGACTGGAGGTCTTCTACATGCACAACCAGCGACACATCCTGGAGATCTATTGGCATAACTACATGCACAATGTACAGGTCTCTGCTTAAACAGTCCTCTACCAAATCTCCAAAACACTAGACCGACGCCGAGTTTCTTTGTTCAATCATGTTGTACAACTGGACCAGGAAACACTAGACCGCCGCCGAGTTTCTTTGATCGGTTATATTGTATGGAGGGACCAGGAAACACTAGACCGCCGCCGATTTTCTTTGATCGGTTATATTGTATGGATGGACCAGGAAACACTAGACCGCCGCCGAGTTTCTTTGATCGGTTATGCTGTACAACTGGACCAGGAAACACTAGACCGCCGCCGAGTTTCTTTGATCGGTTATGTTGTACAACTGGACCAGGAAACACTAGACCGCTGCCGAGTTTCTTTGATCGGTTATGTTGTACGAATGGACCAGGAAACAGTGTCCCACAAGCTACTTGACAGGTCGTTTCTCAGCAGCAAAAAATCTTCCCTTGATCGGCTAGAGGCACAGAAGAGACCGTCCCCACAGAGTATGGCTCCAGCAGATAGCAATCTCAACCTCCACTCTGGACCCATGTGGATGTAACTGACCAACGCACCGGGCCTCAGACGCCTAAGCCAACTTATAATTATTACTTTCGTTCCAATTTTACTTGCCGTTACTTTAAGTCATACTGTTGTAGAGTCTATTTAGTTTTGTGGTAAATACATGTACAGATTAGAAATGGTACTGACAGCATTGAAAGTGTATTTTGCCGAAGAAGGTCTATCAGGAACAGATAAAAATGGAAAAGAATTGTTGGCAACAATCTGTGAAAAAATAATTTAAATAAAGACTAGAAGGAGAATAATTAATAAAAGAAGATGAGGTAAGCGAAGATTAACACAGAAAATTACTCTGATGCTTCCAGAACAACCACAGATGTATTTCATGAATGTTGTAAATATATACGGTGTTATTAGGTTATGGTTGCGAGTGTTAATGCTGTTTTGTTTTAAGAAAGAACAGGGGAGGAGGGATGCATTTCAAAATACATACACAGCCTTCATCTGTATCTACAACCCTAACTGAAAGTAAATAAGATAGCTGACTCGCATGATTAAATTTGCTAGTTAGTCGCCCATCGCAAGCGAAGATGCTGTCACCATCACACAGTTTTGTCTTGATGATGTAACTTGAGCTGTACTTTGATTATAGTGAGAAAGAAACTGCGCTGGTCCCGAGCTACCTTGGACCAGTGGCAAGACATAAGTCGAGATGACTGGAGGTAACTCAGGATGCAGGAACTCTGGTCCCATCTCCCTTGAGAACAGGGGTTGCGCGATTAAATACAAACAAAGGATCAAGCATACAGTAATAAAAGACACAGTCATGAATAACACTATACCTTCTATAGGTTTAACATATTGCTATAAATTTTAACATACAAAGTTAGCGATTGTCAAATCTGTAGAATGTCTTCAAGGCTATGGTTGGGAAAGCATTCTTAATTCAGGAGGTTACAGACAAATCCTCACAGAAACTCTGGTACCTGCATCGAAAGAATAGCACACACCAATTCATGTCGAATGTACATAACTCAAGAGAAGTTATTCTGAAGACAGACGAAGATACAGAGCAAGTTTTCCTAGGTAAGCAAGTAGAGGAGACAGATAAAGATGACAAACAGAAGGTTGAAGAACCTATTCTGAAAACAGCCATCCAGGACAAGGATTATTATATGTCATAACTGAGGATGATGTGATTATAAGAGTACCCGAGTAACAGAGTGATAGAGTCCAGCCTGTACTTCTCATGTAAAGAGACTGGGTTCGAACCTCGTTATCGACATGGTCCAGTCGACTAAACTATCTTGCTTTATGTTAAGGAAGGAAAGGTAAACAAGGACGAAAACATTTTTAAAAGCTGAGGCCTAAAACAATGAAGTCTCTAACACTTCATCTCTGACAGAAGTGTCTACTATGATACTATCTTAACTATAATAACTGAGCTTGATATTATATCTTGTGTAACATAAACCAATAACAGGGTATACCAATAACAGCATAAACCAATAACAACATATATCAATAGCAGCTTAAACCAATAACAATATATATCAATAAAAAGCATTGCCTGTCATAATGGAACAAATCTATAATTATTTTCATATTATGTATGAGTATATCATGTAGCGACGCATTACAAAAAATACTTGTTCTATATGTTGAAGACCTATGATCCACAGGGAGCTGTAAAAATTTGTATTGATTGAAACTTGTATTTATATCATGAATATTATAATGTTTGTACAACAACAGCTCCTATTCTGGACGTCAAAACACAAATAAAAGCTACACTTAGATTAACACGAGAGAAGAGTTACCCGGATATTTCAAACAGGCCTGTCTTCAGTTCTCTTGGTGAGATCACTGGGTTTAAACAGTTTGAACTACGAGACATGTTCAAAAGAAACCGGACCTAACTGCACCAAGTGAACATACGTACGATGCGCATGATGACATCACTTCTGCTGTAAACAGCACAAACCAACCGTCAAATTTGCAAAATTTCATTATCCTCCGACTTAAATTTTCCTCAGCAGACCAATGAAAACATGGCGGGTGTGATATGGAATCCGTTCAGAGTTGATCAGCTAGCGTTGATTCGGTTTCTAACAGCTGAAGGATGTCGCCCAGTTGACATTCATCGCAGAATGCAGGCAGTGTATGGTGACAAAAGTGTGGCGAACGTAAGCGTCGGCGATGGTCCACCCGAATTATTGCATCAATTTTGGAGATGGCATCTACTGACGCAACAATATGCACCTGACCTGGTCTCGGAAGGTCTTTCGTTAACTCACGTCCTTCTTCAAACATTGTTGTCTAGTTCTTGACTGGTGTCTTCGACACACTTTTGTCCCCATACACTGTCTGCATTCTGCGATGAATGTCAACTGGTCAACATCCTTCAGCTGTTAGAAACAGAATCACCGCTCGCTGATCAACTCTGAACGGATTCCATATCACACCCGCCAACGGTCTGCTGAGGAAACTATGAGTCGGAGGATAATGACATTTTGCAAACTTGACGGTTGGTATGTGCTGGTTACATCAGAAGTGACGTCATCGTGCGTATGTTCACTTGTTGCAGTTAGCTCCGGTTTCATTTGAACACGCCTCGTATCATCTTTCTGAAAATAATTAAGAATTATTTCAACAGATTATATCAGTTCCATCTCACTTTTGCCGACCTGCCCAACATTGATTAGTTAAAGGGTGTGCTTGTGGACGAACATGTATACCTGCAACAGAAGGTGTACAGCAGTTTTTGGGAACCTTGAACTGACTTATATTTTTATTAGTAATATTAGACTCACTGGTATAGATTTCTGATGGCCAACGAGGGGGGGGGGGGAAGAGGTCTCTAGCTTCATTTAAATTATTGTCTTGGCTGATTAGTATGTTACCGGGCCTGAATAAGTAGTAGAGAATTGTAATACTATAACCTGCCAGTCATAATTTAGCTCAATGTCTATATGATGGTTTAGAAGACTCGAAAGATTATGTATTACAACCAGTTTCTTGGAGGGTTATTAACCGATGTGCGAGTCCATCTTGATAGACTCAAACACTAGAGCAAAGTAGACCCACAGCCTGTTTAGCGCCATCTATGCTGCTCTTGACAAACCACGTAAGCATGGCCGACGTTATACCATGTAACACAGTTAGTCACCTCTTACGACATGGTCGCTGTGGGACAGTAGTTCTATTCTTGTGATACACAAAGACTCTGGCAGACCACTCGGGAATTTCATGTCGTAAAAGGTAACTAATGAAGGTTAGGCTCCTCCATAAACTAATTCACAAGAGAAAGAAAGAAGACCGTTACATCCAGTGGTAGAAGAAGAGTGACAACCTAATATCTGGATTGATATGTACGATCGTATGCCAGAAGTGCCAAATTAACATACAAGCGTTTTCTGAACAATTTTCAAGTCTGAAATGTGACTGGCATGTTTAGACACACTGTATACACACTTAAGCATGGCACACAATTACACGAGGAAAAATAACACAAATTTAATAAACAATTATTTATTGGTATTATCCCACTGTTTCAATGAGCTGTTATTAATGAATGAAAGTGATAATGCAAAGAATGAAAAGTGTCCTGCTAGAGTGTACAAGTGATAGAAGACAAAACAAAATAGTGAACAGTTTTCAACATTATTGCATTGGTGTGTTAACTTAACGTCTTTATACTGGTTTAGAAGACACCGTAGAGTCAGTATATAATCAGTTTGTGTTACAGAATCTGGCTACATATCATGTAGAAAATAGGTCACAAGAAAAATTTAAGATGAAATCTCAGGGGAGGCGCTGCATAGCGAAGTGGTTAGTTACACAGCTCACAATCAAAACATGCGTAGGTTTATTATTCAGAAAGGCAGTGCCTCTATTTTAAGTAAACAGATGTGTTTAAAGTGTTCTGAAATAGGATGTGCAGGGCTTTAATGCGCAAAACGCAGCACAGTGCACTCCACCTTTGGAAGTAAAGCGACCGGGGGGGGGGGGGATACATCTACTCCCCGGGGTAAAAAGGAGCAGGAACGTCAATCTGGCACTAAAGCAAATTAACAACAAACTTCGTGACCAGCGATAGGAGTAGGTGAGCCATGTGCGCTGAGGGATCTTGATCCAGTGTCACGGTGGCAGAACATCACTAACAGAGCTCCCGTACTCTGTTCTTCTAGACAATGATATCTCCCTGCACCCCCCCCCCCCCCCCCGACGTGTCCCAGGTGAGCTTATGGGCAGCACTGGCGGCAACACATGGTCAGAAAACAGATTTCGTCTCTTCTCAGATTATGTTCAGATGCTCGTGTGTTTAACAGCGAAGACATGTTTATTAGTGAAGGCAAACCTAACTTAACGTCTTCATGATGGTTTAGAAGACTATGCAGAGTATGTATACGACTAGTTTCTTGCAGGTGTTTAACTGATGTGCGTGTCCATCTTATTAGATTCAAACACTGATGCAAAGTAGACTCGCAGCATGTTAGGTGTCATCTATGCTGCTCTTAACAAACCACCTAACCGTGGCCAGTGTTACGCCATGTCACACAGCTAGTCACCTTTTACGACATGCTCTCTGTGGGGCAGTGATGATATTCTTATCTTTGTCATATGCAAAGACCCCGGCAGATCACTCGGGTTTAACAGCGATGGCATGTTTAACAGTGATGGCATGTTTAACAGCGAAGACATGTTTTATGCAGCAATGGCTTTTGAAGCGATCTGTAAACAAAAAATATTTAGTAATTAGTTCGTAGCATTAAATAATGTATAGACATTTTCCCCATGTAACAATGGAAGAGTGAGAGAGTGAAATAGATCAATTGAGTGAGAGTGAAGGAGAACGTGAGAGAGGATAAGAGAAAGGGAGATAGAGCGAGAGAAACTGTACATGAGGTCTGCCAAATTCTATATCAGTTCAGCTAGTTTTCTTGATCTGAAATGAAATCGAAAAAAGTTATTATTTAACAACAAAATAACGACAGTATTTGTAGAAAGTTAATCATTTTTAAACAGATTGAAATTTTTGAAGCTTAATTTTAAATAGATTTTTTTTTTTTAATTACAATTTTTTTAAATTTTTATTTTGCGTTCGCCTCATTTCTCTATTTTCCCAAATGTTCTCTATTTTTCTAAGGTTTGCTTCCCCGGAATAACTTCTGGTGCTGTGTATGGGATGGAACCCTGTACCTTCGACTTGTGGGCAGTGTCACTTAACTACTAGCCCACGTCGTCCCCAAAAAACAATTGAGGCAGTACCAAAAAAATTCAACATACAATTACAAGAAACAATCATTCTGACTTAGTGTTCCTATAATCTACGTACAATGGGTTTTGGATGTTTTCTTATCACTTTCTCAAGTCGCTCCCATTCTACCGTGGATATTAGAAACTTTCTTTTCCATTTCTTTAGACGCTCATATTCTACCATGGGTTCTATTAGTATTGTTTTTCGTTTTTTTAATCGCTTCTACTCTGTCGTGGGCTTTATGGTTTTTTTTATTCTATTTCTTGCGGATGATAGTCTATACAGGATTGGATAGCCTGTTTGATACTAGTATGACGTACGAAGAGTCAAAACGGCTTATCAAAGCCAGATACATGACCAAATGGGAAACGGAACATACTGGTTACACCAAAAACGATGCCTATTACCAGTTGAACCGAAGAGAGCAGGTCGTCGTCTTCAGACTTCGCACTGGCCACAATAGACTGAGGTACCACCTATTCAACAAATTGAAGATAGGTGGTACTGACGAATGCCCGTGCGGTACCGGTAAAATGACCGCTGAAAATCTGCTGCAGAACTGCCCGACATACGAGGATCAGAGAGAGCAGATGTGGCCATCACCAGTGGAACTGCAAGACAAGCTCTATGGCAGTGTCGACAGCCTCAGGATGGCCGCCGCTTTTTTCGAAAAAATAATGGTTACTGTCTGACTGCGTACGAAGAAGAAGAAGGATAGCCTGTTTAATAATCTCGTATGCATGCCTAGTAGGTTACAGTGTTAGTATTCTTTGCTACCCTCTCGGACACCCAGTAACACTGGAGCACATGTAATGATGGATGGGTTATTTTTATTTTTAAAACCTGTTTCTGATAATCACATACATTTACGGAAGACCCAGTAAACAAGACATCAACAGTTCCTGACAATCTGGCTGACAAAGTAGAGGATCGACGTGATCACGGTAGTAGTGAGTGACACGCATATGAAGCAAAGCATAGCAGAACCGCCTGTAGGACACCAGTCCACCTTCATCAACAACATCAACAAATACATTCTGATGGCAATACTTTCTATAGTTTACATTGGCTGTGTATTGTTCGTCGATCGTAATCGATGAGGACCACTTTGTCAACATTCACTGTTCACATGAGTTTGTCAACATTTACTTTTCGCATGAGTTTGTCAACATCCACTTTTCACATGAGTTTGTCAACATTCACTTTTCGCATGAGTTTGTCAACATCCACTTTTCACATGAGTTTGTCAACATCCACTTTTCACATGAGTTTGTCAACATTCATTTTTCACATGAGTTTGTCAACATCCACTTTTCACATGAGTTTTTCAACATTCACTGTTCCCATGAGTTTGTCAACATTCACTGTTCCCATGAGTTTGTCAACATTCACTGTTCGCATGAATTGGAAGATGGCTAAATAAGCAAATCTGAGCCCGGAAATGTCTGTCGCACTTATTGCAAGGAAATAGAACACTCTGTTCCACCGGTGTTGAAGAAGGGTTGATGTGAGCTGAGTTGCGGAGCGATCGTCTCTGGATACCCTCATTTATTCTTGATACCCCGTGTACCTTAGTGCTGCACCAGTCTGTGCGATAGTGGCGATTCTTTCCCAGTCAACATTAACGCCGCACCGAATCTCTCAAATGTTTCCTCGTACCGTTTCTGCTGCCCACCGTTTGCTCTCTTGCCATTTTGCAGTTCACCGTAGCGCAACTCTTTTAGTAGACGTTGATCCGAGATGCGTACCACATGACCAGTCCATCTCAGAGTGCTGCACATATCATGCTGTGTATAATTGAAATGCTCGATCGCGCTAACACATCTGTATGTGGCCCCATGTCCTGCCATCTAATCCTCAGCAGTTTCCGCAGGCAATGCTCGTGGAAGTGGTTTAATTTCCCGACATGATGACTATACGCCGTCCAAGTCGCAAACGCATATAAGAGGGTAGGGAGAACAGCTGCAGCGTAGACAATTTTTGTTTAAGCAATGACTAGTCCGTTGACTAACTAACTACACAATTACATTATTGAGGCGCTCGATAAAAAGTAAGGGATAAAGTTTACGTTACGTACTAAACAATTATAACATATATAAAAATTGGAATACTTCGATTGGTGAACGCCAGCTTGCCAGCTTGACCCAATACCCAAGGTACACAAAACGTAACTTCCGCCTCTTCTTCATTTGTTGAAGCATTGATCCAATACTGCGTGTGGCATTTCTAACACGTTTTTAGGAAGGCATATTGCAATGCGGTTTTATAGCATTGTTTTTTGTTAGTCGCGTCTCGCGACATAAGGGCGGTCAGAGCGGTACTATTGTGGTTGGCTGGATATTTTGTTTGCCCCGACAACCACACGAAACACACATACATAATCATATACTTCTTCTTCAGCGTTCATCCTTAAAAGGACGTTGTGTCGTTGTTTACAGTGAAGCTGCGATATATACGCCTTGTTCCCCCTATCTGTCTCAGCCTGATGTTGCGGATTCGGTCACGGATTATCTTTCCGGCTGCACTTCTCACAAAGCGCATCTCACAGCTCTGGGTCTTACTCTTATATGTTTTTAGTAAGGACCAAGCCTGACATTGGTAACACAATGTAGGAATAAACAGTGCATTTGTCAGCCTTCTCTTAGTTGGAAGAAGCGCTCCAGGGTGTTTGAAAATCGGTGCAATTTGATAGTGGATGCTGTTCGCGTTCTGAATTCTATGTGACATCTCTCTATTCACTCTGCCGTCATCAGTGAACATACTACTTTGTTATTTGAACTCGCTTACTTGGCTTGATACTTTTATTACTGATGTGAAAATTTCTCTGTACGTGTTTACACGATATCATCCTAGCCTCATCTTGTCTGTGTTGATCTTCATGTCATGCTCGTTACAAGAGATATTGAGATAGGTTAGGTGGTGTAAATGCTCAACAAGAAGGTGATCCATTTAGAAGGCAGATAGACCACACAATGTGTCAGAGAATAAATTGGTTTGGCTTGGCTTGGCTTCGTTCGTTCTCAATCTCCCGCTACCATACCCTGAGTGCTTAAGTAACAGAATGTAGTCCGGAGAACGGAATGCGTTGTGTCGTACTTTACAGCTTGACTGCGATATTTGCACCTTTCGGTCCAACACATCCGACTTCAGCAAGCATTTTTTGAGTACCGGGTTAACATTCCCTCTTCGATCCCTTCTCCTTAGCCAGTCTGTTCTGCTGCAGCCTGTTATCCAGGATCACCGCGTGGAGGTATAGAAGGGTCTTGGCAGCTCTAGTTCGCTGGTCCTGACGCTAGCAGTCAGCTATGGGTCGCTGACCACTGCAGCTCATGCGCTGCTCAGCATCTTGATCCCGAATAAAATTGGTTTGAAAAGGGAAAAGGGAAGATTCAAGTGGAGCAACTTTGTAGCATCAGTGAAAGAAAAGTGGAAAACAGATTCTACAAATGGACATCACAAATAAAACCTATGTACATTACACACATGCTTCGCAGCTGGAGAAAACAGCGCTGTCCAGAACTGATAGAATACACCTCCAGCATTGTTTTAAAAAAAACAGACAGTCATAAATAAAAAGAATAGCCCTAATTGTAAAACATAGAGAATCACTACACAAACAACAAATCGACCCACGTATAGACAGTACAAAAAACACTAGACAAACTCCGCCATCATTGATGAGTGGAACATTGTCAGGTAACTTCAGAGTAGAGGCAGAAGCCTTGAAAACTGCAGCAGAAGCTACAATGACATGGAAACACAGATAGACCAGTGGTACTCTTCACAGACGCGCTGGCAGTTGGTGTGTCACTGGGGAGCAGAAAAATACTGACCTTGAGGAACTAAGAATATTACACTATAAACTATATGACCGGTTCAAGAGAGTTGTGATACAATATATTCCATCTCATTGCATCATTCTTGGCAACGAAGAGACTAATAGACTGTCAAGATAATGTACAAAGCTATCTTAACCTGATATAGGTATAACTTATGAAGATGCCAAGAGGTTTACCAGGTGTAGATACATGAACAAGTGAGAATCAAAGCACACGTCATAAACCAAATTACGCATATTACCAGATCAACTGTGGTGAGTAATCAGGAAGTAATCTTTGGACTCCGCAGAGACGACAACGGACTGAGATACCATCTGCTCAGCAAATTAAGAATAGGATATACAGATGAATGTGTCTATAGTGCTGGCAAAATGGCTGCTGACGATTTGCAACAAAGGTGTCCAACATACGAGGGAAAAAACAAACACATGTGGCCATTACTAATACCATTCGTGGACAAGCTCTATGGATATACTAACAGCCTCAGGCTAGCCACTGCAGCCTTTAGATATATTCAAGTTGACGTTTGAAAGCCTACGATGACGTCGAAGAAAAAAAAAAGAAGAAACAGAAGAAGAAGAAGAATAAGTATACATTTGTAATCGAGCATGCATGATGGAGGGGTAGCCTCGTTTTGGCTTTCACGTCACTTTATGGTAAGAATTTCGCTACCTTTAAATTTTTTTGGACAGCGGTTAATATCCTGCTCTTTTCTTATTTGCAACAACACAGTGTTCTTTTGCGTACACAATTTGTACATGAGACCTTCGACCTCCGATGGGACTAGGAGTCGATCTTACCTCCCTTGAGACCAGGAGACGCTTGAATTTGAATTTGGTAGGATTCGAACACCTACGTGCATTCGATCACTCGTTCATTTCGTGAGAGCCGAGCGCCTTACCTATAACGGACACCCCCCCCCCACCCCCCACCCCCCCGTCTCACAGTAAGCTCATGTAGAACAAAAAAATGCGGCATAAATCAATATTTAAAGAATGTGCAATGCCATTTGGTGCAGGTTTCAGTTAAGGGCCTACTGCGTTATTATTCTTATACGTCACAAGAAGGGACACAGAGACAAGAAGGGAAAGTCCTATACGTACAAGCCACTCATACTTTGAAAACCAAGAAGAGATTTGACAACATAGCCCGATCTGCGCTGGCTGGGACCCCCAAGAGGAGAGAAAAGTATGAGAGGCAAAAATACCTGGTCAATAAAGATGACCGACACTCAAGAAGACGGCTTGAAATAGAAATCGACAAAACTCAGAAGGATGAAGTCAACTAAGTCTTGCATGTCGCCCGAACACTACCAGGCCCGAAAGGGGAGTAAAGAATATTGTTGTAATGTAACCTGCAAGACATGTCGCAAGAGGCGTCTAAGGAGGGTTGGTTATAGGCCGGCTGCAGCATCCTGTAGAAGCCATAATGCACAAGAAAAATACACGAATGACCTCTCCATCCCAGGGTAAGAGAAGTAACTAAGTAATTAAGTAAGGTATATATGTGACAATATTCTCACCTGCTGGTCTACATTTCCGGTAGAATTCACTTCCTCTTCCTGTGACGATTTTGTCACGCATGCGATTCTTCCGCGTTTTCCTCTCCTAGTCAAAGAGACCAAGAAAAGCTTAACGAAGTGTGACAAAGGTCTGTCGGTCAAACAAAGCACATCTTTCACCAAATACTGAACAGCAGTTGCTGCAACGATCAGCAGCACCACACCAATGAGGGCAGCGCTTCCTGCTGCCAGCAGGCTACTGTCATAAGCTGCGTATGTCCACAGAACAAGTGACACAAACCCTAGTCCGAAAACACCACAGGCCGAAACAATAATCGCCAGGAGAACGATAAACTTGATAAACTCAACAGCCGTTTGAACTGTCAGCTTGTATATGAACAATACGATAAAGCGTACTATGTTTCCAGCCTTTGAGAAAAAGTCTGCGTCTGGCATGGCGGACGAATGATAGCCTTGAAATGACACTTGTTTATTTACTGCTTAATATCTTTTTGAAATGTAGTCAAACTGAAATATATTGTAAAGTAAAAAAACAATACAATATAGTGGCATTTAACACATTCACTGTACAGTATTTTGAGCTTCAGTGTGCATATATTTAAAAAAAATTAAAACTTCTGGTAGAAATTAAATGTACATTAATAGGTTTGGGAAAAGTTGTTATTAAGAAACATTTAGATAACAGTATAGTAATAGTTCACGCCAATATATCGGCTCTGTAATATTGTAAGAAAGCTTGCAAGCCAATATATCGGCTTTTCGGAATGAACCATTTAACATATACGTGGTCGCAATAACAAACACTATATAAAAATTCATCATTGAAGTAGCGCCAGATATTTTTTGTTGTACAACTGTATTCCCATTGCTGAAGTAATTGAGTGGATTTTAGGCTAAGGACTACAGGCTGCTTTGTCACTGATGTCGCCTGTCGTGTGCTGTCTATTTTTATTTATTTCACCCCCAACAGAAAAACAACAAATACCTTACCGGGAATTCGATTCGCTGCCCTCTTTGTCCAGCAGGTATGCATCGAAACCATTCGACCACTCGTCAGATATACTCATTCTAATAGAAGAGCGGGTCAAACATTTGTTCTTCTATTTAGCTGGGCAAGATGTGTGTGCTGTTGTTGATTAATGCTCACAATGAGAATGTTTACTCTTCTGTACGCACCGAAAAGGACGTTAAGGGACGAGTTGTAGTAACTTCTCTTCCCATGTCGAGCACTACGCTTGGCTTCATGTGTGTGGCACCCACTACTACTGGGATTACTTCAGCCAGACTGCCTTGAAAACAACCTGTTTCCAGAGAACGCTACATGAAAGAGAGATAGTGGTCTTGATCAGCATGTTGTGTCTGACCCTGGTTCTTCTTTATCTAAAGAAGGCCATGACCTAACACTGACGCGACGTCCTGGTCAGTATATTGTGCCTAACACTGACGCGACGTCCTGGTCAGTATATTGTGCCTAACACTGACGCGACGTCCTGGTCAGTATATTGTGCCTAACACTGACGCGACGTTCTGGTCAGTATATTGTGCCTGATACTGACGCGCCGTTTTGGTCAGTATATTGTGCCTGATACTGACGCGCCGTTCTGGTCAGTATATTGTGCATGAAAGGACAAACATCTCAGTGTCCGAAGGAGTGGGGTTAAAACAAACATCCAATGTTGTACACTGTGTTGCGACTACGGGGACAATCAGCTTTAATTCCTCAGTTGCTGGTTTTGATTAAGCAAAGATTAAAAAAACTAAGTTTTTTTCTGCTCAAGATTTTATGAATACTTATACTGATATCTTTTTGTTTTTTGGACTACATGCGTTTCTTACTCTGCGTCCTCTTCAATGTTTACGTCCTGTGGTTGGAGAGAGGAGACTTATGTCCGGTCAGGCAAAGGATTCTGATTGGACGTGTCTGTCCGGGTGAGGTACTCAACAAGGAAACCACCTCACTTCCACGCAGGTATCCATGGAAACGGGTTGTTTTCGTTGTATCTTGGCTAAAGTGGTGAGCGATCGACGTCATCCCCGTAACAGTGAGCGACGCGCAGATGAAGCCAACCATAGCACAGCTGCCTGGAGGACCACGGTTTATCTTTCATCAGCACGCTCGGGATGTGAGTAAATCTACTGCAACCCGCCACTAAACGCCTTTTTCAGGGCGCACAAATGAGTAATATCTTACAACAACAACTTTGGATAATTCATGCTTTTCCAACTCAATGAATGCGTCTTACTTTTCCCATTAGTTGCCTAGCTCTCATTCTGAATTTGAAAAGTACGTTATTTAAGGACAGGTCATTCGAGAACAAGTCATAGTTTGATAGATTAACAGGTTGCACTAGTAGATGCCGTGTACACAATGCCAGCTCTCTATTTTGTGGGGAAGTTTGGTTAAAATAGGAGAAATAGAAGTCCACGCAAACGGACAACCGGCATGTCAAGTTAAATAAAAGCTTAGACTAAACAATTTGGGAAATGGGAAACTAAAGCGGAGAAACTTTGCAGAAATAGCCAAAGCAAAGATGAACGAAGATCCCATAAACACACTAACAACACCAAAACCCATCACTACTGTACGAAAACCTACCTGGAGGCAGGATATATTTCCAGAGGTGGTAGAAAATATACCAGGTATTGCAAATAAAAACTGCCAGAGTGAAAAAGAAAGGAGAGACACTACCCTAAGCTTCATAACGAAAAGCTACCCAAGCATGGACTGGACCCATGCATACACCGACGGTTCTGTAACAAACACTACACAGAACGGAGGGGCAGGAGCATTCCTGAACCTACCAAATGGCAGAAAAATAACACTGTCATTCGCTACTGGTAAGTATACAAGCAATTTCAGAGCGGAGGCAGAGGCACTGAGGGCGGCAGTGGAAGAAATGGTGACACACAGTGAAAATGAGAGCCATATAGTCCTGCTGACAGATGCTCTCGCCGTAGTCACAGCGCTAAAAAGCCAGAAAAACACTGAGCTTAATTACTTAAGAGCAGCACTCTGCAAACTGTGCCAGCAGACCGCACCAAAAAGGATAGTGGTACAGTGGGTTCCGTCACACTGCAACATCCAAGGCAACGAGGAGGCAGACAGACTGGCAAAAGAAGGTGCAAGACTACCACAAACAGATACCAGTATGACGTACGAAGAGTCAAAACGGCTTATCAAAGCCAGATACATGACCAAATGGGAAACCGAACATACTGGTTACACCAAAAACGATGCCTATTACCAGTTGAACAGAAGAGAGCAGGTCGTTGTCTTCAGACTTCGCACTGGCCACAACAGACTGAGGTACCACCTATTCAACAAATTGAAGATAGGGTGTACCGACCAATGCCCGTGCGGTACTGGTAAAATGACCACTGAACATCTGCTGCAAAACTGCCCGACATTCGAGGATCAGAGAGAGCAGATGTGGCCATTACCAGTGGAACTGCAAGACAAGCTCTATGGCAGTGGCGAGAGCCTCAGGATGACCGCCGCTTTTTTCGAAAAAATAATGGTTACTGTCTGACTGCGTACGCAGAAGAAGAAGAAGAAGAAATAAAAGCTTGCAATAAATCATAATCCCCACTGATTGGCCACTGTTCTAGCCAATAAGATCATCTACAGAAAGCGGTAACAAATTTATCGCACTAGGCGTCCTTGTAACCAAGAGACGAATGTATGTGGATGAAAGAGCTGTTCCTCGCCATGAGGAGGACCAACTTTAAAGAGAAACGAATATCAAGGCAAAGTGATGAATAAGTTGAGCTATCACGTTAGTATACGCATTATTTTACTGACATTTTTTAAGCAGTGAAACTATACTAACCCCGATCCCTCTGTGGCAGCCACTGGCGTGTATAAAATAGCGGGTTAATAAAATCATATTTTAACATACACTTTTTGTTACCACTTACGTTTTTAGTAGTTCCTCTTGTGCCTTAGAATGTACAGATTTGTCAGAGAATGACTGATTGTTCTGTCTACTGCATTTCACCTCACCTGGCTCAAGTATAGATATTGGTCATTTATCAACTATTTTATGTTGTCATCCCAGCAGATTTATGATCAAACCTGTGGTGGGTATCAATTGCTCTTGGCTTCTCTTTTCTGTCGAGTCTACCAACACGCATAACAGATTTGACCAAGACTTACCCGTCAGCCCAATCTGGCACAAACTCCGTTCCTCGCTGTTCAAAAATATCAGAACTAGTTCTGACGTTCCGGTGCTTTTTTTAACGACAAATTCCAGACTATGTAAAGTGCCGGAACAGACACCGCCGACGGGGATGAAGTGTTAGACACTTCATTGTACAGGAAATATGAGGTGGGATCGCCAGTTTCCTTCCTTGCTCTATTTCCTTCCATAAACGTAGGTCTTTTACACAATGAACCGCTTTACAAATGAGTCTGCTGGAGTGTGCCGGTCGCGAGAGTAGAACACTGCATAGTTTCGCATTAGTGGGTTAAGACGAGAATTATATATTTTTTGTAATGGGTAAGAGTAATGAAAGAAATATATTAAAGTCTATGTCCGATTATTTTACATCTTCTTGGTTTTGGCGCGGACACAGCGGTATTTGGCTTTTTTCCCCCTTGTAAATTTTGATCTGGCAACCCTGCTGCAGACACTTGATATATGCTTGTTCAAGATGTGTTCCGCTCTACCTGCCTTGTATTCCACGTAGCGGTAGTGGGCGTAGAAGAGGGAAACACGTTCCACTAATGTTCAAATGAGACCTCGTCATACCTGTGTAGTGTTTTTATTTAGGGTCTCTTTCAATATTTATAAGGCTACTAAAGTCAAAAGTTAAAGTTATTTTAATGTTCTTACATGAGAATGTTCCTACGTGTAATGTTCTTAACATGTTCCTACGTGATTATAGAAGCTGGATCTAATCTGCCAGGTTGTTATCTTATGCTCGCTGTAATATATCTAGCGAAGCGAGGATAACCATATCATACGGTTTTGTCTTAATAATGTGATGTCCGCTGTATTTGGATTATAGTGAGGAATATTATGCTCAGGTCACCAATCTCACTCTTATCCCGAGTTACCTTGGATCAGTGGCAAGACTATTGGTCGAGACGACTGAAGGTAACTCGGGATGCAGGAGGGTGGTGCATCACTACAAGGTGGGACTCGGCCTCCAAATGACACTTCACGTAGCGGACAACTGGAAACTGTACCAAAATATGTTTACCCATATTACAAAGCAAAACTATCTTATCTTTATTTCCTTTATTTATTATTTCTAATAATTAAAAAACATTAGAAGAAGTCACCTCGGATCATTCACTATATATCACAACGCCAATAACTATACTATAACTATTTCATCTATGCCTGACTATCTATCACAGCTTCTAGAACTATACCAGAACTAATCAATATATTTATGCCTGACGATCTATCACAGCTTCTAGAACTATATCAGAACTAATCACTCCATCTATGCCTGACTATCTATCACAGCTTCTGGAATTATAACAGAACTAATCAATCCATCTATGTCTGACTATCTATCAGAGCTTCTGGAACTATATCAGAACTAATCACTCCATCTATGCCTGACTAGCCTGACTATCTATCACAGCTTCTAGAACTATATCAGAACTAACCACTCCATCTATGCCTATCTATTACAGCTTCTAGAACTATATCAGAACTAATCACTCCATCTATGCCTGACTATCTATCACAGCTTCTAGAACTATACCAGAACTAATCAATCCATCTATGTCTGACTATCTATCACAGCATCTGGAACTATATCAGAACTTATCAATCCATCTATGCCTGACTATCTATCACATCATCTGGAACTATATCAGAACTAATCAATCCATCTATGCCTGACGATCTATCACAGCTTCTAGAACTATATCAGAACTAATCAATACATATATCCCTGACTAGCCTGACTATCTATCACAGCTTCTAGAACTATATCAGAACTAATCATTCCATCTATTCCTGACTATCTATCACAGCTTCTGGAACTATATCAGAACTAATCACTCCATCTATGCCTCACTATCTATCACAGGTTCTGGAACTATATCAGAACTAACCACTCCATCTATCCCTGACTAGCCTGACTATCTATCACAGCTTTTGGAACTATATCAGAAATAATCAATACATCTAAGCCTGACTATCTATTACAGCTTCTAGAACTATATCAGAACTAATCACTCCATCTATGCCTGACTATCTATCACAGGTTCTGGAACTATATCAGAACTAACCACTCCATCTATCCCTGACTAGCCTGACTATCTATCACAGCTTTTGGAACTATATCAGAAATAATCAATACATCTATGCCTGACTATCTATTACAGCTTCTAGAACTATATCAGAACTAATCACTCCATCTATGCCTGACTATCTATCACAGCTTCTGGAACTATATCATATCTAACCACTCCATATATGCCTGACTATCTATCACAGCTTCTAGAACTATATCATATTTAACCACTCCATATATGCCTGACTATCTATCACAGCTTCTAGAACTATATCATATCTAACCACTCCATATATGCCTGACTATCTATCACAGCTTCTGGAACTATATCAAAACTAATCACTCCATCTATGCCTGACTATCTATCACAGCTTCTAGAACTATATCAGAACTAATCACTCCATCTATGCCTGACTATCTATCACAGCTTCTGGAACTATATCAGAACTAATCACCCCATCTATGCCTGACTATCTATCACAGCTTCTGGAACTATATCAGAACTAATCACTCCATCTATGCCTGACTATCTATCACAGCTTCTGGAACTATATCAGAACTAATCACTCCATATATGCCTGACTATCTATCACAGCTTCTGGAACTATATCAGAACTAATCACTCCATCTATGCCTGACTATCTATCACAGCTTCTAGAACTATATCAGAACTAATCACTCCATCTATGCCTGACTATCTATCACAGCTTTTGGAACTATATCAGAACTAATCACTCCATCTATGCCTGACTATCTATCACAGCTTTTGGAACTATATCAGAACTAATCACTCCATCTATGCCTGACTATCTATCACAGCTTCTGGAACTATATCAGAACTAATCACTCCATCTATGCCTGACTATCTATCACAGCTTCTGGAACTATATCAGAACTAATCACTCCATATATGCCTGACTATCTATCACAGCTTCTGGAACTATATCAGAACTAATCACTCCATCTATGCCTGACTATCTATCACAGCTTCTAGAACTATATCAGAACTAATCACTCCATCTATGCCTGACTATCTATCACAGCTTCTGGAACTATATCAGAACTAATCACCCCATCTATGCCTGACTATCTATCACAGCTTCTAGAACTATATCAGAACTAATCACTCCATCTATGCCTGACTATCTATCACAGCTTCTGGAACTATATCAGAACTAATCACTCCATCTATGCCTGACTATCTATCACAGCTTCTGGAACTATATCAGAACTAATCACTCCATATATGCCTGACTATCTATCACAGCTTCTGGAACTATATCAGAACTAATCACTCCATCTATGCCTGACTATCTATCACAGATTCTAGAACTATATCAGAACTAATCACTCCATCTATGCCTGACTATCTATCACAGCTTTTGGAACTATATCAGAACTAATCACTCCATCTATGCCTGACTATCTATCACAGCTTTTGGAACTATATCAGAACTAATCACTCCATCTATGCCTGACTATCTATCACAGCTTCTAGAACTATACCAGAACTAATCAATCCATCTATGTCTGACTATCTATCACAGCATCTGGAACTATATCAGAACTTATCAATCCATCTATGCCTGACTATCTATCACATCATCTGGAACTATATCAGAACTAATCAATCCATCTATGCCTGACGATCTATCACAGCTTCTAGAACTATATCAGAACTAATCAATACATATATCCCTGACTAGCCTGACTATCTATCACAGCTTCTAGAACTATATCAGAACTAATCATTCCATCTATTCCTGACTATCTATCACAGCTTCTGGAACTATATCAGAACTAATCACTCCATCTATGCCTCACTATCTATCACAGGTTCTGGAACTATATCAGAACTAACCACTCCATCTATCCCTGACTAGCCTGACTATCTATCACAGCTTTTGGAACTATATCAGAAATAATCAATACATCTATGCCTGACTATCTATTACAGCTTCTAGAACTATATCAGAACTAATCACTCCATCTATGCCTGACTATCTATCACAGGTTCTGGAACTATATCAGAACTAACCACTCCATCTATCCCTGACTAGCCTGACTATCTATCACAGCTTTTGGAAGTATATCAGAAATAATCAATACATCTATGCCTGACTATCTATTACAGCTTCTAGAACTATATCAGAACTAATCACTCCATCTATGCCTGACTATCTATCACAGCTTCTGGAACTATATCATATCTAACCACTCCATATATGCCTGACTATCTATCACAGCTTCTAGAACTATATCATATTTAACCACTCCATATATGCCTGACTATCTATCACAGCTTCTAGAACTATATCATATCTAACCACTCCATATATGCCTGACTATCTATCACAGCTTCTGGAACTATATCAAAACTAATCACTCCATCTATGCCTGACTATCTATCACAGCTTCTAGAACTATATCAGAACTAATCACTCCATCTATGCCTGACTATCTATCACAGCTTCTGGAACTATATCAGAACTAATCACCCCATCTATGCCTGACTATCTATCACAGCTTCTAGAACTATATCAGAACTAATCACTCCATCTATGCCTGACTATCTATCACAGCTTCTGGAACTATATCAGAACTAATCACTCCATCTATGCCTGACTATCTATCACAGCTTCTGGAACTATATCAGAACTAATCACTCCATATATGCCTGACTATCTATCACAGCTTCTGGAACTATATCAGAACTAATCACTCCATCTATGCCTGACTATCTATCACAGCTTCTAGAACTATATCAGAACTAATCACTCCATCTATGCCTGACTATCTATCACAGCTTTTGGAACTATATCAGAACTAATCACTCCATCTATGCCTGACTATCTATCACAGCTTTTGGAACTATATCAGAACTAATCACTCCATCTATGCCTGACTATCTATCACAGCTTCTGGAACTATATCAGAACTAATCACTCCATCTATGCCTGACTATCTATCACAGCTTCTGGAACTATATCAGAACTAATCACTCCATATATGCCTGACTATCTATCACAGCTTCTGGAACTATATCAGAACTAATCACTCCATCTATGCCTGACTATCTATCACAGCTTCTAGAACTATATCAGAACTAATCACTCCATCTATGCCTGACTATCTATCACAGCTTCTGGAACTATATCAGAACTAATCACCCCATCTATGCCTGACTATCTATCACAGCTTCTAGAACTATATCAGAACTAATCACTCCATCTATGCCTGACTATCTATCACAGCTTCTGGAACTATATCAGAACTAATCACTCCATCTATGCCTGACTATCTATCACAGCTTCTGGAACTATATCAGAACTAATCACTCCATATATGCCTGACTATCTATCACAGCTTCTGGAACTATATCAGAACTAATCACTCCATCTATGCCTGACTATCTATCACAGCTTCTAGAACTATATCAGAACTAATCACTCCATCTATGCCTGACTATCTATCACAGCTTTTGGAACTATATCAGAACTAATCACTCCATCTATGCCTGACTATCTATCACAGCTTTTGGAACTATATCAGAACTAATCACTCCATCTATGCCTGACTATCTATCACAGCTTCTAGAACTATACCAGAACTAATCAATCCATCTATGTCTGACTATCTATCACAGCATCTGGAACTATATCAGAACTTATCAATCCATCTATGCCTGACTATCTATCACATCATCTGGAACTATATCAGAACTAATCAATCCATCTATGCCTGACGATCTATCACAGCTTCTAGAACTATATCAGAACTAATCAATACATATATCCCTGACTAGCCTGACTATCTATCACAGCTTCTAGAACTATATCAGAACTAATCACTCCATCTATTCCTGACTATCTATCACAGCTTCTGGAACTATATCAGAACTAATCACTCCATCTATGCCTCACTATCTATCACAGGTTCTGGAACTATATCAGAACTAACCACTCCAACTATCCCTGACTAGCCTGACTATCTATCACAGCTTTTGGAACTATATCAGAACTAATCAATACATCTATGCCTGACTATCTATTACAGCTTCTAGAACTATATCAGAACTAATCACTCCATCTATGCCTGACTATCTATCACAGCCTCTGGAACTATATCAGAACTAATCAATACATATATGCCTGACTATCTATTACAGCTTCTAGAACTATATCAGAACTAATCACTCCATCTATGCCTGACTATCTATCACAGCTTCTGGAACTATATCATATCTAACCACTCCATATATGCCTGACTATCTATCACAGCTTCTAGAACTATATCATATTTAACCACTCCATATATGCCTGACTATCTATCACAGCTTCTAGAACTATATCATATCTAACCACTCCATATATGCCTGACTATCTATCACAGCTTCTGGAACTATATCAAAACTAATCACTCCATCTATGCCTGACTATCTATCACAGCTTTTGGAACTATATCAGAACTAATCACTCCATCTATGCCTGACTATCTATCACAGCTTCTAGAACTATATCAGAACTAATCACTCCATCTATGCCTGACTATCTATCACAGCTTCTGGAACTATATCAGAACTAATCACCCAATCTATGCCTGACTATCTATCACAGCTTCTAGAACTATATCAGAACTAATCACTCCATCTATGCCTGACTATCTATCACAGCTTCTGGAACTATATCAGAACTAATCACTCCATCTATGCCTGACTATCTATCACAGCTTCTGGAACTATATCAGAACTAATCACTCCATATATGCCTGACTATCTATCACAGCTTCTGGAACTATATCAGAACTAATCACTCCATCTATGCCTGACTATCTATCACAGCTTCTAGAACTATATCAGAACTAATCACTCCATCTATGCCTGACTATCTATCACAGCTTTTGGAACTATATCAGAACTAATCACTCCATCTATGCCTGACTATCTATCACAGCTTTTGGAACTATATCAGAACTAATCACTCCATCTATGCCTGACTATCTATCACAGCTTCTAGAACTATACCAGAACTAATCAATCCATCTATGTCTGACTATCTATCACAGCATCTGGAACTATATCAGAACTTATCAATCCATCTATGCCTGACTATCTATCACATCATCTGGAACTATATCAGAACTAATCAATCCATCTATGCCTGACGATCTATCACAGCTTCTAGAACTATATCAGAACTAATCAATACATATATCCCTGACTAGCCTGACTATCTATCACAGCTTCTAGAACTATATCAGAACTAATCACTCCATCTATTCCTGACTATCTATCACAGCTTCTGGAACTATATCAGAACTAATCACTCCATCTATGCCTCACTATCTATCACAGGTTCTGGAACTATATCAGAACTAACCACTCCATCTATCCCTGACTAGCCTGACTATCTATCACAGCTTTTGGAACTATATCAGAACTAATCAATACATCTATGCCTGACTATCTATTACAGCTTCTAGAACTATATCAGAACTAATCACTCCATCTATGCCTGACTATCTATCACAGCCTCTGGAACTATATCAGAACTAATCAATACATATATGCCTGACTATCTATTACAACTTCTAGAACTATATCAGAACTAATCACTCCATCTATGCCTGACTATCTATCACAGCTTCTGGAACTATATCATATCTAACCACTCCATATATGCCTGACTATCTATCACAGCTTCTAGAACTATATCATATTTAACCACTCCATATATGCCTGACTATCTATCACAGCTTCTAGAACTATATCATATCTAACCACTCCATATATGCCTGACTATCTATCACAGCTTCTGGAACTATATCAAAACTAATCACTCCATCTATGCCTGACTATCTATCACAGCTTTTGGAACTATATCAGAACTAATCACTCCATCTATGCCTGACTATCTATCACAGCTTCTAGAACTATATCAGAACTAATCACTCCATCTATGCCTGACTATCTATCACAGCTTCTGGAACTATATCAGAACTAATCACCCCATCTATGCCTGACTATCTATCACAGCTTCTAGAACTATATCAGAACTAATCACTCCATCTATGCCTGACTATCTATCACAGCTTCTGGAACTATATCAGAACTAATCACTCCATCTATGCCTGACTATCTATCACAGCTTCTGGAACTATATCAGAACTAATCACTCCATATATGCCTGACTATCTATCACAGCTTCTGGAACTATATCAGAACTAATCACTCCATCTATGCCTGACTATCTATCACAGCTTCTAGAACTATATCAGAACTAATCACTCCATCTATGCCTGACTATCTATCACAGCTTTTGGAACTATATCAGAACTAATCACTCCATCTATGCCTGACTATCTATCACAGCTTCTAGAACTATATCAGAACTAATCACTCCATCTATGCCTGACTATCTATCACAGCTTCTGGAACTATATCAGAACTAATCACCCCATCTATGCCTGACTATCTATCACAGCTTCTAGAACTATATCAGAACTAATCACTCCATCTATGCCTGACTATCTATCACAGCTTCTGGAACTATATCAGAACTAATCACTCCATCTATGCCTGACTATCTATCACAGCTTCTGGAACTATATCAGAACTAATCACTCCATATATGCCTGACTATCTATCACAGCTTCTGGAACTATATCAGAACTAATCAATCCATCTATGCCTGACTATCTATCACAGCTTCTAGAACTATATCAGAACTAATCACTCCATCTATGCCTGACTATCTATCACAGCTTCTAGAACTATATCAGAACTAATCACTCCATCTATGCCTGACTATCTATCACAGCTTCTAGAACTATATCAGAACTAATCACTCCATCTATGCCTGACTATCTATCACAGCTTCTGGAACTATATCAGAACTAATCACTCCATCTATGCTTCGTTACTCAAGCCTGCCTATGCAGTATCACAATTATCATTATTACATACTACACAAATAACCGGGGTGAAAGTCAATGTTCAGATTGATCCTTATTGTGGTTTAGTCGTTAAATATAATGATTGTATTCTGTTGACAACGCCATGTATAATTATTCATATAACGTATATTTGATTAATCCGAATACTATTCATTGTATAGATTACATACCACACATAGGGCTACTCTTTGAACTTCCAAGTACGTCGTAAAACGAGGCTACAATGGTTGTGCACGGGGCTAACTTCCTAATCATGTTCAACTAATTGCTACAGAAACCATCACCGCTGCAAGACCGTACATTATTTCTTTCATACATCTGTTCCATAAGCGTACGAACTGCACTGCAGTTGTCGCTCTTTGCTGCGTATTTAAGCGATAATTAGAAACGCACGTATCACTGGATTTATACTTTATTGCCCTTTTTATCGTTAGTCAGGGCGTATATGTTACAGTGGCAATTGTTAGCGTTTGACTAACCAATGACATGGGTGAGCCAAAGGTTCCGCACTCAGCAAGACTCGAAATGAGAGTTTTGCTTTTAAAAACAGAAGTTCTTTAGTTAAAGAAGTGTACATACTAGTTTATTTACTATTGGGAAGAGCATTTTTAGTGAATATACTGTTGTGATTATATTTTATACATTTTTAAGGTGTTTTTTGTGTGTGTGTGTTTTGTTTTGTTTTTTGCGATTGCGTTATTTCTAAATTCCTCAAGGCAGTGTACGTTGCACTATGTTTTAATGTTGCCCCTGTCGACCCAGTGCATACGTCTTTGGCATGCATTTTCTGTAAGGATCTGCTTCTTCCTGCATTTTCTAAGGGTTTGCTTCCCTGGGGTAACCGCCGGTGGTGTGATGGGGAGCGAACCCAGCACCTTCATCTTGCAAGCCGGATCACTTAATCACTATCCCTCGCCGTCCCCATTAAATTTAAATTCCTTCTATTTGGTGGAATTGGTTGAACGCAATTGTATATTTTTTAAACATTTTTTTATGTGTAAAAGGTTTGCCCTTTTGTATTCTCTGGCGGAGGCACGCCCTTTCCCCACTAGACCGCAGTCAATTAGGCGATATTAGAATGTATTTACCAGTGCTTGAATGCGTGTGAGCATCTGTATGTACCTATGATAGGGTGATCTCAGAGGTCAACCCCCAACCAAAGTGCAAAAGGAAGGACCTCACCCTGAGAAAGTTGTGTAAGAGTGTGATTGTTGGACAGAGTTAAATGAAACAGAGTGTGATTGTTGGACAGAGTTAAATGAAACAGTATGTGATTGTTGTACGGAGTTAATTGAAACAGAGTGTGATTGTTGGACAGAGTTAAATGAAACAGAGTGTGATTGTTGGACAGAGTTAAATGAAACAGAGTGTGATTGTTGGACAGAGTTAAATGAAACAGGGTGTGATTGTTGGACAGAGTTAAATGAAACAGAGTGTGATTGTTGGACAGAGTTAAATGAAACAGAGTGTGATTGTTGGACAGAGTTAAATGAAACAGAGTGTGATTGTTGGACAGAGTTAAATGAAACAGAGTGTGATTTAAGAAGAAAGGGATGGCTTGGCTGTTGGTAAGTTCAGTTCAGTTCAGTTCATCCCGTAACCCATCAGGTCGTTGGGGCACACATGAAGACACTCCCAAAATCCAACACCAGCTCTCTCTGTCTGTCGCCGCCTGTCGTATCTCACCGGGACGAAGGCCGGACCACTCAGTGATGTTGTCCACCCATCTCTTCATTGGACGTCCTCGCCCTCTCTGTCCCAGTACGGAACCAAAGAGTATCGAGTTGGTAATTCCGTTGGACCTCGCGACGTGCCCACACCAGGCCATCTTTTGTCTTTTGATAGCTGTGAACAGATCTTCAAAAGGACCAATAGCGTCTTCAACTCTCTGACGGATTTCTATGTTCGTGACACGATCCTTATATGTAACATTTAGGAGTTTTCTAAAGCACCTCATTTCCATTGCATGTATCCTGCCCTGGATATCTGCTGTAATGGTCCAGGTCTCGCAGGCATACAGAAATATTGATAGCACAAAAGAGCGCATTAGTATAACTTTTATGCCGAGGGCCAGTGGCTTGTCTTGCCATATATGTTTCAGCCTAGTCAGCGCCGCTGTTGTTTGTGCTATTCTTGCAATTACCTCTGGCTTCGATCCCTCTTCACTGATCAATGATCCTATATATTTGAAACGTTTTACCACCTCAAGTTCTTGCCTATTTGCCTCTATTTCAGATTTGAACCCTGCTACGTTATTTGCATTTATTTCCATACCAAAAGTTGGTAAGTGTGAATTGTATATTAAAAGATCGTCTGACAAATAAATGTCCATCCAGAACTGTTCAAGACAGATAGTGACAAATGGAAAACCTTTCCCTGAGTTAGCAAATCTTGTTATAACACAAAAGGGCAAGTGTAATATACTCGCCATTGTTCCAGCACACAATATAAGTTAATTCATTGTGGAGAAATTAACAAACTTTTATGTTGGCCTTTTGTACTGTTTTCAAATAAAGATGAAGTAGTGACTAAATTGCATTTCCTTCATCTTAGTCACTTATCTGTTGCTCAACAAAGACGCGAACTCTTCCAAACGGATGTAGATTCTTTTGTAAAGTGTAAATTGTTCGGGAAAAGAAAGAATTGATGTTATGATTGAATATCACTCAATGATAATATTCATATGCACAATTAATAAGTAAAAAAAAAAATAGCTGTTCTAGAAGATTTTTTTTATTCGCAGAAAACTGCCATCAGTAACACTTACTAGATTTCGTTTTACATCAGGGTTAGTTCATACAGTGAAAAAACATCGCTGGCGATTGAGTTTTACATCAGGGTTAGTTCATACAGTGAAAAAACATCGCTGGCGATTGAGTTTTACATCCGGGTTAGTTCATACAGTGAAAAAACATCGCTGGCGATTGAGTTTTACATCCGGGTTAGTTCATACAGTGAAAAAACATCGCTGGCGATTGAGTTTTACATCCGGGTTAGTTCATACAATGAAAAAAACATCGCTGGCGATTGAGTTTTACATCCGGGTTAGTTCATACTGTGAAAGAACATTGCAGGCAATTGATTTTTACATCCAGGTTAGTTAACAAAGTGTAAAAACATTGCAAGTAATTGGTTGCATTTTAAAAATTTGTAGTCGAAAACTCAAACAATGAGATGCAGAATTTGTTGTAAAGTCAAAAGGGTATTAAACATTTTTGAGTGATTTTGACACAATTTTCCAGTTGAAAATATTTTCAACATTATTTTCATACACATATGTTGTGCAATATTCTTCTGGATACGACAGTAAATGATGTTTACCGCAATCAGAAATTGAATGATACGCTTTTACATATACAAAGTGACAGGAAGGATGCATTTGAAACACCTTGGAACTTAGCAACACGTCATAAGAACAATGATAATGCAGAATCCAAGACTAGCAGAGCCCGTGCTGTAAGTTGGAGCCAGTTATACTGGAGTGTTGTGAAATTATCAACAATCTAGTAAGTAGGGGGTGGCCTTTAAGATTAGCAGAGGCCGTACTGAAAGTTGGAGCCAGTTATACTGGAGTCTTGTGAAATTATCGACAATCTAGTAAGTAGGGTGGCCTTTATAGAACGTCGCTTCTTACAACGGCCAACCTATTTGGCAATTGTAAGTTTCTTGGGAGACGCGAGGCGCAGTAGTTTTTTTCAGACTGCAGCGGCACCCAGGTTTACCCAGCATTAAATGGGTACAGGTTCAGTCCCGGAAGTTAAAGCTTTGAAATGTGAGATCGCTAAACACCTCACACCACTACGTCAGTAATGCTATGGGTTACTTTACTCAACTTTACTTTAAGTTTCTTGGCAAGTGTGCAGTACGGTAGGTTGCCATTACTTTCTGTACGTCTTCTCTTCTTTTGTCCCACTGCTCTGACCTTGTGGCGTCGCAGAGAGGAGGTATGCGTAGATTTCTGTTTTGCGCTAGGAGGGAGGCTTGTGTGGTTGTCATATTGAACTTTTGGAGAGTTTCCTTGACCCCTTCGATCCAACGACGTCGTGGTCGCCCTTTTTCTCGAGGACTATCCACCTTCAAGAAATATGATTTCGCTGCTGGTTGTTCACAATGCATTCTAGTCAGATGCCCGAACCACTTTACCCTCTGTGCTTCAATGTAGTGGTATACTGGTGTAGTCCCCATTATTTTTCTAAGTGCGTCGTTACTGATTCTGTCCCAAATCGTCTTTCCTGCAGCATTTCTGACCCCTCGCATCTCACAAGTCTCAATCTTACGCCTATGCCTGTCTAGTAGTGTCCATGTTTGACACTGATAACACAGCGTAGGAGTGATCAAGGTGTTGATTAACTTCCGTTTTGTGGCCATGGCGACATTTCGGTGTTTCAGTATCGGTGCTAATTGGTACTGCATCTTATTTGCTTTTTGGGTTCTAGTTTCTACCTCTCTGTCAAACCTGCCGTCGTCAGTGAAGGAGCAAAAAATCCATGTCTGTCAAACTAGACACGAGAGTGAATCGAACCGGGTGCGTTGGGATTGTGAAAAGGACGCTTCGTCCCTAGGCCACGCAGCCTACAAGTCTAGTAGAACAATCTAGTAGAACAAATAAAAACAAGATACGCGTCATTTTCTAAACCAGCATTTCCAATTTCTGGCACACAAGAAATTTGACAACTGCAGAACAACTGTTCCTGGTTAACTCTTAAATACATTAAGATTAGCTTAAGAGAACCACATTTGATCACATCTGTCTTAAAAGTGAATTAACAGTCATTAAGTCCTGAATTCCAAGGGTTACCTATTTCTGAGCCTGTCAAACTTATGACAGACATTGAATTAAAATCTAGACTGAAAGAAATGTGCAAATAAGGGGAATTCATATTTGCTATTCCAGGTTCTACAAGATCTGTAGGGAGCTCATTTTATGCTTTGAAGGTGATACATAGTTATTGCAGATACACTCGGAGTCAAGATCGTTTGAGTGGCTTGACTGAAAGACTTATTTTATGATTTAGTGATTGAACAATTTTTGAGTTAAGGAAAGAAGGCTGGAATTAGTAAACAAATTAAAAAGTATACAAAGTCCAGATTTGGAAATAGGTTTACATTAAATGTTTTAGATGTTTAAGATTGATGTATTTTTCCTTACTAGAAACCATTTTACTTGAATAAAACAAAGATTAAGCAGACATTATAATGTTTGCCAGTATTGTAAAACACTAATAACGTTAATACACATAGTAGAATTTATAGGATCAAGACCCCGAGCAGTGCATGAGCTGCAGCGATCAGCGACTCACAACTGCTAACGTCAGGGCCAGTGACCTATAGCTGCCAATAATTTTCTACACCTCTGCGTGGTGATCCTGGATAACAGGATGCAACTGGGCAGACTAACTTAAGAGAAGGTATCGAATAGGGAAGACTAACCTAGTACCCAAAAATGCCAGCTGAAGTTGGATGTATCAGACCGTAAGGTGCAAAATCGCAGTCAAGCTGTAAACTATGACACAACGCATTCCGTTCTCCGAACAACATCCAGCTACTCACAAAGCCCTTTTCGGGGTTTAGTAGCAGGAGTTTGAGAATGAACGAAGAAGACGAAGAAGAAATGAATATATACTGTGTGAAAATAATTCTAGAAACATTGATTGTTATTGAGTATTACATTCAAAGATTGTTGTACTCCTTGTATCGGGGACCTGGATACGCCACTGTCGTTAGTACGTAAATAGGCATCTCTTATAATCAAACAACTTATATATGACACACAACGAGTTATTGATTTTGTTAAGTTTTTGTGCTTCGTCAAACTGATCATAAAATGCTGAACTCATGTGATAACATACTGTAAACAAGGGTATTCATTAACGACAATACACGGGTAGGATTGGATCATGAGTAGGCTATAAGTAGGCTGTGAAATATGAGTAGGCTAGGCAACACGAGTAGACTTGCAGCACGAGAAGGCTTGCAGCACGAGTAGACTTGCAGTATGAGTAGACTTGCAGCACGAGAAGGCTTGCAGCACGAGTAGGCTTGCAGTATGAGTAGGCTTGAAGCATGAGTAAGCTTGCAGCATGAGTAGGCTACGTAACATGAGTAGGCTACGTAACATGAGTAGGCTACGTAACATGAGTAGGCTACGTAACATGAGTAACCTACATAACATGAGTAGGCTACGTAACATGAGTAGGCTACGTAACATGAGTAGGCTACGTAACATGAGTAGGTTACGTAACATGAGTAGGCTACGTAACATGAGTAGGCTATTAACAAAACTGTATAACGTATGAATTCCCAAACTGTATAATGTATGAATTCCCAGATTGTATACGGTATGAATTCGCAGATTCTATACTGTACAAAATCCCAAACCGTATAATGTATTAATTCCCTGATTACACACTGTGTGAATTCCCAGATTGTATAATGTATAAATTCCAAAACTGTATAATGTATTAATTCCCAGATTGTATACTGTATGAATTCCCAAACTGTATAATGTATGAATTCCCAGATTGTATACTGTACGAATTTCCAAACTGTATAATGTATGTATCCCCAAAGGGTATAATGTATTAATTCCCCAGACTCTAAAATGTATTAATTCCCAGACTGTATAATGAATAGGACCTCGCCAACATGGCGAAACCTATGTGAGACCTGGAGAAGCAAGGAACGATGTAGGCAATAGGCTGGTCACATTCTGTGAATCAAATCGACTGTTTCACTGTAACAGTTTTTTTCCAGACACCCATCCATAAAATGTACACACATGTGGGACCCAGAGGACTTCATCGTCATGAAATTGACTATGTCTTGTCCAATCGTAGATCGGCAACAGATGTCTCAGTAGTTGGTTGCTTCTGCACTGGGAGTGACCATCGTCTTCTCCGTGCCCGTTTCCACTTGACAAAAACTTGCAAAGTTCCAGCCGCAGCTATCATATAGAGGGTCGAGAGACGCTCATCAACTCCTCGATTGGTACCACCCTCGCAGCTAGCAAGCAGCTCGGAGCTCATATCGGGGTCCAGGGACGCTCATCAACCCCTCGATTGCTACCACCCTCGCAGCTAGCAAGCAGCTCGGAGCTCATATCGGGGTCCAGGGACGCTCATCAACCCCTCGATTGGTACCACCCTCGCAGCTAGCAAGCAGCTCGGAGCTCATATCGGGGTCCAGGGACGCTCATCAACCCCTCGATTGGTACCACCCTCGCAGCTAGCAAGCAGCGCGGAGCTCATATCGGGGTCCAGGGACGCTCATCAACCCTTCGATTGGTACCACCCTCGCAGCTAGCAAGTAGCTCGGAGCTCATATCGGGGTACAGGGACGCTCATCAACCCCTCGATTGGTACCACCCTCGCAGCTGGCCAGCAGCTCGGAGCTCATATCGGGGTCCAGAGACGCTCATCAACCCCTCGATTGGTACCACCCTCGCAGCTGGCCAGCAGCTCGGAGCTCATATCGGGGTCCAGGGACGCTCATCAACCCCTCGATTGGTACCACCCTCGCAGCTAGCAAGCAGCTCGGAGCTCATATCGGGGTCCAGGGACGCTCATCAACCCCTCGATTGGTACCACCCTCGCAGCTGGCCAGCAGCTCGGAGCTCATATCGACACCGACATAGATGCTGACTATGCAATTCTGATATCACCAATCACATCTGTCTCTAAGTCCAGACAGATGTATGTGGACACCTGGCCTTGCTATAGATGGCATGACAGCGAGGAAGGGAACTTACTACTCTATCTACTTCACAAAAGCTGAGACATGGCTTTAGCTCTTCATCCCTAACAACACGATCTCTTTCGTAGTCCCTAGCCCCCACCCTTCTCCCTCCCACTTACGTTGGAAACAGTCCTACTATTCTTTGTCTCACTACATTGGGTCAGTGTTCAGTGTATATCAACAAGTATTGTTGTATAATATATTGAAATCGACAGCTTGCATAGATCACTACACCATTAACTTGTGTCAGTATCCATAGAAACGGAAACCATAGCACCACGAACAAAAAATGGAATGATTTGCCTGAAGTAGATCTGCTATTCACAATATTTTGTGCTTGGTCATTAAATAACATATGGCCACGAATTTCAGCTTATGAATTCTGGGAACACTATATTTAGACTGCTACATCATTTATCAGCACACCCGATTTCATGCGATAATCGTTCGTATAACAGAAGTGATCCAAAGTTTTTGCTTAAACTTGGCCCAGTTTTGTCGATAGACTTTTTAAAATTCAAATCATGTGCAAGTCGTATCGGATATCTGACTGCGCTTTCTACATAACCTTTTGGGTGACCGAGGCTGAATTTTCTGTGGGGTGTCCAAGGTACAGGGCATGGCTGCTGTAGTTTTCTGAACTGTCCCTACTGAGCTCTTTATTTCTCACGAATTTCTCAAACAGCGACTTAACTTAACTTAACATAATGAAACGTCTTTATACTGCCTTAAAAGACTGTAGAGTATGTATTCAATCAGTTTCTTGGAGGGTGGTTAACTACTGTGAGAGTCCACCTTAATAGGCTCAAATACTAGAGCAGAGGTTTTCAAACATTCTTGGTCTGCGGCTCCCTTGGCCTGTGCATAAATCACCGCAGCTCCTCTTTATACTATGTATAAGCATAAACCTTGGGTCATAATATCGAGCCCAACACTTTTCCCAAGCCCCCACGACGCCCGTAGCCGAGGGCCGCAGCGTCCTTCAGTTTGAAAACCTCTGCACTAGAGCAAAGTAGACCCGCAGCCTGTTAAGCGCCGTCTATGCTACTCTTTACAAACCACCTAACCATGGCCGGTATTATGCAATGTCAAACAGTTATTCGCCACTTACGACATGCTCTCTGTTGGACAGTAGTGCTTTGTCATACACAAAGACCCCGATAGATTTATCGGGATACTCAGACTTCTAGTGTCTTTTCTTATGTCCCGATGCGTATTTAATAAGGTGGTTGGGGGTCATCCTTGCTGTAGTGCGATGACGATTTCTTAGCAGGTTCACTACTACGGGGGTCATAGTATTGATGCCAACCTCGTTGTCCAGGCTGCTAATACACACGACGTTTTTTCTTGGTACACTGCGTGGACGTGTAGTGGAGGTCTTGGTCAATATCTTGTACTGACCACAACAAAAGTCAACCTTTCTACGGTGTCGGTTGTGAAAGTAACACCGACGAGAAGCTATTTTTTGTGATCACATTTTTTTTTTATTTACACCGTCACACCAGTTTCCGTGATGAGCTCGTCCGTTGTTTGGAGCTTCTCTTTCAATGCAGCTCAAGTGCCATCTTCACATCGAAGGTCTGCTACAGTGGATCTCCAGTGTACTTTATCTTTTGTCGTAATGGTGCAGTCTGATAGGCTTTGACATTCGTTGTGTCTTTCAGCCACGATAGCAGAAGGAACAAAAGAGGTTAAAGGCAGTAGAATTTTGAAGAATTTGGAGTCCTAGTCAAAATGAACAATGATTGCAGAAGAAGAAGAAGAAGAAGAAGAAGAAGAAGAAGAAGAAGAAGAAGAAGAAGAAGAAGAAGAAGAAGAATAAGAAGAAGAAAAAGAATAGGGGGAAGAAGAAGAAGAAGAAGAAAAAGAAGAAGAAGAAGAAGAAGAAGAAGAAGAAGAAGAAGAAGAAGAAGAAGAAGAAGAAGAAGAAAACACGAAGAAGAAGAAGAAGTAGAGGAAGAACAAGAAGAACAAGAACAAAAATAAGAACAAGAAGAATATTGAGCAGCAAATATGGCGCCTAACTGGTCGCGGGTCTAACTTTGCTTTGGTGTTTTAGTTCATCATTGATGCTGCCAGGCAGATTTGACTGAAATTACCATAACCCGGCGACATACATCTGTGTCCACTGAACTGTGTTGCTGTTTTTCATTTGGATTAGTCACTTCGTTCATGTGTTGGTGTTTTCTTTCATCCGACTATCCTGGCATGGTCATCTGCACCGACTGGTCTAGTGCACATGTATGAACTTCACGAGATTGATACCGTTCGTCCTATTTGCAGACAGTGCCGGTGTTAGTCTGGCTGTGCAATTAAAACACGGGATAATAATGTACTAAAACACATCGCCCGGGACAGATTGGGCTCTTCATGGTTCACACGATACCCAAGACACATCACTGACACGCTGAGTGGTGCCGGTACGACCTTTTGAGGTAACGGGAAAGACAACACACACACTGGTTTAATACAAACTGCAAAGTTTCGTAACCAGTATAATAGCGTTAAGTTAAGTTAGGTTAAGTTAAGTTAAGTTAAGTTACGTTAACTTAAGTTACGTTCAATTAGTTACGTTAAGTTAAGTAACGTTAAGTTACGTTCAGTTAAGTTAAGTTACGTTAAGAACATGGAAAGATGGTTAAGAAACGAGTATCTGCAGTCCTGTAACTAGTAAAACCAATGATTTTGAAGAGGAATTCATCGTCTTAAAGTTTCGTATGTCGATATAAATATAGCAAAATGTAAAGTCGATATAAATATAGCAAAATGTAAATTCGATATAAATATAGCAAAATGTAAAGTCGATATAAATATAGCAACATGTAAAGTGTATATAAATATAGCAAGGTGTAAAGTCGATATAAAAATAACAAAATGTAAAGTCGATATAAATATAGTATCATTTAAAGTCGATATACATATAGCAAAATATAAAGTGGATATAAATATTGCAAAATGTTAAGTCGATACAAATATAGCAAAATGTAAGGTCGATATAAATATAGCAAAATGTAGAGTCGATATAAATATAGCAAAATGTAAAGTCGATAAAAACATAGCAAAATGTAAAGGTTGTCCCACACAATACACTGCTATCAAGGATGAAGTGCTAGAGTCTTTATTGTTCAAGACCTCGTGGATTTTTAAAAATGTTCCCTTTCTCGCTGTTGTCCTAACAAAGCCAGTACTAGTTTACAGCTGGGTCTACCATTGCATATCTATAATTGGTCTCGAACCGTTTCCTTTTTACGTGAGAAACGAGTGCTCTATCGCTCTGCTACTCAGATGCTCCTGAGAGCAAAAAGAGACACGATAGTATTACTGTTAAGATGCACACCTCTTTTTGTAGAATAAGTGTGCAAGTTGATTAGTGCACTAACGTAAACAACATGTAGAAATGATCTTCATAAAATATAGTATAACAGTATCCAGACCTGAGACATCAGCTGATATTAATTACAGTCATTGGGGATATAATCCGTTTCTTGTATATACAAGTAAGTGATCTGATCACACGGTAGTGTTGATAATTAGTGTAATTAAGACATCAATCGGGCGTCCCCTAGCAACGACTTTTCAGTCGATTGATCCTTTCACTACAGAAGCGTCATGGATAAAAAAAAAACAGCCCTTCTGTTGATTTAATTCTTCTTCTTCTTCTTCTTCGTACGCTGTCAGACGTCAACCTGTATTTTTTTCGAAAAAAGCAGCGGTCATCCTGAGGCTGTCGACACTGCCATAGAGCTTGTCTAGTGTTGCCACTGGTGATGGCAACATGTGCTTTCTCTGATCCTCGTATGTCGGGCAGTTTTGCAGCAGATGTTCAGCGGTCATTTTCCCGGTACCACACGTGCATTCGTCAGTGCCACCTATCTTCAATTTATTGAATTTGTGGTACCTCAGTCTATTGTGGCCTGTGCACAGTCTGAAGACCACGACCTGCTCTCTTCTGTTCAACTGGTAATAGGCATCGTTTTTTGTGTAGCCAGTATGTTCTGTTTCCCATTTGGTCATGTATCTAGCTCTAATAAGCCTTTTTGACTCTTCGTAGGTCACACTAGGGTCTGATTGTGATAGTCTTCCACCTTCTTTTGCCAGTCTGTCTGCCTCCTCGTTGCCTTGGATGTTACAGTGGGATGGAACCCACTGTACCACTACTCTTTTTGGTGCGGACTGCTGGCATAGTTGACAGAGTACTGCTCTTAAATCATTAAGTTCAGTATTGTTCTGGCTTTTTAGTGCTGTGACTACGGCCAGGGCATCTGTAAACAGGACTATATGGCTTTCGTTTCTTTTGCCTGTCACCATTTTTTCTACTGCAGCCCTCAGTGCCTCTGCCTCCGCTCTGAAATTGCTTGAGTATTTTCCAGTTGCCACTGACAGTGTTATTTTTCTACCATTTGGTAGGCTCAGGAATACCCCTGCCCCTCCGTTCTGTGTTGTGTTTGTTACAGAACCGTCGGTGTATGCATGGGTCCAGCCCATGCTTGGGTAGTTGATTTAATTCAACATCGAGGAATTCTGTGGAGCAACACAAAACCCAGATCGCATAATGGTCTCCCAAAACTCTTAGGAAACAGGAATGTCATGTTTAGGAGGAATGACAAAGCAATCCACGTGGCTGAACATTGGAAACATGATATCTGACATGGTGCTCAAGACAGGGGAAATGAGTAAGTGGTGTCATGGAGGGGGGAAGTAAGCAAGTACTCGTAATTCAATCTGCTGAGATGTTTGATCTTTCTCAGTCAATGCCAAAACAAGAATATACGTATATACAGTTGTTGTTTCGTAGTGCGGTGTAAAATGTTTGTTAAGGAACCCGGCAGCATATTCCTTTTTCTGCGACGAGTCTCGGGTATGTTAACAGCATGAACAGATATCGTTCCGGCACTTCAACAGTCCAGGTTGGGGGAGGAGACTAACATTTGGTCAGGCAAAACATACTGATCATACATATTAGTAAGGGTCAGGCAAAACATACTGATCATACATATTAGTCATAGTCAGGCAAAACATACTGATCATACATATTAGTTATGGTCAGGCAAAACATACTGATCATACATATTAGTAAGGGTCAGGCAAAACATACTGATCATACATATTAGTAAGGGTCAGGCAAAACATACTGATCATACATATTAGTCATAGTCAGGCAAAACATACTGATCATACATATTAGTAAGGGTCAGGCAAAACATACTGATCATACATATTAGTAAGGGTCAGGCAAAACATACTGATCATAGATATTAGTCATAGTCAGGCGAAACATACTGATCATACATATTAGTCATAGTCAGGCGAAACATACTGATCATACATATTAGTAAGGGTCAGGCAAAACATACTGATCATATATATTAGTCATGGTCAGGCTAAACATACTGATCATAGATATTAGTCATGGTCAGGCTAAACATACTGATCATAGATATTAGTCATGGTCAGGCTAAACATACTGATCAAACATATTAGTTATGGTCAGGCAAAACATACTGCTCATAGATATTAGTCATAGTCAGGATAAACATACTGCTCATAGATATTAGTCATAGTCAGGCTAAACATACTGATCACACATATTAGTCATGGTCAGGCTAAACATACTGATCATACATATTAGTCATGGTCAGGCTAAACATACTGATCATACATATTAGTCATGGTCAGGCTAAACATACTGATCATATATATTAGTCATGGTCAGGCTAAACATACTGATCATACATATTAGTCATGGTCAGGTTGTTGTTGTTGAATGCTCACAATGAGTATGATTACTCTTTTGTACGCCCTGAAAAAGAAGTTTAGTGGCGGGTTGTTGTAGCTTTCCTCACATTCCGAGCGTGTTGATGAAGCTGGACCGGAATTCTCCAGGTGGTTGTGCTATGGTTGGCTTCCTCTGCGTGTCGGTCACTACTACGGGGATCACGTGGCTAACGAGGTGGGGCATCGATGTGATTCACTTAGGGGTGAGCGACACTCAGATGAAGCCAAGCATAACACAACCGCCTGGAGGACCTCGGCCTTCATTCACTAGCACGGTCAGGATGCGAGGATGGTTAGTGCATGCGCACGACAGAGTAGACTTATCCCCTTTAGACATTCATGAACAACTAATCCCCTGGTTATACTGAGATTTTTGGCAAAGATAGAGCTGTCGCCTTGGTCTCAACAGCCACCGAGGTAGGATCATTGGACATGGGTGCGGGTAATATTGTAAAGTTGGTCATCGGCCGCCTCTTTGGTCATGACAAACAAACAATGAACCGACAATCTAGATTGATATTTGTTGTAATCATGTAGAGGCCGCAGAGATTAACGCCTGTGAGGACGGAACAAGCTACATGAACCATCAGTATCTACACACTTCACCATTTGCTGAGAGGGACTGAGAACATATAGGTTGTCCGGAGTTCAGTGACTCCAATTCTTAACAGTACAGAACAGCATGATCTAAACTGTTAAAGTATGTGTTTAGTGTGAAGTGATATGTCGTCAATTTACCGATTTTTACGAACGCCAAAAAAGAAAGCAAAGTAGAAGATGATGAAGAAGAAGAAGAAGAAGAAGAAGAAGAAGTAGAAGAAAGATTAGGATTTGTTTCCTGTGCCCCACTTTGTGGACGCTGTTCTAGATCTCTGACCTGGATACATTTAAACATAAATCCTTAGTGGTATAGCAGACATCGGTGACCATTTACCTGAGAAATATGTGTGCCAGCAATTGTTAAAATGACATTTAGAAATGTCACTTCAATTAATCTGCCTGCAGTTGTTACATACTGCTTGACTTAATCTATCAGGCTCATTTTGGAGCACAAGACTACAACTGATGATCCCTGTCGATACGTTATTTCAGCCGTCTGTTTGAACTCCGCCAATAAGAGTCGTCTCATCAATCGTTATTTGATCTCCGTCAATTCTCTCTCTTCTCTTCAATCGTCATTTTATCTCCGTCAATTCTCTTCTCTTCAATCGTTTGAATGTCAATGTTTTTTTGTTTAAGTGTCAATGTTCTTTTGTTTAAGTGTCAATGTTCTTGTGTTTGAGTGTCAATTTTCATTTGTTTGAGTGTTAATGCTCATTTGTTTGAGTGTCCATGTTTTTTGTTTGAGTGTCAATGTTCTTTTCTTTGAGTGGCAATGTTCTTTTGTTTTAGTGTCAATGTTCTTTTGTTTCAGTGTCAATGTCTCTGTAACCAACTTTATTGTTATAGATCTAAGTGGTTGGCCTTGATCTATTATACTCTAGGTGAGTTGAACGTTGTTCTGTGATATACAGTCAGGCATAGATGGGTTGATTAGTTCTGATATAGGTCTAGAAGTTGTGATAGATACAAGTAGTCAGGCATAGATGGATTCATTAGTTCTGATATAGTTCTAGAAGCTGTGATAGACAGTCAGGCATAGATGTAATAGTTCTGGTATAGTTATTGGCGTTGTAATATATAATGAATGATCCGGCGTTGAGGTGACTTATTATAATGTTATTTTATTTATTAGAAATATTATTAATAAAGAAAATAAAGATAATACAGTTTTGTTTTGTTCCTCCTTACCTATTCAGTTTTTGATGCCATTCTGGAAGCTTTCTCTTAGTCAGGCTTTGCTCTTGCATCATTGAGGCCCGCGTGCCTTATGCCATATTAAGATTACTGCTTTTTACACCACCTCGTAAGATCCGGCAATGGATGATGAATCTTTAGCAACTCCTCCCAATCCACAGACTATCACTGACTCTCCAACTGGCAGAAGTCCAGGCAGTCATACGCAAGCTTAAAGATGGACGTGCCGCGGGCCCCGAATTCATCCCGCCAGAACCGCTAAAATATACATTTGACCCCATCAGTTCTGCTCTACACCACCTCTACCTTCAGGTCTACTCTACACCACCTCTACCTTCAGTTCTACTCTACACCACCTCTACCTTCTGGTCTACTCTACACCACCTCTACCTTCAGGTCTACTCTACACCACCTCTACCTTCAGGTCTACTCTACACCACCTCTACCTTCAGGTCTACTCTACACCACCTCTACATTCAGGTCTACTCTACACCACCTCTACCTTCAGGTCTACTCTACACCACCTCTACCTTCAGGTCTACTCTACGCCACCTCTACCTTTAGGTCTACTCTACACCACCTCTACCTTCAGGTCTACTCTACGCCACCTCTACCTTTAGGTCTACTCTACACCACCTCTACCTTAAGTTCTGGAGGACATGAAGAGTTCCAGCCGATTGGCGTGATGGGATAATTGTCGCCCTTTACAAAGAAAAGTGTAGCCGCAAGGACTGCAACGATTATAGGTCATCAACGCTGCTTTCAGTTCCAGGCAAGGTATTCGCTCACGTGGTGTTGGCCCGACTGAAACCGCTGCGTGTCTCAAAATGTTGACAACATCAGTCGGGTCTCACGCTAGGCCGATCAACAGTGTATGCCATCCTCGCGCTCTGGCTCTTGGCAGAGTTACACCTCGTATTTACTCGCCCCCCTTTGCCCTGCGCGCGTGAACTTAAAGGCGGCATTCGACTCAGTGGACCGATCGGCTCTGTGGAAAACTATGCAAGGAATCGGAACAGTGCCCATATCCAACCAGTTATAGTCCGTCTTTTAACTCATAAACAAGGTCCGAAACAATTTTCTACTAAAACTGCATGTTAGATCCAAATGATTTTTCGCATGAAGCCTTACAATATCCATGACAATAAGTAAATATTTTTTTATCTAAGAAATTTGATGTATTTTGAAATATCTATTCATTAGGCTAAATTAAAAGCAACCTCAGTAAACTGGTCATAATTTTTACATGTATAAGGTACACTGGCGTGCTGTTTTAAAAATATATGCTTTGACATTCAAATAGGTTCAAATTCCTGATTTTTCCCTGCACAAATTAAACACTTTGTCGAGTGCGGAAAGCAGCCAAGGCTATTCATGTGAAACTGTCGTTCATCATAGGCGTATCCCGATATTATAGTTTGTGGGGTTGTTATTGTGACAAATATCTGCTTTTTTTTTAAAGTGTCATTGATATCAATTTCAAAATGAGTTTGAAGTGTACATTTATAACAAGGCAGAAGGTTACAGTTTTACTATACCAGTTTTTCTGCAGGAAATCTAAGATGTGTTATTTATATTGCGATATCTATGACCCAGATAAACTAACGCAATTAGTGCTTCGTCTGGATAGATGATCCTTTAACCGTTGAATTGGACAGGACTCAGAGTGCACTCATATCAAGCAAGGCAGGAAAAGGAAATTTGATGATTTCGACAGAGATGTCATAAAACGGGAGATTTTGAAACTGTTTACGAAAAATCAATTTGCTACTCTCCGGAAACAAATTAACATTGCATTCCGACTGCAGTATTGACATTTTCAAACGTACTCTTTGCAAAATTGCAAGAGCCGCCGGCTTTACATTCAGGAAAACTTTAGACGGCAGGAATATTATATGTAAAATACCACATTTGATTGCTGCCAGAAGCATATACCTGAGACGTGAAAAGCTTATTATTGTATACTGGTACGAATCCTGGGTTAATGCTCACCACACCTATGGTAAAGAATGACAATCAGTTGACGGTGACCAGATAAATCCCAGGCAGCAAAGGGCAGCGCATCATACTAACGTATTCCGGAAGCAGTGAAAAAGGACTTGTCCATGACGCTGAACTTTCCACACAATTTTCCACACAAAAACTACCGACGGTAGAGACTACCACACTGAAATGAATGGACACCTTTTCAGGCAATGAAAGTCGAATGATCTGCTTCCAATTCTGTTTAGACCGGCATGCCTAGTAATGGATAATGCATCTTATCACAATGCAGTATCAGAGGAAGACAAAGTACCAACTGCATCAGATACAAAAGCTAAAATTAGGACATGGCTAGCTGAGGAAAAAGTGAATCTCGACGACACGTATTTGAGGCCCGAGTTGCTTCAGCTTGTGAGGAAGACAAATAAGACAAAGGTGTATAATATTGAAAAAATCATTGAAGGGTACGGTCACACTTGTCTACGACTTCCTTCATATCATGTGCATCTAAACCCTATAGAGCTTGCTTCGCTAAAAGACAAGTTGCCGAACAGAACAAGACATTTAAAATGTGCAATGTTGAAGTGCTGACATGTGAGTACCTTTCAAAAACAGACATTCAGTTCTGGGAAGAAGAACAGTACTGACAACGAGATGGATTACATTTTGTCCAGCCATTAACAATTATCAACCTCTTTGAATCGACAGTTTGGAATGATTAATATAATCTTTTGTTGGTATATTGATTAACAGACTTGGATGAATTAGCGTATGTTTATAAAAACAAATACATTTCAATATTCAAATGCTTTATAACCAACATAAATTTATGCAACATTGGGGTCTAATGCTGACCGAATGGCTGTACTAACTGTTGCATATTGGGGTCATTTCTGCGATTGTACATAAAGGGTAAAACAAACAATCAATTGATCTATCAAGACATTAAGGAGATACGCCTATGAACAAAATACGACGAGAAATTATACTGTGTGCTGTAAAATCGTAAATTTAATGCCATTTCTTTGCAATGGTTCTAAAAGATCAAAGGAACTCGCCGATTTGCAAAATTCTTAATATCTATTGACTAAATAATATCAATGTTTTAGAGTTATTGAAATTACAAAGCTGCATGCGAAAAATCATGTGGATATGACATGCAGTTTTGTAGAAAATTGCTTTGGGTCTTGTTCATGAATTAAAAGACAGGGCTATACATTGATTTTTATTTGAAAGGGAGTTCCCCTTTACACACTAAATAATTGGTACTCCTTAGATGGAGTGGGGAAATGCAGTCAAGTAGTTGTTTACCGGAAACTAAGGACATACTGCGCATGTCCATACCTAAATGTATGAACAGATTCAAAGTTGTTTGTAATACAACTTCACCGCTCAAGTAGTTAAATCCTGATTCAGTGAGATCTCAGATACATAATTCTGTGGTCTAGTTTTAGGACACAATAAAACAAGACCACAGAATGTATTCATTAGATCAAGTCACAACATGTTTTCTCTTTGACAAAATGGACATGAAAATGATGTCATAGAATGAACACAACAAAAAGAAAGAAAAGTGCTGTTTTGCCACAAAGTATCATCATCAGTCCCGTAACCTAGAAGGTCGTTGAGGCACCGTTGTTGCAGTTTGTCGAACCAGTTCACGCCATTCGTCTCAATTTTTCGCCAGGGTGTTAGTTTCAGCTACAGACCTTCCCGTCCACTCTTTAATGTTGTCCTCCCATCTCTTTTTCGGTCTCCCTCTACCACTCTTCCAAGTCACAGTGCCTTGCAGGACAATTTTGGACAGCCCCAGCGATCTTGACACATGTCCATACCATGTCAATTTTCGTGTTTTTACTATAGTCAATAGGTTTTTATATTGGCTAAATTTTTTCTTAACAGTTTCAAGAGCACTCTCGTTTGTAACGCGATCCAAATATGAAATGCCAAGATTTTTTCGCAAACATCTAATTTCCATTGCGAAAATTTTACGCTCTAGTGTAGCCATCAGAGAGTCCAAGTCTCACACGCTTAGAAGTATACCGCGATGTCCATTGTATACATTAAAGTCAGCTTCGATTTAAGGCTAACGTTCTTGTCTTTCCAGATTATTCGCACTGCTCAGGGCGACCATGGTCATAGCTGTTCTTGGCTGGATCTCCGCTCTAGACCCATCCGCATTTATTTCTGCTCCCAGATATTTGAACACCTTAGCACTCTACATAGGTTCGCCTTTGACCATAATCGGGTTTTTTAATACCCTCTGTGGAGTTGACCATGATTTTACTCTTCTCTGCACGGATTTCCATTCAAAATTTATGGACAGCATTGTCTAGATTTGCGACTAGGCTCGCAAGTTCCGGCTCTGATCCAGCCTGACCGGTAATGTCGTCGGAAAACCGGAGGATGGTCAGTATGCGTCCACATATACTGATCGTCCCTACGTGTTCGTCCAATGCTTCTGACATAATGCGTTCTAGAAATACATTGAAAAGTGCCGAGAGAGGAGCCACCCCTGACGAACGCGGATTGTCATGCGAAATGACTCACCTGTGGTCCCGTTGAGGAAAACTGCACTGCTGGCATCGGAGTATAGTTTCTCAATGACGTGGGTGAGCCACCATCCTATCTTGTACTTGCGCAGAGTTTCCCATAGCGCCTCATGTCCCACCCTATCAAAAGCCTTGTTAAAGTCAATGAAGACCTGGAGCAATTTCTGTTTGTGCTGAGTATATTTTTTGCTGATCACACGCAGGTTAAAAATTTGCTCTACTGTACTGCGACCAGCTTTGCAACCCGCTTGTTCTTCTGCTCGCGGCTTCAGTCTGTTAAGGATAACCTTGAGCATAACTTTACTGTCGTGGCTAATCAGACTGATGGTTCTGTAGTTCTGACACTGTTGGAGATTGTCCTTCTTTCGTATTACTATAATCAATGAATTTGTCCAGATTGTGGGCCATTCTTCCGTCTGCCAAATCATGTTACAGATTTTTGTTAGAAAATCAATCACCACTGTCCCTTCAAGGATCAATATTTCGCCTGGTATGTTATCCACTACGGCCACGTTACCCTTCTTAAGAGACCTGACCGTGACCTCAACTTCTTCGCGCATGATGCTAAAATTGTCATTCTCTTCTTGTTGGTCTGCTGGTGTTACGTCTTTGGGATCCTTAGGGGACTTCATATTATACAACTGGGAGCAATTTTCCGTCCATCTCTGCATGACATATTTTTCCACAGTCATAGTATTCACTGCCTCATCCTTAATTGTTCTTATTGTTGGTGTGAATTTCTTTGTCGGGCTTCTAACTAGTTGATAAGCTGCCATTATTCCTGGCAATACAGATGATTAGAAAGTATCAGATGAATATTTATGGGAACATTTACTTTAAAACCTGCTTTTAAATCCTGACTCGTTAGATTAAATGTATCTGTGTATGTGTATATGTATGTATGTGCGTGCGGGTGTTGCCGGATTGGTATATATATATATATAGGCTATGTAACTACCATCACCACGCCAATCCAGACACCCCTGGATAGTTACCAGTATCGAACCCTACGAGCTGCTTTATTCAGCTCTACGGTGCTTCCTGCAGTGTGCTATGAATCTGAACATGGACATTTACAAAAGCAATATAAACCAAACCGCGAGTGACCCAGGCATACTTTGAGAGACGCACAGTCTGTCTTACTCTCTGCAACCAGCGTATGCAGAACCTCCACAATTTAATATTTTAAACTGTCTCCAAAAAACTTCATATTCCAGAAATTTAGAATAGCGATCAATTTTTTTCTGTTATAAAAATGTAAGACAAAATGCAGCTAAAAATGTATGATGGTCAGGAAGAACAAGTAAAAGAGAGATGGGCGAAAAATCGTTTTCATTTGCGTCATAAAGTCCTTAAAGCCTATGGTACCCCAGAGCAACAGACGCAACAAATTTTAAGCAACTTTTGACAACTTGGCATCAGGTACAAAGTTTGTATGATTGACTGACACGATTTCAGAATCAAGAACAAGTAGAAAGCAAAGCATCCACGCCAACAATCAAATGATGCGAATCACCAGCTCAAATGAGCTCAACATGTGGTAATCTTGAGACTCATCACATAACATATCAGATGACGATACAATCTTTTCTACTAACTAAAGATAGAATATACCGATGAATGTGTTTACAACACAGATACTTCTTCTTCTTCGTTCATCTTCAGATTAAGGTTCCGGTTTCTCTTACAAAGGACACCGTTGTTTGTAAGGCTGTTTCGTCTCCATACAGCTTTTGTCTCATATGTGTCTTACGAGGCCAGTGTTGGTCTCTCTTTTCGTGCATGAGCGTGCAGCTTTGCAGGATATGTTCCACGGTCATGGTTTGCTCCCCATAGGGCACCTGTCATCTGTCCGAATCCTCATTCTTCTCTAGTTAAATTATAGTATATGTCTTCTTTTCGGAAGTCGGGGTGTTGATCAGCCCATTTTACCCTGAAGTTGGCTTTAATTATGGTCTTGGCCTCATTATATGTGATAGTCAGGTCTGTTTGTGGGGATGCTCCTCCACTCTTTGCAAGTTTGTCTGCAGCTTCATTGCCTTCAACGTTGCAGTGGGACGGGAGCCACTGTATGACCAACCTTGGGTGTTCTGTTGAGAGCTGTGTCAGGGAGAACATACATTGCTCCAGATCTTCATCTTTGACAACACAGATACAATAAATGATGAATATCTTACACAAACGAGTCCAGCATACGAGAAATTGAGAAGTCACACATTACCACTGCTGGACAAGCTTTATGGAAATACCAATAACCTCAACATGGCTATTGCTTTCATGTTTGCGCATGAAAGCTTACGAAGAAGAATGTGAGGATTACAAATAATAGATTAAAATCCCAATAGTATTTTATTGTCACATAATCGTCAGCAGATCATTAACGTTAACATTTACATCGTCAGAATTGTTTGTGTGCAAGCTTCTAACACCGATGCGTAATTGTCAAGGTCCTGAACTCAGAGCAGATACAATATGAGGTTGCGTCCCCGTGTATCATGTCACGTTGGTATGCAGGATTATTTAGTTTTAATTGGTAAGATATGTATACAGTCAGTTGGTTTTAGTATATGTGTCTATCTGTTTATCTATCTTCAGTCCACTTGTGTCATTAGACGTCGTGGGGGAGGTGTGACCTCCTTTGTTTCATTGGGGGAGGGGGGGGGGGGTTAGGCGAAAATCCGCTGGTGACTTGCCAGGTTAATCCCAGCGCCTGTTAGCCCCTAGAATATACGATCGCCTATTTTTGGGACTGGTGGTGGTGGAAGGCCAAATTAGAGCAAGATAGACCCGCAGCATATCACTCTCCATCTATGCTGCTTCGCTAACCACATAACCAAGACCTGATGTTATAGCCACACAGTCCGTTTTTTTTTTGGTGATATATTCTCTGTGGAGCGAGAATCCATAGAATAATTTGAGTCGATTTTTAACTTTTTAAAATTTTGCCCGAGCAGCGACCGTTAATTTACTTTTAACGTGCGTGCAACTGCACACGGGTGTCTGATCTCACTACTCAGAGATCGGGGGAAATAATTACAGGATGATCCACATGAAAAAATCCCGATCTCCACACCTCCAGCACCCGAAAGGAACACCTTACCTTGAGACCACTGGTATATGTGTTATTTTCATTAATTGGCTTTCCTTCTTCTTAGTCCTATTCGTCTTTTTCTACTTCTTCTGTTCCACTGGTTTCAAGCGAAATTAGCCTGCACTGTTTCGTTACGTACATAAAACAAGAATGATTGTGATTGGCATCATGTCAGTTTTGAGAGACAATTGACTTCATGATAGAGAGGGGCCTTAGTCAGTTGTTGTCATTGCTTTCACCACACACTTTTGGGCTCTTCATTTTGTCGCAACTTGACTTTGCCTGCTTGCAGGCAGCACACAAAGTCAGGTCTGTTTTTGGGAAATTCCCTCCGAATTAGAAGTGTTCATGTCTTATCGCATTCAGGTCACGCTTGCAAACAAGTTTGTAGCGGATGAAGGGTAACTAAGGACAATTTTTCGAATAAGATATCTTTTGGAATTCGTCCGTCCTCCGTTCTTCACATGTGACCTGGCCACCGCTGGTGGAGGATCACAATTAATCTGACAATCTTCACACGGTCCAACATAGTCTTGTTTGTGTCACACACACGCACACACACACACATACAATCATACATACACAAACACATACATGTGAGTTAAGGGAGTGGGTTGATAAAAGCATTTGATGGGGGAGGAGAGAAATTGGCGGGTTCAGGGTGGCAAGAGATAGGTGGGTGGTGGCTGGGAGGGAATGCAGTGGTGATTGATGTAGGGGTATTGAGGATGAAGTGGCAAAAATTCAGTGCTTGAGCAACAAAATTATCTCATAAACGCATACTCGCATGTACTCGGTGTCCACTCAGCCCTCCCTCAACCTCCCGCTAAACTCACTCATGTTTTCACTCTCCATCACTCAGCTTATCTCTTTCCCCTAACCCTCCCTTCTTTCCCCAACCTGTCTTCCAAGTCTTACAGAAGAATGTCCTATCCGCCTCGCGCCTAGCCTAGAACCAAATTTCCTATTGATCATCATAGCCTCCCATTTGGTCATGGAAGTAACAATTAACATTTCTAGCCAGCTTTCAATGAATTATAATCTTATTCTTTTTATCCAATTGATGTTTCAATTTTCTCTTTTTCAACTATGGCTAAGTCTAGCACTCAATTTGGCTAAGATACGTAACGGGAACTGAGCGCTTGCCATATGCGGAATATATTTCAAGTCAAGTAAATTGGGCCTGGGGGAGGAACCTACTTCCTACCAGGCGCGTCCGCAGGGTTGCGGATTGCTGAAAGGCCTACTAATTTGGAGGTTAGCTGCGAATAAATAAGCAGCCGTGGACAAAAACGGGTCGGCAGGCATGGAGGCTGTAAGGAGGCAGCCTCTCCACCATGCAAAGACACAACAGGCTAATCACCTGTTTGTCTTTAAAAAAACTGATTACAAGTCAAAACATAGAGAAAACCGGACTGACCTCAACGGCGACGAACAGGCGAGAAATAAGGACCACGATTTACGGAACATGGAATGTACGAAGTATAAACGGAAAAGAACATGAACTAATGGAGGAGATGAAGAGAGTAAAATTGACAGTCCTGGCACTTACAGAAACAAAGAAAAAGGGACAGGGCGGTCTGGACCATGACGACAACATGTTATACTACAGCGGAGTTCCCATGAGTGAACGAGCCAGGGCAGGGGTTGGTTGTATAGTGAATAGTAACAGCAAAGCAAACATTAAAGGATGGAAGTTCATTTCAGAACGACTGATGGTTCTAAGTCTACAAGAGGAGGATAGTCAAATGGATATCGTCACTGTGTATGCACCAAACGAAGATGAGAGCACTGACATAAAAGATGAATTTTATGAGCTCCTTCAAAGGACCATTGACGATTGCCATAATGAAATACTTATCCTTGGAGACTTCAACGCAAGAGTTGGAAACTACTATTCTAGATGGCATGGAGTGATCGGTTGGTATGGAGAAGATGTCTTAAATGACAATGGAAAGCGACTGCTGAGATTCTGCAGAGAACAAAACCTTGTCATTACAAATACAAGGTTTCCACACAAGCGTATCCATGCCTACACAAGATGCGAGCCGGCAAGAAATGAAAGATCTATAATTGACTATGCGATAGTGAGGAAAACTGATTTCAAGTATGTAAAGGATGCTAGAGTGTTCAGAGGACCAGAGATAGGAAGCGACCACTACCTAGTTAAAATAAAGAGAGAAATTGAAAAACAGTATCCAGCCAGGCAACACCAATCAGCAAGCATGAAACATAATACACGAGGAGAAAATAAAATTAAGGCTTACAAACTACGAGAACCAGATGTTAAGAGGATATACCAAGGGCTCATAACAACAGCAATAGAAATGATAGAGGAATCTGAAGAAGATTTGGAGATACTCTGGGTAAAATTCAAAGACATCCTCAAAGAGGCTGCAGCAGAGGCATGCGGTCAACCCAAAGAATGGTGGAAGAGAAAGAGTACACCATGGTGGACAGAAGAAGTGAAAACAATAATACGAGAAAAGAAAAAAACATGGAAGCAATACCTAGGGGCTAGGAATACAGAAGAACAACGACAATCGACAATGTGAAAATCACAGAGGTATTTCCCTTCTCAGTGTCCCCGGGAAAGTCTACTCTAGGGTTCTAGAACGGCGATTAAGAAGTCTTGCAGAGCCAACCATGGATGAAACGCAATATGGGTTTAGGGCAAACAGAAGTACTCAAGACCTTATCTTCACACTCAGACAGCTAAGTGAAAAGGCTATTGAATATGATAAAGAGATGCATCTCTGCTTTTTGGATTTGGAGAAAGCATTTGATAAAGTTCCTTTGAACAAACTCTGGGAGTGCCTGACAGGGAAGAACATCCCAGGAACCCTGATCTCTGCCATACAGTTTCTATAAAACATGCAGAAATTATGTGCGGACATCAAATCAAAAGTCAGGAGAGTTCAAGACCACTAGCGGAGTAAGACAGGGGGACATTCTATCACCGTACCTGTTCATACTCCTCATGGATGAAGTCATCAAAGCCTGCAAGGAACGGACACAAAAGTATGAAGTAGGGTACTAGAAGATGAGACCAAGTTATCAGAACTAGCATTTGCAGACGATGGGCCCTGATCACGAAAACGGAAGCACATCTCCAGATCAACTTGCAGGTCTAAGAAGAAGAGTTGAAGAAGAGAGGAATGCACATCAGCAACTCCAAAACAAAAACCATGGTGATCACCAGAGATGAAAAGAGACATCAGATAACCCTGGGAACACGAGCACTGGAGCAGGTCAGCAACTTTAAATATCTAGGAGTGGTAATAGACAGCAGTGGAGGAATCAAAGAGGAGTTAACTGCACGAAGGGCAGAAGCAGGTAGACTGTTCCATGCAATAAACAGAGGTTTCCTCAGTAGAAGAGAAATAAGCAGGAAAACAAAGATGGTTATATACCACTCGACCTATGTGCCTGTCCTGACATATGGATGTGAGTCATGGGTAATGACTACAGCCCAAGAAAGGCAATTACAAACTTCAGAAATGAGGTACCTAAAGGACAAGATCCGTAACTAGACAATACGTAGCAATCTTGAAGTGCAACCCCTGCAGACACAAGTGGAGCAGTCCCAACTACAGTGGTTTGGCCATGTCTGTAGAATGGAAGAAGATCGGATACCAAAGCGGTCATGGGAGATCAAAAGTCAAGGACGCAGACTCCGAGGACGTCCCAAAGTACGTTGGGAAGACAACATACGGCAGTCCCTAAGTGATAGAGGGCTTGATTGGAAAGAGGCCAGGAAAAAGACGGCGGATAGAGCAGGGTGGCGTTCTCTTTGGCAAACCTCTACACCTCACGGTAGAAGTGGAGCGACTAAGTAAGTAAGTAAATTGGGTCATGTGGGTCATAGTTCAAATGTCTGTGTGATTGCCTTCGCAAGTGTTCCCAAACACATGGTTGGTTGGTAACCCTTTGCGTGTCACTCACAACTGCGGGGATCACATGGAACCTCACCTTGTTAGGCAGAATGTTGTCTTATCCTCCGACTCATAGTTTCCTCAGCACACCCCTGAAAATATGGCGGGTGTGATAGAGAATCCGTCCAGAGTTGATCAGAGAGCGGTGATTCGGTTTCTAACAGCTGAAGGATGTCGACCAGTTGACATTCATCGCAGAATGCAGGCAGTGTATAGTGACAAAAGTGTGTCGAAGACAACAGTGAAGAACTGGACAACGATGATTAAAGAAGGACGTGAGTAAGGATGATAGATCTACCGAGACCAGGCCAGGCGCATATTGTTGCGTTAACTCACGTACTTCTTTAAACATAGTTATCCAGTTCTTCACTGTTGTCTTCGACACACTTTTGTCACCATACACTGCCTGCATTCTGCGATGAATGTCAACTGGTCGACATCCTGTAGCTGTTAGAAATCAAATCACAGTTTGCTGATTAACGCTGGGCGGATTCTGTATCATACCCGCCATATTTTCAACGGTCTGCTGAGGAAACTATGAGTCGGAAAATAACGTAATTTTGCAAACTTGACGGTTGCTATGTGCTGGTTACACCAAAAGTAACGTCATCGTGCGGATTGTACGTATGTTCACGTGTTGCAGTTTGGCCCGGCTTCATTTGAACATATCTCATGTATATATATATATATATATATATATATATATATATATATATATATATATATATATATATATATATATATATATTAAAGTGAGGAAGAAACTGCGCCTTTTGGCAAGACATTCATCGAGACGACTAGAGATAGCATAGGATGCAGATTTTGCCTCAGGGTTACCACCGAAGCCTTTCCGTAAACATGTAACCCGCAGGGTAGAAAGGTGGGATGGCATCTAACGCAGTTTCGATAACCTTTTCGATAACCACAAGAGGTCGTATGGCCAACACTCAGCGTGTGAGTGAGTCTGGCATCTCTCCCCAGCTGTATTCAGCTCATCATAGTAGCATCTAAAATTCCCACACGCCAAATCCGTGAAGCTGAACCGGCAGAACTAACCCGTGAAATACGACATAGGTATAAGCTTCCTCACTTTAATCCAAATCACCGCGCAAGTCACCCATTTCAACGGACACAGAAAGAGATACTACTGTCCACACGGCTGAACTAAGAGAGTGTTCTTCATCACTTGTGATGGACAACTATTATATATATATATATATATATATATATATATATATATATATATATATATATATATATATATATATATATATAGAGAGAGAGAGAGAGAGAGATAAAGATAATGAAATATAGAGGGACCTGCCGAAGACGGATGTGTTGGACCGAAAGGTGGAAATATCGCAGTCAAGCTGTAAGCATTCCGTTCTCCGGACTACATCCTGCTACTTGCAAAGCCCTGTTCGTGTGTTTGTAGCCGGAGATCGAGAACGTACGCAGAAGAAGAAGAAGAAGAAGAAGAAGAAGAAGAGAGAGTGAGAGAGAGAGACGTACATTAATTTTCTACGCGTTTCCACTAAACTCTCTTGTCATTCTGAACTGTCTAGGGCTTACACTACAACTGGCAGCTTTGTTCAGTAACTCTTGGTTACTGGTTGAAAAGGTCGACCCTCCATATTGTTGGTCAGCAAGGACATTTACGCATCTCACAGAGTCTGTTTGCAACATGTCGGACTACACAAGAGTCGAGATTGCCAGAACTGGTCTGTGGAGTGTTTGTTACATGTTTAAACACTTGCAGCCACCTGGTCACACGGATCCATACTGCGCTGATTTTGCAGACGACAATTATCCAGGTGATTTGTTAAAATTCTCAAATTCGATGTTAATTGTATCAATCATCAGTTTCCTAAGCTCTGCAGCGGCAGCTGCATAAACCAGAGTATGTTGTTGGGATCTGATAAGAGTGTGTTGGTGGGGTCTGATTAAAGTATGTTGTTGGGGTCTGAATAGAGTGTGTTGGTGGGGTCTGATTAAAGTATGTTGTTGGGATCTGAAAAGAGTGTGTTGGTGGGGTCTGATTAAAGTATGTTGTTGGGGTCTGAATAGAGTGTGTTGGTGGGGTCTGATTAAAGTATGTTGTTGGGGTCTGAATAGAGTGTGTTTGTGGGATCGGATTAAAGTATGTTGTTATGGTCTGATTGGAGTAGGGTGTTGGAGTCTGATTAGAGTATGTTGTTTTGGTCTGATTAGAGCATGTTGTTGGGGTCATATTGGAGTATGTTGTTCTATTACGGCTAATTTGCATAAATCACATTTCTATTATCTTTTATTTAAATAAATGAGATTTTTATTACCACTACTTTGCACTAATCACATATATACTACCACTACTTTGCATAAATCACATTTATACTACCACTACTTTGCACGAATCACATGTATACTATAGCTACTTTGCTTTAACACACTACGCATGAACACGCCTCAGCAATTGGACATGGAAGTGGCCGATCGACGCAATTGGCTTTAGATTCCTATAGGAAAATTATTATTATTACTTTGCTTTAGTCACATTTCTAATACCACCAACTGCTCTGTATGAGTCGTTTGGTGTCATGTTGACTGTCTTGTCCTAGAAAATACCATTGTATGTTACACAAAACATGCTCTCTTTTTTTTCAAATCTTTTCGTGTTTTACAATCTCTGTGATGTGATATACTACGCGGGATCCAAATGGGAGAGGGATGCAATCTCTGTGTATTATTGTATCCCGACTAAGATAATCTGTTCGTGGAAATATGTATTATTGTAATTTTTTTGTTCTTTGTCCACAGTAGAAGGACTGACTTCGATCCAGATGCTGTGTCTTCTTAGTGTCTGTTTATCGTGTTTCGGGTCAGCTCTCTTGGGTTTTGTTCGGCTGTTGAGGCTGAAAAGTAGGACCTTCTCGTCTGCTGCTTTCATCTTCCTCGCCATGAGTGGTAAGTGTTTCATTAATTTATTTCACGTGTTCTCTCACCGCGAAGGATATACCCGCCACTACAGACGGTGCCTTTACAGGAAGCTTGTATCCACACATTTGCAGTGGTATGATCGTAGCAGTTGCTTTACATTATGACATTGCTAGTCACATGCACAATCCTCTTTTAACCGCCAATGAAGGTTTACATTGGCTCTATTCTTTTCAACCCGAGTACTATTTGTACGCGAGGTAAGTCTTCTTCTTCTTCTCGTTCGCAATTTTTGTTATTATGTATCCAGACGAAGAACAGTTCTCTGGGAAAAGATTGCCGTGGTGGGGAGTTCTTCGGGGTTTCAAACAGGTTTGTGTGGAGGTTCGTTCCTGTTGGTGCGTGCTCAGAACGGAGCGGTCTAAGCTTATAACAGTCTTGTTTGAGACCAAACAAATGGAACACGTTGTACGGAACTAACAACAGCTTACAAACACTTACAGGTACCACTATATGTCATTGGGTCAAAGGGCAGGAGCCCAGAGACCGCTGGATCAATAACCAACCAACCATGTTATTCCTTATTAATGTTTCTATAATCTTGCGCTCTTTTATGTGCACTCTGAAGCATTGACAACCCCGTATATTAAACTGTTTGACTTTCTCTAAATGCTCAGCAAGATTTGCCCAGCAAGACTTGCCCAGCAAGACATGCTAAGAAGACTTCCAGTACCTGAAAATATATTTTGTGGAGGCTCAGAACCAATTTGGAGGGAATTCGCAGTGCGAGAACCATACTGATCATTTTTAGAAGTGTATTGTTTAGGCATATAAAACAATAGGGCGAGTTGTATGTTACAATGGTTGCTGGTGCGTCTCCTGGTCTGGTACCTATGTCTTCAGCACCTGTTCTGTGGTATAATGTGTTCCATCCCCTTGTTATTGGTGGGAAAGGGGGTGGGGAAGGGTTTGACTTCGTTTTAACCTCCTCTGATGTCCCATCTTTCCTCTCACTGGGGTTAAAACCCAGCAAGAATTTCTGGGAACAACAGGGTCCACCAACGAGTACTTGAGGTAGTTTCGGGCAGATGAGTCTTGTATTCCGCATCCCTCTCCCATTTGGATCCCGCGTAGTATATCACATCAAGATTGTAGATCACCAACAGACATTTTCGGTGCATACTTTGCATTAGATCACCAACATCAGCAATAGTCACTGATTTGCAATAAATAACATGTCAACAGCAGATACAGTTTTATATTTGAAAGTAGACATGGTTCGGGACAAACACTCAGACAAATGCATGGCAATATGACCAGACCTGCGTAGACTGGAGCCCACATGTGAAGGAACGAGTGAAGATACAGAAGATCACTGGAAAATACAGTGCAAGAGAAGGCGAAGGTGCCTCGAGTCACATTGGCGGAACAAGCAGACGACCAAAAATAGAAACACATGAGAGCATTATTCGCAGCCTTATGTTTATAGAACAATCAGTGTAAGAGAGTTATTATTGTTTTCACCCTCGCTCCATTCGAATATTCAGTATGGTTCTTAACGGCGAAAAACCAACAAAGATGTAATAAGGCAAATTAGATCATTGGACAACTGACACCAATGCGTATTTGCAAACACATGACAATAACTACCAAAAGAGCTTTATACAACACGATTTTGTCAGATTATGCTTCCGATGTCAAAACTCGACACTAACATCATTTGAAAAACGACAAATTGTAACAGCAGAAATGAAACGCCTACGAAAAATATTTGGTGTAACAAGGAGAGACAGGATCAGAAACGATGACATCAGGAGACTGGTGGGAACAGCAGTAGTAGACTGCATCAAAAGACAGCAACTAAAATGGTTTGGCTACGTAACAAACTACCTCCTCACAGCAACCCCCTCTCCCTCCCAACAAGTATTGCTATTTAGATGCAACGGACTTAAGGCCAAAGACTGACCACGAAAAAGGTGGCTTACAGAAATATCTAAGGCGATGAATGCCACTGTGCATGAGACCCATAGTCGGGCTCGTTCTAGAGATCTCTTCATAACCTGACGCTGAAAGGCAAAACAGAAGAAGGGAGAAGAAGAAGAAGAAGGCTCTTCTCACATTCCAGGGTGCACTGAAGAAGGTTGACCTGCCCCTTCCTCGTTGAAGTGTCATGCAAGGCTACTTATGGGATCAGTTTCCTCACTCTGTTGGCCAGGTTGCCATAACACAACGAGTCTGTAACCAGATGTACGACGTTGGACGTCAGGTATTTTGGTAAGAATGCTGAAACTGACCCTGACCTTTATGTATTTTTGTTTCAAAAATGGCTGTGAATGTATGGTAATAAATGCATAAACATGCACGAGGAAGATCACAGTAATTTGGGTTTTCAGAATCGATTCCTTACCATGTCTAATAGAACAAGTTACCAATTACCAAGTGTGAATTGAATGATGTTGTGCACAGGTTCTCAACCTTTTCTAGTCGCGACCCCATTTTATGGAAGCAAAGTGACACGCGACCCCGATTCGTTTTGAAACAGGTTTTTGAATAGGGTAAAAGAAAGCACATCGAAAATATATGTTTCAATCTAATATAATTAAATATAATTTTAACTTACGACCTATTTCTGTATTATCGACTCATCTGATTGGTGGTTTTAAACACACAATTTATGATATTTCGCGAAATTGGTTTAGGTAAACACATCTCTGTGTAGGACGCGATAATGTTGTTCTTGGTTGTGCTCCGCGCGTTGATGTATGCGACTATGGCTCGCTTCAGTGTATCCACTGTGAACACAACATATAAAACTACTCATATTTGTATCAGTTATTCAATAAGAGTATTTGAAAAATTATATTATTCAAACTTTAAGACACCGATTGAAAATGAAAATTGCTTTAAAAACAAAATTTCTTTTAATTTATTGTTTCAACCTGCGACCCCACGTAAAACCCTTCGCGGCACCATTTGGGTTGGTGAAGATCTAGTAGGAGATTTGGGATTGTTCAAAAGTCAAGCGAAGACTGCAGCAATATAATCTTCATCCACGTGATAGGGCGGATGGAGGGGTCTGTAAAATGGGACATAGATGGATGTGATATTCAAGTTTAAAGTGGACATCCAAGGAAAAGCGCATGATGTAAAGCGTGTTTAATCTTAGTTTGCAATCACAGTTGGAAGTCATTTCGCGTTCAGTTTGTGTGGGATTTTTCTCTGTATGACCACTTCTCCCCATACAGAAAAATAATTGGTAACATTACTGTACTTCAGAGCAGCCAAAGTGAAACACACACAAACAGATACACATAGGCATTCATGCACTGGTCAATTCGTTCTGATATAATCTAGAAAGACTACGGTCGGGGCTTGAAAGACGCGAGCCTTCGCTAGTAGAATCAAGTAAAGCAAATCTTTAACAAGACCCCCATCTCACATTTAAGCCTTGCATCTTCTTCTTCTTTGTTCGTTCTCAATCTCCCACTACCAAACCCTGAAAGGGCTTAAGTAGCAGAATGTAGTCCAGAGAACGCAATGCGTTGTGTCGTAGTTTACAGCTTGGCTGCGATATTTGCACCTTTCGGTCCAACACATCTGACCAGCAATCATTTTTTGAGTACCGGGTTAGCATTCCCTCTTCGATCCCTTCTCCTTAGCCAGTCTGCCCTGCTGCAGCCTGTTATCCAGGATCATCGCGTCGAGGCGTAGAAGGGTCTTGGCAGCTCTGGTTCGCTGAGCCTGATGCTAGCAGTCAGCTATGGGTCGCTGACAACTGCAGCTCAGCATCTTGATCCCAAGCCTTGCATCTGAAAACAGGCCGTTGCAGCTGCGTGTGTAACAAGGTGCGGATCGACCTGTGATCCTGGTAGTAACGAGTCTGCTGATAAGACTTGCAATACATAACAAGGAAAACCCAGGTCCACCTTGCTCAGTTCTTCATAGGACGCAACAACGGCCATTGCATAACAGTTACCAGATAGGATTTGTAAAGAGTGAAGAGCACTATTTTTAAACAAACAAACACACTTGATTTTGTTGTGACATACTTTCTTTGTAATAATCCAACAGGTATGTGTGGTCTGGCTGGGTGCCTGTGCATTCACCTCTACCTGACCAAAGAAAGTTTAGTCTGTTACGATACAGACTTGATCTTATACAAGTGGTGGGCGTTCCATGCTTTCTTGGATGGCTCTATTGTCAACCTGGCGACTTGGTTCACGAATGGAAGTTTTAGCACAAGGTTTAGATCTATCTACTGAGAACATGATTGAAATCAACGTCAGTCCCACATATGAATCGCCAATAAACATTTTTTTTTTAAAGGCTACCTATGTGAACATTTATGATCTCACAAGTACAAACGACTCATTACAAGACATTCAACCAGATTGTTTGGAATATGTCAGGTTACTCTGCAGCAGCAAATGACCATCATTTACTGGTTTGGCTCCCCTTGAAACATAGGGCCGCAACAAGATGCATTCCACCTGTTCCTATTCTGTGCCATCTTCTTTGATTCTTTCTACAAGACGCCGGTTGAACCAATTTACTCCTTACTCCGCCATCATCTTTTTCACTATGGATTCCAATCACCTGTATGACCGGTTCTGTTGTCCGGCTTCTTTCCGAGTGCCTATCATCCCAACTTTGTCTCCCCAATTTCCCGCTGTATTGGTTGTTGCCACTTTCTGTTCCACAGACCATTGTTTGCCATTACCTCTGACCATCTAACACACAGTATGCGACGGAGACACTGTTAACGATGTTCTGCAGTCTGGATGCGATACCCTTAGACACATGTCATGTGAGGGGACGGGGTGGGCTAGTGTTAAGTGACACAATCCGTAGGTGCTGGGTTCGTTCCCCAATCACAGCACAGGCCGTTACCTCGGGGGAGCAGACCCTTATATAAAATGGATGCCAAAATCGGATGCACTGGGCCGACAAGCGCAAAATGTTAAAAAAAACGGTGCAACGTACACCGCCTTTGGGAACAAAGAAATAATGCGAAAGCAAAATAATTTTTCTTAAACACAAAAAAAAACACGTAATTTATCTGAGCCATTTAGGACAGAATGGAGAATATGATTGGGAACATGAGATCAAAATCTAGCCTTGATCCTGGTGTTAATTATCTTGGTTTGTTCCTCCGTCCTTATTAAAGTTACTTCCCAGATATAACTTTTCATTTCCTCAATTATCTGGCCATTTGTCGTTATGGAGGTCTGTCTGTTTTTTTTAATCATTCCTTTGTTCTGTTTACACTAATCTGCAATCCCACCGTTGCTGGTTCATAAAGTACACATATGGCAATAGATTTGTAAACTACGACACAGCTCATTCCGTTCTTAGGACTACATCCAGCTACTTACAAACCCCTTCTCATGGTTTGGCAACGGGAGTTTGAGAACTAACGATGAAGATATGGTAGTCCATACATCATGATTCCGTATATGATCTGCTGCTTATGCGACACCATACAAATATCATCTGCAAAATCGAGGTCTACCATTTTCCTGTCAAGTATCCACTGTATTTATGTGTTCTACTCTCTGATGCCTTTCGTTTCACGCACTCCATGAAAGTGAGAAAGATTGTTGGAGATAGATTAATTTGTAGTACAGACAGGAAGTTTACTTACAATATGCCTTTGTTGCTTATTTTAAATGTCGCCTCTTCTTAGTAATCTGGTATAATTCTGATAAATTTTTCTGTCATATATATATATAATGGACAATAATTATAAATAATTTAAACAAAAAATATCCTGTTTACATGTTGCTCAGAATGATCACAGCAGTCTACGAAGTAGCAGGACACCTCTTATAGATTTTATAGATCTTTGTAGATTTTGTAGAAAAGGCATTTGATAGTGTAGATCGAACAGCAATTTGGAAAATACTGAAGTACATTGCTATCTATATATATATATATATATATATATATATATATATATATATATAAAATCTTTCGATGAATATGTCATTCTACGAAAGTAAGTCAGTAAGCAGATCACAAACATATGGGATAGTTGAAAAATGTAGCTGGTAGTTTCTAAAGGATTCATTAGGTGGCAGCAACATCCAGTTTTGTAGCCACCGTAGTGAGCAATCGCACATGAGCAGTCCAGATCGTTGCGCTGTGTCTACAATCAATGAACCACGAGCTGTTGTGCGTTTTTAGTCGGCTAAAGGAGTTTCTACAAAGGACATTCATAAGGAAATGTTGCCTGTTTACACTGACCAAGTGTTTGTTGAGTGAAGTGGTGCATAACTAGATAGATCAATTTTATCAAGGACGCTCACAAATTTCTGTTGAAGTCCGACCTGTTCAGATTGTAACAATCATCTGTGTGGTGTGTGATGGTTCCAGCCGACAGGTGCTTAAAGATAGACAATGTAACATCTGCCTTTCCTCTCTGTGTAGCTTCCTTGATTCTTGTCTGCTTCACATGCGTAATGCCAGCAGATATTCTACTACGCCAAGCAGAGCAATCAGCAGCAATGTTCTCCCAATTGTCAAGGTCAGTACCGCAGTTCTTCAGTGAGGCTTTCAGATTGTCTTTGTAAGGTTTTATTTGCATGACTCAAGTTCATCATAGAATATTTTCTTTTGAAACCGCCATCTGACATGCAGACAACATCGCCAGTCCATCTAAGGTGTGATTTGCACAGAGTTGTGTGGATGCTGGTCATGCCAACTATTGAAAGAATTAAATGTGATCCTATCTTAATATTTTATTTTCAGCAGTTTCCTTAGGTAGTCCAGATGGAAGTGGTCAAGCTGTACAGTCCAGGTTTCACAGGCGTACAGAATAGTTCGTAGGACGACTGTCGCATAAACGAATTTGGTTATAAGCTGGCAAAGATGGCGCCGTAACTGGCTGCGAGTCTACATTTCTCTACTGTTTTGGATCATTATGGATGCCGCAAGACCACGGATTTGCCTGGAATTCACACTAGTCGACGACTTACACTTGTGTTCACGGATACGTGGAGTTGTTTTCCGTCTGGACTTGTTATTCCGTTCTTTTTTTGTGATTTCTTCCATCCGTTTATCCTGGTCTGGACGCCGGCTGAATGGCGCTACGCTTAAACTAGTTATACCTGTGTCGTAGCTCACGTGTTAGTTCTGCCGGTTCACCTTCACGAATATGGCGTGTGGGAATTTTAGATGCTACTATGATGAACTGAATACAGCTGAGGAGAGATGCCAGACTCACTCACACGCTGAGTGTTGTCCATACGACCTCTTGTGGTTATCGAAAAGGCACGACAAACTCAGAACTGCGTTAGATGCCTTCCCACCTTTCTACCCTGCGGGTTACATGTTTACGGAAAGGCTTCGGTGGTAACCCTGAGGCAAAATCTGCATCCTATGCTATCTCCAGTCGTCTCGATGAATGTCTTGCCACTGGCAAAAGGTAGCTTAGGCTCTGTGAGTGAGGTTGACAAAAGGCGCAGTTTCTTCCTCACTTTAATCCAAATCTCCGCGCAAGTCACCCATTTCAGCGGACACAGCCAGAGATACGACTGTCCACATGGCTGAACAAAGAGAGTGGTCTTCATCACTGTGATGGACAAACTATTATAAGCTTTATTCCTCTCCAATCTCAAACTGAGGATCTTAGTTTTCCAAATGCTACACATGCTTTGGCAGTTCTCAAGTTTACTTCATCGTCAATATGAACTCTGTGGAGAGTGCTGCCAAGTTATACAAAGCGTTCCACCGAATGGATCTTTTGGCTATTTATAGTGATACATGGCTCACTGCTGTTCTTGGGGCTGGTTGGTGTAGCACTTCAGTCTTACCGGTATAAATGGTGAGACCAGAGTTATTGCAAGTACATTGCACTTCAGTCTCTGAATGAGAACACAGTCATCAGGTGAGAGAAGTTCACATGATCTAAATTTGTACTTTTGTTCTTGCCTGCTCACTCCATTTGTAACACTGAAGGCCTCAGAGGCCTCATGATCTTAAACTCGAGCCAACATGAAACTGTCGAACCATTTTAACAAAGGCATTGGGACATCCAAATTTGGCTATGATTTTCCTTAGGCCGTCATGACTAAAAGCTGTGTGAAAATGACTTTGTTCTCTAAACTTCTTGTATTTGCCTACCTGCAAAGATCTTATCAGTGTTGCTGCGTCCTTTCCTAAATCCACATTGACTCTGGAAGTAGCCCTTGTTCTAGGTGATGTGAAAGTGTCTAGTAGGATCCTTGCAAGTACCTTTCATGCAATGCAGGACGAAGATATTCCCCTATATTTGCCAGACTTGCTAATTTCCTTTTCTCTTATAAAGATGAATAATAGATGCATTTTTGAAGCCTTGTGGGATGGGCTGCGGATTTCACATTTCAAAGAAGAGTCGGGTCAGCTTCTCAGTCTGGATCCCCCCCCCTGCTTAGACTGGCAGGAATTGATTTGATTTCCTGAGCCTTTCCACTAGTGAGGAGGTCAGTGCTGAGCAGTAGGCTAGGGTCTCAATTTCTATTTGTGGCAGGCGATTTATCGCCTCATCATTAATAGACGAGTGTGTGTTGAGAATGCTACTAAAGTGTTCTGCCCAGTATCTGCATTCAGCAAAGGAGAGGAGCCAGATACTTCTGAGTGAGGGACCCAGTGGTCCCAAGAGGTAAGTTAAAAATCTACTCAAATTATTCTAGGGATATTCGTCCGACAGAGAATATGTCGCAAAAAAGGGCACATCGTGGCTATAACATCAGGTCTTGGTCATGTGGTTAGCGGAGCAGCAAAGTTGTCGCTCAACAGATTGCGGGTGTACCTTGCTCTAATTTACGCTTCCACCTACACCAGTCCCAAAAATAGGCGACCATATATTCTTGGGGCCAAGACTGCTGGCGTTGACCTGGAAAGTCACCAGTGGATTTTCGCCTGCCAAAAAATTTGAAACAACGGTCACACTTCTCCCATGGCATATGACATAAGTGGACTGAAGATAGGCTTCTCTGAATGCACTGTAAAAGTTTCTGAGATCATGTCTATCTGTAAACGGCTGTATCTGATCAGCTTTCATGCATAGCCATGAGTCTTGCATCTCACAGGGCTGTCATTGCGGTTTGGCAAACCCTGGAAAATGCCCACTTTGCACATGATGTTGGATCATTGCTAAATGCACGATGGAGTTTATGCTTCTCCACTAGCAGACGCTGTTTATCTTCATAATTTCCATCAAACCAATCCTGGTGATTACGTGACAAGCGTGTCAGCGGAGTACATTTGTCTAAATCTGGCCCAGCTTGCTTCTATATCAAATGCAGTGTCCAAATTAATATTTCAAGTTGACCTCTATGGTGCCCAGCTTCATCACTTGGCAACTTAACTCCTTGTGGGCATTTGGGAGCCTGGATACTAATGTTAAGCTTGAAGATCAGTAATCTGTCCAGCAGTCTGGACATGGCCTTGGTGAACTGGACATCCTGGCTGTCTTTTCTACAGACAATAACAAAATAAATTAGGTGCCAATGTTTTGAGCGGGGATATATCTATGTTCTATTAAGTTTCGGCCGGGCGAAAAAAGGTTGTAATCATTAGGTCCTTGGCGGCACATGCCCTCAAAAGGAGGTGACCGTTTGTTGCAATTGTCTATTCCATATTTTCCTGATTCCTTCCCATGAAGCATGGTCTATACTAACTCTTACATTAAAATTGCCAAGGATGATGCATTTGTTGGCATAGTAGCAATTACTGCCTCAAGCTCTTCATAAACTTTTTCCTTGATATTATCGGGATTCGTCATAGACACTGACAATTGTTTTCACCTTCTTACAACATAGTGCCATTATCCAGTCATTTATTCCCTTTGGTAGGCTGGTTAGCTTTTCCCCCAGGTTTGACTTTATAGCTAGGCCAACACCAGCTTCCCAGCGCTCGTCTACAGCCTGACCCTCTAGAAGAAAGTGTGCCCAGCACCATCTACTGTAATCTGTCCACCTGAAAGATGAGTTTCACTCAAGGCAGCAATGTTGATTTCATAATTGTCCAGTTGTGCACGTAGGTAGCCATGTCTCCACTGCATGAATCATTCTTTCCACTTCCTGAGGATTTAATTGTTGGCCGCACAACTTCTATACGCAAGATTCAAATGTATGCGGTTTGCTCACATAAATTTTATTACAGTAACGTTAATTTGAATACAAGACGCCACTTTTTAACATATTACTACAGCAGCGCTATATGTCGCAAATTACACAATTGTAGTGTTAAGTTAATGGATAAGCCACCATGTTCATTATTTGAGAGATTGACAAGAGAATACAGAATGTAATGTCATGTATCTTGTCAATAAAACACTTGTGCAATGTTTCAAAAAGTGGTTTTTTTGGTGTTGTGACTCATGAAAGACACTGAAGATTAGTTTGTTTTTATATAATTAAAATTATGAAACAGCAGGGAACAAACTAATAGCTACCAAATTTTAAAAGATTTTATTTCCATACAGATAAACATACACAAAGATATAAACAAATAAGCAAACAAAGTAAAAAAACAAAAACCTTTCATGAATCTCAGCACGTGAATTCAGTTGATCAAATATGTGCTTGTATGTAAAATGATTAAGCCAAAATCTGGCAAGTGTTTAAAATCCTACAACTACAATGAAAATGAATAGTTGACTAAAGAAACAAGCAGATATGATTATGAAACTTTCACCAAATGGATTAACCTACTGGAACTCACCTAATCAGCAACTAGACAAATTAATGCATGTGTGAACAACAAAATACCTTGAAAATAATGGACGACTTGAAGAAAATTTCATATTTTAATAATTCATTTGATCAGCGACAAATAACATTCTTTCTTACTGAAATACAAAATGAAGACCGCCGGACAATTCACACACAAAATATTGGTAAGGACAAACATGCTATCCATGTAAAAATTTATTTAAAAGTTGTTTGTTTAAAAACAAACGACTCCATTCAATTCATAATTTGCAAAAATCCCCCCCAAACTGGTCCAGCTTTCACTGTATGTACACCCCCTAGATACCAAGGCAACTACTGTTGTTTCTAACAATTACAAAAAAATTAATAAATAATAAAGTTGATACTTGTTTTAAAATGCTTATAATTGTGTTCCCCAATTGGTTAATTGACTCTTAAAATGGTAATAGCTGGTTCCTGCTGCCACCAATTATTTCTATGTATGTTTTTGTTCTGAGTGAAGGGCAATCATAAGGTGCCCGTGTCACACTTCATCATGACTGGAGGCAGCCAAGGATATTAAGAAAAACTATTGAGGCCTTCCTTCTGTCCTATATCCTGCCTCTTTCAGTTACTTTACGTGTCCCTTTTCTCTCTCTACTGTTAATGTCTACATTCTTTCATGTGTTGTAAATGACCAACTTATAACCACTCCATTTGATATCCATTACTCTTATCTGTTCTTATATCTGTGCGCCATTGTATTAGTATAGTACATCATTTACAATAGCTTTGTTTGTATGTTATGTTAAAATGACTGAAATAAAACAAAAAGACTGAAGAGTATGCGGACTATTCATTTCTATTGTCACATCATTTTTACTACTGGGAAATATCTAGTTAAATTTCAGTAACAGGTGAAATGGCTATAAGAGAAAACAAAATATACATGTATTTATAAAGCAATCAAATCAGCATATTGTTAAACCACAAAAACAAAACACTGAATCTATGAGAATGCATGAATGTTTTTGTCTTCGTTAAGGTGAATACTAAAAGTAACTGCTTATTGTTTATATGCAATCAGAAATGCTTATAGAACTGCAACTTACTAAGGCAGTCAAGCATTTTATTCAGGCTCAACAGGGACAAGTTACCAGCCACCACCGAAGGCTCTGAAAAAAAGAGAAATTGAGAAAACATTGATCTTTTGCATGAGCAGTATACAAAAAAATATATAAAGTGGATTAAACAGGTGTTTAAATATATCCTTCTTCGGTTGCTTATTTAGAGACACTGGATTCTTCAGTAAAGTATGCTGTCTTTCACCACATCAGCTTCTTCAAGTAGAGTATGTGGCATCATTCTCCTCAAATCTGTATGCTGGGGCAGACCTGAAGCACATACATTCAGTGGGTATTCAGGAATCTGCAGAATTTTTTAACCTGCTACATCACCTTTATGTCCCGTATTTAGTCTATTGGTTGGTGGCCCATCATTGTTTCTAGTACCTCCCATTGGCGTGGACTTAAAACCTTTACCACCCTACATTAAAAATTGACGTAATTTCCCCTTAAGCTGCATTATTTTTCAGCACGTCATGTTTAACAATGGTTGTCAAAAACAACAGATCCTCTCCAGCTGTGATAACGGCCAAAATTCGGCCGTCATCGTTCTTTGAGTGGTACTACAGCCATAAAAATTGACAAAAACCTTAATTTAATTTGCGAATCTGATTTTTTTCGTTAGCAAAGGAGAGATTACTATAAATAATTATGGATCATGCTTAGCTCTGGATCTAGTGTTGCTACCGACCAATATGGTTGGTAAAAGTTGGATATTGTAGGTCATGCTTAGATCCTAATGTCATTGTTAGAAATCCTAACAGCTCTCAGAATAAAGAATTAGAAAGGTGGACTATTTATAATATGACTGGTGGTACCAAGCAAAAGAGAAAAATATATTCTTTCTATTGTGGAATCTCCTCGCTGCAACGTTCCAGAATTTCAGCTACCAACAGTTCAGCCTCAAGTAGGACATCTCATGCCAGATGCTGATAATGTTGTGTACTGTTTTTGACTGTTGGATGGCAAGAGGAGAAGGACTGCTTTGTTTGCAGTGACACTGACAGAAAGAGAACAGTAACAAAAGCAAAGGCAGAAGATGAACATGGCACCAGTGTTCGTCATGCAAGGTTGGGTACCATGAGCATAACCTCGTTCACAAGACTGACAAAAGGACTCAGAAGAGAGAGATTAATATTAAAATATGCTCTTGTGTGTCAACTTTTGTTCAGAATATTAATAAAAACACAGATAAAGGAAATTTTAACTTTTTCTTCGTGAGTATGGTTGAATAGTATTTATTAGGCTGTGAATTTTAAAAATTCACGTAAGTATTTTCTGAAATAAAACAGCCTACCGTATCTGAAAAACTAATTACAATGATAATTGGAACCAATCAGTGTGAGGGTATGCTGAAAGCAGATCTTCCCTCATCACTAAATCAGAGACATCCACACCTACCTTCAAATCAGGAAAGGAGATGGGGAAGAGAGGGACAACCATTTACAGTTCAAAAACAAAAACCCATGGTGGAGAGAAAGACATTTTTCCTGGGCGAACAACCTCTGGAACAAGTTATTACGTAGTTCAAATACATTGGAGATGCAATAAACCAGAAGGGAGGTATTAAAGAAGAGTTGGCAACTTAAAAAGCAGAAACTCGCAAACTTTGTTATATAATAAATTTCTCTAGAAATAAAACTAAGATTAATACCACTTCACCTATGCACCAGTTTTGACTTATGGATGTGAGTCGTGGGCAATGACAAGTGTCAGAAATGAGATACCTAAGAAGGTAGTACAAGTAATGTGAAGAGACAAGGTCCCACAATCAGGCAATATAAGATCTCGAAGTCAAGCCTTGCAGACCTCAACTTAGATGGTTTGTCTATGTCTGCAGAATAATAGAAGATCGGCTACCATGGCAGTCATGGGAAGAGTCAAGAATCCAGATACTGAGGATGACCTGAAGTCTGCTGGGATGACCCCATAGAACTGGACTGGAATCAGGACAAGAAGAAGACGGTGAATAGAATGGTTTGGCAAACTTTCTGACAAACTACACCTTAGGGAGCACCAGGACCGACTATGTAAACAAGATCTGAGGTTGTAGAAACCAGATGTTACAACAGAATGATAATGAATAATATGAGATCAGCTCCACTTACTTGTGGCCATTTCCAGCACCCCCAAGTCCACCTCTGCGACCACCACCACCACCACCACCACCTCCATAACGGCCTCCACCATAACCTCTGCTACTTGGGTTCAGCATCATAAGCTGGTTCTGTATGGTCTGGTTAAGTTGGGCCTGCATCATCATCATCTCTGCAGCCATGTCCTCAGGGCTGAGGTGAGCCGCTATAGACAACAAATTAACATAGCATTCAACATAATATAAACAATTATGTAGATATGTGCCTTTACTACTAATTATCTATTTACAGTGGATATCAACACACCCGCCATTAAAACAATACGAAAGGTAAAAATGACAAATATAGACGGATTACACGATGTAGGTTCAAATAAAAGCATATACTAAAAGCTTCACACCAATAAAAAGTCAAGATCACATTAATACGCCAGTGTAGCATTTTGGAAAAATGGTGTTGCGACACCTATTTTTCTTGACTAACGGCACACCAAGAGTGATGTGGTCTACATCACGCCACCTGCCTATACTTTCCTGGCATTTTGGTCAAATTAGCCTGGACTGACAATGGTTGAGCTGTACCTTAACCGTTTTCAGTCCTGTACGATACGATTAGCGTCTACTATTGTTAACCTCAAACTGTTCAAAAGCAGTTATGTTTATGTTTTTTTTGCTTCTTATCATGGCCTGCCCAGAAGCAGCCTTTGAGAACTGCTGTCTTAACCTTTAGCACGCCCTTGTCCTGTCTCTTCTAACCAGCTTGGCCTACAAAAACAAATTTTTTTTTGAACGGAGTCACTCCTGACAGCCATTTTTACTGCTGACTACGCCCTCCATATATACACGATAATTTGCCGGTTAAAGTATCGTGTGTTCGATTACAAATGGCTTTTGAACAGTTTTAATTTTGTATACGCCGTTTGGAGCAAGCCGACTTTTGCGAAAGGGGAAGTAGGTTGTTGAGAAAGATTTTTATCGCGTAGATCTGTTTATTTTGTTTGTTTAAATGAAAGAACTACGTTTGAATTGAAACTAACAGTTGTGGCGATATTGTAAACACAGTATCGATACGTTGTTGTGGTTTCCATGGTTTTCTATCGAAGCGACTAGGCCTAGTGGTCGAGTCCAAATTTTTCCCGAGATTTTCATAAATTTTCAACTTCATCTTTTTAAATCTCAAAAACTAACAAACATACAACAAAAACAATAACACCCACATGTTCGTTATGCTATTGTGTATCTACACACCAGAAAATCATATTTATTGACAAACAAACATAAAAGTTACAAATTTTGAAAGACGACTACCACAGCGACTAATTAAGAAAATTAATTAGGTCAAATTTTTTTCAAAAATAATGTGGAGTGCGTAAGGTTAAGCGCAGAAAGATTTGTCAGTATGTCTGAACCAATCCAGGACAGACTGTTTCATTTCATCATCAGTGCTGAAATGCTGACTTCCCAGAAATTCTTTTAGAGGTCCAAACAGGTAGAAATCGCATGGAGCGAGGTCTAGGCCGTAAAGTAGATGTGGCAATACCTCCCAGTCAAGCTGCTGCAGATGGCACATAGTGCGGTGAGCTGTATTATGAGGTTGAGTGTTATCTTGCAGGAGCAGGGACGCCCTTGGTGATCAAACCTTCTGAAAATGCAAATGTTTATGAATAATAGTGTTCACAGTATCCAGAGAACGACTTAACTCTTGTGCAATTTCGCTACAGGTTATGTGTAGATTTTCCAGGATACAGCGTTCCACAATCTCTGATATTCACAGGAATAATGTGGGATGTGGAGCCTTCTCTAATACGTTTACACCATTCAAATGTCTTACTGCTGCCAAAATTTTCATCACTGTGTTGCACGGGAAGGTGCAAGGAGGGCAACAAAGAGGCCATCCCAAAAAGAGGTGGTAGGACAACATAAAAGAATGGACTAATCTCCAACTAGAAGAGGCAAAGGGAGCGACCGCAGACAGAGAGTGTGGTGAGGATGTATTCATGTGTGCCCCAACGATTCACTTGTTACGGGATAACCTGACATGATTGCAGTCTTTTTATTTATCATCTCGTGACTGGCCCATAGCAAGTGAGCCAGCTAACTAATGATAGTAGTTCCAACAAGCCCCTATTCAGGTAGAACTAGACAAAAAGTCCTGTTTGATTTGACAACCACTCATTCAGTAATTTCATGACACTAGTGTTGTTAAAGTCAAGGCTGAATACAAATTTAAGCTCTAAACTGGAAATCTAAATGAGCCATTTCAATCTGAGATAAGCTATATTCATGATGTAATCATCAATAATGCAGCTGATTACTGTGAAAAATATCACTGCATTAACTTTGATAACTACTCATGTAAAACTGCTGATAGTCTGCTTCAGCATAAAGCTAAATCTGTGCAACCACTCTGCAAAATTGTAAAGGAATATGATTTTACTCCAGTGCTATTAGATATTCATGTCTCTAACCATCTGTTATTTTGCCTGTCATTACTGGAGAGAGAGCATTATTTTTCTAGTCTAGAATTATGAAATATTGGAGACCAAGTGGTTCTTGAATACTGAAACTTGTTTCAGAAAAATAGACTGGTTCATTCTGCAGAAAAAAAGCCTGTTTTCAGTGTTCTAACAGGAATTGGTGGATGCTTGTTGATTATGTCCAATGCAAGGGACTTGTAACGATTGTAGAAAGAGACAAACATGAATTAAATTTCCCCCATTTTGGCCTGGATGGAAAGAGACAAATTGGCAAAATGAGCATGGACTGAAAAGCGTTATTAATTGACGAATCAATGCACACCAAAAAAAAAATCCCAAAATATTTGACAACCAATTTCAGAGGACTAACACATTTCTGCAAAATTTGCAGGTAGACATCCTTGTTATTACTTTGACAGTGAAAATGATGCATGAGGTTTTTTAAAATGACAAATTGGCAGCTATGGTTCGCTGGTCCTGACGCTAGCAGTCAGCTATGGGTCGCTGACCAATGCAGCTCATGCACTGCTCAGCATCTTGACCTTGAACAGTGATACAATTTTGATATGGTTTAATTGACTGGATAAGAAAACAGTCACATTTTCTCATTGAATATTATGTTTTTCAGATCAAAGGTCAGAGCAAGAAAAATTGAGCGACGGGGAAGGTATTTTTTTTATACCCCTGGCATAACTGGATTTGTGACAATTTGGAAATGCTGAGACACACCATATGGATCTAGGCAATGCGTATATTATATAAAACAATTTACTGCAGAAGTGCTTTGGCACATGCTTTCCATAACAAGCCACCTACGAAAGAGTGACATTGAAAAAACTAACTGCATGACAGACAGGCTTCAATTATGGGTTTAGATATAGAGAAAAGGAAAAGTAACATTTTTTATCTGAATCTATCTAAGAAAGCAAGTGTACAAACCTCCATAACCCCCATGTCCACCAGAGTACCCATAGCTAGAGCCTCCACCAAAACGAGCACCACCACCACCGCCGCCGCCACCACCACTCCTGCGACCGTCTCCCCAGTTTCCAACTGCAGTTCTTTTAGCTGGTGGTTCTCCACGTCCTCTTTTGCTGCCGCCACCTCCACCACCACCGCCGCCTCCTCCTCCTCCTCCTCCTGACTGATTTCGTCTTGAATCGTGTTGCTGTTGGTTATATGTGCGCTTCAGTGGACGTGACGACGGATTATTCTTGTCGCTTTTATGCATTTCAGATCTGTCAGCAACTTCTATTGGGGCTGTCTCCAACAATTCAACGGGTGTAATTGCTTTCTCCATCTCCAGTTTTACTTCTATTATGAATGAACAAATAAGGAGAGTCATGGGAACGATTAAAATGAGCATATTATGTGTTTTATTTACACCAATGAACCGTACCTAAATGCTGTCATGGAATGGAATTGAGGACAAGGACTCTCCAACAATTAAATGTGTCAAAGGCATGTGTCTCATATAGCCTCTTGCAGCAAAGTCAAACTCGTGACTTTTACAGAATAGATTTGTTCTTACAGGGGAACACAGGCAGAAGAGTCTCTAGCATAAAAATTTGACGTTTCAAGCAGCTCATCTAGGAATAATTTGTTGCAGAAGAAATACTAATGGATGGAAGGCTACGAGAGAAAATAAAAGGCAACGCTAGTATAGAGACTAGCTAGTTTGTAAGGAAGCTAATCTAAAAGGAAGACCACGGACTGCCCGTTAGCCCCCATATTATTTACTGAACAAAAGAAAAATGTGATGGATCTCAGAATGGTTGCTAACAATGGACAAAACACGAGGGTCATCATCCTGACATGTCATTTTTAGAAGTATGTGATGAATTAGAATTACATGCACAATTTTATGACATTGTCGGCCGTCACTGCAACACATTTGTTCTAAATGGTTACGAGCTTCTGTATTCCGGTGTAGAATAATGTTGGCTGGTGCTCGAGCCATTTGGGAGAGCTGTCTGGCACACTTGTCTTCCTTGTGAAACCTTTGTACTTCCAATCTGCTTTTTCATGGTGGCACAAATGTGAAAATCACCTGGAACTGTAAGACCCATGCAATTGATCAATAATTTATACACTTTGGGCCACCACATGGGAGTATTGCATTATGTTGGACACCTTTTTGGTCAGAATTGTTTCGACCCCCACCGACAAGAAACTATGAAAATTGAGGTGATCTCTGATGTTTGCAGAACGTTTGCTTATTACCATTAGCCATCACGGCTTCCCATACAGTTGACGACCATTGAAAATAACTTTTTTGACACTGTATGGCTTCACTCGTAATGACACTTATGCTGGACTCATACTCAATGGATTAACATCATTCAAACACTGATGAATGTGCTAGTATTTTTTTTAACCATAAAGTTTTTCTTGGGTTATCCTGACAAAATCTGGATATTTACTAAATGCCCCTCATTTATAATCAAGGATACATTTCCCACTTATGCAGTGGTGTTTGCCCATTAGGCTTTACTTTGCTCTTTTGGACAAAGAAAATTCATCAAGCAAATTATAATAAACCCAAGGTATCATGTGGCCGATTATTATTATATAATTTTGCAGAGTATCTATCATGAACAAAGAACTTTTGAAGAAGTTTTGTTGTTCCACCACATGAGGATAAAGGCTTATAATCTTTGGTGTTCATCCTGAAAAGGACGCTGTGTTGTTTACAGATGGACTGCAATATTTCTGCCTTTTGACCAGACACACCAGATTTTATTTGGCTTTTTGGGTACTGGGTTTGCCTTCCATCAGCGATACCTTAGCCAGACTACACGAGCGCAGCTTGCATTCAGGATCGCAACTTGGAGACGATTAATTGCTAGGTACACTGAACCTTATGCGAGTAGTCAGCTATGAGTCGTATCTTCAGCCCCAAAGGCTTGTGTCTTATTGCTAGTAATGTCAGTGTTTGCATGTGAAACTTCACTTTAATTCCTTGTCTCACCATTGATATTCAGCTTTACTGCATTCCATCACACAGGGAAACTAAATACCCATGTAAAGAATAGAGCACAGTTTACAGATCTGAGACAAAGTTTGGAGATGATTTCAAGTCATCATCTAACTTATGTTATCTAACTAGTGACACATACAAACAGCACATCAAGCATGAACACACAATCCCACTAGAAGACTCACCATTTTCATTTGTTGTAGGTTCCTTATTTTGAAGAGCCCATAACTGAACGCCATTGACGACAATTGTTAAATATGCCTTCATGAAGATCAGTACGTCAGTTCTTGAATTGGCTTCCACCAACCCAATCCTTCAGACAAAAACAGTGACAATGAAAGAATGCTCTGGCTACATAAAACTGATTACGCCAAAAAAAACATAAATCCTTACCTATTTATATTTCTTAATTCTATTTTTAATCTTAATATATCCTAAGGGACTGATCTAACTAATAAACTGCATTCTTGCAAAAGATAATTCTATGAATTTAACAGTTATAAAGTAAGCAAAGATTTGCTAAGCTAGTTCTAAAAATGTTTAGAACAAATACTTCTTTTGAAAACAAATCATACCCAAGCCTTAAAATCAGTTGGTCTTAAAACCAACATCATTCCATTAAATGATAAATGAAATGTCTAATTTTGGAGGGTAGATGATCCCAAAGGTGCATGTGAATTTCTGAGGTGTATAAGACTGAACGTGAATGGTGAATGTTTGACCAGAAATATAGATACTTCATTTTTCACTCCAACATAAGTGCATTGTCACCTCTGCAGTTGACTTTCTTGAAGCAAGACTGCATCAAAGCATATGTGTCCTTGAAATGCTGTTTCTGTGACACTTTCATGTAATGAGCTTCATTCTCACAATCTTGCTCGGTCACTTTTTACGACAAGCATCGTTAGCCATGGATATTCTCCCCTTCCAAATAGGGTGCTCCAGTATACATTCAGAGGAAACAAGTATACTGCCATCTATTAAATATACTGCTTATTCAATCATGTGAATGGTAGATTTATCATGATTCTGGATAAATAATTATGCTTTTGTTTCTCCAACATCCAATTTTTATGTCACTAAAATATCTATTGCCTGAACTTGTCAGCAGAGTGTAACGTTGTCTTCACAAATGATCAACCATTAACAATAAAGTAAAATATTAATTTTATATATATGGTACAACTCAAAACTAGGATTGCATAGAGTTCTAAAGCTTTGCCATGTACAAGGACAAAGAATGAAAGTTTAATAATGTTAAAATATACCTAGGTTACATGACAGGATAAGTCTTCTCTATCACAACATAAGAATGGCAGATGGAAGTTAAATATCTAGAGGAGCAGGTCCTCATGCTGAAAATAACCTAAGATGAAACGACTTTGACAAGGTGCAATATATCTTCCCATAATTTTATACATTAAATGTCTTACAAAGAAATAAGATATTAAAAACCCTTGAGAAGGAGGAAAGGCACAAAGGTAGAAGGTGCTTTGAGAAAAAAGAAGACATTCAAGGGTAATAGCTTGCTTTCAGAAGGTACTCAGGGTGATAGATGCTTTGGGAAAAGATACATAGGCAATAGATGCTTTAAGTAGAAAGAAGATTTAATGGTAATATATACTTTGAGAAGAAAAAGATGTTCAAGATTAATAGATATCTTGAGAAGAGGTTCAAGGACAATAGATACTTAGAGTAGAAAGATGAGATTCAAGGGTAACAAAAGTCTGATGGAGAAAGATGGGATTCTTCTTCACTGTTTGACCTGAAAAGGGTTCTGTGTTGTTTACAGTGAGGCTGTGATATCTGAGCTTTTTGGACCAACACATCCTCTTTTTTTTTTTAAAGTACCAAATTTGTCTTCCCACTGCATTCGCTATTCTCTTAGCCAGATTACACTACTACAGCCTGTTTTCATTGCCATCGCAGAATTGGGTCTTGGATTAGCACTGGTTTGCAGACCCTTATGCAAGCAGCCGACAACACTGGCTGCTGTCAGCTCATTCACTGCCATCAAGCAAATGAATCTTCAGCCCCATATGAGTTTCAAGGCTAATAGAGAAGTCTTGAGTAGAAAGAAGATATTCGGGTGTAATAGAAGTCTTTAATCTATGCACAAAGAAAGAAAAAATAAATTGTCTAACAAAAAAAAAAGCTATCCGAAAAGCTCAATACTTTACTTACCATTTCCAAACCTGAAAAGCAAAGTGACTTGAGCTAACGGCAATACATAAACCTTATAAATTTATAAGTATACTGCCATCTATTAAATGTACTGCTTATTTGTCCTTGAAGTATAAAGTTGTCTATGCTAATCTGTTTTGTATAAAATAAACCAAGTTACAATACTATCAATTTACAAGGCATTAACAATATAGACTATAAGCTTGTGAATGTCAGCTGTTGACACAGCTCTAAGTTGTAAAATAGCACAAATTTCTCACTCCAAGGACTGATACAACTTGACAGAAGTGTGTATCTTCCTTCTAATACCACAGCCTTATGAGGCCCAGTCGGTGATCTGCGTGGCTGTCCAAGATTGAGCATGCAGATCACCAGGCAGGAGGACATGCAAGACAACATGCATGTGCTCCTCCCTTACTCACCGCAAATTGTCATGCGTTTGTACTTGAGAGCTTTGTGAAAGTGGAAAGAGAACACGAAGGATCTCTGGGCTTGTGTTTTCAGACAAATACCGTACCCAGAGTCTTCGCCGTTTCAGGCCTCCTGTGAAGAAGATTGGTATGTCAGAGGTTTAAAATTAGCAAAAGCTGGGTCTAGTTTAACTAGACCTATTTGCAGCCTGGATGAAAAAAAAAACAACAAATATTATTACACGGCATAAATACATGCCCAAAGTCTTTCCTTCAGACTTATTTTGATCCTCTTTCTTGCAGTGTTTGCAACTAAATTTAAAGACTTCATTCTCTGGGCTAAAACTGATGGATATATAATGACACTACTTATTAACAGTATTCTATAGATAAATCAATTTGTACTATTTGATAAACTTTCAAATTATGATAGTTCAAAACAAAAGACTTTACAAACTAGTTTAAAATTTACAATGACAAATGTAGGAAGAAAAAAATTATATACATATATATATTAATTTCAATAAACTAAATGTTTAAAATATCGCTATCAATAAACTTTAAACACATTGATCACTTACCTCTGGAAGTAGCAGTGTTTTTAATCCTTTCACTTTTGGTTGAATCAAAGACAAAAGTTGCTGTTGATATTAAGGAAAATACGAATTAAAGCGAATCTAGTTTTCTTATTATACTTGTCGAGTGCTCAAAGATTTGGACAACTTTTAATTTCAATTATCTATTACAGCCAACCACTAATTGAAAAGCCTTTTTACTTTACTTTTTGAATTTTGTCGCTAATGCCAATAAATTTATCTGAAATTCTATTCATTTTAAAGACTGCAAGAATATATATTGTAGGAAAGTAGACTACTCAAAAACATTGCAACAATGTTTGTATATATTTATTATCAAAAGCAATTAACTAGATGAGACATTTTACTTAAAATATAAAAACACATACAATCAAATACAGAAACAGCTGAAGATCGACCATCACGACTCTTTCCTAGGTGTTATGCCCACTTGAATCAGTAAGTTTGCAAATCTGATTTTTTCTGTTAGCAAAGGAGAAATTACTAAAGTGGTTTTTTCTTCTGGTTTGCAGCTTTATCGTAACATTCCATGGTTGTATTGCATTCGAACTGAGCGAGATTTGTGTGCCTGCATCATGTCTGCCATTGGAAAGAGTACAACAGAACTAGATAATAAATCTAGACCATTATTTGAAGTTTTTCTGTTGTACTAAAGTGATATTGGGGATGATTTTGAGGATACTAGTTATGAGCAGTGAAGACGAATCAGACAGAGAATAAGAGATATGCTTAGCTCTGGACCTAGTGTTGCCATTGACCAAATAGGTTGGTAAGAGTTCGATATTAAGAGAATATAGACTACGCTTAGACCCCAATTTCATTGTTAGAAATCTCAACAAGCAAAACAAAATACAGAATTTGGACATGGTCCTGTGTACGTGACTTACAATAACAACACTAACGCTTTTATAGAAGAGACAACCAGAAAAATTAAGTTTAGGCCAGGAAAATGACAGAAAAACTACCTGTCTCCTCCACATTTTTGTATGGTGATTCAGCAACATTGGCATTTTTATCTCCATCCTGGCTGCGTCGAGTAATTTCTACAGTAATATATCGATGGTAGAATGGCATGCGTACAATTCTGGACATAACTCCCTGGGCCTCATGGTTAGAACCCATGCAGAGCTCAGCAAACCTGGAAAGAAAGGTGGTAGTTTACTAGCATTTCTCAGATTCAGCTAGTTTTATTTGTATACTCAAACATTAAATCAGCAGCATAAATTAATGAGACATCTTTAACTAGTCCCAACGACACAAACAGTTAAAAGCGGGTTAGTCAAAATCATCTTTTCTCTTCCTTTCTTTCTGACACTCATCCTGAAACGGACACTGTTATTGGTTACTGCGATATCTACACCTTTTTTTGGCATGGCATGTTTTTCCTATTCAATACCTATTCTTTTAGCAAGACTACACAAAGAGCATCCAGGGCCAACAACACTAGTAGGTGGAATAGGTTCTAGGTCGACTACAGTCCACTACCCTGACAAGTAGCTAGACATGAGTCACTCGTTGCTGTCCAAGCATTCACTCCAGCATCTTTGGCCTCAAAATCCACATCTAACACTGGTGTTTCACTATGCTTAGTAACAACATTACATGTTAAGACTAGCCTAAACTATTGCATGAGATCAGAAACATGCACAGCCTTCATTTAATGCATCATTTCTGTATTTTATGAATGTTATTGATGTTTAAACTGACTGCATTCTGCAATTAGGACTGACTTAATTTAATGTAATGACATTTGATCAAGTCAATGGAGTGTCTAATACACTGAAAATGGCAATGCTTTAGAAGTTAACGAAACATAAGTGTCCAGTAATTTTTTTTAAATCTAGTATTTCCCCCTTAACCCTTACGGCCCATCTACCCAGCATAATTCCCCTATGCAGAATTTGTGCTATTCTTCATTTCATGACCAATTATGTGTTATAAATTTGTTTGATTGTATAATTTGTGATTGATGAATAGCACAATCATTTTTTTTCTTCATGTTTTTATTACATTCTACAATTTTATTTGTACACACAAATGCTGCACATAATACATAATTCAAATGTTTAACCTTACGCACGCTACATAATTTATGAAAAAAATTTGACCTAATTAATTTTCTTAATTAGTCGCCGTGGTAGTCGTCTTTCAAAATTTGTAACTTTTATGTTTGTTTGTCAATAAATATGATTTTCTGGCGTGTAGATACACAATAGCATAACGAACATATGGGTGTTATTGTTTTTGTTGTATGTGTGTTAGTTTTTGAGATTTAAAAAGATGAAGTTGAAAATTTATGAAAATCTCGGGAAAAATTTGGACTCGACCACTAGGCCTAGTCGCTTCGATAGAAAACCATGGAAACCACAACAACGTATCGATACTGTGTTTACAATATCGCCACAACTGTTAGTTTCCAATTCAAACGTAGTTCTTTCATTTAAACAAACAAAATAAACAGATCTACGCGATAAAAATCTTTCTCAACAACCTACTTCCCCTTTCGCAAAAGTCGGCTTGCTCCAAACGGCGTATACAAAATTAAAACTGTTCAAAAGCCATTTGTAATCGCACATACGATACTTTAACCGGCAAAATATCGTGTATATATGGAGGACGTACTCAGCAGTAAAAAATGGCTGTCAGTAGTGACTCCGTTCCCAAAAAAAATTTTTTTTTACGCACACCGTTTTTGCAGGCCGAGCTGGTTAGGAGAGATCGGACATTGGAGTGCTACAGGTTAATATTAGACATTTTAGCAGTGGCAGTATTTTTTATATTAATATTTTACTGAAGCAGGTAAAAATATGGAGCTACTTCCCATGTTCTGGGCTTTTTGGGTACAAATTGTTTAAATAAGACACTAAACGGTTAACATTAAACATGAAATCACTTTTCAAACGCTGAAGCAAAGAATCCACTTTCAAAAATGTGTATAAAATTGTCCGAATCCAGTTTGAGAAAATAAGTGATGGCTATCATTTTTTTCTTTCTCACCAAGGAGAGCAACAATGGTTGACGCTAGTATTACGCATGTTATTTCAGACATGTAGGTTCAAATTTACTATTTTCAGTTAAGTCTATTATGACATGCACAAGCTGAAAAGGACTATTAACTTATCGCTTTATGCATATATATATATATATATATATATATATATATATATATATATATATATATATATATATTCATACATGCATTCAAAGCACAGTTACAATAATATAAAACGAAGAGAGACAACCTGAACCCACGTTGGACAATTTGAGCTCGGCAATCAAAATCCTATAAAAAAAAACACAAAAACAGGAAAGTCACTGCTGTGCGATGAAATCCCAGACGAATTAACACAGGCAAGAGAGTTGGTCATAGAGAACTGGTTCATAAATTTCAAAATAAACAGAAAATTTAAATACTTTGGCCACATCAAACAACAACATTCTCAAGATAATGGTAATGGAAGGTGTAGTACTGGGCAAGAGAGACAGACCAGGAGGGCAATGGCACCAAGAATGCTTGGGTATGACTGGAGCATGGTGCAGATTTGAGTTTCTTTCAGACGGACTGTCATGGGAGCAACAATCTGCAAGAGACATTACTGATATATGTATGCTGATGGCTTTCGAGTCGTCATAGTTGACCTGTATTTCTACGGGGAAAAATGACCCTGTGCAAGTCCCAGTTTTAGTGTGAGCTGGATGTAGCCGGGATGAGGATTTCCTGCTTAGTTAATTACTCTGCTGTGTAGTGCTACGAATGGTGGTAAACCGATGTGCGAAACAATTTTTATAGCCTCAAAAATAATAGAATAAAGTAGACCCACAGTCTCTTAGGCGCCATCTATGCTGCTCTAAACAAACCACCTAACCATGGCCAGTGTTATGCCATGTCACACAGTCATCTCTTACAGCATGTTCTCTGTGGGGCAGCGTGCTATTCTTGTCATACACTGCACAATGGAAAATTGTCTTGTGCACTGGCCATATGTTATGAATACTTCATGCCATTGATAATTTTATGCATCGTTATATCACAATTTTAGCTACATTTGTTAAACCTTTTTATTTTCAAATATTTGGCTTGGCTTCGTTCATTCTCAATCTCCCACTACCAAACCCTGAAAGGGCTTAAGTAGCAGAATGTAGGCCAAGGAACGGAATGTGTTGTGTCGTAGTTTACAGCTTGACTGTGATATTTTCACCTTTCGGCCCAACACATCTGACTTCAACAAGCATTTTTTGAGTACCGGGTTAGTATTCCCTCTTCGATCCCTTCTCCTTAGACAGTCTGCCCTGCTGCAGCCTGTTATCCAGGATCACCGCGTGGAGGTGTAGAAGGGTCTTGGCAGCTCTGGTTCGCTGGCCCTGACGCTAGCAGTCAGCTATGAGTCACTAACCACCGCAGCTCATGCGCTGCTCAGCATCTTGATCCCTCTTTCAATTTGACATTGAGTTGTGCTTCAGGCTGTAAAACACAAATTTGTCCAAATTCACCCGGATTGTAAAGAGTTTTTACAAAGAATGAGTTCATTATCAATTGTATGAAGTAAAATATATCTGAAACTTACAAGAAATGAATAATAATATACCTACCCTTGGCCATTTTTGCGCTTTGCAACATAATACCATGACTCTTGGGCAATTTTCGTTGCGGTATCCAAGATGCAATTCCTACAGTCCTCTTGGTCAAGAGGGAACACTCGCACATTCCACATCCAGCGTTCTGAAGAATATTGAAAAAAATTATTCATAACTTATTAAATATTATTTCTATAATTCTAAAAACATCCATGTTTACTTCCTCAAAATATGCTGCAATATAAAAGACAAAATTATTTATCAAGCAAGTTAAATCAGGTGTAAGCATTTTTTAAAGAAAAATCAGATGAACCGATTAACGTCAGACCATGTTATATCCTCTGATAATATACATAGAAGAATAAAATAACATGAAAATAACTTCCAGTCATTCACTGAAGATTGGCATTGTCATGTCTTCAAAAGAGCATGATTAAAATATATCTTTGTTAACCTGTTGTTTAAATGATTTTAATTTAGATATCATTGGGGTTATAATGCTTACAAATCCTTTAAGAAGAAGTGAAGTTTGTGAGAAAATGTACAAATGGATCGGTCACTACCTCAAAAACAAAACGGCTAGAGTTCACGTACAAGGGCAGATGAGCAAAAAAGATGACACTTGAGCAGGGAGTACCCCAAGGGGGAGTACTGTCACCCACACTCTTCCTGGTGTGTATAAATGATATAACAGAATATACCAAGAAGAGTCCATAGCTCAATGTTTGCAGACAATCTGGCTATGTGGACCTCTGAAAAGAATCTCACCATAGCAAGAAATCGGTTGCAGCAGGCCCTAACATCGCTGGAAGAGTGGGCGAACTCATGGCTGGTCAAAATAAATGAGGAAAAAACGGCATGTACAATATTCTCGCTATCAAACAAACCCCAAAACACCAAAATAAGTCTTAACGGCAAATACCTGCAGCCAAATGACAACCCAAACTACCTGGGAGTCACATTTGATCGGCGCATGACATGGAAAAGTCAGATCGAGAGAAACCGAATGACAAGGTATACTAAAGAAACTGTACGCTGGAAGAGTGAGACCAGTTCTCGAGTATGGCACTGCAGCATGGACAACAGCAGCAAAGGCGAACTTTGATAAAATTAGCAAACTCCAAAACCAAGCCATGAGAGAGATAACAGGAGGCATGAAGTCAACGCCAATTGTAGAACTTGAAAAGATTACAAAACTGCAATCCATGACCGACAGAAGAGACTGCAGAGCCCAGCAACAATCAAAGAAACTCAGAAGACTGACTGACCAACCAATGCTCCAGAGACTAAACAATTTCGGAAGTGGGAAACTAAAGCGGGGAAACTTTGCAGAAATAGCCAAAGCAAAGATGCACGAAGACCCCCATGAACGCACTAACAACACCAAAGCCCATCCCTACTGTACGAAAACCTACATGGAGGCATATATTTACAGGTGGTAGAAAATATACCAGGTATTGCAAACAAAAACTGCCAGACCGAAAAAGAAAGAAGAGATACTACTCTGAGCTACATAACGAAAAACTACCCAAGCATGGACTGGACCCATGCATACACCGACGGTTCTGTAACAAACAACACAGAACGGAAGGGCAGGAGCGTTTCTGAACCTGCAAAATGGCAGAAAAATAACACTGTCATTCGCTACTGGAAAATACACAAGCAATTTCAGAGTGGAGGCAGAGGCACTGAGGGCGGCAGTGGAAGAAATGGTGACAGGTAAAAGGAATGAAAGTCATATAGTCCTGCTTACAGATGCCCTGGCCGTAGTCACAGCACTAAAAAGCCAGAAAAATACTGCTTTTTAATGATTTAAGAGAAGTACTCTGTCAACTATGCCAACAGTCGGCACCAAAAAGGGTAGTGGTGCAGTGGTTTCCATCCCACTGCAACATCCAAGGCAGACAGACTGGCAAAAGAAGGTGCAAAACTACCACAACCAGATACTAGTATGACATACGAAGAGTCAAAACAGCTTATTAGAGCTAGATACATGACCAAATGGGAAACCGAACATACTGGCTACACATAAAAATGATGCCTATTACCAGTTGAACAGAAGAGAGCAGGTCGTGGTCTTCAGACTTCGCACTGGCCACAATAGACTGAGGTACCACCTATTCAACAAATTGAAGATAGGTGGCACTGACGAATGCCCGTATGGTACCGGGAAAATGACCGCTGAGCATTTGCTGCAAAACTGCCCGACATACGAGGATCAGAGAGACCAGCTGTGGCCATCAACAGTGGCAACACTAGACAAGCTCCATGGCAGTGTTGACAGCCTCAGGATGACCGCTGCTTTTTTCAAAAAAATAATGGTTGCTGTCTGACTGCATACGATGAAGACGAAGAAGAATTGGAAACAGTTGTCGATATTATAAACACAGTATCAATACGTTGTGATTTCCATGGATTTCTATTAGAGCAACTAGGCCTAACGGTCGAGTCCACAATTTGTTGGGGGTTTTCCATAAATTTTCATCTTTTTGTATCTCATAAACTAACAAACACACAACAAAAACACTCACAAGTTCTTTATTCAATTGTCTCTCTCTCTACACACAAAAATATCATATTTATTAATAGACAAGAGTTACAAGCTTTGAATGTCAACTACCATACGGAAATATAAAGTTGCAAAAATCTGCGCAAAAAAAAGGAGCGTACTAAAGGTTTAACAAAAAATAAATAAAACCAAACTTTTTTTTTTTTACAACAGTAAGGAAAATATGAATGAATAGTAATGGAATTACCCTAAAAATTCCAGCTAAAGCATCATCTACATGTTCCATAATAGAGTTACCTCTCATTTGATCCACGTGCCATTCTGGGATAGTGTGAGGTGCATAGCGTAGCAAGGTGACCTTAGTTTCCTTGAGGTCTTGTTCCAGTTCTTCTTCAGTTTTTCTAGTCTCTTCAGACTCTGCAGTTACACCGCTATTATCACCATATCCATACTCGGCCTGCACTCCGCTTTCATCTCCTCCTGTTCCTACGTCCTCACTAACCATCTCTTCATCCATGCTGATTATTCTGTAAGAGCATAATAATATATCATATATTAAATACAAAACAAATGGCATTCAAATCAAATAATCTTGGTTGTTTGTTCTCAATTTCCAAGTCCTACGAATGGCTTTGTAAGTAACAGTATGTTGTCTGGAGAACGCAGTGTCCAGCGCACTGTAATATTTGCACATTTCAGCCAAACACATCTGACTTTAGCGTGGCATTTTATGGTCCCGGGTTAGTCTTCCCTATTCGATCACTGCTCCAAGCTGTCCTGTTTCAGCATGTTATCCAAAATCACCACATGGTTGTCTCAAGAAACAACAATAATAATGATGGTAAATACATATTAGGACCAACTCAAAGAAAATGTATTTTTTTTAAATAACTTCTTTCCTTCAAAAATATGAGCCAATAAAGAAAAGACTATAATAATGGTGATACAGAGCAAAATAAGATAGATTACAGATGAAAATTTGCCAAAAAAATATCCACGTACATTCTAACAAGAGAAAAGTAGATGAATAAATAATAGAAACAACCCCCCCCCATTTACAGATGGGTAAACTGGTTTGTATCAACTGGGGGTGCAAACCCAGGCCCTTTGATGCAAGAGACATGGAAACTCAGATTAACAACTTTTTAACTCTTTCAACCGTAGCCCTGTCATATGAAGATGGTTAGATTCCAGTACAAAATACAGAAATTGAGACCTTTGCTAATGAGCTTGAGCATGAAGTGACAGTAAGTTTTCACTGAATCTAGTGGTTGGTCTGTCATCAATCTAGAAGCTACTAGCTCTTCTGTTTACAAGTCTTGACAGATACACGTGTGTTGAAGTCACAATTTTCAATGGTAGGCTTCTTTTCAAACAATACTTTTATCATTTCATGGCAAGTCAGTCGTGGACAATCAAAGTCTGACATGTGGAATCGTAAATGAGTCATTGCAGTATGACATTAGCTGTAATTATAATGTAGACTCTAGTCATTAATAATGTGACTAACTACCTTGTTAAATATCACTGCACTTAATTTGATTGTCTCTCAGAATAAAGGCTACAACAGTGCAACCACTCTGCGAATTTGGAAGTCACTTTTATCACATTTTCAACTGCCTCTAACCAGTTTTTTGCCAGTTGTTACTAAGTGCCTTTTACAAAGTATTTCAATAGATTCTACTCAAAACATAGTTCCAAAAAACCAGACTAGTTCATTTGCTGGCATAAGGAAAGCGTATTTTCAGTGTGCTAAAAGGAATGTGTGGATTATTGATTAATGCTCACTGCAATGGACAATGTCATTTGACATTTCATTCAGACTTGTAGACTAAAGTTTGTAGAACAGAACAAACACATATCACATAGATCACTGGCTAATTCTGTAGAGTAAACCGATGGTAGACTATGTGGTGAAAAAATATAAAATAAACATTACATTTTTCTGTTTCAAATGTCCATCGGTCTATAAAAAATAAAGATCCTGTCACGCTTTGTGGCCAGCATCAACGCCATCTGCCTTTACTTCCTAGAATTTCTGGTAACTAATTTCTGTCGACCACAGGGGTCAATTTGTGATCAGAAAAAAAATCCTGTACCAACTGGTGATTGAACCCTGATCGCCTGACTGGGAAGTCAGTGCACTAACCACTGCGGCCCCTCCATTACTCTATATTTCACAAATAAAGAGATTTTTTGTGAAAGTATAGTATAGACCAAGCAATTACCAACTGCCATTCCTCGGGCTGCTGCCGGTCTGCAGATAAGAATTTTCATTGTAAAATGTCAGTTTTAATTAATAGACAAAAATACAATAAGGTCTATAAATAATTTGACTTTTTTTGGTCTGAGCTGTCAGCAAAAAATTGTTACTATTTTGAGTAGTATTCAAACCCTGGGGAAGGAACCTACCTCCTACAAGGCGCGTCAGCAGCGTTGCGGATTTGCTGAAAGGCCTCATAATTCGGATGTTAGCTGCGAATAAATAAGCAGCTGTGGACAAAAACGGGTCGGCAGGCATGGAGGCTGCCCCTCCACCATGCAAAGACACAACAGGCTAATCACCTGTTTGTCTTAAAAAAACGATTACAAGTCAAAACATAAAGAAAACCGGACTGATCTCAACGGCGACGAACAGGCGAGAAATAAAGACCACGGTTGCGGAACATGGAATGTACGAAGTATAAACGGAAAAGAACATGAACTAATAGAGGAAATGAAGAGAGCAAAATTGACAGTCCTGGCACTTACAGAAACAAAGAAAAAGGGACAGGGCGTTCTGGACCATGACAGCAACATGTTATACTACAGCGGAGTTCCCATGAGTGAACGAGCCATGGTAGGGGTTGGCTGTATAGTGAATGGTTACAACAAAGCAAACATTAAAGGATGGAAATTCATTTCAGAATGACTGATGGTTCTAAGTCTACAAGAAGAGGATAGTCAAATGAATATCGTCACTGTGTAAGTACCAAACGAAGATGAGAGCACTGACATAAAAGATGAATTTTATGAGCTCCTTCAAAGGACCATTGCCACAATGACGATTGCCATAATGAAATACTTTTCCGTGGAGACTTCAACGCAAGAGTTGGAAACGACTATTCTAGATGGGATGGAGTGGTCGGTAGGTGTGGATAAGATGTCTTAAATGACAATGGAAAACGGCAGCTGAGATTCTGCAGAGACCAAAACCTTGTCATTACAAATACAAAGTTTCCACACAAGCGTATCCATGCCTACACAAGATGCGAGCCGGCAAGAAATGAAAGATCCATAATTGACTATGCAATAGTGAGGAAAACTTATTTCAAGTATATAAAGGATGCTAGAGTGTTCAGAGGACCAGAGATAGGAAGCGACCACTACCTAGTTAAAATAAAGAGAGAAATTGAGAAACACTATCCAGTCAGGCAACACCTATCAGCAAGCATGAAACATAATACACGAGGACAAATATAAAATTAAGGCTTACAAACTACGAGAACCAGATGTTAAGAGGAGATACCAAGGGCTCATAACAACAGCAATAGAAAGGATAGAGGAATCTGAAGAAGATATGGAATTGCTCTGGGTAAAATTCAAAGACATCCTCAAAAAGGCTGCAGCAGAGGCATGCGGTCAAACCAAAAAAGGGTGGAAGAGAAAAAGTACACCATGGTGGACAGAAGAAGTGAAAAGAATAATACGAGAAAAGAAAAAGGCATGGAAGCAATACCTAGGGGCTAGGAATACAGAAGAACAAACAAAGAAATATGTAAATTTTAGAACAGAAGCAAAGAAGACTGCTCAAGGCCAAACAGAAATCCTGGGAAGAATTTGGAGAGGAACTGGAAAATAATGCTGGAGAAAACCAGAAACTATTCTACAGGACCTTAAAGAACACGAGGAAGGAAAAGGAATGCCCCCTGAAATTTGTTAAAGATAAACAAGGTGCCCTGTTGACTGCCCCAGAAGAGGTAATGAACAGATGGAAAGATATTTCTCAGATCTCCTTGGAGTGGAGGAAAACCAAGCTCTGGAAGTAACAGTCCCAATTCAAGAAGAGGGAGCCATGGAGGGAAACGATAATATCATAATGGAAGAACTAAAGGCAGCATTGGAGAAAATTAAGATTGGTAAAGCAGCAGAACATGATGGTATAACACCATAAATGGTTAAATACATGGGAGCGGCAGGAGAGATGCTATTCATTAAGATTCTCAAGGCAGCTTGGCGCCACAAGAAGATACCAAGAGACTGGGAGGTTGCAATAATAATACCAATATTTAAAAAGGGCGACAATCGACAATGTGAAAATCACAGAGGTATTTCCCTTCTCAGTGTCCCCGGGAAAGTCTACTCTAGGATTCTAGAACGGCGATTAAGAGGTCTAGCAGAGCCAAATATGGATGAAACTCAATGTGGGTTTAGGGCAAACAGAAGTACTCAAGACCTTATCTTTACACTCAGACAGCTAAGTGAAAAGGCTCTTGAATATGATAAAGAGATGCATCTCTGTTTTTTTGGATTTGGAGAAAGCATTTGATAAAGTTCCTTGAGACAAGCTCTGGGAGTGTCTGACAAGGAAGAACATCCCAGGACCCCTGATCTCTGCCATACAGTTTCTATAAAACATGCAGAAATTATGTGCGGACATCAAATCAAAAATCAGAAGAGTTCAAGACCACTAGCGAAGTAAGAATAGGGGGACATTCTATCACCGTACCTTTTCATAATCCTCATGGATGAAGTCATCAAAGCCTGCAAGGAATGGACAAAAAAGTATGAAGTAGGAAGATGAGACCAAGTTACATATCGGAACTAGCATTTGCAGATGATGTGAAGTTCAACCCCTGCAGACACGAGTGGAGCAGTTCAAACTACAGTGGCTTGGCCATGTCTGTAGACAAAGCGGCCATGGGAGATAAAAAAAGTCAAGGACGCAGACCACAGGACGTCCCAAAGTACGTTGGGAAGACAACATATGACAGCCCCTAAGTGATAGAGGGCTGGATTGGAAAGAGGCCAGGAAAAAGACGGTGGATAAAACAGTGTGGCGTTCTCTTTGACAAACCTCTACACCTCACGGTAGAAGAGGAGTGACTAAGTAAGTATTCAAACAATTTTTCCTGTTTTCATTGTCTGCAAACAACTTGCCCTGTTTTCACTGGTGTAAAAAGGTTGAGAAACACTGATCTAGACTATCCATTTTTCTATATAGACTAATTAAATATGTTATTTGTATTTCAATCTGTCAACATCAAACAAAAGTAGGACCCCCAGGTCTATCCATCTACTCAGAGCCAGGCGCGCGAGACAAAGACGTGAAGAGGATATTCGGAAATGCTGTAAAACAGGAAGCACAAGCAACAGGGTAAAGTATCGGTTTGTAAAACATCGCCCATGCAGAATCAAGGTAATATGATTTATGCTATTTTATAAATATTGATGAATCAAAACTTTGTTGGAAAAGAGTGGAAAACAGCCAAGGTCAGAACCTTGCAAGCATAATCTAATAGATAGATAATAAAAAATTTTTAAAAAAATAAAAATAAATCTCCCAAATAAGAACAATACTTTTATAGAATTGGACCGGATTGAACCACTGAACCTCAAGAAAGACTAACAATTCCACGTAGCACAAGCAAAGTGGAAAAAAACACAAAATGAAAATAATACAATGGAACTGCAGAGGCCTACACAAAAACTTTAAGCCATACCTAGGAAACAATAATATATGCGATTCAAGAAACCATGCTCAACCCAACCAAAAGACTCAATATTCCAAAATACAATATAGTTAGGAACGATAGAGAGACAGGAGCGAAAGGAGGAATAGCCTTTATAGTAAATGAAGAATACAAAATAATGGACTGGGATCCATTTAATACCGAAAACCTAGAAGGCCTATCCATTAAAATAGACAGTAGTCCAGCGAGCATCACAATAATAAACATATACAACCCAAGAGGAAAATTCACCACAAATGACATGGAAACAATCAAAGCACAAATAAACAATAGAACAATCATAGTAGGGGATTTCAACGCACATCATCCAGCATGGGGAGGAAGCGCGAGACACGGCAGGGAAACAAATAATGACCTTCTGCGAAGAAAACAATCTAATAATAATAAACGATGGGTCAATGACCAGAATAAATAACAATCCAAATGGATCAGATACGGCTATAGACATCACAATAATGACGCCAAACTTAGCAACCATCAAATGGGAAGTTCTGGATAATGCAGGATCGGTCCACCTGTCCATAGCAATTTATTTAAAAGAAAAATACATACGAAACACTGGATCAATCAGACCCTATTTCAACTACCATAAGGCAGACTGGAACGGATTCCAAGAAGATCTGCTCAGACTCAAAAGAGAGGACTTAATCTCAGATAACGTAGACGTATTCAACCATAACCTAACAACCAACATCCTGCAGATAGCTATAAAGCACATTCCCAACAAAAACATGCCAGCTAACTTAATACAATCCACAGGAAAAGAAAACCATTACGGTAACCGTAAAAACAACAAAACACCTGTACCCTGGTGGAATGAGGAATGCACTAACCAAATTAAAAAAAGACAAAAAGCTCTAAAGAAATACAGGAAATACAAAACAGAAGAGAACCAAAAATCTTACTAAACAATTAAAAAAGAAACAGAGAAAGTAATAGAAAAAGCGGTACTTAAAACCTTTAGCACACTGCATTGAGTTTTTGCAAATTTCTCACATTTTTGAATTTTGCAAATTTCAAAAATTATAACTGTTCTATTTGGTGGTCAATAAGTATGATTTTCTTGTGTTTATAGACACAATTGAATGAAGAATTTGTTGGTGTCGGTGTTGTTGTTGTGTGCTTGTTGGTTTCTGAGATACAAGAAGATGAATGTGAAATTTTCGGAAAAATTTAAATATTTGGACCTTCCCGGATAAGGCCTAGGCGCTCTCATGGAAACCATAACAAAGAATCGATACTGTGTTTACAATTTCGACACAACTGTTGGTCTCCAATTCAAGCGTAGTTCTGTCACCTAAACAAGTAAAATGGGCGGATGTACAAGATAAAGGTCTTTCCCAACAACCTACTTCACCTTTCCCCCCAAAAAGTCGGCCTGGCCCAATCGGCGGAAAAAATAATAAATCGGTCAAAAGCCATTTGTGATCTAGCATGCGGTGCTTTTACCGGCAAAAATCGTGTGTAGATGGACGTGACGAATCCAGCAGTATAAAAATTACTATTGGTAGGGTCACCGTGCATAGAGAAACAAAATATCAAATTTTTTCTTGTTGATAACTTGACGAGCTGGGCGTCTCAGACATCCTGGAGCGTGCTAAGGGCTCAACCTTTCTGAAATTCTATGACCACACAGTCTTCCATACCAAAATAACTGTGTGTACAGCTGTCACTTTGTTTTTTTTTGACACAAAAGAGACCTTGATGTTGGGTTGTGAGTTTTGTGGGCAATTGATCAATTTGCACAAGCCTCACGGAGGTGGATGTCCCATTTTATGGCAGCATTATTGGCAGCTCCTGGCTCTGATTTACGGAAGGCAATACCATTCATCTCTTTGCTCAATACATGAAGAGAGTGGTCTCCCTGTAGGACAGACGTGTACTCTCTAGCCATGTGCCGGAGCGAGCAGAAATGCCCTGCTGACATGTGCGACCATCTCTAAGCGTTCTTGGTGGGCTGTTGGAGACATAGCAGGTCTTGACACTTTGTTTGGTGCGCAGTCCGACGATGCGTAACATTCGTCTTTCCTGCGATGACTGCACACGGGGTTATTCTCCTGCGGTGCAGGAGGTCCATTTTCCACGTGCTGAGTTGGATCTGAAAATGACAGCGGTATACCTCGCGACTTAAAAATGTGGTGCTTCGTGTGGTTACATTCTACTAAATTTGACCTTTTCTTGTCCGTGGGTAAATTAACACACAGGTGCCCATGTGGCGATAGACTCGGTGGATTGCTCTAGCTCGGCCACAGTTTCTGTGTCGCCCGTGCCTTGAACGTGGTGATCGGTGGTCGATGCTTGTGGATTCAGTGGGAAGATGCGTCGACTGATGATGTAACGGACTCACACTACAATTAGCCCATCGGTTATGTAGCAAGTGGGTGTGACAAATCACGAACGCTACAGTGTGCACACATGTAGATGTGCACATATGTAGGTGTGTAGATATGTACGTATGAGTATATAGGTTTATATATGTATATCCCTTCTGCGGGCATCCTCACCACTATATATCCACACTTAATATAATTATACTACTACTACATCAACCTTTTTTATCTATAATTATTTAATCAATTATCTACCTTTCTATTGTTCTTCTGTTCCTGAGCCTACCACACATTCAACACATAATTGACTGCGAGAGCTAGAGGGCACAGGTGAGATGAGGGATCTACAAGGTGACACACAAATCAGTGAATCGCTTACAAGTTGGAGTACATGAATGCGATGGAAAAATATGAGAGCAGGCAAAACCTGATACACCAAGACCAGACAGAAGGAAGTCAACACAGAAGGAAGACACTTTTCAATTAATTTATATTGTACTCTTAATCCTTATGTATCAAGTATATTGTTTGTTATATTTCCCAATCATTCCATCTAATTCATTCTCGTTGTACACCTCACTACACTGCTATCTTCACAATTGTGTATAAAATGTATGATGGGGTTTTATATTTTTTTATAAAATAGAAGGGAAAAAAAAAAAAAAATTAAAGAAATCAGGAAACAAAAAAAAAGAGAGATCCGAATCAAGTATGACAGAAAATAAATATACTCAATCCCAAAATGGTCCCAGGAAAACTATTGTGCATATTTATGCAAATACCTACGGCGGACAACTAGGAACATCAAAAGCGAGGAACAACGGGAGGAACATCACGGAAATACCAGGCTAGGTACAAACAGATACACACACGCATCCAAGCACTGGTTTATGCGTCTTAATATCGCCCAAATTGACTACGGTCTGGGGTGGAATAGGCGCGCCTCCGCCTGTAGAAACTAGTGAGGCAAACACATAAAATAAAAAAAAATTTAAACAATTTGTATTTCAAATGAATTAAGATATTTCATTACTTTTTTTTATATTAAATAGTAGATGAAAGGGTCTCCCTGTCCATAGAAGTAGGGAATGCTCATGGGTGAAATAACTGTAATTGTAAATGATCACGGCATGGGTTCAAGGTGTAGCAGCCCTGTGAGCATGATACTAATTAGAATATAGAATAATAATCTGAATATGTTATAAATGTCTACTTTCTGCAGCTTCGATTAACAAAATGTAGACTATTAATACGACTTCAGTCTAGGTCTATAATTAGCCAAAGAGCCTGGAAAATATTAAATATGGGACTGCATCTGAAAATGGTCATAGGAACATACATACTGTTGGTTACTACTATATTGAGAGTAACTACAGAACAGGTTTTTAATTTGTTCTTTTAAATACCATCATCAGCCCTGTAACCTGAGGGGTCATTGCCTGGTCTTACGCTTCCCAGACACAGTACCTTGCAGAATCGTCTTGGTCAACCCATACTATCTTGAAGCATGCCCATATCATGTCAGCTTAGCCAATAGGTCTTTATATTGGATGATCTTTCTTATAACGATGTCCCAAACTGCCTTATTCGTGACGTGGCCTAGATACAAAATGCAGAGAATTCTGACTTGTTATGCCCTCTGGAACGTTGACCATGATTTTGCTCTTCTCTGCACTAATTTCCATTATAAACTTTTGAACAGCATTGTCAGGTTTAAGATTAGATTTGCAAGTTCTAGCTCCATTCCAGCCAGCCCAGTAATAGCAAACCTGAGTAACGAGGTCGTTAATGTAGACTATGAAATGTGTGGGGAAAACCCACCACCCTGCAGTACACCATGGCGTAGAAAATTCATTTTACTCTTTAGTCCATCTAGTTGTACTCTGGCTCTTCTATTATGCAGGTATGCTTTTAACCATTTGTACATCGTACCTTTTACTTTGTTTCAGTTTCTTCAAAGAGTCCTTTCCATACCTTGTTAAATGCTTTCCTTATGTTTAGCACCGTTAGTACCAGTTTCTTGTCTTGGAAAGCATCTTCAAACTCTTGGTAAAGATAAGTTGCTTGGTCCTCAGTAGAGAGCATTTTTGAAAACTTGCTTGCACACTAGGAGGTTCTCACTCTGAAGGTTCCACTACATCCTAAGATTAATATTATGTTCCATTTTTTTTTTTTTACAAAGACAACTTGTTCGGTTGATTGGTCTATAGCTGGATGCTGCGGAATTTATCTTTCCCTTGTTTTAGGAGTGGTATCATAATTGCTTCTCTCCAAGTCTGAGTGACTTGCCTGAGATCCAACTGGCATTGAAGATCTGTAGCAGTTTTGACTTCCCTGGTACTCCCAAGTTCTTAATCATTTCATTTGATACCCTGTCAGCCCCTGATGACTTTCTCCTTTTTAATTTGGATATTGCTTGCTCCAGTTATCTGATAGTGAATGGGGTCTCCATAACCTCTGGTATAGTTTCATCACTTCCTACATTTTGTTGCTTCTCTCTGAGCTCCTGCTGTTTCTCTGTACTAACTTCAATGCCATTAGCAAAGGAAACTGCAAAGTGATCAGCTGCCTGTTTACCTGTGATTAACTTCCCATCTTTATTTAGTGCAACCCTTGTGTTTTCTCCCTGCACCTTCATCATTTAGTTGTTTTACTAACTTCCACATTTTTCTGGCGTCCTTTTCAAAGTTCATGGACTTTCTCCTTTCAGCTTTTCCTCCTGGCGTACAGCTTAACCCTTTGGAATTTTCAGCAATCATTTTATTATTTATAGACAGTAAAAGTCTAAAAGGTTAGTAGTCTTTTGTGGAGTGACATTGATTTAACGATCATGTTACTCAACTTTAACTCAAGCTGAACGTTAAGGCGCAAAACATTGAAGGGAATCAACTTGAACGTCTGGTTTCCAAAACAGAGGGCAAATAAAACCAGACATAGAACATCTTGAATAGCATGACCACATGGTTAGCAAAACTACGAGTATATAATGCAGTAGAAAGTAGAAGACAAGACAGGCGTAGAGTAAATTAATCGGCAACGCCAAAACTAAGCGTGACACATGATGATGATGACCTCGTTGCAATTTACCAATTTCAACAACCTGGGATTAAAACAACAGCATAAAGGTATAATTGTTATCCTAAAAAATACATTTTACCTACTACACTAAGGTGGCAACTATAATTCTCGGTACTCAACCTGTTTTAGCAATATTGCAGATTAGATTCTGCTTTACGCTGCTGTTCGGCCGGCGTGATGAGATGTCTAAAATGGCGTCCTTTCCTGTAAGGGGCATAACCAATGGCGAATAGAAAAACGATTTACAAGCGTGAGTTGCCACCTTTTTTTTAGAATTTTAAGCCAAATTTCATAAATCTGGCATTTTGAAAACTAGTTCTCTACGGTAAATTCGTTTGGCTTGCTTACATTTTTTTGCATGTCAAAATTCCTTCCACATAAAAAAAAAAGTAATAGCGTATTATATTAAATAAAACAACAACTTTCAAGTAAACTTCCTTGTAGTCCCGTAATTATTGAAGCTGTAGTACCATCTCCACATCAAAGGCCGACTGCAATGGGTCGCCAATGTCCTCTGTCTATTACCAAGATGGTGCAATCTGCCAAGCTTTGCCCTGTCCATCTTTTCATGCCATCCTCTCATTATAAACGTTGTTTACATGTTGCTCGATTACTCTCCACAATTCCTTCCAATATTATTTTCAGCAAGGTGTAATTATTTTTGATCTGTCTATTTATCCTCAGCCATGACCTACTTTAATAACAGATCTGCACAGTGACGGGGAAAAACCCCTTGTGACGTCACATACTACGTCCAACTCGATAAAAGAACTATTATGAGTTTGTAACTGCTGGTGACTTTATGAATAGCATTATGGGTTACAGAAACACATTGTTAGATGGAAATATAGTTAGAGGATACATCAACACACATAGGCAGACAAGCATTAGAGAAAAACATTGTTAGATGGCAATATAGTTAGAGGATACATCAACACACATTAGACACACCACACACACACATACAGGAAGACAGTCATTAAAGAGAAACTTTGTTAGATGGCAGTATAGTTAAAGGATTCATCAACACACATCAGACACATACAGAAAGACATTAATTCAAGAAACACATTGTTAGATTGCAATATAGTTAGAGAATACATCAACACACATTAGACACACCACACACATCAGAATCATACAATACAATTATTATGAATTGATCTAGCATTTTCTTCTACAATATAAAAATAAATGAATAATAATAATAAATTCCTTACCTTTTCTAGCATATTGTTTGTGCCAAGTTTACAATCAATCCACGCTCCATTCAAAGAAATAAAATAAATTCACGGTACAAAATACAACATATCAAGGTTGAGAGTAATCATTTCACAGAATCCTGCCCTGAAACCCATCTTTGTTTTCTGAACACGCTATTATAGTCAATAAATATGCCAACATGCAGGAAAGCAGAGAAAATGTAATGAAACTATTGTGAAAATTTAGTCAGTTTTCTCTTGCTGCAGGGAGATGTATCTGCCATGGATGTGTCATTGTGCATCTTTCTGTAATTGTTCAAAAATACATTGGAAATAATTGATAATGGTTGTAAAACAATTTTTGAATTGTGATATCCATCAGCACAGATGTCACCAACTCCATCTGCACAGATGTCACCTACTACATCAGCACAGATGTCACCTACTCCATCAGCACATATGTCACCTACTACATCTGCAAAATGCTCCTCGACACTGCATTTCACAATATGTATAAGCAGCTTCTTTTGTAGTTTACATGAAATAAATTTTTCTTCTAGCTCTGGTGATATGTGCTTCTGCATTGCTGCATAAGATACAAATGTCAAGAGTGTGAAAAGCTGGGAAGGGTACTTTAAACCTTCACGGTCTAGTAGCTGTATATACTTAGTGAAAATCATATCTTGACCAAATTCAACTGATAATGTTTTATCCTTTTGCAGTAGCTCCTTGCATTTATTGCATTGAGCCTTTCTTATAATTTTACTAGAGACAAAACCAGCAATATAGACAAAGGCATGTTCTGTTCCTTCAGCACAAAACAACTCTTCATTCGGATCAATAAAATAAAAATACTTTATCAACATCAGATGAAGCTGTTTCACTACCAACATCAGGATCCTCACCACGGTTTTTTTTTAAGCGGGGGTTCCAAGTGTACCAAGTTTTTCCCAGATAGGCACATTCGTCAGCGTTCCCTATGGGCGTTCCATTCATCTTTTTTTATGTTTTGCGTACATCTATACACGGTGTGTAAAACCTGTCAGACCTTAGATTAACATTTTGTTACCAGTATTGATTACTGAGTATTCTTGTGTTTTTTCTTTTGTCATCCATGCCCACGTTTTTCCAGACATGTAATTAGTTCTCGTGCTGAAGTCTGTTAAAGACATGTCTAAAGGTTTTGAAACACACACATATGTTTTACTGCACTTCTGTATAATTTCTCTACTGCGTGTAAAGTGCTTATACCAAATATTGCTTTCATTGTTCCTCTGTTCTGTCTAAATTTTAAAACAAAATGTTAAATGCACATTTTCCGAATGAAAATCAGGGGATGTAACATGGGGAATATGGTAATGAGCACGTGAAATGAAGCCGTTACAGAACCCAACATCTTCGAGTTGTGAGCTGTGTTAATTCACCACTAGCCCACGCCGTCTCCATCTTTCGTTTAAGCCATCTGTTGTAAAAGTGACGCTAGACTTGTCCTTGTGGGTCTTATGAGTTTTTTTCAATTTATTTTAAAGAACTACAAAAGGAGTTATGGCGATCCATAATGAATCTGTCGAAATGGAAATTGTTCATACTCAAATTTGTTTATAACTTTACTTATACATATCTTTTGAATACTGTTAAGCAGTATATAATGGTGGGACTCATCTAGCTGATTGTTCTAAAGTCGAAATATTTGGTTGCACGAAACTTCTTTGGTTGTAGTATAAAAAAAAGGAATATCATGTCCTTTGCTATATATATAGTGCTTTGGTACCTAACCAATGACATATATTATCAAATCCTACTTAGTTCTTCTTCTTCTTCTTCTTCGTACGCAGTCAGACAGTAACCATTATGTTTTCGAAAAAAGCGGCGGTCATCCTGAGGCTGTCGACACTGCCATAGAGCTTGTCTTGCAGTTCCACTGGTGATGGCCACATCTGTTCTCTCTGATCCTCGTATGTCGGGCAGTTCTGCAGCAGATGTTCAGCGGTCATTTTACCGATACCGCACGGGCATTCGTCGGTACCACCTATCTTTAATTTGTTGAATAGGTGGTACCTCAGTCTATTGTGGCCAGTGCGAAGTTTGAAGACAACGACCTGCTCTCTTCTGTTCAACTGGTAATAGGCATCGTTTTTGGTGTAACCAGTATGTTCGGTTTCCCATTTGGTCATGTATCTGGCTTTGATAAGCCGTTTTGACTCTTCGTACGTCATACTAGTATCTGTTTGTGGTAGTCTTGCACCTTCTTTTGCCAGTCTGTCTGCCTCCTCGTTGCCTTGGATGTTGCAGTGTGATGGGACCCACTGTACCACTACCCTTTTTGGTGCGGACTGCTGGCACAGTTTGCAGAGTGCTGCTCTCAAGTCATTAAGCTCAGTGTTTTTCTGGCTTTTTAGCGCTGTGACTACGGCTAGAGCATCTGTAAGCAGGACTATATGGCTTTCATTTTCTTTGTGTGTCACCATTTCTTCCACTGCCACCCTCAGTGCCTCTGCCTCCGCTCTGAAATTGCTTGTGTACTTACCAGTAGCGAATGACAGTGTTATTTTTCTGCCATTTGGCAGGTTCAGGAATGCTCCTGCCCCTCCGTTCTGTGTAGTGTTTGTTACAGAACCGTCGGTGTATGCATGGGTCCAGTCCATGCTTGGGTAGTTTTTCGATATAATGCTTAGGGTAGTATCTCTCCTTTCTTTTTCAGTCTGGCAGTTTTTGTTTCCAATACCTGGTATATTTTCTACCACCTCTGGAAATATATCCTGCCTCCAGGTAGGTTTTCGTACAGTAGTGATGGGTTTTGGTGTTGTTAGTGCGTTTATGGGATCTTCGTGCATCTTTGCTTTGGCTATTTCTGCAAAGTTTCTCCGCTTTAGCTACTTAGTTCTTCTTCTTCTTCTTCTGCGTACGCAGAGCTACTTAGTTCAATTAGTTTGATTCATTTAAACGGTTTTATCGAAAATGTTTAAAGGAAATACCTGTTATAATCTAACCGCATTTTGGCAGGGTCGTGTTGATCTTCACTGCTTTTTTTTCGTGAAATCCGTGACCTCTTGTCTATCGGGCGCCTCTCCGTGCCAATTCATGCGGTCCCAGCACAGCTGATCGCAAAGGTCGAATTTCGGCTAGTTACAAACCGACACTTTTAACACAGTACAATGTTCTACGAAAGTAGATATTGTCTACTGCAATCAGAAAGTGAACGATACTTCTCTACATTTACATAGTGACTGACATGATGCATTTGAAACACTCAAACAGAACAACGATGATGCAGAACACACGACTAAAAGTAGTAAAAGAGTCCACAGTGTTTTCCACAACGTAGACTCCAAAACATCAATGTCATTGTGTGTTCTCAGATGAGACTTCAGTTTCCTTAGTGTCACTGTTTCTTTGGAATCAGACATTCTACAAATCTCTCTTCCAATCACATCTATGTCAAAACTATCTACCATTTTCGTTCTCCCTTGCATACTGGTCTTGATTGAACAACGAGCTTCCATAGTCTTGGAAGCAATCGATGAAATGACCGTTTACTTTAACCCAACTCGTGGATAGCTCTCTTTTCAAGGTTTGAAATACTCCGATACAATTTACAGCACTTATCCTCTCTACAACAATATTTAAACATCTTCAATGCAATTGTATGGAATGTAAGGAGCGTGCCTTTCAGACTCATTGTAGTCGCGACAGTAGAAAAATAAAGTGCATTTTTATTTTGTTCTAAAAATAACTGATGTCATTAAATTATACGCCAAAACTTTCCTATCAGACGCCAATCACATACTCCATGACACAAACAAATTTAGCGACCAAAATAAAAGACATGTTGCAAAGATACAAATACAAAACAGGCACATTTTTTTGTAAACACATAATCAACCCAAAATGAATCTACACAGCCACAGTGTTTGAACCATGACAGCAGACAATCAAGGATTTCAAGCAACTAGTTAGGGGTTTATGAGCTGCAGCGGTCAGCGACCCATAGCTGACTGCTAGCGCCAGGGCCAGCGAAACAGAGCTGCCAAGACCCATCTACACCTCCACGCTGTGATCCTGGATAACAGGCTGCAGCCGGGCAGACTGGCTAAGGAGAAGGGATCGAAGAGGGAATGCTAACCCGGTACTCAAAAAATGCTTTCTGAACTCGGATGTGTTGGACCGAAAGGTGCAAATATCGCAGCCAAACTGTAAACTACGACATAACGTATTCCCATATCTAGACTACATTCTGCTTCTTAAGCCCTTTTATGGCTTGGTAGCGGCAGATTGAGAACGAACGAAGCCAAGCCATACTCAGCACAAATCAATACACACTAGTGCAAAATAAGAAATTAGGAATCTAGCACTCGAAAACATACAGACAAAAACAGTCTCTCCGTATAGGCCATATCCGGCGGATGTGTCTCTTCTCTCTGTCTTATCCAATGTGTCTTGCGATGTGTTTTAGAAATCCTAAATTTCCCCCGTTTTCTGATGTTGATGTTGGTGCGTAAACCTGCATTACTGTGAGATTTCTTTATTTTCTTTTTAGTCTAATCGCAATTGCCCGGTCGTTTACCGGGTTATCCCCAAACAGCGAAGGGACTGTCCTCTTGGACAGGAGAAAACCCAGCCCGCTCTGACCACTTTTGTCCCTCCCTGAGAAAATGAAGGTTTCTCCGAATGCGCGCATACAGTGTCCTTGACCTGCCAATCTGTGCCCTGATATTTCCATGATGTCAACCCGGTTCTCTCCATCTCCTGCTCAACCACAAATAGCTTCACCTGGAATAGGCTCCTGACGTTCCAGATGCCCATTCTTAATCTAGTTTTTAGTCCGCCTTCTGAGTTATCCATTGTAATACAGTCGGGCTTTTGGCAGTCATCTCTAATGCTTGTATTGGCTCCGAAAGCGTCCTCTTCCTCAGTTGGTATCGATGATCTGCCTGGTCTGAGGGGCTCACCATTAGATCTTGGAGTTTTGATTGCATCGATTGTCATAAGCTTCTTGGCATGTTGGCGTTGAGTAGTCTCCCATTGCTTTCTGAACGTTGTTCTGGCCGCTTACCAGCCTCGGTCCTTGGTGCGCCTTTAGCCCGATACTAGGCCGTTCCGGCTGCTGCTTTCAAGGTCGTTGCCGATTAAGTCGGTCCTCCGTCTGATCCGCCATCAGTCGTGTGCACTGGTCAGGGGTGGACTTCTCCTGTTGTCTGCTCACTCAAGTAGTTTAGCCGGCTAGCCAAAACCCTTGTCAGGGGTGGGGGGGGGGGGGGGTTGTGTGTGGCGGCAATGCCGGGCACAGGCAGACTCTAGGAGCCATACGTGAGCTGGACAGAAGTGGGGGAACCAAATAGGAGATTCTGGTCATCTAGGATGTGACTGCTTCGCACCGTGAGGTACTATCTCTTACACACTTCTGTCCTATCCACACGTTTTTATTTCAGGTTGTTTATACCGCACCGTTTCACACCATCTCTGGGGGACGGCGTGGCCTAGTGGTTAAGTGACACGGCTCACAACCAGAAGGTGCTGGGTTCGATCCCCATCACAGCACCGGCCGTTACCCCGGGGAAGCAAACCCTTAGAAAATGCAGGAGGAAGCAGACCCTTACATAAAAATGCATGCTGAAGTCGGATGCACTGGGCCGACAGGCGCAAAATAAAAACGCAGTGCAACGCACACCGCCTTCGGGATTAAAGAAATACGGCGAACGCAAAAAAAAACAAAAAAAAAACACCATCTCTGTACATGCTCATGTTCGCGGTCTAAAATATGGCTGGAGATTAAACAAGAGAGATAATGCAGAAACGTGAAGAAGTCAGACAAGATACGTATGCTGAAACAAGGTATATATATACCGAATTGATGAAACTATTACTATGTTACATTTCTAAAATAAAATTGTAATTGACATCTCCTTCTTCGTCTGATTTGTCAGTGTAGTGGTATCGCATTAGCTTTTCACGGCAAAGTTCAACAAATAAAAAAACCCACCACACTTCAATCGACCCAATTGTAACTTACGGCTAAGGAAGAAAAATGCAGCGAGCAAGGAAACTACACAATCGTACTTCACACAAGTTACAAGTAAGTCTTTATTACCTTGCATTTATATGCTTAATGTATTGTTGGTAAAAAGAATGGCATATTGTTATTTAATTTCACTAAGTCTGAGTCCCGCGCAGTAGTGTGCTAGCGGGTACTCATTTGGGTTTGTAACTATTTCATTTATAAATTTCATGCTCAGGGCTTTGATTTTTGTTTGAATATGTTGTAAAGAAATTCCGCCTCTCTTTTTATCTTGTATTAATGTTAGTTTTTTTGTTTTTGTTTTTGCGTTCGCCTTATTTCTCTATTCCCCAAGGCGGTGTGCGTTGCACTATGGTTTTTATTTTGCGTCTGTCGCCCCAGTGCATCCGACTTCAGCACGCATTTTATGTAAGGGTCTGCCTCCTCCTCCATTTTCTAAGGGTTTGCTTCCCCCGGGTAACGGCCGGTGCTGTGATGGGGATCGAACCCATCACCTTCGGTTCGTGAACCGTGCCACTTAACCACTAGTCCACGCCGTCCCCTCTGTTAGAGTTTTGAAACTATACATGGTGTTTTTAAAAATGAAGCGTCTGATGAGCTTATTAATTTCCTTCATTGCGCTTGATGTGCGGTTAAAGATGCTGGATACGTATAGTAGTTTGGGGATGACGAAGGTATTTATTATGATTTTTCTGTGATTAAAGTAGTGCGGAAAAAGCGCACTTTGATGCGCATGAAACGATGACGTAATTTCGAGAAGGACATGAAGTACACAAGCCCGGAATAACGGTCATCGAGAGAAAGATAGACCATGTGTGTTTGAAAGTTGATCTTGAAATATATTTTGCCCTGAATATCAGAAGTGATGTATGGGATCAAGATGCTGAGCAGCGACCCATAGCTGACTGCAAGCGTCAGGGCTCAGCGAACCAGAGCTGCCAAGACCCTTCTACACCTCCACGCGGTGATCCTGGATAACAGGCTGCAGCAGGCCAGACTGACTAAGGAGAAGGGTTCGAAGAGGGAATGCTTGAATTTGGGATGCCTGGTGGTCTGTGTGTATGTTTGTTTCTTGTACAAGTATGAAGTCTGGTTTATATTTATGTGTAAGAGATATGACCTCGTTAATTTTACCTCTGAGGCCGCGGATATTTAAGCTAACTATTTTTAATTCTGCCATTTTTGTTTGTATCTATATTTATTTTACATCTATTTAATTAGTTTAATGTTGTAGTGTGTGTTTTAAAATGACATGATAAAAAAAACCAAAAAAACAACAACATAAATCTCACCAGCGTTGTCCAGTGCGATAATTAACTTCCGTGGAGTCTTTGAATCCAGAGGAGTGCCCCATATAGTAGTCTTTTCCGTTGTGGAGGTCTTCAGCTGTGGAGCAGGCTTGATGGGGGTCTGCGTCTCAAGAGGAGTCGCCCAAACTATTGTGGACACATTGGGTTCCCTAAGCAGAGGGGTCCGCAGCAAAGGTTGTCGCCTCTGTCGCTGTGTCACACAGGCTGTTCTTTCTCCTGTGGGCCTGTGCTGGAGTAGGGTCTTCCGCTGTGTTATTGTGGTAAACGGGGACTGCTGGGCTGGTCGGGTCCGACTGGTGTCGTCGCCGCTCCTTGTTGACTATCTGGAAGATAGTCTCATCTTTTTGTGGAGGTTGGAGCGCCTGTACTTTGTCAATCTGCACTTTTTTCATTGACCTCTGTCTATTCGGGCAGTTATTCTCCAAATGTAGGCGTACCTTGACGGGGTTGGAGAGCTTGCATGTCCCAGTGATCCAGGGGGCTATGCCGGCGGGAGTTTTACTCCTGTTAGGGTCACGCAAGCCGGACAGGTCCTTGGAGAGGGGCCAGACTAAGAGGCCGAGGAGCAGGTGGAGCCCTTTAGGTGGAGCTGCAGAACCCACCGGCGAGTGGTACACGCTCTGGGCTAAACCAATCCACCCACACTTCATGGGTTAAATGCATTCTTGCCTCGTTCTTTACTTTTGTCTTCTATCAGTCATCCCAATGGACGCAGAATAGATGCAGGCCAGAGGACATTGCACCTCTGCCCCTTTGTGACAACCTCCCAGGTGGCGGGGAATGCCAGGCGTACCATCACTACAGAGGAGCCAAGAATAATAAAGGGGAGTAAGGAGATACCCCACTCACATGTATATGCTACGTTTCTGGCAGGACGTGACGATCCTGGGACACAGACACACTGGACTGCCTCTCTTTAGGGATACTTGAAAAATGGGTCCATAAGTTCATATCATCATCATCACACATCCTTTCGAGCAAGACCACAGTCTGCCCAAGCAACGTTAAGGTGCCGAAGACGGAGGCAACCAGCCAAAAAGCGCACCACAGAAATCAGGATACCACGCAAATACGCAACATGAGAGTATGCCTATATCTGCAAACCGTTATGGCGCTCGGCCTATGGTGGACAACCAGGCAGGTACAGTGCCGGGTCCCCCGTCTTGAAAGGGCCCAAACTGTATTACTGGAGGTCCTTCTCGGATGCCTAGTGGAGTCAGGAGGCACGAGAATAGAGCTACTGGCCAAACAAAACTAAAAACAAAGGAAAGAACACTTAAAATAATGCACTGGAATGCTGAAGGCGTAAACAGCAAAAGAGATGGTTATAGTAAAAAATTAGAGCTTTAGAATATTCTATATGAAGAGCAAGTAAATGTATGCTGCTTGCAAGAAACGCATCTCAATAAAGATATAGCCTTCAAAATTAGAGGATACCAGTGCTATAGGTCTGACCGACAAGACAGGCAGAAGGGTGGAATACTGACACCTGTGAGAAATAGCATCAATGCTTATCAGCAGGAAGTATATATGGAGGGGGCAGAATACCAGATGATGCATCTCAAGACATAAAGTTCAGAATTCCACCTTCTAAATTATTACTGTCCGAGTGATCGTCCACTGGCACTGAATACGATTGCAACAAAGGAAAGACTGATTGTGTGTGGAGACTTCAATAGCCACTCACAGAGCTGGGGCTATGATCAAATGGATAGGAGGGGTGAGGTGCTAGAAAACTGGTAGGATGACAATGGACTTATCCTGATTAACCAGCCAACAGACCCACCGACCTTCTACTCGAGATCATGGCACACCACTTCTACACCAGATTTGGCATTCCACTCACCATGCATGGAATGGAACATTACACGCATTGTAGGGAAACAACTTGGAGGTAGTGACCACAGACCAGTATTTCTAACTATTGAAAATGAATATGTCAAGGAAAGTAGTACCCTGCCTCGGTGGAATTACAGGAAGGCAGACTGGTCAATGTACCAGCATCGGTCTAGTGTGCTGACTAGAAATCTAACAACAGGTGAAGACATAAATAAGGTAGTCGATAATTTCAGCAGATGCATACTACAGGCTGCCCATGAAACAATACCTAGAGGGGCCCGCAAACAATATAGGCCATACTGGAATAGGGAATTAGAACAACTGCAAAACGAGGTAGAAACATCTAGAAAGCAAGCAGAGATTAGTCCATGTCAAGAACACCACAAAAAATATCAACATGCTAAGGCCAAATTTCAAAGGGAAAAGTTGCAGGCTAGAAGAAGAAGTTGGAGGGAGAAAACAGAGTCTCTGAACTTTGAAAAGGATACTAGGAAACTGTGGAAGTTGGTAAAACAACTTAATGATGAGGGTGCACAGAGAAACACAAAGATTACATTAAACAAAGATGGAAACATCCTCACAGGCAAACAAGCCGCTGATTACTTTGAGGACTCTTTTGCAAAAGATAGCAACATTGAAGTAGACAGAGAGAAACAACAAAGTGTTCGTGAGGAACGACAAAATACAGAGCGAGATGGTGCCATGCCCAAAGTTATGGAGACACCAATCACATACAAAGAACTGGAGTTTGCAATATCCAAATTGAAAATGAGAAAGTCGTCAGGAACAGACCAATGAGATGATCAAGAACTTGGGAACAGCAGCAAAAACAAAGCTGCTTCAGATCTTCAACATTTGTTGGACATCAGGTACAGTCCCACAGACCTGGAGAGAAGCAATCATGATACCACTCTCAAAACCAGGGAAAGACAGTTCCATGGCATCCAGCTATAGACCAATCAGCCTCACAAGCTGCATATGTAAAACAATGGAACGTATCATCAACCTAAGGCTCCAGTGGTATCTTGAGAGCCAAAACCTTCTTGTGCCACAACAGGCAGGATTTAGGAAATGCAACTCCACTGAAGACCAGGAAACATACCTCTCAAAAGAGATCGAGGACGCATTCCAGGACAAGAAATTAGTAATAGCAGCATGGATAGACATAAGGAAAGCTTTTGATAAGGTTTGGAAAGAAGAATTTTTAAAGAAACGGAGAAATAATGGAGTGATGGGTAGGATGTACAAATGGATAAAAGCATACTTACATAACAGAAGAGCCAGAGTCCAACTAGACGGTCTCAAGAGTAAGAAAATTCTACTGCGTCATATTGTGCTTCAGGGAGGAGTTCTTTGCCCTACACTTTTCATAGTCTTCATCAATGACTTGATTGCTGAGCTACCACAAGGAACAAAAGTTGCAATGTATGCAAATGACTTGGAAATATGGTGTGTAAATGAGCAAGCAACAGTGGCCACCAGAATGCTACAAAGAGCTATTTATGCCTTGACCTCATGGACAAACAGATGGTGTGTAAACATTAACACCGAAAAATGTAGCACTACGCTTTTCGCCCTCTCCCCAACGCAAAAAGCTGGAGTTATCAAGATAAATGGAGAACACCTCAAAGAAGATAAACAACCCACCTATCTTGGAGTTACATTTGATGATAGGTTGACATGGAGGGAACACGTCAACAAGGCAGCCAAAAAAGCCAGGAGGAAGTCAGCCATCCTGAGAAAATTAAGTGGAACCACATGGGGTGCTAGTGGAAAAATACTTAACAAAGTTTACCAACAAGGTATACGGCCACATCTGGAATATGGGTCAGCAGCGTGGTGCCTCGCAGCAAACACTACCCTAAAAGAGGTGGATAAGGTGCAAAATCAGGCACTTAGGGTCATTACAGGAGCAATGAAATCAACACCTATTGTGGAGATGGAGAAAATGGGAAGGATACAAGCACTAAGAGAGCGCAGAGACACAAAGGTATTAACACAGGCAGAAAAGTTCCACTGCATGCCGAGCCATCCAATGAAAGACAGATTTCAAAACTTAGCAATATGAAGACTGAAAAGAAGTAGTTTTATGCATCAGGCGAAACGACTTCGCAGGCAAATTATGGATCTACCTGAAGTTGACATCCCCCTAAAGTCTGTGCCAGAACAAACCACTTGGAGAGAGGAGCACGGACAATCAGTTTGCATTCAAACAAAAGTGAAAGGAATATTAGACAAGGATGAACAGAACAGTGTGCAACGTAGGATAGTGATCCTCAATTTCCTGGATGAAGAATACCCACAAGACCTCTGGATCAGAGTATACACAGATGGGTCAGCACAGAATGCAGTAAAGAATGGTGTACATAGAATACCCAAACAACATTAGGGATACAGTCAAAGTACCAACTGGGAAATTCTGTCATATATATGATGCAGAAATACAGGCAATCAAGGTGGCAACTGAGAAACTGTTGAACACCAATGTCGGTCCACTACCTGTAGTATTTCTTACAGATGCACAATCAGCACTCCAAGCACTTAAATTTGAGAAACTGCCAGATCTACAGGCTCTACTGTCTGAACTGAGCAACCAGCGCAAGATTGTCATGCAGTGGATACCTTCTCATTGTGGAATACCAGGAAACGAGAGAGCAGATCGACTGGCAAAGGAGGGTGCTGCAGACGAGCAACCAGATGTGCCAGTTACATACCAACAGAAGATAAGGATGGTCAAATCAATCAGAAAGCCACCAACAGTAACACCAGACGATTACCATAACATGAACAGACAAGAGCAAACTGTTGTGTTGCGCCTTAGAACAGGACACAACCGACTCCACAGCCACATGTACACAAAAATGAAGATTGGCAACTCAGCCATGTGTACATGCGGACAGGCGCCCCAGACAGCAGAGCACATACTGCAAAACTGCCCCGAATATGATATACAGAGAAAATCTCACTGGCCCATAGAAACAACACTGGAAGAGAAACTTTATGAACCTGTGTGTGAACTACAAAAGACAGTGACGTTTATACAAGAGACAACATTGCAGATATAGACAATATTTTAAAGCGAACGAAAGAAGAAGAAGAAGAATTGGCCTCTGCCTATTCGGGCAGTTATTCGGCCAATGCTCAGTGCTCTTGCAGAAAGTACACTCTGTACATCTTCCTGGGACAGTCACCAACAGTGTCAGCACCAATCCATTTGGTGCTGTCACCGCTGTGTAGTGCGGAAGCGGTTCCTTCGGTCTACACAGGATGACCACCCTGTCAGGGCAATTTGGCACTCTGTGTCCTTCCGCCTCTGAGTCGCCGCTGAGTGCCACAGCAATCTTACGCACTGCTTCGGCTTTGACTGCAGGAGGAAGCCAGTAAATGGTAGCCCTTGTGCGCTCCTTCTCCAACTGTTCAATTGTGACAGAAATCTTGGGATCTGTCAACTGGAGGTGTTTCCCATGCAGGCGATTGTAGTGGAGAAGGGTTCGAAGAGGGAGTGCTAATCCATTACTCAAGAAATGATTGCTGAAGTCGGATGTGTTGGACCGAAAGGTGCAAATATCGCCGGGAAACTGTAAAATACGACACAGTGTATTCCGTTCTCGGGACTACATTCTGCTACTTAAGTCCTTTCAGGGTTTGGTAGCGGGAGGTTGAGAACGAACGAAGCAAAGCCAAGAAGTGATGTATGGTAGGAAAGGGTTAAAATTCCTCGAAATCTTCGTTCTCTATAAAGTCCATTATTAAAGTGAGGCGGTCGTCTAGTGCTATTTTATGCAAAGAGTCATTTTTCATAATTCAACAACAAACCACACTACCACAAAATAAAGTCTACGTTAACTATCTCATCCATTGATGACACACAAACAGAAAACATACGTTTGGGAAATACTTAATAACACAAAAACATAAATGAAATTAATTCTCGTAAAGAACTGCGTTAAAATAAGAGAGACATTGTTACCAATCGTACATTTTATGTTATTTTGGGCCATTCCTGGAAGAACTGCAATACCAGGTCGACCCGCGACGAGAGCGGAGCAAGCCCCGCGCATCTCGTCTAGTTCCAAAAATCAGTTTAATATCGTAGTGACCCAATGGGCCACGTATCAGATACTAAGCTAATAAAAACAGATACTACGTTTTAAAGTGAATTTTATTTACAAATTGTCACTAAGAATTTTCGTTGACTCAAGTCCAAAAGCAATTAACATCATATATGGATATGTGGGTACAGGATAGAAAGGTGGAAAGAGGAATAAAATAATAGCGGTTGAGATAGGAGGAAAGGAGACATGTCTATCTAATTAAGTAGACAAAGAAGTATGCAATAAGGGATTGGATGAAAGGAGACATGTCTATCTAATTAAGTAGACAAAGAAGTATGCAATAAGGGATTGGATGAAAGGAGACATGTCTATCTAATTAAGTAGACAAAGGAGTATGCAATAAGGAATTGGATGAAAGGGGAGGAAGATAAAGTGTAAATGTAAGAGAAAGTCATCAAAGAATGTTCCTTTTGTAGAATTTTAAACATTTTGAACGTAATATATAAAATAAAAATAAAAATATAAAATAAATGTCAATACTGGGTAGAGAAACAGCAGCTTTCCATTTGAAAGAGAAAGAAGACACATTCGTTCTAAAATGCAAAACTCCCACAAATAATTTTGTATATATATATGTTTAAACAATTCAGAAGTGTAAATGTGTAGCTCGTATGTTGCTTTGTTTCTGCAGGTCCAAACTAAATGTTTGAATGTTGCCAAGAGTGTTAGTAATGTGTCTTGAGTGTTTTTGTCTGTTTTGGGAATGTTATTTAGCATAATTGCCCTGTACATATTTACTTTGGTTTTTGTGTGTTTGTTTATTATCTGTCTTAATGTATGTGCAGTTTGCGTTACTATATTGCATTAAAAAAATATATGTTCTTCTGTTTCTGGTATGTTCTGTCTGCATAGTTGACATTTGGGTGTGCGATTTTTGTATCTGTGGGATTGTTTGTATCCTATTGGTGTTATACTATATAGTAGTCTGTATGTGAATTCCTTAACTTTTGGTGATACTTTTAGTGCGTGAAGGCTGCTGAATATATATGTATAGTCTGGAATAAAGAAAAGATAGCCTACCTTTATTCTGTATTTAAGTGATGGCTCTTGAGATTTTACTAGTTGTTTATAAATAGTTTTAGTGTCTAGCATAAGTAAGTGTTCATTTCTTTGCATGTATTTAGTGCACTCTTTATAGAAGGGTGATATGGTTCCAAAGAAATGTGACGTGTTATTTTGTACTTTGCAAAATTTACTAACCCTAAGTCCTACATAATAGTGCGCAAGTGGGAATTCTTTGGGTTGTGCGATTATGTCGCTTAAAAATTTTAATCTAAGAGCTTGTATTTTGGTTGTAATGTCGTGTAGGGCAATTCCACCGCGGTTTTTATCTTGCATTAATGTTGCGTGTTTGATGGAGGCTTTAGTGTGTATAAAAACGAAATTTCTAATCAGTATTTTTATTTCTGTGATGATCTTTGGTGGGGGACTGAAAATGTTACACATATATATTAATTGGGGTATGATAAGAGTGTTTATTAGAATGCCTCAGCCAAATATTGTTGTAGCTTTAAATTTATATAGTTGCAACTTATTTTTGATCTTTTGTGTTAATTTTCGCCACATTTATTTGTTTTTATTGAGAGGGTTTGCTTGGTAGTCTATGCCATATATTTTTAATTTCTGTTCCTGCATTAATTGAAAGGGGAAGTCAGTTTTAAATTTTCACTTTCCTATCCCCATAATTTTGGATTTAAGAATATTTACTTTGGAACCACTCTGTTTGCCAAAGGTCTCAAAAGTATTTAAGATGTTTTCTATGGACGTATAGTTTGATGGGAAAAATGCAGTGTCGTCTGCGTATGCTATGAGTTTTGTTTCTCCTTTCCCCGGTACCTGTGTCCCTTTAATTGTTTTATCTTGTCTGATTTTTTCTAAGATTGGTTCTAACACTAACACATATAGTAATGGGGATAAAGGGCATCCCTGTCTTACTGATCGAGTTATTTGTATTTTGTCTGTGAGTGTGTGATTTATCAGTAGTCTACTTTCAGGTTTATTGTATAATATTTTGACCCAGTTTGTAAAGTATTCCCCCAAATTGTTTCTCTCTAATGTTGTGTGTAAGTATTCGTGTGAAACTCTATCAAAGGCTTTTTCTTGGTCTATAGACAGTATTGCTGCTTGTGTATCTTTTTCGTGTGTATATTGAATGATGTCTCTTAAAAAATGTGCATGTTTGATGATGTTCCTATTTTGTACGCTGCATTGTTGGTCTTCGTGGATGAGGTGTTTCATGAAGGGTCTGAGTTTTAATGTTAGGTCTTTTGTTAATATTTTATAGTCTGTGTTTAACAAGGAAATGGGTCTAAAATTTTTAATTTCAGTTTTGTCTGTGTTTGGTTTGTGTATTAGGGTGATGTAAGATTGATTGAAGCTGGCGGGGAGTTCCCCCCCCCCTCTCAAACAACTCCTGTAAGACGCCTAGAAGACGTGGACTCAACACGTTAAAAAACGTGGAGTAGAACTCAGCAGTCAGGCCATCAGGGCCAGGACTCTTACACTTTTTAAAAGTATCGAGAGCATTTTTTAGGTCTCCCAACGTTAGTTTCTCGTTAAGTTTGATTTTATCTTGCTCATTCAAGCACTTTGTGAAAGTATCACTGCTTTCACTGGTTTCCGAATGTGAGCTCTCTGCTGAGTACAGGTGGGTGTAAAAGTTTTGAAAAGCCTCACCTATTTTATCGTTTTCTGTAATGATGGTACCGTCTTCCCCTTTAATTTCTTGTATCTGTCTACTGCGTTGTATGTTTTGTTCAACTGCAAGTATTGTTTGTTGGGTGTCTCGTGTGTGATGATATTGAATTTGCTTCTTAACTGTGCCCCTTGTATCCTGTGATTTTCCAATTTGTTTAGTTCTTCCTCAAGTAAATGAATTTGTGGGGCTTATTTATCTAAAAGTTTAGTTAATTTTATAGCTTCTTCTATAATTCGCTTGTCTCTTCTTATTTGTTTATGTATGGCTCGAGATATGATTTGAGTCCTGACTTTAATTGTGCCTTTTAGTAGATCCCAGTATTCCGCTAAATTGTCAGTTGGCGCAGTCTGTATGTAATCTTGTATTAAAAGTGAATATCCTTAACAAAATTCTCGTTTTCCAGCAGGGAGTTGTTAAATTTCCAGTGTACGGCTTCAGTGTGTGTAGTATTTGTGCTTGTTCCGTTGACAACTAGATTTACTGCTTTGTGGTCGGTGAAAGTGGCAGTGTCTAAATGTTGTATTTTATGTATCTTGTAGCTTTCATGTACGTAAATTCTATCTAACCTAGTTGACGTGTTGTTTGGATGGGTTGAGTCTACAAATGTTGTTTCTGTGCCCTCGTGATATGTTTTTCTGTATGTATCTGTTAGGGCATGCACGTCTAGAATGTGCTGTAAAGTGTCGTTTGTTTTACTTGGATGTGATGTGTCTAGTTGGTTGAGAATGCAATTGAAATCCCGGCCCATGATGATAGTGTGTCTGTTGAATTGCTGACTTAAAGTGTCTTGTAGGTTGCCATAGAATGTGTTGAGCTTTGATCTGTCTGCGGAGGCGTATATATTCACTAGTGTGTGGGTGTCATTGGGATCGTGTGTGCTTTTTAAGTCCGTTATTTGTACCCTGCCCTGAGTGTCTCTGTGGGTGTGTGTTACCTCCCACTCATCTGATGTCTGTAGTGTTGCTACCCCTGAGTTTGTACCGAGACTGAACCATGCGTGGGTTATTCCTAACTGCATTGTGAGTTGGTGCGCCTGCATGTCTTGACTGGTGTGTGTTTCTTGTAGAAAGATGAAGTCTGGTTTGTGTCTGTGTATTAGGGATATTATGTGTTTTAGTTTGTTTCTCAAGCTTCTAATGTTGAGTGATATTATGTGTAGTTTATTTGTTGATGCCATTTGTGTGTATGTGTGTTGTGTCGATCGTTGTAGTGTGTGTAGAGTGATGTATGTATTAGTGGGTTAAGGATTTATTTATACCTACAATGAATATATTTATATATCAGATCATTTCTGAACATCTTACTAAAAAAAAACGTATTCAAGGGACGTAACCCATATAATAAATATCTCACTTTCGAACTCAGCACACAGTTATACCACTTTTGTCTTGCGCACCCTGTGCAATTTGAAGAAGTGCAGAAAAGCGTGCACCGTACTCCCCATACGACCTTGGCGCGACAGAAAGCGTGACGTAGAGTACACAAGCCGGAATAACGGTCATTTTGGATTGTATAGGAAATATATATATTTTGAAAGTGAAAGAAAGATCAAACGTATCCCAGTGCTCCTTGTCACTATGTTGTGTGAAATATCAGTGTAACAGCAGCGAGCCCAGACTAATTTACCAAGAAATCCATATCTGCCAGAAAGATGGCTGAGAAAAATCAAGCAACGGCCGACCCCACCGAGAAGGTGGCAGAGACCAGCAGCGACAACCAGATTCCAGAGATGAGCAAGACCGCAGACGAGATGGTGGACACTTTCACTTTCTCTAGCGAAGAAATCGTAGACGGCAACTCATATTTCAAGAAAGGTACGTTGGTCGTAACCGTCACGGGCCGGCAAGCGTCCAAGGCTTCATATTCACTAGTAGCCAGTGTCATTGCCGGTCCGGGCGGGGTCGGCTATAACGGCATAGCCGCCATTGGACGTTTCGAGAACACCAAGCTGTTTTATGTGACGCTGACGCAGTCAGCACACATAATCCATTACGCTGCTCTACACGGCAAACGTTTCGAATGGTCCAACCCCCAAGTGGTGGTAACCATCGAGCAGATGGGCAGATAACGTGAGAAGGGTACCCTTCAGTCTTCACTGGGCCCCTCTCACGATCCGCAAAGACGCCATCCAGAAGATGGTGGCAAAGTGTACCGGGGACCCAGATCCAGAGGTCTTTCCGGCGAAAGATGCAGCAGACAAGTGGGCCTTTTATTATAAGAAGACAAAGAAACCCATTCCACATTACATCACCGTCCATGTTACTGGACATCTAGAAAAAACATGGAAGCTGTGGGTGACATTGACTGGCAGGAAAAACCCCCTGCGAGACCTGCGGCCAGACATCACACTGGTCAAGTCAATACCCCCGACCAGCCAGGCCATATTTCACCCCCAGAAGACAAGAAGAAACAAGCAGCAGAACAGAAAGACACCCAACACGTTCCACCAACTCTCACGCAGCAGACAACCACAGACGACGGCTTTACAGAAGTTGACAACAAACGAAAAAAAAAATACAGAAAACAAAACGGCCGTGAATCCCCAATCGAAAACTGTGACAACCCAGGCAGTCCCGTGAAGTCACCCCTCCGTGGAGCAGCGCAGACAAGACAGCAAACACCACCCCGACAAAAGCAAAGTTCGCCATACAAGACACAGCCGAGACAGCAGTCATCCCCGACCAAGTTCACCTCACTAAGACAAATAACTCTAAAGAAACAGCAGCAGCAAACTACTCCCAACCAGAAAATCACTACACAAGAACAACTGAGACCTACAACTCCACATCCAACAACAACAACAGACAACAGAGCAGACCAGCTCCACACCAAAGATTTATGGACACATGCCATTAACAACCTCTCAATTGACGACAGCCCTATCCTTGTCATGGACTTAAAGATCCCTGATGAAGAACATATTTGACATTTAAAATAAATAACTTGTGATATTTCTTACGATTCAGGAAAATGTGAGTTTTTGCAAACCCTTCTGGCACCTAGCTCTTTCCTATTCCTCAATACGCTCTTTCGTCCCACGTTGTCGGGATACCCTTTGCTCTCACTTTCATTTCAAGCAACACAAATCAGAGCTCTCCTTTATTCTCTGAAATAACAGCTTTCTTTACTCCCAATCTGAACAGATACTTTTTTTTTGTTTTGAAAATTCTTAATTGCACATAATAAATTATTACAATTTTCAAATTTGAACAACAAATTTCAAATAAAATTTGTACATGATGTGAAGTGAAATGAAATGATAATTTCCCATGAGATGAAACATGAGATGGTGGGAGTTACATTTTATGAAGTGAGTGGTGACATCAATTTAAAATGATTTACATTTTCAAAAAGTTAGTGATGTACATTTTTGTTTCTTTGAGACATTTGCAAAGGCAATATGCTTACACATGTGTATCCATACATACATATTCACTTATACCCGCATACCTATTTGTTTATACACACACAAGCATATATTCATTTATTCACATACATAGAAAAAAAACAAAGTACATGCATGTACATATACAAATTCCACACACATGTATATAAGTACACACCCAGTACATATACACATACCTGCATACAGTCATGATAATATAGGTTTTAAATGCAAAGGTCTAAAGTCAAGAGAAATATGGGAGACGTTGTGTGGTTAAAATAACAGGGGAAACAAGGAGATATCAATTGATATTATAAACTTGAAGAAGTGGATTGCTCTTCTATAAGAGCTTAAAATTTTGTCAAATATTTCTTCTTCTTCTTCTGCGTACACAGTCAGACAGTAACCATTATTTTTTCGAAAAAAGCGGCGGTCATCCTGAGACTCTCGCCACTACCATAGAGCTTGTTTTGCAGTTCCACTGGCAATGGCCACATCTGCTCTCTCTGATCCTCGTATGTCGGGCAGTTCTGCAGCAGATGTTCAGTGGTCATTTTACCAGTACCGCACGGGCATTCGTCGGTACACCCTATCTTCAATTTGTTGAATAGGTGGTACCTCAGTCTGTTGTGGCCAGTGCGAAGTCTGAAGACAACGACCTGCTCTCTTCGGTTCAACTGGTAATAGGCATCGTTTTTGGTGTAACCAGTATGTTCGGTTTCCCATTTGGTCATGTATCTGGCTTTGATAAGCCGTTTTGACTCTTCGTACGTCATACTGGTATCTGTTTGTGGTAGCCTTGCACCTTCTTTTGCCAGTCTGTCTGCCTCCTCGTTGCCTTGGATGTTGCAGTGTGACGGAACCCACTGTACCACTACCCTTTTTGGTGCGGACTGCTGGCACAGTTTGCAGAGTGCTGCTCCTAAGTCATTAAGCTCAGTGTTTTTCTTGCTTTTTAGCGCTGTGACTACGGCGAGAGCATCTGTCAGCAGGACTATATGGCTCTCATTTTCACTGTGTGTTACCATTTCTTCCACTGCCGCCCTCAGTGCCTCTGCCTCCGCTCTGAAATTGCTTGTGTACTTACCAGTAGCGAATGACAGTGTTATTTTTCTGCCATTTGGTAGGTTCAGGAATGCTCCTGCCCCTCCGTTCTGTGTAGTGTTTGTTACAGAACCGTCGGTGTATGCATGGGTCCAGTCCATGCTTGGGTAGCTTTTCGTTATGAAGCTTAGGGTAGTGTCTCTCCTTTCTTTTTCAGTCTGGCAGTTTTTGTTTGCAATACCTGGTATATTTTCTACCACCTCTGGAAATATATCCTGCCTCCAAGTAGGTTTTCGTACAGTAGTGATGGGTTTTGGTGTTGTTAGTGCGTTTATGGGATCTTCGTGCATCTTTGCTTTGGCTATTTCTGCAAAGTTTCTCCGCTTTAGTTTCCCATTTCCCAAATTGTTTAGTCTCTGGTACATTGGATGGTCCGTCAGTCTTCGGAGTTTCTCTGACTGCAGCTGGGCTCTGCAGTCTCTTCTATCGGTCATGGATTGCAGTTTTGTAATCTTTTCAAGTTCTACAATTGGCGTTGACTTCATGCCACCTGTTATAATTCTCATGGCTTGGTTTTGAAGTTTGTTAACTTTATCGAAGTTCGCCTTCGCTGCTGTTGTCCATGCCGCAATGCCATACTCGAGAACTGGTCTCACTCTTCCAGTGTACAGTTTCTTTAGTATGCCTTCGTCTGCTCCCCAGCTTGTGCCAGCAAGTTTCCTCATGATCACCATTCTTTCTCTGGCTTTCATTCGGTTTCTCTCAATCTGACTTTTCCATGTCATGCGCCGATCAAATGTGACTCCCAGATAGGTTGGGTTGTCGTTTGGCTGCAGGATTTTGCCATTTAGACTTAATTTGGTACTTTGGGGTTTTAATGAGAGCGAGAATATTGTGCACGTGGTTTTCTCCTCGTTTATTTTGACCAGCCATGAGTTCGCCCACTCTTCCAGCGATGTTAGGGCCGTCTGCATCCGATTTCTTGCTATGGTGAGATTCTTTTCAGAGGTCCACATAGCCAGATCGTCTGCAAACATTGAGCTATGGACTCTTCTTGGTATATTCTCTGTAATATCGTTTATATATACCAGGAAGAGTGTGGGTGACAATACTCCCCCTTGGGGTACTCCCTGCTCGAGTGTCACCTTTTTGCTCATCTGCCCTTGTACTTGGACTCTGGCCGTTCTTTGTTTGAGGTAGTGGTTGATCCACTTGTACATCTTCCCACAGACATCACTTCTTCTTAGCTTGACTCTGTCCATCCTTCCAGACTTTGTCAAATGCCTTTTCCAGATCCACCCAAACAGCTACTGTGTGTTTCTGTGCCTGGTAGGCATCTTCTATCTCCTGGGCTATGAGGATGACCTGGTCCTCAGTGGATCTGTGCTGTCTAAAGCCGGCTTGCTGTGGAATTAGTATTCGTTTTTCTTCCAGATGCCACATCAGTCTGGTGTTTATCATCCGTTCCATCAGCTTGCCGACACAGCTCAGTAGGCTTATGGGCCTGTATCCATTTGGATCTGTTTTGTCCTTTCCTGTTTTTGGTACTGGTACCAGTATTGCATCTTTCCATGCCTGGGGTACAATACCCCTTTTCCAGCTTTGGTTCAGGACTGATAGTAGTTTTTTCTTCGCTGTTTGGCCCAGCCCCATCAGCATTTCCTTTGTTATCCCGTCTTTTCCGGGAGATTTCCTTTTCTTTAGTGTTCTCATAGCCTCTTCCATTTCGCGCATTGTTAGTTTGGCCATCATGTGCTCTTCAGGAGCCGTATTTATGTTTTCGTGTCCCTTTAGCTCTTCGCTAATGTCTGTATGCTTATCTGCAGGGACCTCGATGTGGTTTGCTCTGGCATAGTGATCGACAAAGGCGTTTGCGGCTTTCTTACCTGTGATCAAGTTCTCGCCCTGCTTGATAGTAATTTGTTTATTTGACGGGGTTTCGTCATTCATGGCTCTGACTAGCCATTTGTAATCTAACATACGATACTTTTACCGGCAAAAAGCGTGTGTAGATGGACGTGACGAATCCAGCAATATAAAAATGGCTATCGGTAGGGTCTCCGTACTTAGAGGGAAACAATTTCAAATTTATTTTTTTACAGCGTCAGGAGCATGGCGCAGACAGCGGCCTGCAGCGTGGTAAAGGAGCACCACATTTCTAAAAGTACACTCAGTCTTAGTCCATCAAGGTTGTGATTGTAAAGAAGATTACAACACAATAGGAACACCTGGGCCATAAAAGTTTGTCCCTGAACTTAAAACCTGTTAAATGGTACCCAGAGCAAGTGAAAAAGTATCAATTACTTGCCCCATTAACTGAGGTCTTTTGTTCCCAGTTGGACAAACTTGCCCATAGACCAAGACCCACCACTCTTCCTGTCCCCCAGTGGTCTATTTATTATATCCCTTCTATTGACTTCAGTTTTCATGGCCAGTCCATTTGAGAAAACTCTGCCACAAATAGAACAATAAACAGAAAACATGGTGGATTTTTATGGCAGTGGTCTGGCAAATAAATACCAGAAGTCAAGGTGAGAGGTCCCTAGGGAAGAAAATGGACCACCTGTAAGCCAATTTTTAACATCTGACCTTGATCAAATATTTGACAAGGCACACAGAAACACACAGTAGCTGTTTTAGTGGATCTGGAAAAGGCATTTGACAAATTCTGGAAGGATGGACTTAGAGTCAAGCTAAGAAGAAGTGATGTCTGTGGGAAGATGTACAAGTGGATCAACCACTACCTCAAACAAAGAACGGCCAGAGTCCAAGTACAAGGGCAGATGAGCAAAAAGGTGACACTCGAGCAGGGAGTACCCCAAGGGGGAGTATTGTCACCCACACTCTTCCTGGTATATATAAACGATATTACAGAGAATATACCAAGAAGAGTCCATAGCTCAATGTTTGCAGACGATCTGGCTATGTGGACCTCTGAAAAGAATCTCACCATAGCAAGAAATCGGATGCAGACGGCCCTAACATCGCTGGAAGAGTGGGCGAACTCATGGCTGGTCAAAATAAACGAGGAGAAAACCACGTGCACAATATTCTCGCTCTCATTAAAACCCCAAAGTACCAAATTAAGTCTAAATGGCAAAATCCTGCAGCCAAACGACAACCCAACCTATCTGGGAGTCACATTTGATCGGCGCATGACATGGAAAAGTCAGATTGAGAGAAACCGAATGAAAGCCAGAGAAAGAATGGCGATCATGAGGAAACTTGCTGGCACAAGCTGGGGAGCAGACGAAGGCATACTAAAGAAACTGTACACTGGAAGAGTGAGACCAGTTCTCGAGTATGGCATTGCGGCATGGACAACAGCAGCGAAGGCGAACTTCGATAAAGTTAACAAACTTCAAAACCAAGCCATGAGAATTATAACAGGTGGCATGAAGTCAACGCCAATTGTAGAACT